>CM060179.1:25394561-26594561 GCA_030549775.1 Tamarix chinensis | reverse complement strand
ACTAATATGAATTTTGAAAAATATGAAAAAAATGTTTCAATTTAAGATTAAAATTCTTTTTCAAACCAAGCCAAAATATTTAAAAATTTGGCATGAGATGTGTACAAGTTAAATTCATGTTTGGTGCTAAACTCAGATTTTATGCGTGATGTAAAAGAAAGAGTAATTTATGGAATAAAGGAATACTACACCATTATACTTGCTTTTTAAAAAATTCTTTCATATATTTTTACCTTTTATTTTTGACAATCATATATGTCTATTTAATGAGTGGTATGCTTTTTACAATCATAAAACAAATGTCATAAGTATACGAAGAAATTTTATGAAAACACAAGATTTTATTATATAATATTCTTAAAAACATCATAAAATGTCTTTCTTTCTGTGGCAGAAAAGCCATAAGCTGTCCGATTAGACGACGGAGAAATTGAGTCCAATATTTTTATTTTTCCCATAAGATATAAGGCCAGACTAGCTCTAGCCAACCCAAGGAGAAATTGTTCATCCTAGATCCAGAGCAAACAAGCCCATCGGGCCGACTCCTAGGAAAGAGGTTTTTCATATTCTATTATTGTTTCAGAAATTTGTTCCTTCTCGTTTATTTCATTAAGCTCCCAGCCTCCCAGCCGCGTCTGCATCTTCGCTTCCGCTGTAATTGGCCGGTCAATCTTCTACTCTGACTTTGTCTTCGCCATTCCGATCATCCGTTAGTTCTTACTAATGTTATGATCTTACCTTTTTTTTTTTTCGTTTTCAGGTTCTTCTCGGCTGTCGCTCCATTTTTCAGATTGACCAGTACCACAGCTTACCACAGGTGTCTCTCCCTCCCCTAATTCTTCTATACATTTTTAGTTTGGATCAGATCTGAAATTTTGAAATGCTTTGTGTTTGGACATTCTCTCTGCAATTCATTTAGTTTGATTTCTAGGTCATTCGTGCTAATTGGTGAATTAAGATGGACGCACGTAACTCCTTTTCTTCTATTTTTTTTTTCTGCTCAATGCTGGTAATTCATGTTGCTTTGGGAGATATTGTAAGTGTAGGGAATTATGCTGAATTGCACACTAATGAGTAGGTGTGTACTGTTGTATTTATATTGGTAATAAGAGGCAGAATAGGAGTATGTTAGGAGGATTATGGCCTATAATATCTCTTATAGTTACAAATCTTTAAAGACTGATTGAGGAAGACCCTTCGTAAATATGTCTGCATATTGGTGAGAGGAAGGGACATGCAGCACACGGACTTCACCTAAAGCGACTCGTTCCTGTACAAAGTGTATGCCAATCTTAATATGTTTTGTGCGCTGATGCTTGAAGGGATTCGAAACGAGGTAGATAGCGCTGATATTGTCACAATAGGCAATAGTAGCAGTACACAGTGGAAAGTGAAGTTTAGTTTAGTGAGCAGGGAGCGCAACCAACATGTCTCAGCGACAGCATTTGCTCGGACATGCTATTCAACTTCTGCACTAGAGCGAGATATAGTAGATTGGCATTTCGATGACTATGAGATGAGATTGTCACCTAGGAAGACATGTTAACCAGAGGTTGATTTAAGGGAGTCTGGGCATCCTGCCCAATTAGCATCAGAGTAAGATACAAGTTGATGAGTTGGGGAGCAGTAAAGGTGAAGACCATGGTGTAGAGTGCCCTGGATATACTGCAGAATGCGCTTGAGAGCTGCCAGATGGGGGTAAACGTGGGTCATACATATGTAGATAGACTTGCTGCACAGCATAACTAATGTCAAGCTAAGTGAAGGTAAAGTATTGGAGTGCACCAGCCAAACTTCTATTAGATGAAGGATCGGACACTGGGGCACCAGTAGCACCTGAGAGCTTGGTATGTGTATCAACAGCCAACAGGGGTAGCGCATAGATTTTAGGAGGACAGCCTGACACGATCGATAATTTCAGCAGCATACTTAGCCCGTGAAGGGAAGAGGCCATTAGATGTGTTGGTGACTGTAATGCCTAAGAAGTAATGATGTTGTCCCATGTTTGTCATGACAAATTCGCAGCTCAGAGCAGTGATGAGGGCTTGAAAAAGTGCACTTGAGGAGGCTATTAATCAACATAGAGGAGAAGGTATGCAATGTCATGATCCTTGTGATAAACAAACTGAGATGAATCTGATTTGCCACCAGTAATGCCCATGGAGATAAGAAATCGAGCAAACCATTAATACCAAGCGCGGGAGCTTGTTTGAGGCCATAGAGGGCCTTGTTAAGGCGACACACATGATCTGGGTATGTAGGATCTTGAAATCCCGACAGCTGCAGGCAATATACAGTTTCATGGAGAAAGGCGTTTTTGATATTGAGTTGATGAATTTGCCAATTCTGGGACAAAGACAATGTGAGAACAATACGCATAGTGGCTGGTTTGACAACTAGGCTGAAGGTTTCGTTAAAATCAAAGCCAGGTTGTTGATTAATTCCACAAACTACCCATCGTGCCTTGTACTGGGACAATATACCATTGGAATTTAGTTTGCATCAAAAGAGCCATTTACCTAAAATAATGGGCATCCTTAAGGGCTTGGCGGTATGATTTGGGAATGGGGGAGATGGCTTGGGTATTGAGGTTGAGAGGCATTTTGGGTTTAAAGACTCCGTCCTTGCTACAGGTAACCATATAGTGGGTGTTGAAAGTGGCAGTTGGAGGGTTAGATGTTGCGAGCAAGGGTTGGGGAAGAGTAGGAGGGGTGGTGATGTCGATGGTGGAGGGTTGGTGTGGGGAGGAGATGAAGGTGGGGAGATACGTCATATGTGATGTAGTGGACTACATTGCATCTTGAAGAAAGGCTATGTTGTGAGGTGTTAGCAAATGGGAAAGAATGTTCATCAAAGGTGAAATGTCGGAAGAGAATGATTTTATGCGTAGTAATGTCAAGACATCTATATCCTTTGTGATTATTTGGATAACTAAGGAACACACACGGAGTGGAGCGTGGAGCTAATTTATGTGGTGTGGTGGATGATAGGTTTGGAAAACAGAGGCAGCCAAAGACTCACAGATGAAAATATGATGGAGGTTGGTGATGAAGGGCTTCATGAGGGAACATAAAGGAGAGAGTTGACGTAGGTAAAATATTATGTAGGTGTGTGGTTGTGTTTAGAGTTTCGACGCAATATACGAGGGGCATGTGCTCTTGAAATAGGAGTGTGTGAATGATGTTGTTAAGAGTGCAAAGCATACGCTTGGCTTTATCATTTTTTTGAGAGGTTTAGGGATAGGAGAAGCGGATGTGGATGCCAAGGAGTTCTAAAAATTTTAGTAGTGAGATGTTATTAAACTCTTTACCATTACCACATTACATGTTCCGAATTGTACATTTAAAATGAGTAGTTACATAAGCATGAAAATTTTGTAAATGGTTGGAAGTTTCATGTTTAAATCGCAGAGGAAAGACCCAAACATAGTGAGTATAATCATCCAACAGGACAAGATAATATTTAAAACTAGAAATGCTAATGATAGGAGATGTCCAAATATCACAATGCAATAATTCAAAGGGCGAATGAGTCTTGGATTGAAAGGGATAAAATGGGGAGTGGGAATGCTTGCCGAGTTGACAAGCCGTACAAATAGTATCTAAAGTGTGTTTATTGCGATTGATAGTAGTGGAATTGACTAATTTTGTGAAGACATGGGAGTTGAGGTGACCGAGACAATAATGCCAATGCTGTGATGACTGGGTAGTTGATGTGCCGAGAGCGAGTGAAGGCTTGGATGTGTGTATGGGCGAAAAGGATATAGATGGCCGGAACTATTGCACCTCAGAATCTCATTGTGATTGCAAATATCCTTCATAGAGAAACCATAAAGATCAAATTCAATGGAACAATTATTGTCTGTGATGAATTGATGAACATAAATGAGATTTTTGATAAGCTTAGGCGTGGCAATAACATTACGTAATCTGGGCGGGGTATTGAAAGAGGTGTTACCAATGTGGGAGATGGGTAAAAGGGAACCATTGCTAACAATAATATGACTCGATGTAGTACTGCTAGGACGAGAAATAGATGAGAGATTACTTGTGTGCAATGTCATATGTTTGGAGGCATCGGAGTCCATGTACCAAGTGTTGTCAGTAGGAGGGCGAATGCTCATCTGATCAAGTGCATGAGCAAGACCTGTGGAATCCTAGGAAGGTGATGGTGGTGGAGTCCATTGGGTGCAAGGCGATGAAGGAGAATGTTGTGGAGAAAGACTTGCAAATATGGCATGGCATAGGGTTGGGCTAGAAGCAGATGGACCGGTGGGTAAGTGTTGTGGTCTTGGGCCGAGAAGTCCAGGTCCAAGAGGGGCAAAGGACCACTTTTGAGGCCACGGGGCAAGGGGTATGGGTAGTAAGGATACCAGTTTGGAGTGTGTTCGTACTGGTTGCAATTACTAGAGCGACCTTCACCCTGGTTGTAGCGACCGCCATGCCAGTTATTGCAGCCATTACAATCGCCACGTTCGGAGGAGGAAGGTAGGTGATGCTGTTAGTGGGAAGAGGGTTGGTTGGGTGTTGTGAGGAGGAGGCAAAGATGGCTAAGGTAGTAGAGGAGTCAGGGAGTGAAGTGCGACGGGATTCTTCAAAAAGAAGGATAGACCAAGTGGCAATGAAGGAAGGAAAGGGAGATTGAAGAGGGATGATTAAAGCAATTATGGAGAAGTTTTCATTGAGGCCATGAAGGACTTGAAAGATGAGAGTCTCGTTTGAAATTAGCTGGTCGACATTTGCCAAATTATCAGCAAAGGTTTTCAGTTTTGACAATAACTAGTAATGGAGAGATGGCCATATGAAAGGCCACGGAAATTCAGGTTCTAATTGAATGACACGACTCTTCTTATTGTCTCGAAATAAGGTTTCAATTGCAACCTAGATGGTGCATGCTGTTGTATTAGGTTTCACGACAATGTTAAAGATGTCAAGTGAGATTGAGCCATAGAGCCAGGAAAGAACAATGTAGTCGAGATGTTGCCAATCATCATCTGTGGGAGTGGGAGAAGATGAACTACCATCAATGTGGTTTTTTAGGGCAAATTTGCCCACTATAACTAGAAAAAGCTCACTCCACTTACTGTAATTTGAGTCTTTGAAATCCAGAGTGATGGGTAAATGGGTTTTGATATTGGAGTTGCTGAAGACGTGAAAAGCATGATGGGAAGAGGACATGGTGGAGGTGTCGTAAGATGGAGAAGAAGCAGTGGCCATAGGTTGAGGACTGATGAAAGCAGGGAAGGTGATTGGTGTCTAATACCATGTAAGTGTAGAGAATTATGCTGACTTGCACACCAATGAGGAGGTGTGTACTGTTGTATTTATATTGATAATAGGAGGCAGAATAGGAGTTTGTTAGGAGGATTATGGCCCATAATATCTCTGTTAGTTACTACTTATTAGGTATAGTTTATCAGCTCTGTACTTGTTAAGGTATTCCTCAGATCGTGGTTGATTTAGTTATGATGAATCTGGAGGCATTGGTCTCGTGAAAACAACCAAAATCTTAGTTTCTTTGATTGAAGATATAATTAGGCTTGGCGTGGATTAGTACAGTTAGAATCATATGTTATGGACGATTACGAGTGTTTTTAGTTGTTGTGCACTTTCTGCTTGTAGTTTAGATAACTGATGCCATATCTACAGGAATATATGTATATATATTTCAAGGAAGTTGTAAGGTTCGATTTAGGATAGCATTATAACTACTGGTATTGTTTTGGGGACATCCTTTTTCTTATCCGCATGACGAAAAGAATGTTTATTTCGTTGGCTGAGGAGCTTAGTTGAGGGTGTGATAGCTGTGTTATGCACCTGCTGATCTAGAATTCGGGTTATGTATTGTTAAGGTTTATGGCTTTGAGTGGGAATTGGAAGTATGCAATGATCACCTGCTGCTTACCCTAGCTTCAACTGGCTGTGTTTGCACATTATTTCTTCATTCGATTTTTTTGCTTTTATTTTGTCATGATAAGCCATCTTTTGTGGGACCATGTGGTTCGGGTTGTCTGGTGATGTTTTATGGTCTGTTCTGGAGTTTGAAGCTCTCACGTAGGAGTTTTAAGCGTGTATTTTCAGCGTTTGGGAAATCCCATAGGCTGCCAGTGCCAATATTTTCATTAGCTGTTCCACTGTAGAGCCAAGTTTTGTTTTTATTGCTTTTTTGTTATAGTCGAACCTACTGAAGCTGTTGCATTTTCTTTTATGCCTACTGTTATGATAAGTTCATTTGGTTGGCGGTCTACTTAGAAACTATTTGGCATGACCTTCCGTAGCTCAAGTTTCGCTGCATAAAAGATACTATTTGGCTTGATCTTCTTAGGACATCAACGAATGAAATATAAAGTATCACTCTCAACTTTATGCATATCCCTCCGTTTTGCTGCTCAGTTAAACTAAGAATGCATGAACATTCCACTTTTCAACTTGTCATACAGTCAGGAATTTTTGCATCATCTTTATCAACGTTCTCTAGCAGTTTGTTGGCTCGAGTATAGGCGGTTCGTCTTGGCTTTCTTAGCCCTAGCTTCACGTGTATCACATTATGTGGTGTATTGTATGCTTTTCTGTTGTTCTGTTGAGAAATTTCATTCATCCTGTTCTTGCATCAGTTTGTATTCTCTGAGGGTTTATTATTATTATTATAATTATTGTCAACCCTATTTATGATAATTCAACATAATGAGTAAACGATAATTGGCTCTATAGCAGTTATACCCGAGGAGAAGCAAAACATGAAGCGGTGTGGGCTTCAAATCTCTGTATATTAATATTTGATGTTTTTGCTAGCTCAGCACTGTAGCTGATTAGCATATCGGCTATTGAAGCTTTTCAAGTTACCAATGTGCCATATAGTCATTGTGGCTGTGTTTTGTTCTTGAAGTTGTGAAAATATTAATTGTGCATTTTCTTTTTACACCAAATAATCTCTTGAAAATTCTTTCAACCGCATCAAAAATGTATTTTCAACTTACCAGCGTGCCATGTAGTGATTGTGACTGTTTTTGATGTAAGGTTGAAAGAATTGAAGAATTAATTGAGAATTTAGAAAGGACACTGGGAAGAGAATTGGAGAAATTGAGAGAAAATTTACTAATGACAGCTAAGATCCTTTATATAGCCTAAGGATCTTAAAAGATAAACAATATCTAAATAATGATGAGGTATATCATATTTGACTAATAAATAAGATATATTATATCTAACTAACTAATAAGATAAATCGTATCTAATTAATAAGATAGGAAAAGATAAAAGAAAAAAAAGAAAAAAAGACAAAAGATAGAAAGAATTAAAAGATAAAAATACAAAAATAGGAAGAATTTATTTTTTTATTCCCACAGAAATACTTTGTCCGATACATTTTTTTTTCTATCTATATCATTCTCCTCTATCGAAAAGGAACTCAACTCTAGCGAGTAAGGTTGAAGAAAATTCTCAAGCAATGTTGGAACCATGTCTTCAAGATTGCTTGCATGGACCCAAGTAACATCACAATCAGAATGATTTTTTCTAGATGACCCAAAAAATGATGAAAACCTTCTCGGAAAGAAGTAACATACTTAACGTCAACGGTGGAAGCAACTTCTTCCTTGGGCAAATGAATAGATGGCAATGTTAACTCCTTCAAATTTGCAGGCACACTAGATGGTAAAACAAGATGCTCAAAATTGCCTTTGTACGATGACAAATCACTCACATTAAAAACATGACCAATACCCAAAGTACTTGGAAAATGTTCAAGACACACATGTACACACATGTACCTTGACAAATTCTTCTTCATTAAAACTCTTATCTCTATAGCACACATCAACAAGTTTATAACATAATATTACATCTAATCTCATCATGCCATGAATAGATATGATCAGCAAAAGACTCAGTTTCAGAAGGACTTTTTCCTGTGGGTCTATTAGATGCATGATTATTAGCAAATTTAGTTGTGGGTAATACTAAATTCCAAGTACGAGACCGATCTCTGACAAGACAATGAAGAAGGTCTCATAAACCTTAATTTACTACTTCCATCTGACCATCAATTTGTGGATGATGGCCAGTAGAAAACTTCAACTGGGTTTTATTGAGAACCCAAAGTGTCCTTTGAAATAAACAGACAAATCTAGAAACTCTATTAAATACTATGGAAGAAGGAAGACCATGTAATCTAACTACCTCATGAAAAATCAATCTAGCGACATGAGCACCATTAGAATTCTTACTACACGATATGAAATGGGCCATCTTGGAGAACCTATCAACCTCTACGAGAATCGAATCATGTCCTCAGATGTTTTAGGGATAAGAAATCTATACTTTATAGTGATTTTATTTATGACTCTACTATCTATACATATTCTCCAAGATTTGTCTTTCTTAGGAGTTAATAAGGCAGGTACTACACAAGGACTCATGCTATGGTCCACAAATTCCTTACTAAGAATCTTCTCAACTTATCTATTTATTTCAGCATGCTTTCTAAGATTCATCCTATAATGAGAAATGTTTGGTAATTGGGACCTAGGAATAAGATCAATGCCATGTTGAATGCCTCTCATTAGTGGTAGCTCCTTAGGTAACTCTTTAGGATTACATGAGAAAATTCACCCAATAACCTTTGAACCTTTGTAGGAATTGGTAAAGTGGAATTTGGAGAGACCTACTGAGCAACTGTGGCTAGCATGAAGTTGTTTTGTCTACTTTCTTGATTGAAAGCACTAGAGGTGATGATTTGATTTCTATTCTTAACATTCTCCTTAAAGGTATAACCAGATTTAGAAGGTGAAGTATTAGATGGCTTTGTAGGAGTTATAATGATACGTGTTTTTTTAAAGAAGAAATAATGAGTATTGGTCCTGTAATCAATCTTAACTGAATGATCATAAAACCATGGTCTGCCTAGGAGAATGTGAGCTACATCCATGGGAAGAGTGGTCTTATTAACCCAAGCTATCGTAAAAGGATTAGGATAGGGCTCAACCTTAAGGTTTAGCCTTTTATGGCACCCTAAGATACGATGTTAAGAGTACTACCACCATTTATAACCAACTTAGTAAAATTTCCATTACACCTAAAGTAAGTACAAAAGATTAAAATTCGCTTCCACTCTTAAGGATGGGTACTTTGTGAGAGAATACATATAACCACATTATAATGCTCACCCAGTAGAGGTTCATCATTCTTAGGGGATCGTTCTCTTCTAATTCTTCATCATCACTTGAATAATTACATGGTTCCACTATAAGATACTTAATAGGGGGCTCATTAGACTCGTGCTCTAAAACCATAGTATAATGAGGACAACGAGATGTAATATGCCCTCTCCCATGACATTATTGATATTGGATGGAATTAGAAGTCGATTGAACAGTGTTGGATTGACTACTTGGAGTAAAACTGAAAGTATTAAATTGGGAAGCACTATTAGAGGCAACCTTAGAGGATATAGGGGTAAGAGACTTATTTTAATGGAAATCATTCGAATAAGAGGATGGATATTGAGTGGAGGAGCATTTAAGATGCTTGTCAAATTCAAGATCTAACTTGGAAGTTTCTTCTACATAAGTGGGGTCATGAAGCTTAACATCTTCCCTAATAGACTCCCTAAGGTCACTAATATACTGAAATAGGGTAATGTCAGTGGGTTTAGAGTAGTTACATTAAATAGAACAATTCTCAAATTTATGGGTATACTAAAAGACACTTGAAGGCAATTGTTTAAGATTATATATTTGCTCTAGGAGTTGATTTTTATGAAAGATAATGAGATAATTTTCCTTTAGCTTTATGTCATGATGGCCCATTGATAAAAAGGTGCCTCTCCTAAAAGATTCATTTGGGTCGGATCCATTTTCCAATACTGCTTAGCAGCTCTAGGGAGCTTCATCTTAGTGAAATGAACTCTCTCTATATCTCTCGTGCAATATAATTCAAAGTAATCCTCAATTTCTGCTAATCAATTAGTGAAAAGGTATGGGTTAAAAGTTTCATTATAATTGTTTACATCAACTTTGATGTTTCTAGTAATATCATCCTTGTATCTAGGGTAAAAATGCCAATTATGGTGATTTAGTAGTCTATGATTCCTATGGTGAGGTAATTCACTTTTATCCCCTATGGTGTACTCATCCAACTCATTGAAATTAGGTGGATTTGGGCAACCATGAGACCTAAAAGTCCTATAATGTGGAGGAAAGAAAGCTTGCTTATGGGAGCCAAAGATGCTACGTTTTGTGTTAACTAAATTGGATGGAAGAACTATGTGTTGTCTAACTGATTGAGGTTCAGATTCATCTATAAGATGCTTTTCCATCATTATTTCCACATTTTTATCTAATTCAAGCACCAATTGATCTAATTGATCAAAATGGAAAGGGTCAAACTACTCTACTAGCTCGAGACTTTTATAAGACATTGTTATTATAAATATATGTATGCATACTTTTATGGGGAGCTACAACGAATCACTGTAGATGTACGGTAGCATTTGTGTGGTGACCGACAATTCCTTTTCTATTACGTAGTCTTTCAATTAAAAAAAAGTGGTCAAACTTTTCAACACTTTAGGCTATTGCGACGGAGACTTTGGTAGGATAACACTCACTCGAAGAAAAATAACTTTTACTATTTGTCTTAGAAAAAAAAAAGATAGGAAAAGATTAAAAAAAAGTTAAGAAGATTTTATTTTTATTCCTATTAAAATACTTCTTCCAATAATTTGTTTTTTCTATCTACATCAGTTTTATTCATGAAGTTGGGAAAATACTAATTGTGCATTTCATAATGCAGGATGTCAGAAGCTCCATTTGTTCCTAGAGAAAGGCTTTTTGAGAGGCAAAAGTATTTTCAGAACGCCCAAAAGTACACCCACCTAAAAGGACCCTATGATAAGATTACTTCAGTTGCCATTCCTTTAGCTTTAGCTGCCTCTTCGATGTTTCTCCTTGTGAGTTTTCTTTTTATGTTTGTCATTATCCCAATTATTTCAAGTTGAACTTCTGCTTTTGTGCATCGATTCCTTTAGTTGACTTGCTTGTTTGTCGCATCTCCCATCTTTTGCAGGCTAGGGGGATCTATAATATGTCTCATGGGATTGGAAAGAAAGAATGATGTCTGCATCTTTCTCATTGATAGTTGGAGGCATAAGTTCAAGGAATAAGCTTCTTGTCTAGGGTTTATTTGTTTTCCATGTTATTTTAACAATTACATTATTCGCTTTTATTGAAACTATTTTCTATTTTCTTATAACCAAATGAGTAATTTATTCATAAACATTTAAATTCTAATCGATTAAGGTCACCAAATGCATGTGAGGCATTTTTTGGAGAATAATAAATTCTTAAATTGCAAATTTATTTCTTTTTTATTTCTAGCAAAATATTTCTAGAGTGTCTAATAGGCAAATTGTCAAAATTTAGCTTATTTTGCAAATTAATTTGGATTTTATTTCTTTAGAGCCTATGTTAGGTTGTTGTTTGTTAATTTCATGTATATTACCTATATTAGGGCAACTATCCTTCATCAAAATGAACAATTTTAGTGAAGTTATTCTTCCATTGGAATTTTTATGTCATATTTTATCAACTATTTGACATTTAAATAGCTCATTAGATACTTAGAAACTGACCTCTTTCATAAGTCACACACTCAAAAGGGGTTACTAATGTTAGTTTTTAGTTTACGATTATACTAGCAAAGTATTACCTTAATTCTAGGCTTCCAATTATTGACTAATCTACATGCAATTGAACAAATCAATTTTAGCTCTAGAAATTAAGCCACTTTTTCTTACTTCATTACTAGTTATATGCTTGAAGAGAACAATCAATTGTATTTGCATGGCTTGAGGGGAAAAAATAAAATGGAGTTACAAGAGAGAACGTCATTAGACACCACGCTTGAAGTGAAAAATAAATTACAGTTGCTTGCTTTGAGGGAAAAATAAATTCTAATTACAAGAAAGAATGTTGATAGACATCCTAACAAATTCTTGCATGAGATTGGCTAATGGTTAATCATCTCACATAGAATGTTAGTTCCATAAAGTACTCCATATTTATGTGAGTAAGACTCACCATAAGCTGAATTGGTGCGAGAATTTCTCCTCCCCATTCTCTTTTCTTGCAATTTAAGGGTCACAATTCATTTTTATTTCTATATATAGAAAAAGGGAATTTCGAGGAACATGTTTTGACCCCTCTTTATATCAACATCAAGGTTACATCTCATCCACCTTTTTTGTTAAATAAATGAACCTAGGAGAAAATGATTCGTTATTGGTCCCACACAAAAAAAAATTGTTATCATTGGTTTTACAAAATAGGGTTAAAAAAGAAAATGCTTGCAATACACGAAGAGAATCAAAGGCATAATGTTCAATAAAGAATCGCCATCGGACAACAAGTGGTGGCCATTAGGATGAAAAGCAAAGAAAATTGAGCTCACTAAGCAACGACTCAAAATCTACTCTTGGAAAATTAGTTAGGAGCAAATTAGCCTTTGCTAGATGTAAACTCAATTAAAACTCCATTAGCTACACCAATCAAGGTAGAAATTATTTGATAGATTAGGGTAGTTAAAATTAATATCTTTCATTATTAGGCTTTGAAAACCTTGCTATGATATTAGTCATACCATGATAAAATTAGGGATTTAAAGGTAGTTTGTGCTTCTCTTCTTTCTATTAGTTACTAGTGTGCTTCTTAACTATAGTCTCTATGGTCTTTTCATATCTTCATTCTCAGCTTGTATCATGTAGATCTTATACCAATCATCCTCCTCATCAGGCATCTATCATATCAATAGGGTAGTAACTATTGTTTCCCTCCAAATATTTATTATGTTGCTTAATAGCCTCTATTATTGCATTAGCAGCTAAATATTGGTATTGATGTATCTTTTTTTTTGGTCAAGAATGATATATATATATATTGTAAGGGGTCCGTGAGGGTGACACCGTAAATGTGTTATAATAATGAGAGATGGAGAATGGTAGTTCTGACCTAGTACCTCTAGTACTCAAGAGTTGACCTTAATTACTAGATGAAACCACATCAAGCATTGTTTGTTTTAAGTTTTTTGTGAGTTTGGCTTGAATACTTTCACACATATCATTGTGTTTGAGGTTTTATAATAACATAATTCATTAGTGTGTGTGTGTGTGTGTGTATTATTTTAAATTAATCGATTATGATTTTGTTGGTATTGTGATGTAGTATGTAAACTTTGATAATGGCTATTTTTTTTATGTTATGAATTGGTTGTCATTAAAAAATCTACTTTCTTGCTCGATATGGTATGTGGGTGAAGAGAAGTAATTAAAATTGTCAAGGATTGTGTTATTTATATCTCTATTTATTATACATATGGATATCCATTCAATTTTGAGCCACCAAAGTCCAAAGATATAGTTTGCCACACAACTATTGCACTTGCTTATACTTGTTTTTCATAGCTCTCAAGATGGGATATCATATCAGTTATTAGTACTTTTTTTGTTATTATTAGCCTCAACCTTAGTTGTTGATATAGTAATAGTGAGTTATTATGTTGAATGAGAAGTTAAAAGGGGACCTTGGGCCCCATATGTTGATATAATAGGAAGTGTAGTTCTTTAGTCCATATGATCACAGATCCTTATTTGTATACCTTCATGAGGTGTTCACCAATACCTCATTACTTTAGTGATACCCATTGTGAAGGGAATTAATATATATATTTATATTATGGATATATTTCTATGTACTTTTCCAAATGTGTGTGTGTGTAACTGAGTTCTAATTTCTTTAATTTCTCTAAAACCATACTCAATACATATAGAGTTTTCATAATATTAAATTTACTTATGCTTAGAACATACAATAATAGAGGGAAGAATCTTTTATTAATTTTTTAATGATGAACCACAAAAATATTAATAGAAAACAATACTGAAATATATATCCATTGTATGAAAAGAGAAATCAAATGTGGCTAAACTAAATCCTAGAAAAAATAGGGACTCCATCATCCGTCTCTCATGTTGATTTGTTATCTCTTTTGTCTAATCCTATTTTTTCTCCTAATCTTTAGATAAAATCCTTGTTGAGTTGGTTATCTTGAGGGAGAGAGCTTCACATGATAATTAGATGGATTAGACGAATTAAGTGTGTTGCTGCACTTATAGGCTCGTCTAACACCCCCATAAGTTGGAGTGGGGAAAACCATGCTTAGCTTGGAGAGGAGTTGATCATATTGATAACCTATAAGAGATTTTATAAGGACATCTGCAAGTTGACTATGTGTTGGGATATGAGAGATATCAATAAACTCGGCAAGCAGTTAATTATGCACAAAATAGCAATCCAACTCAATGTGCTTTGTGTACTCATGAAAAATAGGGTTTCTAGCAATATGGATAAGCGCTTGGTTATCACACTTGATTGGCATGGGTGTGATGTTGTCAATGGACAACTCAAGTATCAGGCATGTAAGCCAAGCAAGTTCATATGTCACCCTAAGAAGAGATCGGTACTCAGCTTCTGTAGACAATAATGAAATAGTAGTTTGCTTCTTGGATTTTCAAGAAATTGATGATCCACCTAAAGTGATAAAATATCCACCGACTAATTTTCTAGTGAAGGGACAAGATGCCCAATCATAGTCATAAAATGATTGTAAGTAGCTGTCTAAAGAAATGTTGAGAAGGATGCCTTGATGAGGGTTTCCTTTGAGATATGCTAATATGTGCAATGCAACTTCATAATGGCGAAGTTGTGGGAAGCTATTAAATTGACTTATGTGTTGGATGGTAAAAGAAATGTCTAGCCAAGTATTATTTAGATAATTAAGCTTCCCAACAAAATTCCTAAATTGGGTTAGATCTACCAAGGGAGCTTTCATATCCAATAATGGTTTATGTCGAGTATCGAGGGGACTGTCAACGACTTTGACATTGGTAAAAGGATATTCATGTAAGAGTTCAATAGTAAAATTCTACTGGCTAATAACTAGATCATGTGCATGGCAAATAAATTCCATGCTAATAAAATAACACAAGTGTCCCAAATCCTTGATCTTAGATTACAAATTCAAAATTTGTTTGAGCTAATAGATTTCATTCATGTCCATACCTATAAAAAGATCTATAATAATAAGATGACCATTAGTATTCTTGAGGAAAAGTAAGTAATTATTTTTAGAATGTGAGTAGTCGTGAGGCATTAATGTTGAAAAGAGTTTCTCATACCATTGCCTAGAAACTTGCTTCAAATCGTAAAGAGAATTCTCAAGCTTACACACAATAGAAGATGGAGCATTTAGATTGGGGTCAAATTCATATATATGTCTTCATGCAAGTCACGATGAAGAAAAGCATTGTTCATATCAAATTGGTGAACATGCTAGCCCTTCTTTACTGCAACTACAATGATGTTCCTAATTGTTTTCATGTGAACCACAAAAGAGAAGGTCTCTTTGAAATCTTCTCTTGCTTTTTATGTGAAAACCCATTCTATAAGTTGTGCTTTACATTGCTCATTTGTCCCATCTTCCTTGTATTTAACTTTGTATACCCATTTACAACTAATGGTTTTCTTCCCCTTTGGCAGTTTCAAAAACTCTCAAGTATTATGTGCATTTAAACCTTCAAACTCGTCCTCCATGGCTTATACCCAAAGTAGGTTATTTAAAGGAAACATCATATGAAGTGGGATCTAGTATGTTTTGTGAGGTGATATAGATTGAAAGTAAAAAGATGGTGCGTTGTGGGTATAGAAATTTGTGAGAGATTGTGGACAAATATTTGTTTGAGAGTTAGGAAATGCATCAATACATAAACAACTAAAAACATAGTCTTGAAATTGAAGAGGAACATGGACAATTTTACAGGATCTTTGTAGGAAGACTAGTTGTGGAAGTGGTGGTGACTAAGGTGTTGAAGGTGGGAAGTTGGATGTAGAAGGTGAGCTAGGGAATGTATTTGATGTATGTGGTTCAGGATATGGGACGTGTTAGTCAGTTATAGTAGAAAGATTAAGAACATGAAAAGGGATGTGATCATGGGTAAGTTTTCTATTGTCATAAGGAAATGCGTGATCATAGAACACCATGTTTCTAGTGTTAAAGATGAGGTTATCTTTGAGACTTAGCACCCTATAACCCTTTCTTCTATGTGGGTAGCCTAAAAATACACAAAGGGCTTGACTTGGACATGAATTTATCTTTATATTTGTTTATGGGTGGTGGCATAACGTAAACATGCAAAAGGCCTCATGTGATCATAGGTAGCAGTAGTTCCAAAAAGAAGTTGATGGGGGCTTTGGTTTTTGAGAACTTTGGTTGGTACATGATTCATCATATAAGTGAATGCTAATAGACACTCTCCCCAATATTCTTGTGTCATATTGGATTGAAATAAGAATTCCTAAGCCATCTCTAAAATATGTTTATGTTTTCTTTCTACAACGTCGTTTTGTTGAGGTGCATAGTTTAAGCTAGTTTGATTGATGATTCCATGGAGGGAGATGAAAAGTTTTCTTTTGATACTGGAACCTAGGTCCCATGCATTATTCGATAAAATACATTTCATAGTTTTATGGAACTAAATTTTAACAAGATTAATACAAGATTTAAAAATTATAAGAATGTTGGATTTGTTGCGAAGCAAATAGGTCCATGTAGCTCGGGTGAAGTCATCAACTATAGTGAGAAAATACCTAAACCCATCATGTGTGGTCATTGTATGAGATCCTCATACATCCATGTGAATTAGATAAAAAGAAAGTTAGATTTTGAGGTTTTGAAAGAGAAGGGCGAATAGTGTTTTCTAGATTTGAAACAAACATCACACAACAAATCAGAAACTTCATTAATAGAATCCAAAAAATGGAACATGTTTTTATTTTGTACAAAGGAAGACGACATAAACATAATGTCAAACCTTAACACTATAAAGATCATTATTTAAATTTAAAGTGCTTTGAGAGTTAGTTTCATCTTGTTGGCCAACAAAATAGGAACTCTCAATGGAGAAGATATGTTAGATAGATGAGGGAATCACAAAAGTGGTTAAGGTGTTGATTCTCTCTGGGAAAAAAATGTAGATATCTTTAGTGAGCTTACCAAGAGGAAGAGGTCTCCTCATTGAAGGGTCATGCAGGAAACATCCATGGTTAGTGAAATAGATGGGTGTTTTGAGTTATTTTGTAATCCTTTTTACAAAAACCAAGTTGTCCTTAAAATTTGGGATATAAAGAACATTATCAGTGATTAAATGACCATTTATTTTAATAGGTCCAATACAGTTAACATGGATGTTATGTTTGTTTGGCAAGGTGACATATATCAGTTTATAAGTGTTGCTAAGGCTGAGGAACAGGCTTCTGTCACCACTCATATGATCCATTACACTGGTGTCAAGAATCCACATTTATACACAAGTCACAGATGCATGAGAAGATGATTTAAATGCAATAATTTTTTGGAAGATGGATTTATTACCTGCAAAGGAAGCTAACCTAATGGAGGTAGAGAATTGACTGCCAAGTTGAGCTGGTTGAATGTTACCTTCTCTGTCTAGTATCCTTTGTTGATTTAAGAAGGATATGATTTCCCTGAGCTATTCTAAAGTCCATATCTTCCCATTCTAACTATTCTTAGTTGTTGTCCCTTCAACTTGGCCTGCCACTACAAACTTCTCTGACTTTATAAACTTGAAATTAGTTTCGAAGCCTACCAACCTGTAACACTTACCTTTAGTGTCCCCCAATTTCTTGCAGTAATTCCATATTTCCTTCTTCCATTCACCTTCAAATGACTGTTGAGTCTCCCTTTTAATGTTGAATGATAGTGTTTTTCTTGAGGTTGATGTACTTATTTCATATTACCTCTCTTTATTTATTACCATAAAGTAAGTTGCGCTGATATTCGGTAGGGTATTGATGAGTAAAGTACTCCTCCTAACAATTGAGAAAGACTCATTAAGTCCCATTAGAAATTAAATAAGTTTTTGATCCTCACCATGCTTAAGAAAGGTTTTAGTAGTTCCATATATGTAGGTTGGTAACGTGGCCAATAGTGATAGTTCATCCCACAATTTCTTCATCTTGTTGAAGTAAAAAAATGATACTAAAAACACCTTGTGTGGTAGAAGACGTCTTCCTTTGAAGTTGATATAGTTGGACTCCATTGGAATATCCCAAATGTTCTTCTAATTAAGCTAAAACTTCATGTGTTTTCATAGTGTAAATCACACTCTCGACAATCTCCTCACTCAAAGAATTGAGAATCCAACTAATGACCATTGGGTTGCATCATACCCATTAACTATGAGAAAGAGAATTAGCTTCGCGATCCTTTTCCATATCGTTGATGATGTAAATTTTATTTTTGGCACCCAAGTCTATCATCATGGATCTCTTCCATGCATGGTAGCTTGTGCTATCAAAACACTTACAAAAAAACAGAGAGAGTTTCTGGACTGTTGGAGGCATAGAGATACAAGAGTTTAGATGAATCACTAAACAACTCAGATCCGATTGAGGCTTGAAGTTGATCTATGAGAGATGTCAATGGAGCAACTCGTGAATGGTAGGAAAAGATAAGCAAGAGATAAAAAATAGAACAAGGTTCGAAAGTTTAAATTTTAGTTGCATAAAAAGGACGGCAATTGCTATGATACCATGTAGATTTTTCATAATAATAAATGTACTTATGCACATAATATAAACAAGAATAGAGGGAAGAATGATTTATTATTTATTTAATGATGAACCACATGACACTCAGTACAAAACGAGACTAAAATACATATACATTTCATGGGAAGAGAAGTCAAATGTGGTTAAACTAAATCTTAGAAAAAGTAGGGACTCCATCATCCATCTCTCTTATCGATTTAGCATCTCCTTAATCTTCTCCTATTTTGTCTCCTAAGCTTGAGATAAAAATCATTGTTGAGGTTTTTATCTTGAAGGAGTGAGCTACAAATGACGATTGGGTGGATTAGATGGACTAAGTGTACTAGTGCACTTGTAGGCTCATCTAACAATGTAACACAGAGTATAACATATTAAAGAAGCTTCATCATTTGAATTTTTATCACTAAAATTTTCCACATAAATCAAATGATACTAATCACCTTGACATCATTGTAGCATCATATTTTGGCACACAAAGTGACAAATGAGAGAAAAAAAGTTGAAGAACAATATGGAATCTCTGCTTTAATAGCCTATGAATTTGCTATTTCAATGAAATATTTTTTTTGTAAAATTTTGTGATCCCAAACACTCAAATTATCATCATCCTCTGGGTATGCTTTCAAATTTATCTCTCGACTCTCTTTCTTCCTATATCCTATTATCATCAATCTCATGAATTTAAATTCGTTTCTCATTCAAAGCCCAAAATAAGAGCTAGGGATCGGGAATGTTTGTTAATATTTAAACTCCTAAATTATGTAATAGGAATTTGGTTTTCTTCAACTTAATTATTTATGTCGTGGTTCCTTAATAAGAGAACTATTTTTTATATAGAACATCTGCCAAGGGAAATTACTAGGGGTCGTCAGCTAAGGTCATCGACTAAAGACATAAGCTAAGGGAAATTTTCATGTGTCATAAGTCGGAGACCATCAATGGAGGGTGTCAACCAAGGAAAATTTCCAGGGGTTGTTGGCCAAGGGCTTGAGTCAGGTTTATGAGCCAAGGGCATCAGCTAAAGGTGATTGTCAAGTCAGCCAAGGGTCATCGGCTAAGGCCTTGAGTTAGGGATGTTAGCTAAGGGCGATAGGCCAAGGGCAAATCCATATGCTAATCAAGAGGGTTGGTATAAGACTAATTGATGTGATCAATTGATTGGGAAGGTCTTCTGGCCAAAACCAATGGAGAATATATGAGTAATATGAGATGTCAGAGAGTGGTTAGAAAATTCCTTAATATTTAAGATTTGATACTCATCAGCATGCCATTCTATAAGTTGGCAAGGGTATACTCATAGAGTCAATCATTAAGGTATAACTTGTACGATTTCTAACTATGCCTAGGTAAAAAGATGTACAATTCAGACAACCAATAAAATTTGAGTGTTTTAGCTAAGGATGATAGAGGGTATGAAAAGCTCTCTCCTAACCCTTTATAAAGAAAAAATGCAAGATATTAATTTTTTCCCATTATTCATACTCAATAAAATTCTCATACTCTTCCTCCTACAAATATTCTAAGGGGATTATATTCCACTCAAATGGAGGGCTTTTTTTCTTGATAGGTTACTCAAATGATTTCTTCATCAAGTAAGCATAACATTTGATAAATTTTGAATCCATTGTATATGGGATAAATTTTCAAGTTGAGGGAAGATTCAACATCAACGACGAAAGTGATGAGGGAGGGAGTGGTAGTAGGAGAGATGGAATAGGAAGTTTGAGGATAGGGGCATGAAAAGGAAAAGGAGCAAGGTTGAAAGTAGTGTATAAGTTTCGAAATGGGTGGAAGAAACATGGTATGTAACAATGAATTTTTATGGTGATTGTGAATTAACTCAATCTATTTTTTTTGCTTAGGATGGGATTATGAAAAAGATGCATTAGGCCAAGCATTGTCTTGTCTCAGCATAGATTCCATGGAACATTCCAGGTGTGAGTATTTTATAGATCAATGCTCTATATTGAGCCATTCTTCTGTAATCATTATATGGTCCTTAAGCCATGAGAACATTGGTTTTTAGCTACTTATCAAAATATGAAAATGTATAAAATAGTTATATACATTAATTTTTTAAATGATAATGATTATGTTTCTTCTCTTTTAATTTAACTCTATTGTATGATTAATATAACATCATTATTTTACAAAAAAAGTTTCTTACTTACATGATAAACAACTTCCTTATATCCCATAATCTAACATTAAGGTTTAAATGCACCACCTTAGATTATAAAATTTCTCTGTACAAGTATAGTTTTCTTTTTTGTGAGTTTGCTAGAGTCTGTTAGGGGAGATTGAAAAAATTGGATGGATTGATATTCCTTTGAGGCATGTAGGACATTATCTTAAAGGTAATATTACTACAACAATTTACCCTAGGATACAATAAAGCATTTATATGAAACTCTCTCAATAATTATATTAATAGGCTTCAACCAAATATCTCAAAATTAATTTTTCATCCCATGATTGTAAGGTATTTATGCTAGCCGATGAGTTACAATAAAGAAGTATGTCCCTTTTTAAAGTTTATGACTCTTCATTCAAGTCAACACAACTCTTTAATTAAATTAATTAATTTTCCACATTGTGGGATATTTAAATAGTTATAATGAAGAGGTATGTCCCTTTTCAAAGTTCACAACTATTAATTTGAGCCAACATAAGTCTTCAATTGAATTAATTAATTCCCAAGATTATAGGTTATTTAAATAGTTACAATAAAGAGGTATTTCCTTTTCAAAGTTCACGACTCTTCATTCAAGTTATTACAACTTTAGACTCACATATATTATATTATGGTATACTCCAATAATCTCCACTGGACTATAATATATATAGATATATATTTTCCTATTTAATAACATGATAGTATGCTTAATAAAAGGTATCTTTCGATTTAAACCAATCAGTAGCTTTAGTATTCTAAAATTTTAATGATGTTAGTGATGTCTAAAGATTAAAACAAAAATTCTTCTATTAAAATCAAAAATACTATACACATAATATCATCTAATATCTTGAGATGTCTTTGACTATTTTAGCACTATTATGACCATATGCTAACCTATTTTATGGATATTTATAAGAGTTAAATTCTACAAATCTCTTATTGAAGCAACATCACTTCTATATTTAAATAGGTGGAGTTCATTTATTTGCACATACATAAATTTAAAGCAAATTTTCTCCATTAAGAGTTAGAACTCAAAAACAACACTTAAGAACATTGAATTAATGTTTCATGAAGCACTTATTATTAACCATTAAACCTTTAGCTAATTTCACTAAGCAATGTTGGGTTCCTATTACTGATGCTTTCATATAATTTTAATCCCATTCCACTTGATGTCTTTGTTACTATATATCTTAATAATCCTTTTGTAAAGGTATCTGTTAAATTATTGTCCATTTTAACATAAATAGTAGTAATAATACCATGTGAGATCAATTCTCTCACATACTCATGTCTCACAATTATACGTCTATATTTTCCATTATGAACATGATTATATACTCTAGACATAGTCGCTTCACTATCACAATATACTGAAATAGATGGCATAGGTTGTAGCCACAAATTTATTTTTGTTAAAACATTTTGTAGCCATTTTGCTTCCTTTCCTACAGCTGCAACTGCTAAAAACTCTGACTCTATAGTCAAATGTGCAATACATGTCTATTTCTTTGAAGACCAATTACTAACACTTCTTTCTAATGTAAAAATCCATTATGTTTTGGATTTATTATCATTAGCATTTGTTATCCAACTAGAATCGAAATAACCTTCTAGTTTAATACGAAAAGAGGAATAATTTAATGCTGACTTGGATGTTCTTTTAAGATATCCCAATACCCTACTTATTCATTTCCAATGTTCATTACTAGAATTACTTATATACCTCAAAATTTTGCATACATAAAATGCAACATCTAGTTTGGAACAATACATGACATACATAAGACTTTTAATTGCATTAGCATATTCTAACTGCGCAACCCCTCAACCATCATTTGTTGAAAGCTTTATACTAAAATCATATAGAGTATTTGATTTTTTCACTCTAAGATAAGAATACTTCTGAAGTAGTTTATCTATGTAGTGAGATTGACTTAAAGTGAAACCTTTATCATATATATACATTAATACCCAAAATAGTATTAACTTCATTACGATCCTTCATCTTAAACTTAGATGTTAGATATTTCTTGGTTTCATTCACACCAAGGATGTTGGTACTAGACCTGGCAAAGTTGACCCAACCCGACCGACCCAACCCGAATAACCTGACTTGAAACCCGATAGTAACCCGAAAAATAAAATCCGTTCATAACCCGAAAGTCCGAAACAACCCGATTCAATTTGGACCCGACCCGAATTTAGCTAACCCGATTATGACTCGAACCTAAATTGACCCGAACCGAAGTGACCAAAATCAATAATAACCCGAACCGAGCACACCTAAAACCCGACCTGACCTAAACTCCAATCCGAACCCAAACCGACCCGAACTTTAACTTTAACCCGAACTAACCCGAACTCTAACCCGAACCCGAACCGACCCGAACTTTAACTTTAACCCGAACTTTAACTCGAACCCGAACCGACCCAAACTAGACTTGAACCGATAATTGATTATTCTTATTCATATATGATATTTTTAACTCCATATTCTTATTACTTTTTGAAACCATGTAAATAAATGCAAACATTTATAAGCATAAATTTATATTTTTGCTTCACTTTGTTTGATAACTTCCTACAACTTAAACTCTACACTTTGGACCATAATAATAATACACTCATTGTATTAATGATTCATGAGGACCTGACAATCAAATTTAGCATTTCATCATACACTCATTGTATGATACACAATACACAATAATATCAAATATACTGATAATTACTAACAAATAAATACAATAAAAGTCCAAACAAGTGTAAATAAGAAAACTAGAGCATTGATAACATACCTATAATGAATACTTGATCTTCTCTTTAATGGATGAAGGTGAATACCTCTCTTTGATTGAAGCCCTGACCTTGAGGTAAGTAACCAAAAAATACTAACTAGAAAGGAAGAAATTTACAATCCAAAAGGCAAAAGATGTCCTATAGAATAGTTATAAACTTATAATGCTAAGAGAAAGACATCACCTAACCATCACCATATGTTGTTACAAAAACATCACACCAACAAGTCACACACCTTAATCTAAGGCTTATATAGCAATGAGAAAAAAAAATCACCCCATTTGGAGTTTATTTTCTCATAGTATTTAAATGTAATAATAAGATATATAATGTTATTATTAATTATAATTATCATTTAATTTAAAGATAAAAGTTATTTGTATTTCTAACCCTAATTAAAGTTTGAGACTAAATTATATATGTAATTTATTCACAACATGTTTAACATTTACATCTTTATAATTTATAATAATAATTCCCTTTTATAATATTTTTTAGTTGGTATGTAAGTAAATCTATAAAGATTCGACCCGATACTACCCGAAAATTAAGATGGACATCTTTATTTTGTGAATTTACGGATGTACAAAGATGGAAAATTTTATTTGTACGTGTACTTGAATGTAGGAAAATACGTGTGAGATGGACATCTTCATTTTGTGAATTTACGGATGTAAGTGATTTGTAATTTTGTATGGCCATGTATTGTATTTTTTTTTAAGTAGAGAATTTATTAATAATCAAATGTTTTGCCTGACGAACATTATTACGGACCGTTTTACTTATCTTTTTTTTAAAAAAAATTATTTGGAACTATCGTTAATCAGTTGTTCCAACGAAATCAAGGTACATCATACGATCGTGTATCATTTCATTTGAATACAACTTTCAAATCTTTGAGCGAAGCACGTAATATACAATCCTAATTTTTACTGAAACACCAAAACAGGCGGGTCACATTAGACATATATTATATATATATGGTAAACATGGAAATCTAACTAGTTAATTTTAATCCCAGGATAGATTTTAGGTCTCTAACAACTCCACTAAGCTGCACAGTAATTTCACATGCAGTTTCGGGAGGAAGAAAAAAAGGCACAATTTTTGTATTCCACATTCATATGTAAGTTTAATCAATAAAACGTAGAAACTGATCGAAATGAAATACCAAAAATTCGAGAACTTTGGCAATTTGTTCGACAAGAGCCTCAGAGACGCCAAAAAAATCATTGCCAGGATCCTTCTGAACTTCAACCCCAAGCTTCGACAGCCTCTAAATCCCTTCGAACTTGTTTTCGATGTTAACTTTCTGCTTCTGCGTTTCCTTCAATTTCTTCTTCTCTGACGGATATCGGAGCTTCCCGGTTCTTTGTGACCTTTTAGCGCATTGAATTACAATGAATTTTGTTGGAGGGAGTGAGGGAGTCGTACTTTCTAAACTTGGTACTGGCAACAAGTTACTCACAGTCTCACGAATGGAAGCACTGGAGCAGAGCCGCAGAGGTGTGTAATGGGCGTTTCACGTTTGCCTGTTTCACTGTTTGGCTCGGGGATGAGTCTCGGTCCTCTTGGAGACTGAGTTTGTTGAGACATGACATGAGATGAGAGGGTGAGGTGAGGGAGCGTGTGTCGGTGTCGTGCAGGCGTAGGTGGCGTAGGCGGAGTAGCTGAAGCTAAGGCATGCGTGTGGCGTCATGACTCATGGCGTGTATAAGAAAAAAAATTCAGAGGCAGAGGCGCAGAGCAGCATGTTACTGACTTATACTTATTGCCTTATTGATTAAAAAAATATAGAGTAGGTTAAAATAGGTTTATTTTATATTTTTATTTTAGATTTAATTTAAGTAAATTAGGATATTAGATTGTAGAATAATAATTTAGAAAAAATAATTTGATTTAAGATAGGTTAAAAATAATTGAAAAAAGTAAAAATAATTTAGGATAAATTTAAAAAAATTCTTTTATGTTACGGATCAATGGTTATTATTAAAATAATTAAGATAAAATTTAGAGGTATAAACTAAGATTAAAATTAATAGTCTAATTCTATCAAGTTTTAACCTAATTAAATTTATATCTAAACCATCGTAATAATAAACCTTCTAAAATAATCATTACTACTATTATTAATTAAAAAATAAATAAATAATGTCAATTAATTTTAAGATATTATTAATTACTAAACATCCTATCCAAACTCACTATATTATTATTATTACTGGCATTATTATAATCATTATTATTATCGTTGTTGTTATTATTATTATTATTATCATAAGATGATGATGACGAGGATGATGATGATGATGATTATTATAATAATAATAATTATTATTATTATTATTATTATTATTATTATTATTTATTATTATTATTATTATTTTGATTATTGTCATTATTATTGTTGCTGTTATCCAACCCTAGTTTAACTTACACTTAATTATACATGTGCATATTGATTTAATACCAAACTAAAAATTAATTTATTGAAAAAGTATATAGCTATTTTGATGCTTAACTAAGAAAGTAAAATAAATTTTACTTACACACACACACACACAATTCTTCTATTTTTAATTAATCTAAGTATTAAGATACAACAATAACATATAAAATATGTGAAACAACTTTAGGTTTCTAATTAAACTATTAATTTTAGTTTATAATGAAACTACTCATTTTGATCTATAAGACTACTATAAGGTTCTAATGAAACTACTAACTTTAACTTATGAGACTAGGTTAAGATTATAATAAAACTACATGCTTTAGCTTATGAAACTATCAGTTTGGTTAATGAAATAACTCGTTTCAGCTTATAAAAGTATTCTATGTTTCTAATGGAACTATTATAAGTTTCTAATGACATTGCTCATCTAATATTATGAAACTAGTCATCATAGCATATTCATAATACTCTAAATTTCTAATGAAACTACTTGTCTTGGCTTATTAAACTACTTAAAGTTATTAAGGAAAATACTCATTTTAGTTGATGAACCTAGTGTAATAGTTTTATGAAGCTACCATAATTGTTCTATGAAACTATTAGTTCTAAATTCTCATTAGAAGTAGTAGTTTTTACTACATACGCCCTCAATATATATTCTTATCAAACATAGATGAAACTGCTCAAGTTTACCAACTTAAATGATATATTCTTATCATTTATTCAACTTAGGAATGTCAAGGGATTATGATTTATGAATGCTTGAAAAGCCAACATCATAGTTTGATTTATCAAATATTATAACATACTTGTAATAATATATATGTGATATAACTATTGTTAATATGCTTGTGCTGATGAACATCTCTAAAGGAAAAACCACAAATATAACTATTGTTAAAAGTAGTATTATTTCGCTTACGAAACATTGTTAAAAAAGAGATGAAGAGAATAGAGAAGAAAAATCAATGGTATGTAACCTTCATTAACTAAATTGAGATTTGAGTGTATAACTCTGCCAAATCTAAATGGCATAAGAAGAAAAAAACTTTAATATAGAGCTTCAATATATAGTTTGGGTTGAACCAAATACATATTATTTCTTTCAACCCTAGGTTGACCAAATACAAAATATATAACTTTAATCCTATGCAACATAAATTGGTAAGGAGCATTTTAGCTTATAAAAGAACAATATAATAAATAGTCCAACTAAACAGTTGAGACCAACTGAATACATTAACCTAAAAAAATAAGCTTGAATTATTAATTACCCTAACTAATTAATAATACAATATGATGTTTGAGTTAGAAACTAATCATTATAATATTAAGCCTAGTGAATATAGAATATGCCCCATGGGACACAAGTGATATGATATCGAATACATTTCGATTGATCAAGTCTACCAAAAGTTCTAACAAAGTCTTCAATTCCACGATCTAGTGACCAAAACCCAAACAACAACTATGATATGAACCAATTGCCATTGTAGCTTAAAACAAATATTACATAATCATAATCTATTCAGTTATTCAAAATATAGTTATCAATAATACTAATTATAATATTTGAAATATTTAGGAACAATTGTGTAAAGGTATATATATAAAGAAATATCGTATCATAAGTAAAATCCAATCAAACAAAGGAAAAGTTTTATCAATTCTATTATAAGTATACATAAATAACAATTTTTAGCCTTAAACACTATATGTTAGTATATATACCTTACAATATAATACCTATAAGGCTATAACATCATAAATAACAATTTATTATTACCTATTTTACAACCTATAAAGTTATTGGATATTTTAAAGCTTATTAACTTTACAACCAACTAGGGATAATATTAGCTAGGCATGATATTGAGATAAAAGATCTAAAGGGAGTCAAGGATGAGTAGTCATCATCAAGTTTGCAATGATAAAAAACATAGCACTTGACAATCCTCACTGAGAATATCAGATTAAGATTAATACTTCAAATAATTAAAGGCTTGTAAGGAGTAGCTATTAACTAAAAATAGGTTGGTTAAGAAAGGTATGAATGGACCAACGTATGAGATACGTGAACAAGTAACTTAGACTTTAGTGCATGAGATTAATGATTACCCAATTACCCAAGTGTTTTATTTGGATGATGATAATCCATAGTGAAGTTGTATACTATAAAAAATTAAAAAGACACTGAATTTGATTGAGTCTATTTTATAATCTAACACTTAGATGACGAGACGTTAGAAATGACGTGTACACTAATATAGGTTATTTGAAGGAATTGAAATAGGAGGAGATCAAATGACTCTGCACCGATTCAATGACCAAAGAATATTATTGAGGATGCCATGCACTTGCTTCTAGAATATTATGCCATAATATTAAGAAATGAAATAATTAACAAAGGAAGTGCATGGTCCACCATGTTAGCAATTATAAGAACGAAGGAGATGGATGATATGCATGTTGATGCAAATTAAACATGAACAATGCAGGAAAAGTAATGTAGGAAATCATGAAAATTATAATTGTAATTTAAGGTGTAAAAGGCGATATATTTTCACTTATTAGCTATGTTGTGACCAGTACTGTTTTACTAAGTTAGGCATTGAGACAAATTCATTGGAAGTGGGGTAGGGTTTATAATCATAAGACAACTTTGATTTTCATTTATCACATATTTATTTATTGTATATTAAAAATTATTATTGAAAATGAAAAATAGTGATAATTTCACACTGAGAAATTAAAAAACCACAGCAAAAGAAGGTAAAACCAAACTAATAGTAATAGGATAATGTCGTACTATTATGGTTAGGAAAACAACTCTCTTATTTTAAATTGTGATGGTGGTATGTTCAAAGATTTTATTAGTATTCTAAAAATACTTAAAGTTAATTTTGTAAAAATTAAAAATAATTTTATTTTATTTCATACAAGTTCCAATTTTTATGTTCAAACTCGTTCTCGATCATGATTCATACTGTTATAAATAATACTTAATTTGAGTTTTTTGATTTGACCTAAAGTCTATAGACCCGAAATAGACCCGAATTCGAAAAACTCGATAGATCTTACACTTAGTTGATCTGATTCACATCTAACCCATATAGTGACCCAAACCCGAACCCGAACCCAAACCTAACCCGAATTCTATAGACCCGAGTCAAACCCGAAATAGACCCGAACCCGAGAAATCCGAAGAACCTAGCATCGACTCGACCCAAATCACACCCGACCCGTCAATTAACCCGAATCGAACCCGAACCCGACCCAAAGCAACATAACCCGAAATACACCCGAACCGAATTACACCCGACCCGAACCCAGACCCGACTCGATTGTATAGTAAATAAAAGTTGACCCGACCCATATCAACCCGACCCTAACCCGACCCAAATGACCCGTTTGCCACCTATAGTTGGTACCAAATATTAATATGTCATCTACATAAAGATAAATTATAACTCCATAGTATTTGGTAAATTTAGAATATATGCATTTGTCTGCACTATTATATTTGAAACCATTTGACAATGTTGTTGCATTAAACTTATCATGCCACTATTTTGGAGCTTGTTTCAATTCATATAATGATTTCACTAGTTTACATATTTTCTTTTCATCATCAAGAAAAAACAAATCCTTCTAGTTGATCCATATAAAATTCTTCCTTGAGATCTTCACTCAAAAATGTAGTTTTAACATCCATTTGATGCACATGGAGTTTATATATGGATGTTAACACCAAAAAACTCTAATAGAAGTTATCCTTGCTACAAGTGCATAGGTGTCAAAATAATCTACACCTTCCTTTTGTGTAAATCCTTTAGCTACAAATCTTGCCTTAAATGTTTATATAGAACCATCCATATTATATTTTCTTCTAAATATCCACTTACAACCAACAGGTTTAGATCCTAGAGGAAAATACAATAAGACTCAAGTATTATTAGATAATATTGAGTCCATCTCATTATTTATGGCTTCTTTCTAAAAAGCCACATCTCTAGATGAAATTGCTTCACTAAACGATTTGGGTTCATCTTTAATGTTAAATGTAATGGATATTTTACTCAACATTTTGGTTCTAGTTCCCTCAACCAAGAAAACTATTGACTTAGTTGATACAAAATCAAGACCCAAGGACTTCTCTTTTCTTGTCCTCTGACTTCTTCTAGGTTCACTTACATCCTCGATTTGCTTCCTTTTGTTTCTAATAGAAGGAACAATCACACCCTCATTTTTATTAGTCATAGAATCATTAATAAATTTGATTTCAATAACTTCAACATGTATCATTTTAACAATAACATTTGAACTTAGATCTAAAAGTCAAAGATTGGATGAGAATACTAAAACTTTTTTTAATGCAAATTAGTTATAGTTTTTGGGCTAGACTATGTTGGACCGGGATAAATAGAACTAAAATTCTCTTATGGAGTGAATATTTTGTACTCTTGGGTTAGAGATCGAAATAACCTCTCAAGACCAAACTGAAACCATAAATCTTCATCATGTTAAGTCTATTTAATCCACACCTGCTATATATATAGGGACCATCTAATGATAACTAACTATTTTAGTGAGAACTAAAAACTAGCAATCTCCATTGAGAAAATATCCATAGTATGTGGTGGAAACTACTCTTATTACGTAGAGGACATCATTATAAGTAGCTCAAAAAACTATAGCATTTAAGTGTTAGAAAAAAAGGTGGTGGCATTTTTGAAAGTATTTTGTATTGATGTTTTATATTTGGAAGTAGGTGATGGAAGCTACTCTTAGTATGTGGGAAATAGGTGGAAGAAACTAATATAAGTTTTTTAGAAAACTATAATATTTGAGTACTAAAAAGAAAAATAATGGTATTTTTGTAAATATTAGGTATTTATATTTCAAGTTAGAAAATTAAACATAGTAGGTGGTGGAAATGACATTTAATAGATGGAGAAAATTACCGCAAGTCTATTAGAAAACTATAATATTTTAGTGCTAGAAAAAAGGCAGTGGAATTTTGTAAATATTATATATTTATGTTTTAAGTTAGAAAGTCACCTATAGTAAGTCGCAAAAACTACCTACAGTAGGTAGGGTTGTAAATGAGCTAAGCTAGATTGGTATTCAACTCAGCTCGACCCGTTAAAAGATTGATTCAATTCGTTTGTTTAGTTAAATGAGTCAAGCTAAAGCCTCACTTTTGGACTCGTTTATTAAACAAGTCAAGCCTGAGGTCAAAAAAGTGAAGTCCAATTCATTTTATGTCTTTGGATAATGAATTCAACTCGGCCCATTTGTTTAGTTAAATAAGTCAACTCCAAGTCTTATTTTAGGCTCATTTATTGAACGAGCAGAACCTGAACTCAAAAAAGTGAGCCTCGGTTCATTTTATGTCTTTGCCTCTTGAGATAGGCTAAGTTCGGCTTGTTCATTTAGTTAAACGAAACGAGTCTAGGCTTGAGACTAAGAGTGTTTGGCTAGACTCAACTCATTTATAACCCTAACATTAGATGGTAAAAACTATTATAAAAATCATATAAAACTAATATGATTCTCAATTCTTATTATAGATGGTATTTCTCACTAGATACGTGACTACTCATTCTAATGAATATCACTTTATCATAGCGCACTTATTTGTGGAGTCCCGATTTTGGGCATTCATGCCACAAGTCGTTGTGATGACGCCTTTGCTGTTATGTTATATAGGTTCTTCTCTTCTATAAATCACGCGCGTGTATTAGACAAAGGAGTGACGCCATACAGTTACAAACCTTACAAAACTTTATGCCACACCACCAATTGCAAGAGAACTTTGCCAATACTACAAGAACACAAAAATGTATGAACGTCATCGATCTCCATAACTCGTCCATCCATCCCACTAGAAGTGTAAGGTTTCTTGCGCAAGCAACTTTTAACTTTTCTTCCCCACCCAAAAAAAACACAAAATTCTTCATTTCATAGGTTCCATATTGAAGGTGGGCGCTTAAAACTAACAGAAACCTCAAACCATAAAGAAGACTTGCTAGCTAGCTTATCCGTGTACCCCAAAACCTATCTTCAAATAGCACCCATCAATCCATCCTTGATTGAGTACAGAAATCTCACTTGTCCCAAAAGCGACAACTTGATCGTTTTGTCAATCTTCATTTACATACACCTATATAAACCCTACACCCTACACCATCCATCAGCCCATGCATCCGAACGCACACACATTGATCGATATACGTACCTCTCCTGATCATTCCAAATCTCTATCTCAAGGGAATTAATTTAAAGAACCCAAAAGAAAAACCATGCCTTCGATCAACAAGCCCTTCGTCGTCCTCCTTGCTCTATCCTTTTTCGTCGGCCTCTTGGAAGCCTTCGATTTCAGCGAAAAGGAGTTAGAATCGGAGGAAAGTCTATGGGAACTATACGCAAGATGGAGGAGTCAGCATACGGTGTCTAGAGATCTAGACGAGAAGCGAAAACGATTCAATGTGTTTAAAGAGAACGTCAAGCACGTGCACACGGTTAACAAGATGGACAGGCCTTATAAATTGAAGTTGAACAAATTTGCCGATTTAACTAACCATGAGTTCAGGAGTCTGTATGCTGGTTCTAAGATCAAGTATCACGGGACGCTACATGGGAAACCAAAAGGGAGTACTGGTTTCATGTATGCTAATGTCGAGGGTGTCCCTGAATCTATTGATTGGAGGAAGAAGGGCGCAGTCACTCCTATCAAGGACCAAGGTCACTGTGGTACGTATATATGTATATATACTGCTACCATCTATATATATATATATATATATATATATATCCATCTGTCGTCATATCACTGATTCACTGTATTCTCATGAAAAATCTCATTTTTTACGTACGCACGTAGCTAGGATAGTAAATTAATAATTACTGGCTGCCATGCATGTATATATATTATATAATTATTGGCTGCCATGCACGTATATATATTCATGAAACTGATATTTTATATATATGTGCAGGAAGTTGCTGGGCGTTTTCTACTGTCGTAGGAGTAGAAGGCATAAATCAAATCAAGACAAAGAAGCTAGTATCTTTGTCTGAGCAAGAGCTTATAGACTGCGACACATCTGAGAACCAAGGATGTAATGGAGGTCTCATGGAATCAGCTTTCGAATTCATCAAACAAAAAGGCGGCATCACATCCGAACAAAACTACCCGTACACCGCTTCCGATAACACTTGTGACACCAACAAGGTACTACTCTGTGTGTGTGTGTGTGTGCATACTCTTTGTACTAATTGAATGACATTAGCTAGTCGGATGATCATATATATATAATCGGTTCGTCTTAATTTGGCATGCAAGCGCAGATGAAGAAGAAGCCAATCGTCTCGATCGACGGACACGAGACGGTACCGGAGAACGACGAGGAATCACTTCTCAAGGCAGTTGCCAACCAACCCGTATCCGTTGCCATTGAGGCAAGTGGTTCGGATTTCCAGTTCTACTCAGAGGGCGTGTTTGACGGGAAGTGCGATACGGAGCTGGATCATGGAGTGGCCATAGTCGGGTATGGAGCGACTCAGGACGGAACTAAATACTGGATAGTGAAGAATTCGTGGGGAGCGGAATGGGGAGAGGAAGGTTATATTAGGATGGCAAGAGGTGTTTCAGAAAGAGGAGGGTCGTGTGGGATTGCGATCCAAGCTTCTTATCCTATCAAGAATTCTTCCACTAATCCTTCAAGTCACGACGCTACTGAGCATTCTTCAGGGCACTCAACCTCCGCCGACGATGAACTCTGATTAATCAATCTCATATATATATATATATATATATATATATATATATATATATATATATATACGGTTTTCGAAATATTTGGAGCCGGATAGGAATGGGTTTTCTGATTATTTACAACTAAAAACTAATAGACGCGCATGACACAATGAAAGAGGGATTCTTACATAAATCCTGTTTACCGTAATCCCTCTTACATAATAAATATGATAATAATTTGTGTGAGGGCCGAATTTATGGTAAGCCAAGTTCATCTAACAATTTCAGTGAAAAATAATTTATGATTAGAATATTTATTTAGTGTTATGTATTATGCTTTCTTTCGGTGAACTAAAAATTTGTCATCAAGAGAGAGAGAAAGAGATCACATAACTTATAGTTACTATATAGGAGAGATGCCATAAAGATATAATAATATTTATAAAAGGGGATAGAAATTTAAATATATTACATTTGGTATCCAAAAATTAATTTTTACCACTAAACTAAATCATCCGACGGCTGTATTATTAATTAGAATGAAATGGTGTTATGAAGAAAGAAATGTTGTTACTTGAGGTCAATGAATATGTGTAATACATATATATTAAAATTGTTAACTCTCTTTTAAATTAATTAATGGATTGCTTCCTCAACTTAGTATTAGTAGTGAACAAATATCCAGAAAGGGGTAGTAGAGTCTTAGAATCTCAATCTGAATTACTAGATTTAGACTTTTTGATATCATGGGTTATTGTGTAAATATATCGTACTCGGAAACGGAGGTATACAAGCCCGCACGAAGGAATGTAAATGAACAGAGCCGACTTGTGAGCTTTGGGTTCAACTTTTTAAGAGCTTGATTCGGTTTATTTATGTAGTTAAACGATCCTCAAATAAGGTTCGAGTTCGACTTGTTTAAAAAACGAGTTATGATTAAACATGCAAATTTCATTTACTACAAAAAGCTCTCAAGCCAGCTCGGCTCAGCTCATTTATAAATAAGTCGAAATCACTACAAGATATATAGTTAAATAGGGCAATATTATTTATCCTATTAGATAAAAAAATTGCCCTATTAGTCTAATAGGGGGAAAAAAATTGCCCTAATATTGCCCTATTACTTGCGCCCTATTAGTGTTATAAGGGTAAAATTTTTAATTGCCCTATTTGTTTCCACTCTAATGGGCCAATTGTAATTACCCTATTTGATTGTTGTCAATGAGGGCAATATTATCACCCTATTTGAGTTAAAGCTATTAGGGGAACTTTTAAAATATTGCCCTATTTGAGTTACCTATTAGGACAAAATGATTGCCCTATTTAGCTTACCTATTAAGGCGAAAATATTGCCCTATTTAAGTTTCCTATTAGTGCGAAAATATTACCCTATTTGAGTTAGCTATTAGGGCAAAAATATTGCCCTATTTAATTCCTTAAACATTTTTCATATTTTATTCTAATAATTTATATACATATTATAAACTAGAGTAATAAAGTTTCACATAATCAATTTGACATGAGAAAAAAGATTATATATTGAACATTAAAAAATAGATATAATACATTAAGCAACAATGTATATGTATCAATGATTTTCATATAGTAATATCCAATCAAATATGGTCAAACTACAAATGTTGACTATGGAATAATAACAAAATAAAATAACTTGGCAAATTCCTTGCTTATGATACTAGTTTCACATCTTAAAAGAAAACGAGTTGCAACTAATCTACATTGATCAAAGCATGCGCAATCCTATAGCAACGTCATAAGTTCCAGCTTTTACTTCAGCATAACCCTTGTCTTTCGCTTGAATGTTGTCCTACTACAAAAAAAAAAACAAAAAAAAACAATAGATTTAGTTATTGACAATAATGTTGAAATATTATTGTTCTACTTATGAAAGCAAATAAACACAACATAAAAGGATATCTGTAATATTTCAGTCACGTTATTTAGATGTATTCCACCGCAATTGCATATATACCTGCAAATATGTACCCATTAGTTGTGTACATAATATTTCACATACAATACTCTTTGTGTTAAAAAAAAAATTCTATTTTTTTTTGAATTAAGATGCCAACAAAACATAGGTATATATTACACTTGAGATCAATAGTTCAATATATATAAGCATACAAACGATTTTATAAATATAAGCACAGGTATATATATATATATATATGTTACCAAAAATATTCAAATATTCTAGACAACATAAGTATTATTTACTAATATAGATGAATAAGGATACGTACACCATTCTAAACCAAATAGTAGTATTTGAAACTATCAGCTAAAGTAAACCATAAAATTATGGTTTAGTTCGGATCAGTTTATGATGTAAGAAGCTAATGCTCTTGTGGATATAAGAAAAAAAAAGGAATTTCAAACTTAAAATATCTAGTACTAGAAGCTAATATTAATCGGTAAACCAAATCTTATCTAATTTTTTCCACTTATTTTATCCACCTACCTTCACGGTCTAATAAACTTAAAATATCCAGCAACAATATGCAAGGCCCAGTCATTAAGAGAGAGAGAAAAAGAACAGAGAAAAACAGAAGAAGATAATTTGTCGTATACCACAAGTACCGGGGGGGATAAAAATAAATAAAAAGAAGATATTCAGGCTTAGAAATTCAGAATTTGCTAACCAAGTCTTTGGAAGAAGGGTGCACGGATCATTTCTTCACTATATATACGTCTAACGAAAACCCAAAAAAGAAGAAAAAGAAAGCAGGACGCTCGTTAGGATGAAAAGGAGAACGCCGCCGAGCAAATTCTTTCCACTTATGTTATGGTTAAAATGTTATGGCAATTAACACTACTATTAGACTTACATTAGGCAAATGCTATAAAGAGAAACAAAAGAACACTCTATTCTGAGAGCATAAACTGATAGTTCCAGACGCAAGCATAATTCTCGTGGGGAAATGCATTCGTATCCAACTGCAAAAGTCTAACAAACGAAAAGGTAATAACGTGTATTATGTAAGTAAATGTGGTGAAGTCCTATCTTGCTTTAGAGAAAGTAGGTGGCTTTCAATTGTATTATGATGTATGATCTACCTGTTTCTTAAACATTCGAACAAAGATGTAGATATATAGTTTTCTTTGCTGTTACTCTTTTCTATGATTTTGCAACGAACAATTCTCTGACCAATCAGAGAATTTGTATGATAATTAAAAGGCAAAAATAACAGATAGCAGAGTTTCATGCAAGAGCTCTTACAATTAGAACGGTGGAAATGGAATACTTTGTCTGTGTGCACCTCCCTTACCTTTCGGCGAATACCATCCTTCAAATTCAATCCAAGCCAATAAATTTATATATGCTAATACTAGCACACTAGTAAAAAAACAAATACTAGCAACACAACTATGGCCTCGCCCCATATCCTGCATCATCAGCTGGTGAAATTTCTAGAAATTTACCCCTCTATACTCGGCTCTATCCTCTAAAAAATAAAATAGAAAACACTAGTAGAAAATCCCAACTCAACAAAGAACAGCTGATTTCCTGTTATGCCATTGCCGCAACAACCACAACAATGACAATCACCACAACTCATGATTCTTATTTCACATCACATCCTTTTTCTTTTTTCTGGGTATTTTTTTTTATCTTAAAACCAGAAACTGTCAACAAAGGAAGGGAAGAGGGGGTGGGGGAAACAATAAAAATAAAAATTCAAAGAACGGTGCAGATGATTTTTTCATGGGGGCTACTGATAAGTTTATTAATCACAGCTGATAATTATGACTAATAATATTCTTATTAATTTTTTTCTTTATAATTATAATAAAAGATTGGTATTATTTTGATCATTATTGGTTTATCTTGAAAATTAAGATTAATATTATTAATAAACTAATTATAATTATAATTATAATTGTTACACTCGAAACAAAAACATGTCAATATGTTTGAAGTGAAACTACAGCGAGCAACACCGGAGGTTTTTGCCTTCTTTCTTTTTTACGACCAAAAATGGCTGGAAACACTTTTGGAACACGAAACAGCAGTGATCCGCCATTTTCGTGCATCACTACTACTATAACTACCTAGTAGTGTGGATTCCATCAATTCCATCACTAGAAGCACCACGGAGGAAAGACAGTATTACTTACTTCCCAGCTATTCCCAAAAGCATCAGCAAATCAACCATCAAGGAAACAAATCAATAAACAAACAGCTGGCTTGACAACTTAGCCATGCCATTATCAGCTCAGACAAAGAGGAGCAACGGAAGGTCAATAAAACTTATCTTAAACATGAACTTGATGCATCCCATTCTGAAAAGATGAAAAAAGTAAAATTTCACTCTGCTCTTAATGATTCCATGAAAAAATGTAAAATAATTCCATCATTTTTTCTCTTTAATACAACATATTGGAAATCATTTGGCTCAGGAAGTATAGATGATTCATCCTTTCCACCCCCCATCTAACTAGCAATTGAAGCAAGGTTTTTAACATAACAGAAGCAGAAATAAGAGAAGCTAATTCAGTAAAATCGGGGGACAACACAACGCGCCGAACTCACTGCACTCCAAATTTAGATAGAATCTGCATGTTGAACAAAGCATATTCCCACTTAAGCTATGTCTTTACACATCAATCCATTATTTACCCATCGATCCATACCCCCCCTCTTCGGTTACTTTTCTGATCGATCAAATATTCCCTGTTAATTTACCACCCCCTTCCTTTTCTTACCTTATTATTATTATTCTTATTGAAGGGGTGATCACCCGACTTCTGCGTATCTTTGTCTCTGCTCTAAATTCCTGTTTTCCCTAACTATCCTATCATTAGTTTGTTATACGTGGACGAACTACTGTTAGGAATTTCAACTTTCTATTTATAATTTCTATCTTCCTCTTCCCAACTTCTTCTTTGTTCATTTTCAACTTCGACAAAAATGCATCAAAAAATCAAATGACACTATGATGAGCGATTATGATTTCTACTAGGTCATTTCAATAACTACACATATTCATTGTTTGCGATGCCCGTGCTCTCCTTTTACTATGTTACCAAAATAATTCCAGAACCTATTAACAATTTTGATAAGCTTACAAACTGAATCAGTCCGGAGCGCTTACCTTTGCTCCGCCGGCGAAAAAAAAAAATTCGAATCGAGGGCTGAAGTTATGGAGGTACTAATGGGGAAGAAGAACGGGAGAGGATTAGAAGATAAACAGATCGGAAGGCTTTAGAGGAAGAACAAGTGGCTGAGATAACGTTTTTAGCTACGAATGAAAGGTTCAGTAAGGAAATCACCTGAGATGGATAATGGATCGTGCGGTTGCTTGCTGTTGTCCTTAGCTGTGCGATTCTGCTGTCGTGCCTCACTGGTTTCTGCAGCCTGTCGTGGTGGCGACGGACAGCAGCTGGTGGTTTGGTGGTGACTGGTGCGACATTGGCCGGGGTCGAAGGGCAGAAGGTAAGGAAATGATTGAGGAGGTCGGGATTTCAAAAATATGAACAGAACAGAATATCGCAAATATGGCTCGCTCCTGTGCCTGGCAAATGTGCGTGTCCTGGCCGTGGGAGTTGCCAAACAAACTGTCCTTCTCTCTGAAATATTAGTTGCGAGCATCTGTACATTTTTAACACAAACTTTAACTACTAATATATATATATTTTTGTATATATAAATAAAAATATTAAAAATAATATTAGAACAATATTTTTTAACATAAATATTATAACAATTATAATTTTATATCATAACTTATTATATATATTAGAATCAAATAGGGGTATGTTAATATATTGCCCTATTAGATAGTACCAAATGGGGGGAAAAATTTTATTGCCCTATTTTATAAGAATAAATGGAGGGATTTTAGTATTGCACTATTTATTATGATTAAATAGGAGAATTTTTAATCATTACCCTATTAGATTGGATTAAACAGGGGATATTTTATATTGCCCCATTTGTTAAAATCAATTAGGGAAAATTTTAATTGCTCTATTTGATTATCTATAATAGGGCAATTTTATAATTACCCTATTTAATATCCTAAAATTGCCCTATTTGACTATATTTCTTGTAGTGAATCGAACCTTATTTCTAAGTCGGTTTATTAAACAAATCAAGCCCGAACACACTCCGGACAAAGGATGAAGACGAAAGAACAAATTCAAACATCCATGTGTAGTAATACAAACTAGCTTTAGAACGCAGCCAAAACAAACACCATCGACGTACCTTTTCATTGTTGCCGTGCTGGTACAGCAAAATTCATATATAAAAAAACAAGCAAACAAACCAACAAACCCAAACCAAGCACGCTTGCATGAATAAATTAGCCATAGCATCTAATGGGATCATTACATCCTTTAGCAGCGGATTGCTTATTCCCAGATCGACCGCCTTTATAAAGATATTGTTGATGATACTCCTCCGCCCTATAAAACCTCTTGGCCGGCAATATCTCGGTCACAATCTTCACGTCCTTAAGCTCTGTTTGCTTCACCTCTTTCGATTCCTTGGCTAATTTCTCCTGTCCTTCGTCGTAATAATAAATCCCAGATCTATACTGCGTACCAACGTCACCGCCCTTCAACCAGCAACAACCCAAATAAATAAATAAATAAAATTTAAGAAATAATTTGATCGATACATAATTACTACAAATTTGGCACGGGTTTGTTTCCGAATCTACCTGGCGATTCACTGTTGTCGGGTCATGACGACTCCAGAAATCAGAGAGAAGATTAGTGTAGGGGCAAACGTTCGGATCGAATTGGATTCGGACGACTTCAGCATGGTCAGTTTTCCCGGAGCACACGGATCTGTAATCTGGGTCCGATAAGTTGCCTTGAGAGTACCCGACTTCGGTTTTCACGACGCCTTCGATTCTTTGGAATGCTAGCTCTACTCCCCAGAAACATCCGGCTCCGAATTGGGCGAATTGGAGTCCGGGTTGGATCGGTAGATCGACATCAGGCTCTTGAGCTGGGTTGCTGGTCATCGCTTACTTTTGATTGAGGCTGTCAGTGATCGATTTCTATGTTTTAAGCCAGATTCTTCACCGTGATCAAGGAGTTGTCAGTTTTAAAGGATTATAAGTCCTTCTCTTTCTTTTTAAGTGGTACTCGACGGGGTCTTGGGCAGTTGGGCTTACCAAACTCATTTGACCAGTCAATGATGGTGAGCCGAATAGTAGCAGGTCATGACTCATGAGCATGAAGGGGTCAAAAGTCGATATCTGGACCTTGTCCTCAGACGAGTGGTAGTGTAGACTAGAAACACCTGGTTCATCACAAGCTTTTTGGATTTAATTAAGAATTCAACTAGGTTAAATCTGTAAGTTGAACTTAAATTTTATTTTTAGATTCGTTAAATAAATAAATTGAATTTAAATAATATAAGTTTGAGTTCATTGATGGCACGAAAATTTAAAAGCTTAACTTATTTATAAATAAGTCGAATCAAAACTTTATTTTTTAGCTCGTTTATTAAATGAATTAAGTCCAAATTCATCCTGACTTACTTAGCTTAACTTATTTACGACCATAGAAACACGTCCACACCAAAGCCTCAAATGAACATAACCATTAGTAAATGACCTCATGTAAAGATGTCTTCGTAGGTTGGATACTCAATATAAAAAAAATTACTTAGTACATTAAAAAATCAAATATTTTTAATATCAAATCAAATTATATATAATTTATTAGATATTTAAAATTTTAAAATATATCATAAATAAAAAATATCAGATAGAAATTATTTGATATAAAGATAATAAATCTTTCTAATTTGAAACGATCCAATTTAATAATTTGATTAAAATATCTTAAATTACGTTATATTTGATTAATAATTCTAAGCTTCTAAAAAAATTGTATACCCATGCACACACATATATGATTATATGCAATAAAATGTTATTAAAATAAATAATTTTTAGAATACATATGTATATATGCATATAATTTATTAGATAATATACTATTTATATCTATTGAATCAAATATCTAATTTGTTTGACTTTTGATTAATCAGATGGCTTATTTATTTCTAAATAGAAGCATAATATCAGTTATTTAATTTTTTAGATCAAATCGATTATAATATTAGATTATTTATTAGATATTAGTTCACATAAACAACCTATTTCTGGCTCAATTTGGTAATGACTTGATTAGATTGTACATTTTTGTGGGGGTTATAAAGCTAAGTAGGGAGAAATTTTCAAATGTTCAACCTTTATTAATATCTAAAAGTTGGCATTTACCATTATGTTAAACCTCATTTAATGATTAGATTGTAAGTTAAATTCATATATATAATAAAGACTCAAACTTAAAACATTTAATGAGCCAACCTAATAAATCAAACAAGGTTTAGTTCATTTGCCGGCAAGTCTAGTCGATTAGTTAATATATTCACAAATTAGCTAATCAATAGCACAAGTAAATAAAAAAAATGAACAAAATTTCATTTGTCATAATCTTTTCTAAGTGATTTAAAATTTTAGTATATTTTACATATATTTATAAGTCTTTCTAAATTGACATTGCTGAGTTATAGTCAAGTTCATATTTGAGATAAGCTATTTTGTTTGAACCATACTTGAGGTTTACTAAAGCCTCACTGAAGTTGATATACAAAAGCTTAATTGGATTTTGACATGTAACGTTGTTGATCATAGTGACTTAAGCTCAATTCAGCTCAAAATGGAGATATAAGATGTACACCTTCAATAAATAAATAAATAATCCGAGGGGGGAATATACTCCAATGACTCAATTCATGCATTAGCCCATACCCTCACCCTAAACTCAAGCTCTGCTATATTTCAAAAAAAAAAAAAGGATCGACATATAAGGTCAATTACTAAAGATATAGTGTTTCTTTACGAATCCATAAGTCAGAAATAGTGTATTATTAGCACATAAGTTAGAACCATGTCTTAGGAGAATTCAGAATAGTTATAAGATAAACTAGAGAAAGAAACACCATCCTTCCACTCAAAAGCCACCAAACGCCGGAAAGTATATGAAATAGGAATGAAGGAGTCACCCTCTCTCTCGACTATCTTCCTATGGGTATAACGATTGACATAATAAAGAAAATATTTCAAGGGTATGGCAAGGTGTTGGACAATTTTGTCCCAAGGAAAGTAAGGAAAGAAAGATCGTTCTGATTTAGCTATTGTAAAAGAGAATGAAAGAGTATTAGGCAACAGAAGCATTTCTATCCAGAGAGAAAAGTATGCACGTAGTAGGGACGAATAGTGGAGGAGGATGCATAGGATAGACGGACACAACTGGGTACCGAGAAAAATCTTTAAGCATGATTTATGTTACGCAAGCAGTTATAGAAATATGATAATCCCAGCAAAGATTGTCAGATTGAGGATAGAAGGGAAGATGAAAAATTAGCGGGTAGAATACAGAGGTTGTAGATATTGCACAAAGTGAAAATGTAGATAGGCATGAACTGATGGTATTCGAAACAGTTAGCACTGACAATTTGAATATTCTTAAAAGAAGTGTGGTACGAACAACTAATTCCTTTCCTTCTTCGAGCATGATGGAAGTATGAATTAATAGCCAGGGAGTTCATAGTATAGCGGTGAGGTCGTTGGGAGGGTCAAATCACTTGATTACGTTTCATGAAAAAGAGGACCAGGAAACCATGAGTGAAGTTGGGTATACATGGCTAAAAAAATGGTACAATCATCTGGAGGAGTGGACTTCTTCATGGCCGCATCAGTGGAGGGAGGCTTGGTTAGCTTAACTAACAGAGAAGTACCTTTGTTAGCTTGGACTTATGACACATTGCATAGCATCGGAAGTGATTGGTGGAAAGAGGTGTCAATTGAGAACGGTTATATGCACGAGCAATGCAAGGACCACTGCGCTATAAAAATTCTCACTCCGTATAAGCAACAGATTGGCCGGGAGATGAAAGTAAGCATTAGTGCTCATTTGTTACGGAAATAATAGGGGTAGAAAAATTATCCTTATATTTTATATATTTTGTATAATTTATTTAAATTTAAATATTTTTATTCTAATAAATATTCATTTTAGATCAAATTAAGATCTAAAATGGGTATTTCATTAAAAAATATATTTATTATTATTAAATACTTAATATAAAAGATATAAAATAGAAAGAAAAAAATTCACTCCTATTACCCCCATATCAAACAAGCCATTAGTGGTGATGAAAATACAGAGTATGTTATGGAGATCAACAGGGGTGATGGTATGGAGGTTGTTGGGATATACAAAGTTAAATACAACTGATCAAGACAACACCTTTAGCCCTCAAGAATGCACTTCTCTTTGATTTAAAACATAAAAGAATAATTCTTACTTAATCTATACAATACACTAAGCAATCTTGTGTAGAAAAGATGAGATCTATAATTAAGACTAACTAGGAGAAAGCTAAGGAATAAAGCAATTGAAAACAACATTAGAGGAAAGAAACTCAAGAAAATTTTGAACTGATCACCGAAGGAAGCTTATTAGCTGTGATTGTGTATTACAATTAAACATTTCTGGAGTATTTATACACAAAGGATCTTAGGAATCTTGGGCTACACATTACATGTGTACATGCCCCTCCTATCTTTTCTAATAGCCTGAAAATATCCTCTTCTAACTATCTAATAATCAACCTGGCCATAAGAAATAGTCATAGGCTGATTAACGGATAGTATGACTCTTTCAAACTCTATTATCCTTAAGCACAAAATGTAGGCATATTTAATAATTCTCCACCTTGACTACATGTTTGTACCACATGCAAGCATCTTCAAATAGTGAAGAACTCTACACCCTCCCAATGGTTTTGTCAACAAGTCTGCAGCATTATTTGTTGTATCAACCTTCTCCAACTTCAGCTTTCCTCCTACTATCACTTCTCTAATGAAATGAAACCTCACATCTAAATTCTTGGTCCTTTCATGATACACTGGGTTCTTACTTAGGTAGATAGCACTTTGATTATCACACCAAATGATCACTAAGTACTTATTTATAGAATTTTTTTTGAATAAACCCTTCAACCATAGTACTTCTTTAAAGGCTTCAGTGCAGGCTATATATTCAACTTCTGTTGAAGAAAGTGCTACTACCACTTTCTGCAGTGAGGCCTTCCAACTTATCACTCATTTTCCTAGCTTGAATATATATATATCCTGATTGTGACCTTCTTGAATCATAATCACCTACATAATATGAATATGTATACCCTTCCAGAAATAACTCACCACTAGTGTTATAATCATAAATCAGGCCATAATCACATGTCCTAGCCAAATACCTCAGCACCCATTTGACTACTTCCAGTGCTCCAATCTAGGATTTTCCATGTATCTACTAATTAGGCTAATTGCATGGTACAGATCAGGCCTTGTGCAAATCATTAAGTATATTAGGCTGCCAACAATACTAGCATAAGGAACTTTGCTCATCTCCCTTCTTTCAACTTCAGTAACATGAATTTGTTCTGTTGATAATTTGAAATGAGGAGCTATTGGAGTAGAAATAGGTTTTATATTTGTAAAACCAAACATGTCAAGAAACTTATTTGAATATGAATACTGTGACATACTCAACAATCTTTTAGACCTTTCTCTATTTATATCAATATGAAGAATCTTCCTTACTGGCCCCAAATCTTTCATATCAAACTCCTTACTTTGCAGTTCCTTAACTACTCTAATTTCCTCCCTGTTCTTGCTAGCAATTAACATATCATCTACATATAGTAATAGATATACAGTTGCAACTGATTATTTATTCTTAACATAAACACAGGAATCAAACTTACTCCTTTTGAAACCCATGCTTATAACCACTTGATCAAACCTTTTATTCCATTCTCTTGGTCACTGCTTCAAACCATAGAGAGATTTCTTAAGTAAACACACCATATCCTCCTTTCCCTTTTCTACAAAACCTAGTGGCTAAACCATATAAATGATCTCCTTCAATTCATCATGTAGAAAAGCTATTTTCACATCTAGTTCCAATTCTAGATCAAAGACAGGAACTATGGATAAAAGAACCCTTATATATGTATGTTTTACAATATGAGAAAATACCTCTTTGAAATCAATACCCTCCTTTTGTGTAAACCCCTTTGCAACTAGCCTTGCTTTGAATTTTGGAGTTTCATTGATACCAGCTCCTTCTTTGAGCTTAAAAACCCACTTACAACCTACCAGCTTATGGTTCTTAGGTTTGGGAACCAAAATCTAAGTTTTATTTTCCTTTAAGGATTTAATTTCATCCCCAATAGCGAGCTTCCACTCCTTACTATAACAGCTCATAAATGCTTCCTTATAGGTAAGTGGTTCATCCTCTAAAATAGTTGTAGTTGTAATAGCATAGACCACCATCTCAGCATGACCAAGCCTATCAGGAGGCTTTACTTGTCTTCTTTGTCTATCCCTAGCCAACTGATAATCACTAAGATACACTACATGATCATCACAAACAATCTCCTCTTCTTGTTCTTGATCAATTCCATCCTTTTTAGACAAATCTTGTTCTGCCTCCATCTCCAAAATATGTTTTCCTTTTTCACTAGTGCTGGAAGTATTCCCTTTCAAGTGTTATTTATAGAATTCACCTTCTCTAAACACCATATCCCTACTCACAAAGGTTCTTGCTCCACCTATATCAAGGCTTAATACTTTATAACCCTTAACTCCATCAAGGTACCCCAAGAAGACACACTTCTTAACCCTAGGATCAAGCTTCCCTTCCTTAACATGAGCATACCAGATACAACCAAACACCTTGAGATTATCATAGGTTCTAACACTGCCAGACCATCTTTCCAATGGAGTTTTTAAAAATCAAATGCAGAAGAGGGACTTCTATTAATCAAATGACATGCTATTTTAGCTACCTCTGCCCAATAATTTTTAGGCAAACCTGACAAAAACAACATACTCCTTACTCTTTCAAGAATTTTTCTATTCATTCTTTCAACCAACCCATTCTATTGTGGGGTTCCAGGGACAGTATGATGCCTTATTATTCCATTTTTTGCAAAAGTTATCAAATACTTCATTGCAAAATTCTAATCCATTATCAGTCCTTAACTTCTTTACTTTTCTTTCAACCTAATTCTCTACCATAATCTTCAACTCAGCAAAGAACTTGAAAGCTTCATCATTATGCTTTAGAAAGTAAATCCAAACATACCTTGAATAATCATCTATTAAGGTAAGAAAATAGTTGGCACCTCCCTTTGAAGAAGTTATGAAGGCCCTCGTAAATCTGCATGCACATAATCAAGTAAGCCCTTAGACTTACACATACTTGTGTTAAATTTTAACCTGTGATCCCTTCCTGTTGTGCAGTGTTCACAAAACTCCCGATCTTCAAGTTTCTAACTACCAAATACACCTTTCTTTTGCAGGATTTTTAAACCTTTGTCACTCACATGACCCATCATGTAATGCCATAGCATAGATGCATTCAAAGACTCACTACCATCACTCTAGGAAATTGCCATAACTTCATGTTAACTTTTGTGTAACAAATAAAGACCATTATCTAACTTCCCCTTTAATACAAACATTGAACCCTGCATTAATTTCAGGATACCACTTTCAGTTCTTACTTTAAATCCTTCTTTGTACAAAACTCCCAAAGAAACAAGGTTTCTTTTTAACTCTGGTACATGCCTTATGTTATTTAACTTAAAATCAAGACTTGTACCAGTTTTGATATAAACCTGTTCAATACTAATCACAGGACACACTTTATCATATCCCATTAGTACATGTCCTCCATAAGCCTTTTTATATGTACTGAATCTTGATTTATCAGGGCACATATGAAATGAGCACCCTGAATCAAGCACCCATGTCTCACCTATTGTATCTGTGGACACCATCAACACCTCATAACTATCATAACCGTCTGAGACCACATCAACATCACCCTTGTCTTGATATTGAGGTTGTTCCTTCCTTACTTGACCAGGCTTACCAATCTTCTTTGGACATTCCTTCTTGTAATTCCCTTTCTTGTGGCAATAGAAGCATTTTTAAAAAATTTTAGACTGAGATCTAGCTTGTGACTACTGTATTTTCCATTTCTTACCTTATCTTTTTTCTAGCCTTCCCCTTACATTCAATGATTCAGCAACACCATCATCCTTATGATTCAGTCACCACTTCATTTCTTTTGACACCAAAGAAGTCATTACAGTCTCAAGTTTCAACTCTTTATGGCCATACATCATTGTGTCAACAAAATTTTCATTTCAGTTAAATAATTGCAAGATCTTCATCACTCACCTTTACTTCAATATTTTCCAAGTCTAAAACTACCTTATTGAAGTCATCAAGATGGTCTTCAAGACCCTTGTTTTGATCCATCTTGAATGAATACAGTCGTTGTTTCACCAAAACCCTCTTTGATAAGGACGTTGTCATGTAAATGGTTTCCAAATTATTCCATACCCCTGCAAAAGTTGTCTCCTTTGAGACTTCTCTAAGAACTTTATCTCCTAAACACAAAATAATGGCACTATATTCCCTTTCCTCTATTAACACAGACTCCTTTTCATCCCTCTCTTCTATTTTATCCTTCATCTTCCCTTTCTTGTCCTCCAAAGTACTTAGCAACCCCTGTTGAACTAGCAGTGCTCTCATCTTTACTCTCCATAAGCCAAACTCATTCTTTCCAATAAATTTCTCAACATCAAACTGAGTAGAGGCCATCATTTGAATTGCAGGGCTCTAATACCAATTGTTGGGATATACAAAGTTAAACACAGTTGATCAAGATAGCACCTTTAGCCCTCAAGAATGCGCTACTCTTTGATTTAAAATAGAAAAGAATAATTCTCACTTAATATATGCAATACACTAAGAAATCTTGTGTAAAAAAGATGAGATCTTGAATTAAGACTAACTAGAAGAAAGCTAAGGAACAAAGCAATCGAAAACAACATTAGAGGAAAGAAACTCGGAAAAATTTTGAACTGATCACCAAAGGAAGTTTATTAGCCGTGATTGTGTATTACAATTAAATATATTTGGAGTATTTATACACAAAGGATCATAGGAATCTTGGACTACACATTACATGTGTGCATGCCCCTCCTATCTTTTCTAATAGCCTAAAAATATCCTCTTCTAACTGTCTAATAATCAGCCTGACCATAAGAAATAGTCATAGGCTAATTAATGGCTAGTATGAATCTTTCAAACTCTATTATCCTTAAGTACAAAATGTAGGCATATTTAACAGAGGTCACTAACACCGATGCCTAAACACATCAATGCCTTAGACATCAAAGGAGGAGAAATTAGTATAGAGGAAGATGAAAAACTTAGAGATGAATTAAATGTATGGGGGATGCAAATGGACACCGTACAAACTACTAGTTGCAAAAAGGCCACTACCCCTTCCCAAAAAACACAGTGTCGAGCTATCAAAAAGAATACATGGAGAGTCCAATCATTGTTTCAGTGGTAGAAGAGGCAATGGTCGAGAAGGAGGAGAGAAACAAGGAGGATGTGGTAATTTATAAGGATGGGGATACAAAGAATGGAAAGAAAGGGGGATCAATCAGTAACTGCCAACTAGTAGAGAAGGAAATAAAGCATGTGAGGAGGAAGGGGAGGATGAGGTCAGTGAATATCAGAGGTGTAGTGATGATACCTTATTAGATTTAGAGGCCCAATACAAACTCAAACGAGGAGGTGTCTACATCAGTGTCTACCCCATCAGGCTTTTTGGAAGTATCACCTCAAAACATTAGGAGATATACGAGAAGAAAAAAAAATGAGGCAAAAATTATTAAATAAAAATAAGTTGCGAAGGGAGACTAGAATTCACAACAATGATCAAATGGACGTATCTGAAGGATCGGTGTGCAATCAATAGGAGATGGTTGGAAGTGTTTGGATATGACAAAAAAGCTTGGTGCCATTATGAAGATTTCTGACGAAGAAGCAAGAGCTTAGGTTTCAAGGATTATTGAGGAAGATAATCAGGAGTGGGAAGCAGGTCAATAGGCATATGTTCCTAGAATTTAGGAGTTCAACATAAGTAATGTTAATGTTGAAAATATTGTTGTAAAATATAAGGGGGGTGTTCAAAACACAAGTAGGGGATGGTTCATATATTGATACAAAGAAAAGAATTGGTATTTGTATGTCTTCTAGAAATGAAGATATAGGATTCAACATGAAGTATCATAAGGGGTTTATGGGGAAATAATAATGTGAAATGGAAGGAAAGTTAGGCGGAAGGAAGATCAAGTGGTTTATTATTCGGATGGGACAAATGGGTGTTTGAGATGGTGTAATTTTAAGAAATAAAAAATTGGATTACACTCAAAGGGAAGTTTTGCTCCTTATATTTTGAATGTGCCTTATTTAATGTTTATGGGTCGAGGCAAGTAGATGCAAGGAGTGACACATGGTGAGAAATAGGACTTTGTTGGGAAAGTTGAGAGTCTTGACCTTACTAATTAGGGATTTTAAGGAGGTGATGTGTGAGGGGGATAAGAGCAGTGTGAGGGGGATAAGAGTAGTGGGAGGGCAAGCAATTGAGGAGTACATGAATTCAAGCAACTCATTGACAACATATGAATGATGGAGGTAAATGTAACACCCCCATTTTTAATACTTAAAAATTTTATTTTATGGAAGCATTAATTACCAAATTAATGGGTGTTATCACCATAATTAGCATCAATTCAATTCTTCCACCTTTCTCATACCAAGTGCTAAGGCTCAAAATAAAACATAACTAGAGTACGACATTGGAAATAAGAGACAATAGATAAATATGAGTTACAGCAAATACTCTCTGTACAATGATGAAAATCAAAATATACTAAGGGACATAAAAGTACGAAGGAAAACCGATTACATCAAAACTAGTACCTAAAGGTACAACATTAGTTTGCCCTAACTCTTAGACCTGTAAGCCCATTCCGAGAATGAAACCTCTACCAAAGAGCTCATCTCATCCTTGCATCTATTATATGATTCGAACTAATCCATACCCTTCACATAGTCATCTACAAAAGTATTATCATTACGACTTCCTCGTATCGAGTAAATCATAATACCTCACAAAAGACAGCGTATCCACATTGCACATAATCACACGATAATGAAAAAACATGTTCAAAACATATTCCATAACAATATACATTAATCACGGGATGGCATATATATCATCAAAGTCTCATGCTCAATAGTCAATCATACTTAACCAACTCACGTCATCTCAAGGCAAATAATAGACATATTGAAAACATAACCACAACCAAATTATCAACTCAATTCCAAATACCAAGGTAAGGAACTAAGGCATCTATCAAACTAACAATCCAAAACAATTCTAATTATTATAGGTAGGGCACTAAAGCCACTACAAAGCTAACAAGTCCAAATCAATTCCTTTTTATATTATTACACAATAATTACTTCCATGTTTAATTACTTGATGGAGACAATCAACCCATGACACTAAGGAACACTTGGTCATACAGGTGCATGAAAGCAACACAATACCCTTACTCTAGAACTTAGGGACACAATGGTACACCTGGTTATACTAGCGCATAAAGGTAACACAGTATTATCTATCATCGATCGCCTAACCCTTATATACCAATACCCCCTATAGGCCTCGTAGGCACCTATAGAGTGAAATAGGGTCTTATTGAGGCACACCAACATAGCATTGAACCAAAACCAAATGAGGGTTACACCTCGTCTTTAGGGCAGCTATTCCTAGAGAACAACTATTCCTAACTCGAGGTCTTCTATTTTAAGTATTAATATTTTATGAGGTAATCACAAATATCACATGCTAAACAAAAATTCTAATTTTCATAATTTATTATTTACCCTTTTATTTTCAATTATTAAGATGAACCCTAAGATCACTGGTCTATGTCAAAGCTAAATTCAATACTAAGGTCAGTCTATCAAAAGTTCAAGGTCATCCTATGTACAAAGATGGAAAAATATACTCTAAATAGTTTTAACTAACAACACTTGATACTAATTTTCTCTAATTTGTAAGCAATTTTTATTTTATTTTTTACTGCTTTAGATTTACTTTAAAACATAAAAAGTTAAGAAATTTTTTTCTTTTAAAAAAACTAAAATTTTCAAAATGTGAAGTTATATATATAGTATAGTAAAACAATAAGCTCATGTGTATAATTGTTTCTAGAGTAAGATGTTAATAACATAAATATACATTAAGCCAGTGTTACATACAGCTAACAAATGGAAAATCCTAATAAAACGGTATATCATCAAGAATTAGGTGGTGTCAATGTTTAATTATTGATTGGTATAATATCTTCCACCCAAAAACACTCACATCATGGCATATGCACCATTATGTTTTCAAGGGTTGTAGTGGATATTTTTCTAGAGATGTACCTACAAAAAAGTTATTTTTAGCAATAAGTCATATATGAGGGTATAATATTGGGGGAGGAGAATAAAGATAAAGACATACCACTTAGGGATGGCAACGGGGCAGGTCGGGGACAGGGACCCCATCCTCATCCCCGAACCCGATAAGGAAAATAATCCCCGAACCCGACCCGATCCCCGTCATTTTTTTATCAGGGATTCCTCGACCCAATCCCCGTGGGGATCAAATCCCCATACCTGACTCGATCCCTGATTTGTTTTCCATCCCCGATTTATTCCCCGTTCTTAAAACCCGACCCAATCCTCGAAATCTGACTTTATACCCGATCCCTAATCCCATCCTCGATCCTCAAACTATTTTTTTATATTATATTTTTAATTTATATTCTATAAAAAATTATATTATATATATATAATCATATAAAAATATATTAAAAAATTTTGGGGCGGGTTCGGGGATGGGGACCCCAAACCCGTCCCCGAAAAAATTCTCGTTAAGAATCCCCAAACCTGAACCTGATCCCCGAATTATCTTCCTGAACCCAAACCCGAACGGGGAATCCCCGATGGGGCCCCGAACCCGTAGGGAAAATTGTCATTCCTAATACCACTATATGATCAGTGTGTGACCTCATGAAAGTAATAGAAACAAATTCTTTAAGACCTTGACATCAATTTCATGCCACTAAGGGAAGGAATGAGTCATAAGCTTCGTTGGATAAATATACCAAAAATAAATATTGAATATCATGTCATAATGACATGACCAATATCCAACATCTACACCTAATGTTATAACGGATAAGTCCCTTCTCAATGTGTAATAGTTTAAAGAATTACATCAATAGATTGAAATTTAAATGCATGTTCATATAGCACACATCTCAATTGAACCTCAATGTATAATTCAAGACAAACCTGATACTTTTTTTTCCATCATATTATATTAAATATGATATTGTTCTAAAATCATAATTTCCATCTCCTATTACATTACTCCAACCATAAATGTATGGGACAATATGATTTTATAACTACCTGCCATATGGGAAATGGAACTCATCAATTAACTTACTTGAAACATTTGATACTTTTTTTTTCAACCTCCACCTCAACCTAAGCATGTTGTCTACTCCTAACTTGATGGGTCCCTCTTGGTAGACTTTTATCTTGGATGACCTTACGCTTCTGCACCTCTAGCTCCTATTGATTTATTTGATGAGAAACTGCAATTTGAAATATTTGTCTTGCTATCTCATTCTAAACACTCATTGGTTGACTAAGAACAACTTAGATAACAACATATTGTAAAAGAGGTGCATCATTTTTTGTTTCATCTAATGTTGGAGGATTTATCAGTCTGTCCCTATCAAGCTTTATCCAAAAATGATGTATAAATGATAGAGGCAAATAGTGACACTAATAACGTATAAAAATTTCTCATATGCATATGGCAATACATGTGTATGTTGCAACATACTTCCACATATAGATATATTACTGCATACGTCATCAATTCTCGAACACTTATCATATCTTAACTCTAATGCAACAAAAGATACATTACCTATCAAGTTGATATAAAATGCATCACCAAATTTATAAGGAATACATATTTGAGACTTCTCTAATAACTTCTTAGTGTCATCAATTTGTAATTTCACCAATAAATGAATATATGGCAAAAGAGTATAAAAATTCTAGTCAATGTGCCTTAAAACTTTTTTAATGTGTCATGAGCACCTTCGATCATATGAAATAACAATATAAGTGAAGCAAACAAATATTTTATGTAGTTAGGTTAGTAAATATAAGATATATTTTATCTTTAATCCATACATGTTTGTTGTACCTTGGTCAATATGAAAGGTTCAATCAATCCAAGCCGATTCAATCTTTGCTTTGTATTGGTATAACCATCGCCTCTTCAAATAGGAAAGAACTTGTGGAATATTTTTATAGGATCATCAATGAGTAGAGTCATTATTCATATGTATCCTTATATGTGACATCTATGTCATAGTTTCATTGTGGGAAAAACCATATGCAAGCCCTTTACTACTTAGCATTTTTGTACATTTTCTTCCAAATTTTTTTATTAATATGAAATCTATACAATAAATACTTCAAATAAGAAAATATACATTTTGTCACATAAATTAAACCATTTTCCTAGTTAGTGAGAATGAAAATTGGCAACATTAGTGGATCCATAAAACCTTTCACCTTATCTTATACCCATATATAACTATTTACATTCTCACTTAACATAAATGCATATGCAACATTAAAATTTTGTAAATTTGATGATAACCCAATAATTTCAAGCAAAGGTAATTCATATGCATTTGTCTTATATGTGCAGTATATTCAAAAATAAATGGATATGCACATAAAAGACGAATTGAGTTTAAGAGTGCAAAGATAAGATCACAAAAAATATATGAATCTATCTCACTTTGATGCCACTAGAATTAATGATTTTTCACTAAAAAATGCATAACCAATTATGATGAAGTCTAACCATCCATTTCCTTTAACCTCATTTTTTTTCAAGTGTCATAAATATGTATTTTGCTGTTCACATTACCCTCAAACTCCTTTTGAAGATGGATTTTAATCTGGTGTGGCTTCACATGGCTTTTGATAAAATCTTCAATGGAATTTAGCTCATTTTCTTTCAACCTACCCACATTTGCGTGACCTTTAAGATAAGTTGCTAGTTTATGGTGATATTTTGCATGATGGACATGTAAATTCCATATTCCATTTTTTTAATTAGCCACAAGAAGCTCAAAAGGACAATTGCATATCTTCATGTTTGTATTTCGTACACATTTAGTGTTTAAAGCCCTAGTGTTCCTATATGAACCACTTCTCTTGCATATTATCCATATTATAACATTTTTCGTTGCTATATGATTTTTTTTAATGCATTATAATGAAAATTGCTACAAAAATAAACATAGATAACTAAATACCTATGGTTGGTTTAATAAGTATACCACATATATAAGTTCTCTAGTAAAAAAAAACAAGCAGAATGAAATAAAGCGGAAGAAATAGATAATGGTTGGGGAATATAACCACTTTTTATAGTGTGAGCACAATGGAAAAGGGTGTAGATGACAGTTGTAACCCAAAATCACCATCTCTATCGTAGTGAGATATCCCCCCAATTTTTTAAGGATATAGACATTGGTTCCAAGGTGCAGCTGCTATCTACACCTTAGCGAGATATTTTAATTATTTTTCCCTATATGTACCTTGAAATGACATTATTATTATTATTATTATTATTATTATTATTATTATTATTATTATTATTATTATTATTATTATTATTTCATTCTTCTCTTTAAACCTAAAAAGCCTTCTCCATTCCTTACATTCATGCGAACACCCATTTTTGGGTCACAACTTCTTCTCTAAAGTCTTCCACCATTGTTGTTTTCTCTACCTTCTCCTTCTTATTCTCCACCAGTAAACTCTATTGCTGCCAACAATCACCCTTCTTATTCTTCTCTTTTCTCTATCATTTCCTTAACAGGTGTACAATTTTCATTTTCTTTCATCAAAATGTTTTCCTGATATTATCGATGTTTCTCCTGATATTCGCATGGATGCACAGAATGTGAATGTGTTCCCTCAACTTTGTTATGTTATATGAGCTATATATCATTAGAATTTCTTTGGTATCATTTTTTAAGTTTTTTAATTTAAGGTATGTGTAATGACGTGAGATACTACCTATATACTAGCAAGTGCATGCTTTATAAATATTTGGTCTAGATTTATTATCATAATTTGTTGAAAAATTTGTGGTGAGCATAACTTTTGACTTGATTGTACATTTTGAATTTTTTTAGTTATTTTTGATATCTACAAGTTGAAACCCTTTGAAGGGAGATTTTGACATTTCTAAAGCCAAAAAAAATATTATTTCAGCCTTCAAGATTAGGTTGTTATGTTTTAATTTCTAAAAATCTATGTTTGTGATAATCTGATAGTACGACATATGTGCATGTGTAATTTTATAATAATAGCATATTCTCTTAGAAGAAAATGAGATCACAAGAGTTATATGTTTTGATAATAACCTTATATTATAGATGTACAAAATAACATGTTATTAGAATATATTTATAGGATTCTTTTATTATAGTTGGATTAAATGTCATGAAAGTGGAATATATTTATAAGAGTCTTAAAGCGACGTAGATGAGTAATCTATGTCATGCCTATTGAAATTTTCTGTTATTTGTGAATGATATATATATATATATATATATATATATATATATAATCAATTTTTTGTTAAAATGTATGCCTATGTATTTCTTTGATGGTTTCATGTAGATATGACATCTGATGATCATGAAGAAGATTTTGGGAGAAAGGTAAATAAAAGAGATGAAGATTTCAAAAATAGAATGTCTTTATTATATATATTGTCATCTTCATTTCTCATGTGTGTATGCTCCTAATAGAGCTTTTGCTAAGCCCATAAGAAATGGATACGCCAAGATAAACAATAAAAACTCAAAGTCGTTGACAAAACTCACTAGGTGACCCAATGTTGTAAGTTAATTTATTTGGTTACTTTTCTTTCTTATATATGATTAATATCTTATTAAAATGTATGTCTATTTCTATCTTTTTTGAAATTCTATTTTTTGATATATGAAAGTAAATTGATTGATCTTATGAGTGGCCAATTTATATGAATATAATTTTAATATAAATTGATTGATGTTACTAGTGACTGAAAGATATAGTGTAAAATTATAATTATAAGTAGGGATACACACCATTGATGCTTGTGTATCAATTGAATATATGTAGGAATTTTGTGTGAAGGGAATTGTATATGATCTAGGTAGTAGGAGCAATTTTTGTATAAAAAAAAGCTATAGATGATAGTTTTAATTCAAAATATCTATCTATAAATAAATAAATAAATTGGAGGAAGGATTAAACGACAATTATAAACTCAAATCACCATATGTAGTGGACCATAGATAGCAGTTATTGCCCAAAATTATTGTCTAATCATTCCCAAAAGATGAAGGGAGATTATATGGTAATTTTTGGTTAAAATTATCATCTATAATTTACAATAGATGATTGCTTTTATCTCAAAATGGTCATCTAATTCTACCCACAAATTTTTTTAAGCACCTTTTTTATTTTCTATTTTGTTATAGACGAATATATTTAGAACCTTCATCTATAATAAAGATAATTGTAGCATACACATTTGTTGTTTAGCATACACATTTGTTGTTTACCACCATCTTTTCATTTTTTTTTCATTGTCAGCTAAGGCTATGTATGTACCGACATAAACCCATCGTAAGCTCACAATCAAAAAAATGTTGAGTGGTAGTGAAATCATTTATGAAATCCTAAAAATATATAAAAATGGTCATTATAAAATTGATAGCATATACAATATAAAACATATAAAATTTTAAGAATATTTATGTATATAATCATCCTTGTAAAACCATCATTAGCTCATGATCGAAAAAGAGTTGGGTAGTGGTGAAATCATTTATGAAATCCTAAAAATATATAGAAATAGTCATTAGATAGTTGATAGAAGCTACAATATAAACATATAAATTTTTAAAATTATTTATGTATATAATCATCCTTGTCCTTCCTATTTCATACTACCTAATTCATCTAATATTAGATCTAATCAATTGATTTTCTTTTGAATGTATGCTTCTATTTAAAGAAGGAAAAAATTTATGTGATCAAGAAGCTAATATCAAAGTATTTACCAAGTAATTATTAGTGTACATGATAAATAATTTTTTTTGATAAATGTATTGTGTATATTTCATTGCTTTCTAAGTCATAAATGTACACAAATTTTTCAGCATATAGAACGAGATACCTACTTTAAAACAAAAAAACACCTATCTTAAGGTATCTACATATGCAATCAATCGATTAAAAGATTTGCATTGCTAAAATCTAGTCATCCTCCCAGCCAAATCTAATATAATTTTTTTTGAATGAGTCTTGGGTATTGACATTTCTTCCTGGAGATCTTCATATTTCTCTCTTTCCATATGTAATATATGGTGGATACAACTAAGGCTCGAATGACTTGTCTTTGAATTTTTAGCCCTCTTCCTCCTTTTGTTGCCCAATTAATAAGATCCTTCCACTATATAATCTTTTGCTGGCATCCTATATTCTTCAATAGAGGAAGCCATATCTTCTTAGCAAAGTTACATTCAAAGAATATGTGATCTTGATTTTCATTTGCATTAGCACACAACGCACATGTGGTGTCAACTTGCACACCATAATCTTGGATCTTGTCTTTAGTCTGGAGCCAACCCAAAATAGCAAGCCAGAGAATAAAAGAATTCCTTGTAAGGTTATGAGTATTCCAAACAAAAGAATATTAATTTACTCTAGCATGGTAAGGTCTGATTATGTCATAAGTTGTAAATATTAAAAAATTCACATGCTGAAGTATACGTGACAAACTTGTATTTTGGATAGCCACTTGGCTGATATCTTTTATTCTCAAATTTTTTTTAAGAATCCAACAAGCTGAGGGCTTTACCTTAATATTCTAGAAACTCTCCCCCTTGAGGTAATAGGTATGGATCCACTTTGCCTATAGTAGGTCCTTTTTGGTGGTTAAGTGCTAAGTTATCTTACAGATTGCCACCCTGTTCCACCATAGCAGATTAGTAAGGGCTAAACCCCTTTCTATTTTAGGCAAACAAACTGTTTCCCAAGCAACAAGATTATGCTTGGAGTTTTGAGAATTCCCTGACCAGAGGAATTTTCGACAGATAGTCTCTATTTCGTTGATGATTTGAGTGGGAATGGGGAATACCATACTCCAGTAAGTCTGCAAGATAAAGAGGATAGATTTGAACAACTGAATTCTACTTGCATAGCCTAGAAGATTAGCATGCCAATATCTTATTCTGGATGTGAATTTGTCAATGAGTGAATGATAATATTTCTTGGTGAGATATGTACAATCCAAGGGCAGTCCTAAGTATTTGAATGGTAAATATCCTTCGGGAATGTGGAGTCTTCATAAATCTTATCTTTTAGTTGTGAACAACATCCACCTCCATAGAACACATTACTTTTTGTTGCATTCATGGTGAGACCTGAGATTTGGAAGAACTGCATGAAAGTGTTGAGGACCACTACAACTGATTCTTGATTACCCTTACAAAAGAACAGAAGATCATCAGCAAACATAAGGTTGATTATCTTTATCCTTTTACATCTAGGGTGAGGAGAGAAAGCTAGGTTCCTCCATAGAGTTTGTATGGATTTTCTAAGGTATTCCGTTATCCACACAAAGAGGTATGGTGATAGTGGATCTCCCTGTCTTAAACCTCTTCTTGCTTGGAAAGGTGTATGCAGGATACCATTGAATTTAATGGAGTAGCTGACTGTGGACACACATGCCATGATTATCTTAACAAAGTGGGTTAGAAAATGTATGGTATAAATGAGTTTTTCCAGGTAGTTCCAATTGACAAAGTCATAAGCCTTCTTCATATCAAGTTTAATCATGAGCCTAGGAGACATATGTTTCTGATTATATCCCTTTATTAGTTCAGTGGCCAGGAATATATTATCTGAGATGGATCTCCCCTTTATAAATGCTGATTGAGATTCTCCAATCAAAAATGGCATGATAGGCTGAAGTCTAATGGTAATGATAGTGGTTATGACTTTATAGAGAGTATTGTAGCAAGATATAGGCCAAAAGTCCCCAGGAGTATTTGCATTTGGAACTTTGGGGATTAGATTTAGAGTAGTGGCATTAAGCCCTTTAGGCATATAACCAGTGGTAAAGAAGTTTGAGATTGTCACAAACAAGTCTTCTCCAATTTCACCCTAGAAATACTTAAAGAAAGTTGCATTATATCCATCATGGCATGGAACTTTCCCTTTTGCTAAGCAAAAAACTACTAATTTCACCTCTTCATATGTAATAGGTGAAAGCAATGAATGTTTTTGGGTGGCAATCAAAATAGCTCCTTTATAAACTATCTCGAGATTTAAAGGATAGGATTCTGGTGGATTTGAGCCCAAGAACTGCAGATAAAAGTCTTAAAAGACAGAAAAGTTTTCTTTCTGATAAGTGAGGAAGGTACCTTTGGAGTCACTTATAGAGTGAATCTGATTCTTCATTTTCCTCCCTTTCACAATGGCATGAAAGAATTTGGTGTTGTCATCACCTAAAGAAAGCCAATTAATTCTTGCTTTTTTTTTATTTTTAGAACATCTCCTTCCATTGGGACAAGTGTTTATACTTTTAAAGCAAGGTTTGTTCTTGGTGGTGGAGGTTTTTGTCTGACAAGTTCTGACTTATTTGATGCTCAACTACCTTTAGATATTTCTTAGTTTGATGCACTCGACTGGTAATGTTACCAAATTTGCTCTTATTAAGCTGTCTCAAATGTTTCTTCAATTGCTTAAGGTTTACCATAATGCCAAGAAGATTATATGCTGGGCTTGTTGCCTTCCAGTGATATCTTACTATAGGGATGAAATCAATGTCTGTTGTCCATATATCAAAGAAGTAAAAGGAAAGGATACCTTTTTAAGTGTATTGTTGAATTAAGATTAAAGTAGTAGAATGATCAGAAATTGAAGGACAATGAAAGTGAGCACTTGCTCCATCAAAACACTCAATCCAATCAGCATTACAGAGAACTCAATCTAGTTTGCACCACAGCCTGTCATCTCATATTTATCTGTTTAACCAAGTATAGAATGCCCCTGTATACCTTAGGTCATTGAGATGTAGCTGATTTAAGTAATATTTGAAATCTTCCATCTCTTGAATATGCATGTCTCCATGAATTTTTTCAGTTCTATTCATCACCACATTGAAATCTCCAAATAGAAGGCAAGGTTGGTTATTTGGATGGTGAATATTCAACCAACTCCATAATTCTCTCCTTGATTCTCCAAAGGTGGATGCATAGATTGTGGTAAGGTAAAACTGAACACTTCCTACAAAGCTTATAATTTTACAACGAATACCTTGAGCATGGATGGCTAGGGGAGTAATGGTCCATACATGAAGATTCCAACCTATCCAAATTCTGCCATTATAATGAGAGTCATAGTTGTACTGCCAATTCCAATGAGTCATTAACCCTTTGGTTACTTTGTTGACATTATCTTCTTTAACTCTTGTTTCAATCAAACCTCCAAGGGTTAGATTATTTTCTTTGCACCAATATTTTACTACTTTTTGTTTTTGGGGATCATTTAGTCCCCTAGTATTCTAATACCCTATTCTCATGAAAGGTGAATGCTAAATTCAGGTATTTGGTGTATGAGACTTTTTCCTCTTCAACCAGTCACAATTTTCCATTGAACGTTAGGGTTTGATTCTACTGTTGGTACACTAAGATCGGTATCTGAATATTAAGTTGCTAAAGATGACATATCAACATTCCTTCGTGATCTTGTTGTTATGGTTGACCCTACTATCTTGCTAAATGTCTGTGGTTATTGTTGTGCATTCTCAGCTTGATTGATACTATGTATAGGATCATTCTAGATGTTGATGACATGTGGTGCATTCAACTGGTTATATTCTGCATCGGTGGTGATAGAAGAACCGGGTTGTTCTACTGGTTTTGTATACCTTCTATCATTAACAACTACCCACTTCTTCTTAGTTCCATTATAAGATGAATATTTTGGGCATTTATCAACCAAGTGACCTGGGTATTGACATAATGTGCAGAAAGTGGGTCTCCATTCATACTCAACCATCTACCTAAGTACTGATCCATCTGGTTTTTTTATGTGCACAAAATCATTCAAGGGTCGATGGCTATCAACTTCAACTAGGACTCTTACATAGGAAACTCTTCCTTTCATTACAGTTACAAAGTCCATTCCTATAGGTTTCCCAATACAGCTGCTGATCCTACTTATGCTTTTCGTTGACCACAATGGGAGAGGCAGTCCTGGTACTTTAATCCATAGGGTGGAATTAGAACTTAGATTTGTTGAAAGCAAAATCTGGGTTCCATTTTTTGAGAAGTAGGGGACGATTCATGTAGATCTAATTCCCTACATCATATATGGCATTACAGTCTTCTTCAGAATCAAACGTAAACAAGAAATACCCTTCATCATGCAAATGAATGCGAGGCATCTTTACATGGTTCCAATTAGTTCTAACAAATGTCTCCATATGAGGATAAGTAGGTCTATGACCACAAACCATACCAACAAGGGTATACTTCCAATATTAAGTCTCTTCATCCATATCTTGTTTTCTTACTTTGGCCACCATTATCCCGTCATGTAGAATGGGAGGTTGATAGGTCAAGGCATGAGTTTGGTTTGGATTTCAATTGGTCCGCACAATGTCACTCCAAGAAACACTAAGATTTTGGTGATTGCTTTTTGGGACATCAAGAATCGGCTTGTCATTGACATTCATAGTTAGGCTTTGGTTCAACTTTTGATTATCAATCGTTGTCTCACTTCTATTGACAGAATCATAAGGGATTTGGGGAGAAGATGGTATGATAGGAAAATCTTCTACTTGAACGTCTTCTCTATAATCCTATTTCTTCATATCATGGTCAATCTCTTAGATGGATTTCGTCGAGACATTTATTGGATCTGCAGGTGATGTTAGTTGTCTAGTACTACGTTTGTTCTTGGCCATGGTCTCGCGTGTGTGCGCTTTTGCTACAACGCTCAACAATGGCTGAATTTTTTATCCTCTAATGATGAAGCATCTTACGAACAATATTGTGTATTTATTTTTATGTATAAATAATTTTTTTATTAACTAAGAAATTTAGCTTCTTATATAATTACAAAACATGCTCAGCAAAAGACAAAGCTACCAACACTGCGCCTATGGAAGCAATTTTTGTAGCCAAATATAAGCTATGGAAGTAACTTCCATTGCTTAGAGGTAAGCTATGGAAATAAATTTCACAACTCCAAAAAGATTATAAAAATAATTTATGCATCTCTATTCCACCAATAAAATTTATCACCCCTTTCATAAGACAATTAACAATATATAAATATGGAAACAACAAGTTCATGTTAAAATTGCACTTTATTTTCATTGTTGGTACCTTCTTCATCACTAATTTATAGAGACATTTGATATTTGTTTTAAAATCTCAAGTACAAGAAGAAATTAGGGTTTGATATAAAAACATAAAATAAGTAAATATTACAATGAATTGAGGGTTGGATTAAGAAATAAAAGAATATATGAGAATTTATTTGTTAGATTCGATGAATTTCTTGATTTTAAATTTGGAAAGAAATCATAATAATGAGAAAAATAAATTACTTTCTACATAGAGAGAGAGGAGAATAGAGATGATGGAGGAGATAAAAAAAAATTGCATCATGGAGTGCCCAAGTAAAATTAAAAGTTAAGATTTAGTCATTGTTTAGAGTTTCTTATAAAAATTAATTATCTATAATAACTATTTATTTTAAAAAATTATTAGACTAATTTTTTTAAATAAATAATTATCTAAAATAATTACTTTTGTTAAATAACTTTAAGTTTGTTAAACAAATTTATTCCCTACAAAATAGTAAATTAATCAATTTATGTTTAAAATTTGTTATATACAGTAACCTTTTTTGTATATATATATATATATGCAACACACTGCCCCAAGGCTTTCTACAAAGCACTGTTGTGCTTAGAACAAAACAACAACCAGGCAAAAAAAAAGGAAAAAGGAAAAAGGAAAAAAGAAAGACTCCGACCCTTAATGGCTCACCAATTTTGCAACCAACCAAAAAACGATGACAAAAAGGCAGCAAAAGTTCAACAGTAACTGTAACGCCAACACATGGAGAGCGCACCGGTATTATCTACTGCTAGTATACTAATTACTACAAACTATTCACAAATCAATATTCCCTAACCTACCACCAAGGCTAAGTGTTACGGGTTCAGCTTCTCTCTTCCTCTTGGGCAGAGATAAAGAATAAATGGCCTTGGCAGATAATACCTTCCTCACTAATAACTTCCATCTAGCGTCGTCTCCTTTCTTCTCTTGTTGCATTTTCAACTTCAATTGCCTGTCACCGCAACAATCAACGAAAATAAATGAGATACGTATATGGCAAGAAAACAACAAAAATGTAGAATTGACATCAACACGTCGCATAAGGTGGAAACGGACAGATGAATGAGACAATTGGGATCCCGTTTAACATTTTATCTTTTCTCAAACAAATGATTGGGAAGTATTTATTTCATATTTCCTCGTTCTATAACAGTAGTTTTCCTCACTTGTCCTTTCAAGTTGAGAAGTGTCTGGAACCTCCGTTTTTTTCTTCCTTAAAATGACAGACGTACTTGCACATCTATACACACCCATCCCGGCTCATCTAAGAGAGCTTTAAACTACAAACACAGAGACCATAGATTAAATTTACGTGAAGCTTTAAACGTGAAAATGACTTGAGAAACAAGATTCGCCGTGTCGTTCTGTAACAAGTTTCCAGCTCTTGAAACATATTAAACATACTAATCGATAAATAAACTAAGTCAAACTAAATTATAGTAAATTTAGACCTAACTATTTAATAAACAAGTATAAAAATAAATTTATAATTTTTTTAGTAAAAGAACTGAACTAATCAGTAAATAAATCAAGTCAAGCTAAATTATGGTAGATTTAGACTCAACTATTTAATAAATAAATCTAAATGTAAATTCATAAATTTTTAAAATAGAAGAACTAAATTCACGTGGTATATTGTAGACAAACTCAAATCTAAATTATTTATGTTCAAACAATATTTATTTAAAATTAAAGTTTAAACTCGATTAATTTGACTAAATAACAAACTGAAATGAAACTTTAACGAACCAAATCTTAAAATTCGAGAACCAATTTTATTCCCTTTCAGCCCTAGACAGAATAGATGACCAAGGGCGGAAAGGTTGTTTGGACGGCCAAAACACACCAACCTGTACTAAAAAGCATTGAAGAAAGTCGAGCCAAAAGACACCCCCATGGACCATGACCCGCACACCTTCAACTTCAAGTATAGTGTTCTCTTCCAACTTCCTCACCAAAAAAAATTCTCTAACAGTAGCTTCCTTAATTATAGCATGTTTCATACTTCATTCAGGTTAAAATAATGCGCGCCTTTGTAGACAAACCAACCAATAAAGTGCAAGCCTGCCCCTCTGGGGCCAACCGCGTGTTAGTTGTGAACCCAAGGGAATCTAATCTGGACACATAAATTGCATGAAAAAAAAAAATCAATGATACAGACAGTATATCTCCCACCTGACCCCCGTGCAGAAAGCAGCCATATTCCCACTAAAATACAGCTCTAATGTCAAAATAAATACAAATAAACAAATAAATAATAAACGAAACCGAATTTCCGTTTTTCCATTTACCTGCAGAGAGGAACCTTGCAATGAACAGGTTGGTCACACATCGAGGCATGTAATCTGAGAAGCTGCCACATACGCTTACACCGAGAACAGCCGCCGTTAACGCGCTTCTGACACTTTGCAAAATGTTTGAACAATAGCTGGAGACCCTGACACGTAGAGAACTTACTGCAGGGTTCCTTCTTGGTCAGCGCCATGTCACAGGGGCCAACACTTGTGCATCCTTCTGTGCATATGTGGACTAAGCATTCCATTGCTTCACTTAGCTGGAGATAGAGAGTTTGTTCTTGTTTGTGTCTTCTTGTTCTCTTCCTCCTCTGCAACAAAAAAATAAGTCATATTCAAATTCAGTGTTTCATGACCAACAGGACAACGAACACAAGTGGGGCTGGCCCATTCTAAAAATATAGTAGTCAGCTGATTGTATGGTTGCGTCTTAATCAAAAAACCAGACTACACACTCTTATACAGAAAGAGTTTTAATTAAGATCTCCTAATTGCTGATAACAGACAATCATCACATGGGATGAAAAGGGGAACAAATAGTAGTACAATCTCATTCATGCAAATGTCCAGCTGTCTGCATCTCAGGGCATCAATTTTCTTCACACGTCTTCACCCCACTCAATTTCTTCATGTATACCTTCACCGGTTAGAGAAATATTGCAGTGCATGGAAGCTTACTTCCTCACATATACCTCCACCAGTTGGACTCAAGACGCCAAAAGCATGCATAATAGTATTAGCTACTAGACTAAAAATGAGGCGGATTAAAGTAGGTAAAGCTAACAGCTACCAAAACAAGAGAGTTAAGTTCAGAACTTTCATTAGCCACATATAATCTTATGCTCAACAAAGCAGTACAATAATTTTATTGATCACCAAAATCAATAATATGCAATAACAATAATTCAGTCAAATTCATCAAGAAGTAAAAATACACAACAATAATTGGAGTTTCTATTCATACTTACCGATTCGGTTTCATCAATGAACCGTAAGATCTCAAGCTCGAGCTGCGGATCGTGCTTCTGTAAGAACTTCCAACCCTCCGTCCCCTGGACAGCCCTGAACTTCTCGGACAATAATTTCATACACTTGAGATTTAGGTCCGGAGCATCACAGAGCCTAGCTAACTGAAGTATGTCCACCACGTTGTCGGTGGTTAGCTGTGTTGCTAATTCTTTGATGCATTTTTGCTTTAGCTGTGGAACTGAGAATACGTGAGACAGAGCTAGGAGATGAATTGCGTTCTTCCCTACTTCCTCTACATTGTAACTGCAATTAAGGTGGATGAACATCATTAACAGAGGATCATGTAAAATATACATTGGATCAATAATCAACAATCTTAGAAAATTGACTTCTTTGATTTTTCGTCCCGCCCGAAACAAAGGACTCATAGTCCTCAAATTCAATCGAAATATGATATAAGTATTACATTTTCATTGAAAAAAACTCAAGAACATCATCACTCATAACCTTATACACATCGATTTCACTCCGATTTCTCACTCAAACTTCTATGTTATTCCCTCCGGCTTAATCGCTATAATCATAAAATTTTTTCATGACAAAGTATTCAACAATAGTCCATGACCATTGACATATATATATGATACTCTATGGAGACATGATAGCCTAGTGTCTAAGTTGGGATTTCAAATATTAGATGTGCAGGTTCAGATTACATCTCTCAAGTAGTTAACGTGAATAAATTTCAAAAATAAAATAAATAAAATTGCAGCGCTACTTTAGTACTATCTCCTTTCCCCAACTAATTTCCAATTTCATCTTAAAAATAATTCCCGGAGACGGACAGAATAATTCCCTCACACTTTACAGAGAGAATAATTCCCTCACACTTCCATTTTTCCTGCAAGCACAATTTCTAATTGGGAGATTTTACATGAACGGTCCCATTTCCGCTCCCCCCCCCCCAAAAGTTTCTCGAACACTAGGCACGTCATCGCATCAAGTCTTGCACGCACGCCAATGAAATTCAAACATCATCATTCATCATCCAATAGAGTTATATAAGTTATATAATTTCTCTTCCTAAACAAGCAAAAAATCACAAAATCAAATATAAACGAGGTTCACGGGTCCGGTGATGTTTCCATTTCAAACGGAAAATCAGATGATGATGTTTCCATTTTGACTACTAATTTAATCCAATATATCCCATTCCTTTTCTAGTACGGCATGGCTCACGTGTGTTTAACAGCCGATAAGCCGGAGATACTAACCTTGATGTGTAAAGAAGACGTATGAATACTGAAACAGCATCGTATTTAACTCCATGAATAGGTATCACTTTTTCCGATTGCCTGTGCTTCCTCGGCCGACGCTCTAGTATGCTCTCTAACACCGGCGACGCCATAGCCTTAGCAAATGAAGGAAAACAAATTAATAAAATTCAACCCGTATTGAAGATATATTTGTCTGAACAATGAAGATCAATAATTAAATCATCATTATTGTGAGCAATTTATCCATCGAGTCAGAACTAGAGGCCATTTCGCACAAAAAACAGAGCGAAATAGCAGCGAATCTTCGTATCACTATTTCCAATCAAATGTTTCTTCAATGGTTTTAGTACGTAATTTGATTGATTTAATTAAACAGAAGATTGCAGTCGAGAGGTGACAGTGAAGTACCAGGACGGTGGAGTGAGCGGGAATGCGAAGGCCGCCAGAAGTGAGGATCTGAACATCGGGCTCTGGTAGTTCGACACCAAAAATTGATTGGTCGAACGACGAAGAGTTTTCGCCCGAGAATCTAATCGCTGGCATTGTGAAATTGCTTGGATTAGATCTTGAACGCAAAAAAAAGAGCGAGCCGCTTCCCAATACTGCGTCGTGCAATATGATTTATGAAGAGCAGTATCCTCCTGTCCTTGGTTTTATAGAGACGGACGAGTTGAAAAAGTGGTGCGGTGCTACTGTTTTTATGACGGTCTCCTTTATTGAGGGAACGCGAACGCGTGGTGAATATTCTTTTCTTTTATAGGAGTACAATAATTAAATGTACAAGCACGTGGATATTTATAAATAAAATTCTCCCTCTCCATAAAAAGAAATTCTAAGAGCAACTTTTGTAAAAATAAATATTATTCTTTAAGAAAACGAAACTAAGATAATAAAAAACTACAAAAAAGGTAAAAAAAAATCTTAGAATTCTATTTCTTCTCTTAGTATACATTTAGGATTTGTTGATCAATATTAATCTAGAATATTTGTACAAATGTTATGCACTTAAACTCAAAACCCAAATTCATCTAAAAAATATGTATGTTAGTACAATAATTGTATATTTTATTCATAACTAAGTAATATAAGCTAAAAATAATACATAATAAATATAAAGAATGTTAAAAAAAGTAAAATAATTTATTATAACAATGATGGTGGTGGTGGTGGTGATGGTAGTGGCGGTAGCAATCATAAATTTATTGCAATTTTTTCCCATATATTTATTTTCTTTTATGTTATTTTTAGTTTTTATTACTTAATTATCAATAAAAATTTAGTTCACTAATAAACATATAGTTGGATAAATTTGGATTTTAGCCTGGAATTTAAATTTGAGAGTATGGCATTATTTCCAATCCACGCCCTTAATGTTTTCTTGTTATTATAATAAATCTTAAGATGTTTCCATGTATAATACTTAGCTCCAATAAAATTACATATGACGATAGCTTGTATTTAAATATACAAAGATACATACATACTAGCTAGTTTTATATTTTGTTGGAGTCACTAATGTTGAAAAATTAATGAATATGTCATTAATTATTTATCTATTAATTATCTATTTAACATGTTGTGATTATAAAAATATTAGCTAAATAATTTTGACAATTTCATTAGCATTTCAAAAAGACTAAGTTTACAACTTATTTTCAATTTAATAATAAAGCAAAGTTCCATATTTAAATTTTTTACATAATATATAAATACATAGCCCTCACGTTATTAATGAGTTGTAAACAAGTTGTAAAACTTGTAATTATAAGCATAGTCTTACTCTTAGAAATTATCATGATTTAGATGGGTTAATTAATATGTTAATTTAATTTGATCGGGTAATTAATTCATAATTAATGTATTAAAACATTCTTCGATCATTGGATGAAAGAGTATAGAGTGTCTTCGGTTTCATAATCTTGTCTCTCTCATAATACAAATGTAACTACTAGCTTGTGCTTGAAGTTCATATCCTCCAAATCACACCTTGAATTATATATGTCTTCTAATTTCTCATCATCACATATTATCGTCCCGAACAAATTAGAACAAACAATTTTCTCAATATACATCACATCTAAATTGTGTCTCAATAAATGAGATGACGAGTTGGTAAATCATGAAAAATTCTCTTCTTCTTCCAATTCAATTCAACAATAACTTTATTCCTCTTTAGACTGTCATAATGCATCCCCAACTGATATTCTATAGCATGAATCAATTGCATTAAAATATCATCAATTAATATCCCGATAAATAGGGTTAGGCTGGAAAATCATTAATGGTTCAAAGCAACACGGCACGCATTGTGAACACCTTGCTACTAATTGCATACCTTTTATCAACCCATAACACCATCATATCATTCACTTCATCAACTAATAGTTAGAGGAACACATCAATATCCATTCTAAGAGAGATTGAACTTAAATTCAACGATTTCAACATAAAAAATTGTTCTCCCTAGCACTACCATGTGGCTAAGTTTTATGAGGTTAATATAACTATCCACATATTATATTTGTAACTCATGCCAAATGGGTTAAAACCATCAAATTCCAAACCCCAATTGTACATTCCAAGGATCAATTGCAAAATCAAGATGTTTGGAATCAAAATGCTTAATGCTTCACCATTAACCACTTGATGTAATATCACTTGGTCTATTAAAAACCCCTTCAAATGCCTACAACCTCTTTAGCAATGGCATCAAAGGGAAGTGTTGCTTAAAATTTATGTGGTACTTTCTTTCTTATTGAAGCCTCATTTACCCTTCAAGAGTTACCATGATAAACATGATTTTTTATATGAATTCGGGATATGATTTCCTTTATTTGATGTGAATTTGTTATACTCTAGTGCATGGTTTAGTCTACTTTTTATTGTTTCTTGATCTTGATAAATTATGTAGGAAGCTAGAGAAAATGAGATAAAAACGACGTAAATCATAATATTGGATCAAAACAAAAGTAAGAATGAGTACTTAGAGTGTGAAAGTGTGGAGACAAATGGAATTTCAATCATGATGCAATATAATTTTGGGAAAGTTTCAACATCAAAACAATGTATATTTTTATTATCTTTCCAATACATCTAAAACTAAATCATTTAGACACATAATGAAAATTTTATTATCATAATAACAAATTATGTTGAAGTTGTCAAAAAATCACTAAGCTAAGAATAAATGTGGGTGGATCATGTTGGTTGACATAGATATGTCGTGGTATATGGCATTGTTTTTAGTCATTTTTATTTTTAATTTTTGATAAAAAAAAATTGTTAGGGATCCTTTTCTTCACCCAACCTTCATCCCTATTTCCTTTGTATACACACCTTAGACCCCAATCTAAATCACGAATAAAGAGTATTGTACCATTTACCTATTTCTCTATATATTTTGATTATAATTGATACTATCTTATTTGTGATCTTGTATTTAAATAGAACCATGAATTCCTATATCAATTGTGCTAAGGTGAAGGGAAATTTTTGGATCCGTATGTTTTGAAAACCTTCACTCTTTTTTATTCCATTCATGATATGATGTGTTTTGTTATTGATTTCATTAATGTAAATGGAAATTTGGTCACTTTTTTATTGTTAGTAAGAGAAATCTCAATGAGATTTAAGAGATGAGTTGGAATGAGATTCAATAGCATGACTGAGGATTAAACCATAAGACTGAGAGACATTAGTTCAATATTTACAACATAAAAAGAGTTGGTGAATGTTAATGCATTGCTTGTGATTTGTATTCATGCTTGTGATAATATGAATCATAATAGGTAATAGGGTGTAACGGATAGAGAGAGCATTGTATTTTACATCTTAGTTAACATAATTTGTTATGAATTATGAAATAGGATTGGTTAGAGTGTTTGGTTGTATTTAAGATTGAGGGAATTAGCTGGATCGTTACCTATATTTTGAATTTTAAAAATACCACTTGATTGCTTTTGTTCCTTTTATTTTTTTGCTTTCTTCATTCGATTCTATGATTTTATTTTATTTAAATAATCACTCCAATCATCACATTTGATCATCTAGACATAGAAGATTTGATCACTTTCCTAGTGTTAACTACTAGTTCATAGGGAAAAATATCTTGATTAATACCTCAATAATGTGCACTTAAAATTGAGTTGATTATACCGCATATTGGGCAACTGTCTCTATCACCAATGTCTCTCCAATACAAACCACTATTATACTTGTATGTAATGACTTTATATTCCAATTTGATCATGTTCATCCTCTTATTTGCTTGAAAATGTAATTCAGGAAACTTATTCCTTTCTTAAAACAATTATTTTTTCAATTTCATAAATCCATCAACCAACTTATTAGTAAGCTCATTCAACACTTTATGATTCATCAACTTGACTAAAAATTTCAACAACATGAAATTCTTACACCTAGGACATAATTCAACCTCCATCTCCTAAATTAACTTGTAATGATACAAATTAGTTTCATTTTTTTCCAAGTCATCATCTATAGAACCATGTGCTTCACACACACCCTCCAAACCGATCACCTAATACATCTATTATCTCATTTGTTGCCTCATCGACCATATGCTTTAGCTCTAGCTTTAGTTTGGTTTCATTATGATGTACTCATATGTCATAATTCTATAAGATCTAATTCCTTAGTACATGGTACTCAACTTCATTGATTGATTTCCAGCCATGTTATAACACTTAGTGTAGGGACAAAAAATGCGTCCATCTTTGGTCCAAAGATGGTCTCGTCATTTTAAAAAAATTCAAGCCCATTAAAAAATATGTTTGATTGCCGATACTTTAATAACATCCCACTTGTATTGATGAACAACTTATTTATATAAAAAGTAATCACACACACATTTGTCATATTCTATTAGCGTCTCGAGCATGTTCTACTACAAAATTGATGAAACATTCAACTCATTTGTCATATTCTCTAGACAAATGATTGGCAGACAACTATTTCCAATCCATAGTTTTCCAATCTATATGTATCCCACAAAAATGTTATGACAAATCAATTCATTTCTACAAGCTAATTCACATACTGCTCATGTTTAGAAAGAGTTCATATTTTTAGAATGTATCATGCTATTTTGAAACTATATATATAAACAATTCCAAAATGTTTCCATATCCCTTGCCACTTCATAAATCACTCATGATTAGAAAGAATTCATATTTCAATAATATATCATGTTATTCTATTGCTATATACACAAACAATTTTAACAAGGGAATAAAAATATACTAATACACAAATCGTTCTTGCTTAGAAAGAGTTAATATGTATATACATATCAAATATTTATATAAGGGTTGTAAATTGAAAAGTAAATACATACTACGCAATTAAAATGAGACCCAAAAACTAAGAAGAAACCTAAGGCAATAACATCAATATATATATTAAAAGGTTGCTACAACCCAAACACCTAACTAAGAACGCCCCTAACCATCCTATGAAATCCATTGGTAGCCTTGCCTAACCCAATTAGAGCCTGTCACTCTCAGAATCCACTTATCTCGATATGTAATTTGCTCCCTTACATCATCAATAGATATTTCAATGACAGATACTCTAGGGTAACCAACGCGAATACTCGGGGGTAAGTTATGACAAAACCTCCATTTGTCATCTATAACCATCATCTCTCTAGCTATCCAATCATAATCCCTCTCAAACATCTCACCCCTCAACAAATCTTGGGTGTGGTACATCAGTACGGTAGACAAACAAATGCAAATAACTAACTAATGCCCTTAACCATGGCTCAATTTGAGGCAATGTCAACAACAAATGACATGATTTGAAATTGAATGGATTAAAGTATGACCCGCTCATGAAAAAATGACCAAGCTCCTCCTATAACCATATCACATGACTCTGAAAATTCGAATCAAGTGTCATGCACAAATATGGTGGAGGTATGCAAATAATGGGTAAGAGCGTCATCTCACTAGTCACTATATATAAAAGAGAACAACCACAAATTTATGTTACTAAGATTATTGTCTAACTTTTTAAATTATAAAATATGTAAATTCTATAACCTTATTAATCATAAATATATAATATGATATCTCAACAAAATATTATATTAAGCTAACAACATAATTAACTTGTATCACCAACAATTTATCCAAGGCTCTTCTTCACCATACAAGCAATAATTTTATCAGCAAAATAAATAAATAAATTACGTAACATTTTTCAGCAACATATTATGCCAACAAGCGTGCATATATTTATAGTATTTTTTTAATATCAAATGTATCAATCTACAAACATCCATACATAAACATATAGAGGAACAAATCCAACATATAGCCAAAAAGCATAAAAAATAATACACATAATACCTAATAAATAACATGCATGTATATATTTAAAATGAAAGAAAAAGAAAAAAAAGTATACCTAGGAAGTGAAGGGTTATCGGGGCAGGAAGGCTATAGGGATGCCAGTCAGTTGGTTGTAGGAGCCAGGAATGGGCGTGCGAGGGATAAGGGCAGGGGTTGGTTTGGATAAAAGAGGAAAGGAGGTGAGACAAGGGTGAAGGATGGAAGGATAAAAAAAATGTCGCCACAACTTTGGCCGAGAATGAGACATAGAACATGATGACGGCGACAAGAAGAAAAATAAAATGATCATCGACAAGCAAGAGGAAAGAACGATGGTTGTCGACGGACAAAATGACAACTGTTGGTAGGAAAAATGAAGAAGAGGACTGAGATCAAAAGAGAATTTAACTTTTTAAACAAATATAATGAATGAAGAAGGATGGACGGTCTATTTATTAACAGATTATTTATAACCATTCTTAAAATAAAGGCTCCTTTCATTTTATTAACGGTTAATGTATGGAATTGTTATTTAAACTCACTATGCATTCTTGCACCCAAATCTTCACGTTTTTTATCAACGATTTCAAACAAACTGTCATCTATGTGTTTTTATTAAATGACGATTCCATAGTAGTGTAATTAGATGAATATGTTCCTATGCATGTGTGTATATATATATATCTCAACTATTAACCAACAACTTACCATCAACTAATATCATCATTTATGCAACTATTAACCAACAACTTAACCATCACACATATCCACTATCAAATAACATACATATAAACATCAAATTACACCAACAGTTATTATCATTACCAACAACAAATACTACTCACTAGTATAATTAATAATTACACATTAATAAACTAAAGTTAATACACACACACACACACACACACACACACACACACACACACACACACCCATACATACATAAAGCACAGATAGAAGCAGAGATTGCGCAAGGCATAGAGGTGATATAAGGTAATAACCGACAAGGCTCCAACAACTTTAATTTTCAGGCTAGTTTTGCAATAAAAATCAAGAAAAATTAGTTAATAATATAATAAATATAATATCATAACCTTGAAAATGAATAGTTATTAAAATAAAGTTAAAAAAATATAGTGGAAGTGGTTGACAATAGAGATGGTGGAATTCAACATTTAAAAAACATGCAAAAATACAACAAAAAATTAAGGTAAATAATTGATAAATACCTAATTAATAATACTGAATAAAATTAAAATGAAAACTATAAAATCACCAACAAAAATGGCCATGTGAGGAAGAAAAGGGAAGAAGAGAGGCGGAGAAAGAAGAAAGAAGCATGCAAGGAAGAAAGTCGTCTAGGTAGATTTTTTTGTACATAATTTTTTAATCCAAACATTTGTCTTCACTAAATACTTTATGAACAAAAATATGATAAAAAAATTAAATATACTAGGTAGGTAATTTATAAGTGAGGATAGGGTGTAATTCATGATGATATATTGTCCTAATCGATGCATGTTGACCCAAAATTTCTTTGGTAGAAAATTTGCCACCAATTTTCTTCCGGCAAATGTACATATTCCACTATTGATGTTGCCAAAATAATATTCAAGGGGAAAAAATACTTTAGGAGGAAAATTTTCACCTAATTGATATGCTACAAGTTTGTCCTCACAAATTATTTTTAATAACATTTATGTTCCCTCCAATAAATTTTAAGTGGAAACTAATTCAAAATAAGTTATTAACTATAACTTCTTTTTTTTATCACAATTCAAGATGGATGCTAAAATATTGTTGTGAAATATCCTCTTTTTATAGTGTACTTATATATCATATATTTTGATATTTCTTATGAATTGACACCATTCTAGACATATTAATTATAAAAATTTTACTATTTTAAAATTTAAATGTGCACGTAAAATAATCATAATTTTTCTTCTTTTTACCGTATAATTTTTTCCTAAATAACTTATTCGAAATAATAATTAGTATATTCTAATATAAGATTTTAAAAATATCATTATATTTAAATTAATCACTGAATTTTATTGACCAATCTTATGCATCCTTTTCCTCAAAATAGTTTACTTCAAATTCTATACACATTCATCAAAGTATAGTAAGCTATATATTTCTATATGCCTATAATATTCTTAAAGTAAGTTTCATGATAATATAATTTTAATTTAATTTAATCATCATATTTTGTTTTCTTAGACGTGGAATATCGTCTTCGTAAATAAGATCTCTGAATTTATATATAATAATTCAACATATTAGAAAGTATTGGGAAAATAAATATTTAGGCAAAACCCCTATTAAATAACGTGTGAGTTCCACCATGACTTATATATAATAATAATAATAATAATAATAATAATTATTATTATTATTATTATTATTATTATTATTATTATTATGATAATGTAAGACTCGTCGCTCATACAACAATCACTCATGTTAAATGTGACGTGTCAGTTTTATGCTAATCCTTTGGTTTTTGACGGCTGTAGCGGGCTACACTTGGATGACGATTTCGATGAAGTGGCGAAGGAACCTGCACCTACTAACTTTCCACGTAAAATGACAAACTATTCATGCAGATCATTCATTCGAACTTTGTAATATCTTGGCGTCCATCTACAACTTGCACAGTTTTCCACCTACGTAGGATTAGAGCTGACAAAAGTTGACCCGGCCCGAAAAATCCGACGAATACCGATTCGATCCGTCCGAAATTCGATCCGATTTTATCCGATTAATAAAAATCCTGAAACCTATCCGACCCGATCCGATACATATCCGATATCCGATACAACCCGAGGAATCATAAACTCGAAATAAACCCGATCCGACCCGCTATTCACCCGAAACCCGATATAACCCGAAAAACTATAAATCCGAAATGACCCGACCGATCCATTATTTATCCAAAATCTTATATTATTTGAAAAATTATAAACCTATAAAGATTCAACTTGATACTACCCAAAAATTAACATTAACACATAACTCAAAATTTTTAAAACTTCATAAAACATGAAATAATGTAGATGTGCAACTAATCCATACTAGCACTTACATCAAAATCTAGAAACAATATACTTTCATAAAATTTATATCACTTATGTATATACAAATACAATATCCATTGATACCAATAGAAATAAAAGTAGATAAAAAAAACACTACTATGCCATTTAAATAGTAGTTCACTTCCATTATTCCATTTAGTACCATAAGATAATAACAGTGCAGCCTTGAACACTATATGTTAATATCTATATGGCCATACCTTATAATATAGCACCTACAACATCATAGGAAAGTAGGAAAATTTTGGAGTGAGAATGTTAGTTATTCATTATAAAAATTGAAGATTAATATTTTTTATTACATCAACAGTGTTAAATAGTAAGGAGTCAATATTAGTTGGTCTTTTGTTAATAATAGTCATTATTACTTATTTTATCTAATTTTTATCTTATTTAGCTTGATATGATCTAATCAAAATATATAATAAAAAACTAATATGTTGTTATTATTATTGTTGCCGTAATTGATATTCATTGATTACTATTATTATTGTTATCATTATTTTTGTATTACTATTACTATTACTATTATTATTATTATTATATTTATTAAAATTATGTTGATATGATGTGATCAATTTCTTTTAAAAATAATATGAGAAGTACAACCTTAGAAGTCTTCGTTTGTTATCAATTATCAATGACTATTATAAGTTAATATCATGTAAGGAGCGTATAAGATATAAGGTATAAATATAATATAAACTTAAAATAATACTAGAACTCAATATGACCAAGCTAATAATGGAGTTTAATTATAAGTTATACCTTAACATAAAAAGAAAAGTGATACGATTTGAAAACTTTTAAATTTGAAACGTCAGATACATCTCCAAAGATAAAATAATGACAAAAAATTCTAAGGCCCCAAAATAATTAATATAATAATTCACTTTTAATTGAATAAGATAAATTAAAATAAATGATCTCAAAATAATTAAATTTTAATAATATCTTGGAATAAAAAGAAAGAAAGAAAATGACGCAAGCATGGCTCAAATATGAAATGACCTAAATCCAATCTAAATTTGACCCGAAAATATAATAATTCAAACTCAACCGAGCCCGATCCGAACCCGAACCGAAATTAGAACAACCCAAATTTACCCGAATCCGAGTCCATCCGATCTCAACCAGACCCGACCCGAGAGCTTAGAATGATCCGAAATTATCCGATGCTGAGTTGATCCGAATCAAACCCGACCCAACCCGACCTGACAAAATGATCCGAAGTTATCCGAAATCGATATGACCCGATTATCATATTACCCGATCCGATAATGACCCGACCCGCCCGATTGCCAGCTCTACGTAGGATAATGATTTTCTCGTAATCTTCCTACATAAGATGAATTTTTATTTTAATGAAAAAACACCATACGAGGTCCGTCCCAGATCTTAAATATGTGTGTCAATGAGATTTGATGAATCAAATTATTTATGGGTTATTTTTTATCGGTTAAAGAACAAGTTGGATTATTTTAAGTTATCTTATTATTTATGTCGTTGTAGATTTTGATTATATCAAGTTAATTTATTAAGTTTGATCGAATTTAGATTGAGTTAATTTGGGTTATCCTAGATTTGGACTGCAAGTTTGAATTCAGGTAATGTTATATTTGAGTTAATTTGACCTATTAGATTTTGATTAATTTGACGAATCTAGTCTTTTAAGATTTTAATGGGTCGAATTGGGTTTGGTCCAAGTTAATCTAAGATTTAATCACTTTAGATTTGAATCAAATTAAATATTGACCACCAAAATTAATCTAACGCAGTAACCTCGTAAGTAAACATTAAATTTGATTTCATGTAAGCATATGATTACTATATATTATTAATTGTTATTTTATTATTATTATGACTTTTTAATGTTATATTTTTACATGAAAAATTTAGTAAAATTATAATATTATTAGTGAATAAATATTTTTCACAATAAAAGTAAGAATAATAAATAAATTTTCTATAATAATATATTTTTAAAAGATTTAAATAAATAATAAGATGTGTAAATTTTTATTATCATAAACGGTTAATATCAAATTTGATTTTGTCAAATCAGATCAGATTAATGGTGGGTTATGGGTTGAGTTCGGGTTGAGTTGCTTATAATCGGGTCAGTGTTGAGTTGGGTTGATAAATTTATCTTATTTATGATAGTTGGATTGTATCGGATCAACTTTTGATAACTCTAAACCTTAAAGGCAAACTAGACCTTAGTTTAATACTTCTAAAATTTTAGGACCTTTAAATTATTATTGATATATATAAAAGTGAAGAGATTAGAAAGCCAAATTTCTTTCTTTGGTGTAGTGGCAACATATACATTTTGTTATTATACAAATGGGGGTTTAAAACTCTATCTCAATATTTTTAGATTTTTAAACTAAGGGCCCCTAAAATATATTGTATAGTATATTAATTAATTAAGGCTCTCATAAATAAAATTAAGAGTTTGTATTGTCAAAAAGTTATTAATTTACTGAATATCTACGCTAACTTAATTAAACTAAAAACTTTAACACATTTACTTTTTAAATAAATATAAGATTAATTTATATAAAAAAGTTATTAATTGGATAACATATATAAGGATCCCTTTAAAAAATTTTCCTAGGACCTCAAAAGAGTATACCCTACTCAATACCATATATTTATATCAAGCCGTATCATTTAGAGTGAAAGAAAATTCTAGTCATTTTAGTTTTCAAACTTCGATTTAAAAAGTGGATTATTCTTCTTAAATTACTCCTATTTAATAAATACTTTCTATGATAAATATTATTTAATAAGTTATGTTTAATAAGGATATAATTGATAAGTTATAGTATGTAGTATATTTTTTAATAAGGTTGTAAAAATCTGACATGATAGTTATCTCCGGGTGCATGTTTCGTCACCATATAGCGCGTTGTTTCTTTAATTGAGGGGTAAGAACTAAGAACACGTAGAGAAATTATTAAAAGAATTATTTGTTCCTATTGCTCTACTTTCAACCAACTTGTCTCGGTTTTATTCAACGGACCTTTAGACTAGATAAGAATCAACCTGACACATTTTCGGTCCATATAGTTTTAATTCGAGATAATTATCAATTGAAAAAAAATATTTGAAGTTTGTTTTAATAAAGAAGGTTTTTTATAAGAATACATATAGATACGGTAATATGATATTGTAAATATGCACACATCATTATATTTATTGGTATTTAATTAATATACTAATTCACTACATATCAATTTAATATATGATTGTTTTATTATTTGTTTAATAATTTGATAAAAAGTTCTTTTATTTTTCAAATATAAATATTAACAATCTAAAAATTGAAAATATAGAATCAAAAAAATGAAAATTTAAAAAGTGAAACATAAGTTTAAAACCAAAAAAATAAAAATATTATATTAAAAATCAAATTTACTAAAGCATGTTTTTACTTGTATTTTGAATTTAATGCTATTATTTTAATTTAGTTAAATCACAATGAATTTTTTATAGTGGTTGTGTAATTAAATAATGTAAAATTAATTGCATTTTCTGTTATATTTAAAATATTTAAATTTTACATTTTACACTTTTAAAATTTTAAGGTTTTAAGTTTGAATTTTTTTTAATTTTAATTTTCTATTTTTAGTGACCAATAATAAGATATGTCTAATTAGGGGCAGGAAGTTTTATTTTTATTTTTATTTTTAATTTAATTTTTTTTATTATTGGTTTATGATGAGCCAGGAAAATTGTTGGAATTCTATGAAAAGTTATGGGTGACCACTATGCATGCTAGTTTCATATTACGAGGCGCAGTGGGACAAAATTATATTTTATATATTTTACTTTTAAAAATTTTTAAAAATTTAAAAATTAATAAAATAATGGTATATTAAACGAATTTGTAGGTAGTCAGTATTAGTGGATAAAATGATACGTATATAATTATAATATGTATAATACTATTTTTATACACAAATAATATCATTTTAGTTAAAAACTTCTTTAATTGAAATAAAATTCAAACATTAGTGTCTTTATTATAGACTTAGAAATATTTATTCTTTAATTAAAATAAAATTCTCGGTACTTTCTCATGTCTAAACCAAATATAAGCACTTTTGATTACAGGACTACAGAACGATCGTACATGATTCTAACATGTTCACAAGACAATACCATGTAATCCAAATAACGTATTTTCAGTTATTAAGGGGCTACGCCTATGTGCCACATAGCTAATTAAAATATCAACTTTAAAAACATGCCCGTGTGTTTTCTAAAAAGCAAAACTTCTCCCCGTCTTCTGTTTCTTAACATTTTTTCAAGTGCTCATATACGTTGATAATGAGGAGATAATCTCGTTGGTAATCTTCATTCATCTTTTTAAGTAAACAGCAATATTGTTCGAGATCTTATTTATGTTTTTAATAATAACACGCACCATCGAGTTGAGAAAGAAAGAACAAAATCGATTGATATATACTGTATTTATTAATTATGTGGATGTCGGTGTTGTTAATTTCATTTAATGGTCGGAAGTATACTATTTATGATCTTTATCAAGTATTAGCTAGATAGTTTAATTCTACATAAATAGTACTTAAATTATGCATTAGGGTTTCACATAATATTTTTGTTGAACTGTACATGAATTTGTATAATTAATATGTTAACTGTATGATTCTTGTCATAAAATTTTAATCTAACAAGAACCCCATCCACCTGTGTGCACCCCAGTTACCTAGATCAAGCAACTAGGGACATCCCTTGTCAATCCAACGAGGGCACTCTCAAGGCTCAATTGCTTGTTTGGGTTATTGGATTTTGAACCATATTTTTTTCCCCATTTTCCCACGGCAAACACAACGAAAATATAAAAAAAATGACTAAAATAAATTCACACTAAATTAATGTATTTATTTATGTACTTATATCTGATAAAAATTCAAAGGAATTGAACAAAATGGGTGAGATAAAAATAGGGATGGATAGATTCAATTTTAAACAAAAATTAACAAAAATAAATCAAATAACTACTAAAATATATTCATATCAATATGATTTATAATTAATTGGATAAAATAACTTGAATAGATGTAGAAATTGCAAAAAGTCTAGAGAGAGGTGGGAGGATAGGAAATATGGAGAGATGAGAGATTAAAAGGAAGATGGTAAAATGAGGAAGGTAAAAGTAAAAGAAGAAAAAAAATGGTATATATATAAAGGGCAGCATTAATAAGATAGATATAGTAGATATACATAATAAAAAAAATTAAAAAAAAGCTTTTATAACCTATATAGCCAAGACAAACCTTCACCAGTGACAATAGGACTTGTAGGAGATAAGGGTCATCCCTATCTGCGAACCTGATAAATAAAATAACTTTTAAATTTGTTTCGATTCTTGATTTTTTTTATTGGGTAATCCTAACCTAATATTTGTGAGGATCAAATCTCCATATCTAACCTAGTTTCCAACTCAATTCATTTTTCATCTTCGATTCTCTGACCTTAAAATCCGACGTCATCTCTAGTATCCAATCCTATTTTTTTAACAACATACTTTTAATTAAATCTATATATAAAAAGGTTATATATAATGTATTATAATTATATATAAAATTTCTCCCAAACTTGAACAAAAATTTTGTAATGAAACTCTGAACTGCCAAAAAGATTATCATTTCTACCGACCTACGATCTTTTAAGCCCTTAGATAATCATGTCAAACGAAACCTTTCAAAGCCGACTAATGTTAACAACATAATACGACAGTCGACAGGTATCGTTGCAGATTTTGAAATCTAGTGTAGTGGATTTGTCACGTCGGCTAATAATCAATTTGGATATGTTTGGTAAACTTTGAGTGAAAGATTAAGAGAAAGTTGAATGTTGATAGCTAAAAATTGAAGGCTTGAATTTATTTTATAAGTTATTTTAATATTTTTTTAAATAAAAAAAATTAGGTCCGTTATTCAAAAACTAACAATTAAAGATATTTGTTTTTTGACAAAAAGCTTTCAACTAACTAAGATGTGTTATCAAACATATTTGTTTAATCTATATTAAATATGATTATTTTTGTTAGCAAAAAATACATAATTATTTTATATGAACCTTAAAAAAAATGAATATCTCTAGAAACCCTTGCATATAATTGGAAGCAAATATGGGACACGCCTTTACCTCCAAACTAAAGCAACACTATTATTTCACTTATATAAATAGATGCGTGTGTGTGTGTATATACATATATATTAATAGAAATTTAGTATATATTTTGATGAAATTTTAACTAATTTGGAACTTATTGACAAATAAGTATCTCATTTGATCAATCTTAGATGCGTTTGGATGATAATTTTTTTTGAGCTTGAAAGCTCTTTTTATACAAATTTTTTAGAGTAACTTATAAAATAAACTCCTAGAATTATTTTAATCCATTAATTTTTTTTTTACCTTATTAAGTCAAACATACTCTTTGTGGTTCAGAATTATTTTGGCACGAAATTGCGTGTTTGGCAATATAAAATATAATTTATAAGCTTGCTTTTAATTTCTTGAAACTAACTTTTTAGATTAAAGCTCTACTTAATATGTTAGTTTGTACTAACTTCAATAAGTAGACTTTTACTAACTTTTAATAGTTAGATTTTTTATTAACATGTAAATCATTTTTATAAAATTACTTCAAGCTAGGATGTTATAAACTTTGAACTTTTAGTTACTTTTTTAAGTTTTAAACTAATTTTATCAAATAAATTTTTTTTTAAAAGGAAGAGAAAAAACTGCGGAAGCAAGAGCGATGGAGCTCTTTGTTATCTTTTTTACCTCGTGCAGCGGTGCAGGTGGATAAGGGAAGGATGTACGTTGTTTCCTATTGACACGCCATTGATAGGAAACACGAAACAATGATCAATTAAACAACACAATTCCAATCGAGGCTCTATTTGGCAACTAACATATTAATAATTAGTTGATTATATTAATAATATTATATAATTATATAAAAATGTTTTGTGTTAATATTTGTTGATAGAAGCAGTTATTAATAAATTAAAAATAATAATAATTTAAAAAAGTTAATGCTAAATAAATTAATTTAAAACACTCATATTCTGAACTTTTTTATAATGAGATTTTTTTTATCTTAAACCAATAATACACTTCTTTTATCTAACATTAAAATAACAAAATTTCATATAGTCAATCTAATCCATTTTAAAACTCTTAAAATTCTTTCAAACCGTTGTATGATCATGTTCAGTAAAGAGTGATTTGAAGAGCGTTTAACCGTTTTAAAATAGATTAGAGGTTTGACTACATTAAATATTTTATTTTAGTATTTGATAAATAATTTTTTGGATTAACTGTTTTAGGATGAAAAAACTCATTAAAAAAAACTCAAAATAGGAATGTATTGGATTAGTTTATTTACAATTAAAATTTTTTTTAAGTCGTTTATACTTATAATTACTATACAGGGCCATTTTTAGATTAACTAGATACTTTTATATGAACAAAAAATATCATTTAATAATCAAATCAATTAATATAATCTGATATTAAATAACTACTAATATATTTTATCAATCACTATAAAATATTCACTAATTACTACACAGGGCCAAAGAGAGCCCAAATATCTTTTGCGTTTGAGTGATCAATTTCCTTCCGTTTCATATTAATATTCCTTTATGTGTCAGTTCCTTTTTGTGAAGTCATATATACATCGCCTATTCGCCTGTGCCCGTGATCCGTGGAGTGCACGTACTTTCCGGTGGTTGAACTTGCCTTGTGTGGCCTTTGTCCCAACTCCCAAGTCCCAACCCAACCACCTGCTGTGAGGTGAGGTAAGGTAAAAGACTTAACTTGTGGAAACACGACCGTGTGTTACACGCGCAATTATAACATTGTAATATGTAATTTAGGAGTTTCCTTATTAATTAAAAATACCTTGATACCAAAAGGCGATTCCCTCGCCCCCAGGGCCTCCGCCAGCCGGCCCAACAGCACCGGAGAAGGTAAATCACGGTGACTCAGCGGTCTAGGACCCCCCGGTTATCCATAGTGTCCACAAGGAGTCACCCCCACATTGGATGGTTGAAACTCCCACACTGCGGCTGCCATGAATCGAACCTAGGTTCACCTTGATACCAACTTGAGAGGGTCTTTCGACCACTGAGCTAAGCCCGTGCGGGCATTAATTAAAAATACCGGTTAGTTGAACTGTTGGTTTATTATAAATATTTGTGATCACAATAAGTGTGGTTATGATTTTAAAATACGTTTCACAATTTATCTTCGTTACATAAACTTGAACAATTTGAGTGACATCACCTAAGATAAATATATTATCTTTTAAAATGAGGTGAGATGTACTTATTGGCTAAGTTAGGGCTTCGTCATGGTGTTTCGGAATACCATACGATCTCACCTTAAATATATTTTAATGTTAAATTTTATATAAACTATTTAGTTGGTTTAGTAAGAAAAATATCATAGATTTGAGTGATAATTGCATCCTAGAGTCACAGGTTCGAATGTCCGCTTTAACTATATTTGCATTGCCACAAACATAACTTGTGTACATAAAATTAAAACATTTTTCATATATCTTTATGACTATTCGAATCCACAACCAGTGGCATGTAACTTCATGCCTCAACCACTCGGTTAAAAATCAATTCTTACTTTTTTTAACCATACATATATTATGTATCAATTTTCAACATCTTTAAACTATGTTGTAATTCTTTTATTTTAATCATATTTAATATACTTACTTATACGACCCTAGTTATGTTAGTAGAAAGTACAAGAATCTAATTATCTAATATTTTTTATCTTTTATTTTATTAATAATATAATTTGAAATTATATTATTAATTTATAAACGAATGTTTTTCTGGTGAGATTTTTAAAGTAACAATAATTCAAGATCATTAATTTTGAAATATATAACTCAAAATAAAAGTTTAGTCGAACAAGAAGGATAGTATATTATTTTTAATGATAATACTTTTTAAATAATAATAAATTTTAAAATAAATTAAAATAATGTGTTAAATTAAAATGATATAAAATATTGCTACAATTTTAATAATTTTTATACTTACTATATATCTATATATATATAATTTTAAATATAATATTTATATAAAAATTATTTTTAAAAAGTGTAAATGTAATTTTTAATTTTATCCTCAATTTTTTTATATTATTTATAGTAAATAGTTTATTATTTTTAATTAAGGATATAAGTAAAATTTTAAAATTATTTTGAGTAGTTCCTAAAAAATTGTGTTAATTGTTAAAATAATTTCATTTATGACACATAGAAAATATTTTTTTGAAACTAACAATAAATATTTAAATTTTATATACACCTTTCGTTTAAAAATAATAATTTTTTAATGCACATATAATAAAATAATAAAATAAAGTAAAAAATAAAAAATAAATTTTAACTTTTCAATATGAATATTTTTATCTAAACTAACTCATTTTATATATATAAAAGGAATAAAATATACTAGTATATATTTTATGTAAATACAAACCATGAGAATCGTAATGAAAAATTAATGGCCTTTAAATAATAATAATAACTTACATAATTTAAAATGACATATGTAGTTTCCGAATAACGATCGTTAGTATTACTATTACCAATTATGGTGCCAACTAAACAAAGCTCAACTCACATGTCGACGTAACGAACGCGACAATCATTAAAGACCGACCATCAAATTATTAGTCGACAACCAATGAATTTAAGATAAATTTTATCTAGATATCATAATATTCCATCTAATTTTATTTAGGTGTCATGTATTTTAAACAATCTTGTTTAGGTATTATATATTTTAATTTTTTATTTTACTTTAATATCATCTTATTAATGGTATCAGCTTTATATAACTCAAATGCTGTATATATTTTTTAATATTGTATGTTTTTTAAATATGAATTGGAAAAGATATAATATTTTAAATATGTTTTTTAATTCTTGTTTAGTATTTTCTAGATTTAAAAAAAAGTGAAACAACATGAAAAAATTATAAATTTTGAAATAAAAAAGGTAGTGCATTTTGAGAGTAAAGTTCTCTCTCTAGAGAAAGAGATGGAGAGACGCAGATGGCTCCATGCAGACAACAAGATAACAATGTCCAGCCTCCACAACATCAACGATATCAGCAGCAAAGTAGGCATAGCACCCATCGAAGGAGCAGGCATAGAGGCGCAGCGAATAGAAGACAACAAGTAGCACAGGAGGCTGGGAGGTATCGGCAATGGCAGGAGGCTAAGATTTTATAGAAAACCTTCACGATCTTCATAGACAACCTGAAGAAGGGGATCCAGGCAGCAGAAGTGAAGGAGATTTTGGAAGAATTTGGAAGCGTTGTTGATTGTTATATCTGCAAGAAGGAAAGAAAGTTTACGAACCTAAGCTTCGGCTTCATTAGGTTCCTCAAAGAAGAAGAAGCAGAGGAAGCTATTAGAAAAACGAACGGTATGTTGCTACATGGGATTAAACTATTTGTTAAAAGAGCAAGATTTGATAAAGGAGAGAAGAAGGAGCACCAAAGGCAGAAATACAAGCATGTAAAGGATGGAGATGTTATAGATAGGAAAGGGGATGTGGCTCACAGAGACCATAGGACCTATGCAGAGGTAACCCGGGGGATTATTCATCAAGAAGCTGGTCTGACCTCAAGTGGTAGAGTGCTTCACTGCTCGATGAAGGAGGACATCCTCGAGCGGTTGGAACGAAGTCTAGTTGCAGAGACTTACCAACCTTGCAACCCGACCATTGTTGTGGAGGAGCTGATGCGGAACCGGAGCACCATATGCAAGGTAAGTGATTTTGGGAGGTATTGTTTCCTTCTTACTTTCGAATCAAAGGAGGAGAGTGCGAGAGCAATGTAGGAAGAAAGCATGCTTCATGATCATTTTCCAATTGTTAGGCGCTGGAAGACTGAGGATACATGTAAAAAAAGGAGGACATGTGTGGAAATAAGAGGTATTCCACCGTGTGTGTGGTGTAACAAAGTGATACAAGATATCATCCAACCATGGGGGAAGATGATATGCTGCAACTCAGATACGGAAGGAGGATTATCCATGGAGACAACAAAGGTACTGGTGGACAATGATTTCCTGGAAGACATTAGCAACCATGTGGTTATTAAGGTTGCTGGCCAGAGTTTCGACGTTATCTTGCAAGAGGTTGGATGTAGCTACCTCCCATGGAGGAGTAGCAGAACGAACGGCAAGCAGTTGTAGGGGACAGCAAGTTCGGTGATGGAGGTAGGTGAAGAATCAGTTGGGATGACTTGAGGGACAATAGTGGCTGAGTCAGATCTGCGGCCGAATGAGGATGGAGATGACACATGGATGGAGAGGCTGGAAGATGACGTGGAGCTTGAACGCGTAGGAGAGAGACAGAATAAGCACATACAGATAGGAGGCGAAGAGGAGTTCATTAACTCCTTACACACACCAAGCGCATGGGAACTAGTGAGAAGGCTGACAGCTGGCTTTGAGGATTCACGAGGAGGCGGCCTTGGTAATGGCACAGCTGCAGTTAAGAGAGTCGAGAGTGGTGAAGTCTCGACATGTGAAGGGACAAGGGAAGTCGGGGTACCGTATGATTTGGATGCTGAAGAGGAGATGGTGCAGGATCGGGCTGCTGAGTGTGGGCTGGTGAATTATTCCTCCGAGCTTAGCCCACCGCCGGGGTTTGATAAAGCACACTGTTTTAGCCCTGCTTTGATGCATAAGGGATGGTCCAAAGAGGATGAGGAAATTGAAAAAGGGGCTTCGCAGGAAAGGCATATCTTTGAAGAAAATAAAAAGGAGGCGGTAGAGGATTTTCTTGAAGCGGCAGAATCCTAGAAGCTAGGAAAGAGGCTAGGATTATCCTCTAGGGATGATCTAGCTTGTGTTAATAAGATAGCAGCGGTAAGGAGAAGTCAAAGAATCGCAAGGAGGCAGGATGGTTGACATTTTATTATCCGTTAATATGGAAGGGTGGTTTTTAGGAATGTTGATTATGGTTATTATCAGTTGGAACGTTATGGGGATAAGTGCAAAAGGCAAGATCTCTATTATCTGATCTCTTATAGCTAGAGAGAAGCCTTAGATCTTGGGTTTAGTGGAGACAAAGCACGGGTTGATTTCGGAAGGGTGGAAAAGGAATATTTGGGGCAACGCTGATGTAGGATGGTGTGATGTCGCTGCAGTTGGGAGAAGTGGAGGTTTGATTTGCGCTTGGGATATGGAAAAGTGGAAGGTTGCAAATGTCAATTCCAGGAACTGATGGATTTTTCTAGAAGGTATTCTTCTCCTGTTTAACTTTGATTGTGCGGTGTTACTTTTATATTGTTGTTCTGAGGTATGCGATAGGGAACAATTGCTTGAAGAAGTATGGAGTGAAAGATAGGGAGTTCACAGACCCATTTTATTCATGGGGGATTATAATGAGGTTAGGTGGCCTAGGGAGAGAAAAGGGGGCATAATTAAATCGCGTAGCATGAGGTTCTTTAATGAATGGATTGACAAATTGTGTCTTATTGATTTAAAACTAGAGAACATGGAGTTCACTTGGCATAGAACGAGAGCGGCGAGCTTACTTGATAGGTTCTTAATTGATCAGGAGTGGATTGCTTCCTTTCCCAACCTGAGTTGTGTAGGGTTGAGGAGATCGTTGTCAGACCATAACCCGATCCCCTTAGTGCTTAATTCCACAGAGAGGGGCCCTAAACCATTCAGAGCTTGGGATATGTGGTTTACTCACCCGAAGTTCAGGAATTTTGTGACTGATTACTAGGGGAAATTGCGGGAGGTTCCCTGCCATGAAAAGCTCAAGTTGATCAAAGAACCGCTTAGAGTTTGGAATAAGACAGAGTTTTGGGATTTTGAAGAAATGATTTTGATCTTGGAAACAGAGATGCAGAAGCTGTATGATACTGTTACTAGTAGTCCAGTCTTGGAAGTGGCCCTAGCTAGAAGAACAGCTTTGCAACATCAACTATGGTTATGGCATAAAAGAAGAGAAATTTATTGGCATCAGGTATCAAGAGTTCGGGGATTCAGAGAAAAGAAAAAAGAATACAAAGTACTTCTATGTGATTGCAAATGCTCGAAAGAGAAGGGTGGCCATCCACAAAATAAAAGTGAAGGGGAGTTATGTAACAAATCCTCAACAAATTAAGGAAGCGCTCACTTCTTATTACAAGGATCTGTTTGGAAACCACGACCTACCAGAGATCAGAATGACAGAAGAAGGTTTCAAAACAATTACTCAGGAGAAAAATCAATGGTTAGAGAGCATTCCAAAGAAGGACGGTGTTAAAGCGGCTGTATGGGCTTGTGATCCTATGAAGGCACCTGGATATGATGGTTTTCACTTGGGATTCATCAAGAAGATGTGGAACATGATCGGGGACTATTTCTATAAAGTGGTGATGGATTTCTTCATCACGGGTCGATGATCGCATTCCCTAAATATGACCCTAGTCACTCTCATCCCCAAAGTACAAGGAGTAGAAGAGGTTGCACGGTTTAGACCCATTAGCATGGTTGGGTGCATCTATAAAGTTATCGCAAAGATCATGGCAGAACGACTGAAGCAGGTTATTCAACCACTGGTTAGTGACACTCAATCGGCTTTTATTGAGGGGAGAAGTATCCTTGATGGGGTTCTAGTTGCAAATGAGGTGGTGCACTGGTTTAAGAAGAATAAGGGCTAATGATCAAGTTGGGCTTCCATAAGGCCTACGACACTTTGAGATGGGATTTCGTTGATTCGGTACTGAAGCTTATAGGGTCGAGGAAATTTGGAGAGGTTAGATCAGTGAAAGTCTTACAACAGCCAGTATTTCTATCCTTGTAAACGAGACCCCTACTACCCCGTTTCGGATGAGGAGAGGACTGAGGCAAGGGGACCCTCTATCCCCTTTCCTTATTATCCTAGCTACAGAGGGCTTCAATCAGCTTGTTCGAAGGGGTTTGATCGCAGGTGTGTTACGTGGGCTGAAGGTAGGGCATGAGCAACTAGAGGTGTCGCATTTACATTATGTAGATGACACAATGGTGTTATGTGAAGCGTCAAGAGACAACGTGTTAAATTGGAGGAGGGTTCTTGATTGTTTCTCCATTCTGTCAAGACTCAGGATCGACTCCTCCAAGACAGAAGTGAGAGGGTTAGGTACAAATATGAATCAGATGAAGGAAGTGGCTGAGATTCTTCAGTTTCAGGTGGGACGTTTACCTATTACCTACCTTGGCTTGCCATTAGGCGTGAACTCTAGAAGAAAAGGAACGTGGAAGCCGGTGGTTGAGAAAGTTCAAAAGCGTCTACAAAGTTGGAAGGCAAGGACGTTATCTAGAGTAGGAAGACTGGTTCTGATCAAGAGTGTTCTGAATAGCCTTCCCCTGTATTACATTAGCATGTTTAGCATTCCAAAAGGGGTAATAAAGGAGATCATTCACATTTAGAGAAATTTTTCTGGACAGGGACGGGAGATAGGAAGAATCTACCTCTAGTTCGCTGGAGTACTATACAGAAACCAAGAAGTATGGACGGGCTAGGTGTTGGTGATTTGGCGGTCAAGTATAATGCTTTACTTTTTAAATAGTGGTGGCGTTTCTTCACCAATGAGGGAGCCTTATGGAAACAAGTAATCGAGGCGGTGTATCCAAAGGATCAAAATGGAATCATAGAAATCCTGGGGATTGACAGAGGCAAGACTACTTGGGGAGACATCGCCAACCGAGGCCGTGATAGCAAGCTTCTTGTGGAGGGTATCAAGATAAGATTAGAGGATGGGGAAAAGATTAGTTTCTGGCATGACAATTGGGTGGACCACGGCAACTTGCGTGAAAGGTTCCCAAGGCTGTTCTCAGTTTCCTGTCAGCAAAATGAAAAGTGGCAAACATTGGGGTATGGGACAGAGCGTACTGGAACTGGAGTATTATTTGGAGAAGAAGATTGTTTACATGAGAAGAGGAACATGAGCAGATTCTGATGAACCTGATAAATCATACCTTACCGAGAAAAGATAAGAGAGACAACATTCTATGGGATCATGACAACAATGGGGTGTATACAGTAAAATCCTTTTGTGAAGCACATTTCAGAGATAATGTAGGGGAAGCAGAAATAGGGGAAGACTATAGAAAAGTCTGGATTGGTATAGTGCCACCAAGGATTGAACTATTGACTTGGTTCGTGATTTAACAAAAACTAAACACAAAGGATAAACTTGCAAAGTTACATCTCATCAGGACTAGTGATGCGTTATGCCCCTTCTGTGGATCGAAAGCTGAAACTGTCTCGTATTTATTTCTACACTGCAAACTTACGGGGAGATTGTGGTATGACATTTGCTGTTGGATGGGATACAATTAGGTAATGCCGGAAAACACGTATCATGCCTTCACAGCTTGGCTAGGAGTGAGATGGAAAGGCATGAAAGGTAATATCTAGGTAGCAGCCTTTTTTGCAGTTGTTGGAACCATTTGGGAGTTTTGAAATAAAGTGATGTTTGATAATGCAAATATTTGTCTGAACTGGATGTTGATACTGGTCAAGACTTGGGTGGCTTTGTGGCTAAAAGACGGTAAACATAATTATGACTATAGGGTCGATGATATTGTGCATCAATTGCAATGCCTATTCTGAGTTATAGGATCTCTCGATGCTGGCTTTTATTTGGTCTTGGTCTCCCTACATTTCGGCTTCCTTCGGGGTTATGTTTTTTTTGTGGTTGGGTGTGTGGATTTTTGAGTCCTTGTATCTTGGCTCAAACCTTGTAGCAGTATCTGGTGCTTTTGTTTAACCGGTGATCCATAAAAAAAATTATAAATTTTGAAACAAAAAATCTAGAAAATAAAAATTTGGGGAAAATATTCAAATATTTGGAATTTTTAAGTCATATTTAAAAAAATGATATTAAAAAAATGATTATTTTACTCATATAAGACTAAAAATGTTAATAAGATGATACTAAAGTTAAAAAAAATAATTAAAACACATAGTACCTAGCTAAATGAGATTGTTTAAATTACATGATACCTAAGTAAGATTATGTCAAATGTCATGGTACTTAGTGGAATTTATCATTGAGAATTTATGTTATTGAATTAGGTTTGTACAAAGTATGATATTACAATATTACATTTAGTATATTGTGTATGTTTGGTTCTTCATTTCGACTAGCTTTTAGTTAATATGACTTCAAAAAAGCCTTTTCTACCAATTTTATGAGTGTTTTGAATGATTTAAAACATCTTTATTGTCACATCATATATTTTTGTTTCAAAAGATTTTTATATAATTTAAATAAAAAATATTACTGCCACATTTAATATATACATTACTGTAGAAATTGGTTTTAATGGAATCTAATAGATTATTGTTACTACAAAACTAATGTCCAAATGTTGAAAGTTTAGATGCGAGACCGGAGAATCGGTTTAGATAACAGTTGTAGAAAAATAACTTTTGTCAAAAGTCTGTTTATTTACTATGATAAGTGCGGTCGATTTTAGATAATAGTTAATTAGTTATACTATAAAACCGTCGTCAAAAGCTATACTTTTAATAATGGTTCCAAGAATAAACTGGAATCTAAAACTTCACATGTTTTCTCCCTTCTATAACCTTTGGATTCATTTTTTCCTATACTTGAGCCTTTTTGTTGATTCGCTCATTCACCTTCCCTTGGTTCCTCTCCCTTCGTCTTGTTCTCGTTTCCTCTGTTCGTAAGACGGATAGGTCAGAAGATGGGTGGATTGCTCCCATTTGAATTCATTTCTTTTTTCTTCATATTTTGGAGCCTTTGTTCAAGTTTGGTCCTCTTTGAGCACATATGGTCTGAAGGAGTTGGATTCTTCCTTGAGCTTCGTCTTTACATCAAATCTAGTTTTTTTTGTGCTCATAGTGTCATATCTATTTAGATTAAACATACTCGACTTGTGATGGTTGGATTTTAGATAGTACATGATTTTGGAGACATTTGTCGTTCATTCCGGTTTGTTTGATTTTTGACCATTCATTCCAAATTTGTGTAGATCGGTGGTTCATTGGATGTTTCTTCTGGTTTTCAATTTATCCTCTCCGCTCATCATTTCATCCATACGTATCATCTCTCTTAAATGTTTATGAAGTTGGTGAACTTGATATTGATTGCCCCAATGAGGTAACGATCTTCCTTGAGATCTCATTGATGGGGTTTTTTTCTTTCTCGATAACGTAAAAGTTATATGAATAAACACATGTCTTGTACTTGTGTTACCTTTTGTAGCTTAGGAATATTATGATTGACGTCCCGTGACCTTTGTTGATTCTCAAATTTTAATAAAATATAGTAGGTCTATTACTCATGGCATTTATTATTTAACTTAAAGTAAGAATGAGTTTAACTTTATTTGTTAAACTATTGTCATTTTTTCCTTTCATTTGTAGACGTACTCTTAAATGGATATCTAACAATTTAGAATATATTATTGAAACCTTAAAATATTTGTAATATTATTATGGCGTATTTGTTATAAAATTTAATTACGTTAAAATATCCTAGAGGGTGCGTTTTAAAATTTAAAACCTAGATTGGATTGTAACCAGTATTTGTTTAGTCAAATAATCATAGTCCGGTAACCTTAAACTCTACTGGATATTTTTACCCTAAATCTTTATCTAGATTTTCACAATCTATTCCTAACCTATGCTAGATTTTTCCCTTGACCATCGCCCTACCCTCCTTACCCCTGCACCTTACTTGGGAACCTCATCCCATCACTCTGCACCATACCTCCCCTCTCCCCATTATTTTTCTCTTCTGGTTTCCTTCTTCTTTTTCCTGCACACAACCCCTACTTATATCCTTGTGTTGTGCCAAAATCTCTCAACCGTTTTGCAAAACCTACCTCACTCTTGCGCACAAAACTTCTGCCGTCTCCCAGTCGTAACTCCTTACCTCTACCAAATTTTATTTTACTACACCAACCCCCATCGACCTCCTTAGCCAACCACAAGCCGCGACCACCGAATTCCCATACCCTGCACCAACCACCATCACCGAAGCTACCCCTTCACCCATGCCTAAACACCCTGCAACCTCCCCTTCCTCGCACACAATTTTATTTCTTTCTTACCTTTGGCTCCCCTCATCGTTTCAATCTCTACACCACCGGCCTTAGCTATCATTCCTACCCCAACTCCACCTACCAAACCTGTCGTTCCCTCCTCTTCCATTTGGCCATAACTCTAGTAGCACCACACAACCACCTTTGACCATTTTCGCCAAAACTCCACCATTTTCTCGCACATATTTCTATCGAAATTCTTCCCCCTCCTTTGAACCTTTGTGCTGCACTTTCCTTCTCCCTTTTTAATAAACCATTGTTGCTAATTATACTCTCCCTACCTTTTTCCATTTTCACCGTTCCTTAGTCTATTGAGCACTGACCATTTTCACCATTGCCACCTCCACTCTTTCAACCAAAACTCCTCCATTAGTGTTAAGTTTTTCTTTTGTTTTTCTCTTTCTTATTCAATTGATTATTAGCCTAAATTATTTTAGTTATTATGGATTATTATTGTGTAATATTATATATGAATATATGTATATGTTTGGATGTTAAATTCCTAGGTATTCCTTAAGAGCTTTAGAGAAGACCTCTTTTGTGTAAGATTAGATTAGGTAAATCTAATCACTCATAAGAGGGTAGAAAATTATGTTCGAGCATGCGAGAAACTTTTATACCTAGAATCATGTTAGGGTTTATGCTTTTCGAGTATTTTAACATGCATGATAAAACGATAATATGGTGAAAGGATGATATGCATGATTGTTGATAATTGAGTTATATACGTGGAAATATGTTAAATGTTTTCCATTTGCATGTCTAAGATTTTGTTAGGGATTCCATTATTATCAAGTTATGATTCAAATCCCATGGTGTATGCCACATGAATGCTCATGCATTGAAGTAGGGTTACGATAGTTCACATGGATGCATATACGTATGATTAGGGTTAGCTTATGATAATTCCTATTAGCAAGGCCTAGATTTAGCGATATTCTCCAGCATATACTATATTCCTATTTAAATGTTGTTTTATGCTTTAAACGTGTACATATAAGCTGCATGAGAGATGTGATGTGTGATAGTTGCAAGATTAGGGTTTTGGTGGGCGCAACCTACTAAATGAATGAAAAGTGAAAAGTACACTTAATCATAGAAATGTAAGGATTTTCTATGTGTTAAAAATAATGTAGAATATTTCTTTTTTTGCCTACTCATGAATAACCTCTCATAATGATAGTCTTTGATACAAAAAATGAATAAAATGTGGAAATTAGGGGTTTGAAGGGTATTTTGGTAATTCTAACCTAATGTATCATTTACAAATAATTGAATGCTAGGATGACCTTATCCCTTTGATAGGTTGACATTAGCTTTGAATTGGCTTAGCATAGACCTATGATCTTAGGGTTTATCTAAATAATTGTAAATAAAAGGGAAAATTATTAAGTATGAAAAATGAAAATTTATGTGCTATATATGATTTACGTGATCACATCATAAGATATTAATACTTAAAGTGAAAGACCTTGAGTTGGGAATGGTTGCTCTCTACGGGTCGTTATCTTAGAGGTGAGGTGTTAGCCCTTATTTTTGGTTCATTGGTATGTAATCCTCTGAAATCTTAAAAGCCTATAATTTAATAAATAATTTTTATTTGGGATAAATTAGCTTTTAAATCTATTTAATTTAATTATTTTATATATTTTTGAGTATATAAATTTGGATATAAATATTTAATAAATTAAAATCAATATTTTGTTATTTTATCATACTCTTTTTATTTAAATAATTTTTTAAACCAATATTTTACTAAAATTATCCTTTTTAAACCCATATATTTAATTATATTAAATAAATTTATTACCCAAAAATATTACATTTTATTATTTTATAAATTAAATTATTTTATTTTGTCCCATTTTCCCTTTTCCCTTTTTATTCTTTTTCTCCTTTTTCCTCCTTTCTTTCTTTTTCCTTTTACCTTCCCTTGGGTCGTCAGCACCCCGGCCTACCTCTCCCCTCGCACCTGAGCCGCAGGCCTGCTTCTTCTCCTCCCTCTCCTTCCCCCACGTGTGTCGCCCGACCCGCCCTCCCTTCTTTATTTTCTTTCCTTTCTCCCCCAACCGGGCCAGCCCACTCCCCTCTTCCCCTTCGCCCGGCCTACACACAGCACCCCCCCTTCTTTCCCTCTTCTTCTTCCTTTCCCCCGATGCCATACTCGACCACCTCCGCCATCTCCGTCCGCCCTACCTGCAACCCTCCTCCTCCCTACTACTCCCCCTATCTCTCTCTCTCTCGCTGTTTTTCCTGCCCCATCTCGGCCCCACCACCTCTCCCTTCCCTCTCCCTGCCATTCCCATACTCCTACCACCATGCCGCCACCCTACCGAGCCCCCTATCCCCTCATTTCTCTTCCTCTTCTTTTTCTTCTTCCCTCCCTGCTTCGTCCTACCATTTTCGAGCCTTCCATCCCCTTCCCCGATCTTCTTTCTCTTCCTTTCTTCTCCTCCCATCTCCCTCCCTATTTTTGCTTTGCCGCCCCGTTTCGCCGCTACCACTGCCACACTAGCCACCTGCACCACCCCCTGCCACCCTCTACCTCACCCCTGCACCACCACACCACCCCTTGAGCCACACTACATCCCACCTTCTTCCTCCCCTCTTCTTTTTCTTCCTTATCGACAACCACCCTACACCTCCTTTTTTCGCCGCCGTTCTGCCGCCACCTAAGTCACCAAACTACTCCCTGCAACCTCCCCTACCACCCCCAAACCTCCTTTGGCCGAAACAATCACCTACAACCCTTCATTCTCCTCCTTCCTTTTCCTTCCTTCCCAGCCCCTTCCTCCTCGGCAGCCACCTTCGCAGCCCCGTTGCCGCCACCGCCGCCGTACTTGTCCGCCGTCAACCTATCCCCAACCACTACCTACACCCCCTCTTCACTCTTACACCCTTCCCTTGCCCAAAATCCTCCCCCATTTTCTTTCTTTCCTAGCCCCAAAACCCTAACCCGAAAACACCACTCCCTCCTCCCTTTCTTTCCATTTCGAGCCCCTCCCCCTCATTTCTTTGCATGCAGCTCATGCTGCATGAGTAGTATGAGCTGTTGCATGCCTTGGTATATTTTGTTTAATAAGTTTTAAGGTATAATAATATTTAATTTAAGTATTTCATTAATTAAGTTTTATAAAGTCTTATGCTTTGGTTTTTCTTACTTCTAATATGATAAACATTGATATTATTTTTAGGTATTGATTTTGCTAATCAAAGTTTGAACCTTTAACCAGAATACCGATAAGGTTCAATTTTACGGGAATTAAGGTAATCATTAAACCCCACTTAAACACATGGATAAACATATGTTAGCACATTAGGCTTTTTAATATGTTATTATGCTTGATATATGTTGTTTAATATAATATATGTAGTTCCTTGTGTTGATTGATAAAAAGGAAAGCATGCTAGTTTATATGCCATGTATGGAAGAAATGCTTAAGGAAGGAGAATTATTTTTCAAAAATATGTTAAGTACTTATCCATGTTATATTATGTTGTTGTGATCATTAATGCATGGCTAATATTATTGTGAGTCCTAGGGATATTTTAGTAATATGTCTTGAGCAAGAATGTGGCCTAATATGTGTGGGTGCTAATGAGTATTATATTAAATATAATAGTTGTGGAGTTGGATAATGAGAATGGGGTATTAACATTAACATTTCATGTAGTGATAATAATTTAATATAAGTGGTGTAACAAGGGGCAAAATGGTAATTTGTAAGTGAAAAGGGTAAAATGGTAATTTTGGAGGTAAATGGTAAAATGGTAATTTTGGAAGTAAATGGTAAAATGGTAATTTTTGAAGTAAATGGTAAAATGGTAATTTTTGAAGTAAGGGGGTAAAATGGTAATTTTGGAGGCAAGGGTAAAATGGTAATTTTAAGTAAAAGGGTAGTATGGTAATTTTGGAAGTAAAGGGGTAAAATGGTAATTTTGGAAATAAAGGAGTAAAATGGTAATTTTGGAAGTGATGGGTAAAATGGTAATTTTGGAAGTAAAGGGCAAAATGGTAATTTCATAAATAAAAGGTTAAAGTGGTAATTATAATAATGGAGAAGGGTAAAATGGTAATTATAATAATGGAGGAGGGTAAAATGGTAATTATAACCATTGAGAAAGGTAAAGTGGTAATTATAATAATGGAGAAGGGTTGTTTGGTAATTATGATAATAGAGAAGGGCAATTTGGTAATTTAGCCAACTAAAGGGTAATTTGGTAATTTTGATAATGGAGAAGGGTAGTTTGGTAATTATGATAATAGAGAAGGGCAATTTGAGAATTTAACCAACTAAAGGGTAATTTGGTAGTTTTGACAATGGAGAAGGGCAATTTAGTAATTATGACAATAGAAAAGGGCAATTTGGTAATTTAACCAACTAAAGGGTAATTTGGTAATGGTAAATGGAGGACAGAGCCCCCATCACAACAGAATGTGCGCATGAAGCCTTAAAGAAATGGCAAAAAACTACCAAAAGAAACACTACCAATCAGAATCAAGTCATAAAATGGGGAGAATGGTAATTTAGTAATTATGATATTAGAGAAGGACAATTTGGTAATTTTACCAACAAAAGGGAAAATTGGTAATTATTTAACCAACTAAAGGGTAAATTGGTAATTATAATAATGAAGAAGGGCAATTTGGTAATTCAACCAACTAAAGGGTAATTTGGTAATTATAACAAAGGAGAAGGGCAATTCAGTAATCTAACCAACTAAATGGGAATTATGATAGGTGTAACAAGTATGAAGGGTGATTGGTGACCTAATAAGTGTGGGAGATAGCTTGGTAACCTAAACCGAGTAAGGATGTGGCGAAGAACAACTATGTGTGGGTTATGTGCCTTGTGTGCCATGCGTTATGCCATATTAGGTACTTTATGCTTAATGATTAATCATTGTAGCACAACTTGGAGTGGATGTATGCTTATATAATTTCCTTATGGCATCTGGATGATGATTATATATGTTGTGCGTGTGATGTTATATGATGTGATCCTCTATGACATGCATGCTAGGATATTTAATGTGGTAACGTGGGATGGAATGATGAAAAAGGAAAAATGGGAAAGTAAGATAACCAAGGGAAAGTAAGTTGGCTAACATAGGTAGGAATGACCTAAATAATCCATGATCCATGAGTGGATGAATTAAAGGGGACTTTAAATAAAATGAATGATTGATGCAACTCTTGCATGGGAGATTTCTAGGGTTTGCATGAGATGATCATTACGTAAGAAATGTGTTAGGGTTTGAGCGGCCAACTGGGGTTTTACGGTTACATGTATAATTAGTGAGTAGAGTGATAGGTTTTGGGTTGAATCTAAATGAGATGAGGTGTTGGACGATAAAAGAAAGGTTGGGCCACATAGGTCTGATTAGGGTTTCAAAGGAAAACCCTAAAGAGTGGTAGTGAGAGAATTTGAATGTCATAAGGTGATGTGTCTCAACCCACACCCTTAGGATTTGGGTCTTTGTTATGAGTAGATGTAAGGAGGAATGGATGTCGGGGTGTGATAAGAGGTGCAAAAGTCTTAAGATATGGGACAGGCCCTCTTGGGAGGATAGAAGTAGAGGTCGGTGACATGTATGTCTAGGGTGAAATACTTTCGAATAAGATACGAATAAGACACTAATTACTTAAAGAGGAAGATTGTTGAGCCAAACCCAGACCGGTCCATAGGTGAATAATAGTGGCCAGAAGCCGGGGTGCTCTGGAGACGGGTCCACCGGCGAATAATAGTGGGTAGGAGGGTTTTGCCCTGCATGATTTCCGGTCCATCGGCTATAATAGTGGGGGATTCCATACTCAACAAACCAAACATATGAATATAGTAGTGTATCATGTGTTACATTGCGGGCCTACTGTTAAGTGTGTTTTAACGGGTTACTCAGTACCATAGTACTGAAGGGTTCTATTTGTGGGACCCCTGCCTATTCAATGGGCAGTGTCCCTTACAGGTTGTTTTCAGGTGCTATTCAAGTGGGCTCCTGGTAAAGAGCGTAAGGAACTATCCGGAAAGTCCTAGGGTTGTACTCTTTCTCTCTTAAATTCCCGGTTTCATTGTAATCATTGTTTTGTAACCACCACTATTGGATTTTATTCTTGTAAATGGTTTACTACGCTACTCTCATTTAAATATGTTCGAATTTCTCGTAAGTTGTATTTTTCTCTTTTAGCCTTAGCACTTGGTACTGGAACGGTAGGAGTGAACCGGTCTGGTATTAAGTGTGGCGGTAATATCCCCAGAACTCACAGTTTTGTTATTTCGCTTCTGCTAATTATTTTAATAAAACGAAATTTTTTAGTAGTGAATTTTGGGGGTATTACATGGTATGTCGATGTGCCCTAGTTTTTAAGGCCCTACTGCAACACCCCAATTTTTACTACTCAAAATTTTTATTTTACCGTGGAAGTATATAAGTAAAATGTTGGGGGTTACCACCGTAATTGACGTAAGTCTGGTTTATTCAACCATCCTTACATCATTCACAAGGCTAAAATCATTTGTAGTAACACAAGGAAATTGGAAACGAAAGAAACATTTATAATACAATATGAGTTTGGAGATTAACTCCGAGTTTCAACAAACAAAATACAAAGTAGGGATACCATGGATCAAGAGTCCAAAAAGCGTATCCGAGTAACTACAAATGTTAGGTAATATTACTATTCACCCAACACCTAGTACAGATACGATCACTCATCCCCACATAGTACATCATAGGCAGCATAGCCATCTAGAGGATCTTCTGAGATATGCACACAAGAATTAGGGTCTCCTACTTGTTGGAATGAGTAGCACTCATAAAATGGGTGGTCAGTATGCTACGTACTGAGTAAGGGAACAATACTAATGAATCAGGGGTACAAATAACAGATGCATTCACAATACTAACTCTATTATGTATTATTTCTATTTTCATTGATTTATTCTAGTTTAATTTTGTTTTAGCCTTAGCACTTAGCGTAAGAAAGGAGAGGATCTATACTTATGCTAAGTGTGGCGGTAATACCTGGTAATTTAGTAATTAATGCTTTCACAAAAATAAAAAATTTCAACCGATAGATTGGGGTATTACAATGTTTTGTCCAACAATCGTTATAAAAAAAAACATTCTTTTCCTATGTTTTTGGAATTTTGACGATGGTTTATGAACCATTATCAATGATTAGATAACCCTCGATTTAATGACAATGTGAAATTGTTATCAAATAGTGATTTTAACCATCATTTAAACCCATTTTTATAGTAGTGAGAGAAGGTACAACCCATACCTAATACATGTTAGATGTAAAACTAAACATATAAAATCATATGTTGTGATCAAGTAGGGTTGTCACATGATCCCAAACATACAAGATTATAAAACCAAAGAGGTAAAAAAAGAATAAGGATAAATGGCACAAGTGCCTATGAAAATTAGGTCACAAACCCCAACTACTATCGAATAATTCTTATCTCAACCCATCCCAAACAAAAAGCTATAGAAAACCATTGTACCTACACAAAGCATTAGAAAAGTGTAGTATCTATACGATATACATACTTAGTAAACATATCCTACTAAAAATGACAAAATGCTCACATAAAACATGTAGGTACATACTGGAAGCAATATATCATACTAAAGCTGATATCATACTAAACACTTAGAACATGCCTTACATGGTAATCACAAAAAACTATTCACATTATCATGGATTCACACTTTATATTACCTTACAAATTATCATATACAAATCTCTTCTATCATGTTTATGAGATAATCACTTATATCAAGGATAAACGTACTTTAAAAAATGTGAACATGCTTAGGTGAAAGATTACAAAGAAATATTCTAAAACATGAATCATCATATATTTTATGGAAATTATTTTATTCACACTATTCATATTATTCCTTATTATTCATACTACTCCTTACAATTCATATTATTTATCGCTAGTGATAATATTCATTTCAAATACTTAAAATCACGTGGAACACTTAGAATAATATAAAATACTTAGATTATGATCTTGAATATTTAAAATAATAGGATTCATCATATGCTTTACAAAATCATGCCATCGCGCTTTCAACTATATTGAAATAACACCTTTTACACTAAAAATATGAAACACATGTACGTGTAAGATAAATAACTTATTTGTTTATTTTACTTATTGTGATCATGCATGTACTCATTCCTTGTTATCCTATAATTACTTTATTTAAAACACAAAAAATTTGCCTATATTTTTTATTCTACCTTTTTACCAATTTCTCTTGCACATTTGGTTGTGGGCGTTATTACACAGGCGAAGGAACCTACTATTCCTTAGGATACTCTAACCATAAGTATTAATATTTCCTATAGGACTTGTAGGTAACTTCTAAACTAGAGAGATTTTATGTTACTGGAATTTTTTATATTAGTTAAACTATCATACCTCGAAGGTCATCCCGAAGTTAAACATAATTTTCTATGCCCAACGACTACGGTTGAACTGCATGTGCATGATGGCTACAAGTGTGATCCTTGCTATACGAGTAAAGGATCTTATTAATTTCAAATATATACTATTTAATTTTAACTTCACATTTTGATAATATATAATAAATAATAACACTTCTCTTATTTAAATCACACTTCATAATATAACACTAAATATCATTAAAATAACACCGACAACTACTAGCTTATGTCATGTTATAGTGAAGAAGATGACTACTATAGTAGAAATTCTATCCACTTGTAAATCCTAAACTAATCTTCTTATGTAGATAGATAGCATAGGCAGACAAAGTTTAGGGAATGAATCTATTTTATTGTATGTAAACAGTTAGGTATAATTTACATTAGCTAATTAGAGATTTAGTGAAAATATTTAATGTAATTATGTGATGAATTATGTATATTTTAGTCCAATTGTTCTTGTTTACTGTTATTGATTATATTTTATAGGTATTTGAAGAGATTGAGACTGAAAGGAGTTAAAGCACAATAATTAGAACAAATGAGAAGCAATAATGAGTACTCAAAGTATGTTGCGGTGCAAAGATAGAAATATTCGATGAAATTAAAATTTGGAAATATTTAAAAATAAAAGTTTTAGATATTCTTGGTATCTTTCCAAATATTTATAAATCATCCCAAAAGGAGGTCTAACAAAGAAGTTATCACTGAAACGCTAAAAACTGACGAAGTTGTCAAGAGCCATCAAGTCCAAGAGCAACACTGCCAACGAATATTGAGCTACGGCTAGGCTCATTCTATGGTTTTTTAAGCGCACTTCTGATAGAGAGTAAGGGTAGAGACATACGAGATCTTTCTCATACATATTGAGATAAGAGTTACACTTTCAACCACCACTTATCCCATCTCCCATCTATCATCTCAATTCTTCTTTATTAATTCCATTATTTTTCCTATTGTAATTCCAAATAAAGAAAGGTGGATTGGAGTCATCCGAATTGTAATTTCAAGGTTTATCTAAAAATTTCTTTCCATATCTCTCTATCTTCTTAGAATGATGAGTATCCTTGATTTTGCAATTATGTGTCGCTAATTTTCTTGTACTAAGGTGAAGGGAAATCCCCTGATCTGGATGTGTTAAGAATATAAACTCTACTCAATATAATTTCTTATCATATGTATTGTTTTAATGTTTTAATTGGAATAATAGGGAAATTGATCACATTTCTATTATTATTTAGAGAAACTCCAGTAATATTTTAGAGATGAGTCGGAGTGGACTCCATTAGCAATTTAGCATGATTGGAGATCAAACCATAAGGGCGAGAGACGTTGGTTTGCCATATAAAACTAAAAAAAGGGAATAGAGATATTTAATAATGTGTTGTCTATTTTTTTCATTCATGCTAGAGATAGATGAGTCTCAATAGACAATAGGGTGCATCGGCTCAAGAGAACATTGCATTACATACTTTGGTTGGCATTTATCACTATGCATTTTGATTTTGGATATGGGGTTAAGGGGATTAACTGGAACCTTAGCCTTCCCTCTATTTAGATTTCACATGTTCTTATATCAGTGTTGGGTTTTGTTTTCATAGGTCTTCTTATTTATAGTTAGACATCAAAATTCTCCTATCGTTTATCAAGACATAGGAGATATTTTCACCATCCTTTTGCTCATTCCCTAGTCCTTGTGGGATCAACCTTACATACTACTCCGACACCGCATGATTGTGGTTAGAAAACATCATAAATGCTCATTTTTGGAAGTAATAAAATCTCATTTTTATTTACCAAAAAAAAAACAATAATAAAAAAATAAATTAGAAAATTCCATACTCTTGCTTGAACAATCATACATTTCAAATATATTAATAATCATCACATTGAAACAAGGCCATACACCTATTTTGAAAAAGAATATTATTCACAAAAAAATACTACTCATATTAGTGAAAAATGTAGAAATTAGCAATAAGCTTATATTTAAGAATTTAAAACTATTTATTGTAAAAAAAATACTATTGACGCTCAAAACTATTAAATTACTATTTATAAAAAGTACTATTAAGTGCTCGTTTGGTATGGGGGTAATAGAGGTGAAAAAATCACCCCGATATTTTATATATCTTATATAATTAATTAAAAATTAAATATTTTTATTATAATAAATAACCATTTTAGATTTTAATTTGGTCTAAAATGCATATTTTATTAAAAATATATTTATTATTATTAGCTACTTAATATAAAATATACAAAATACATGAAAATATTTTCTACCCCTATTACCCCCATACCAAACAAGACCTAAAGATAATATTTAAATCCTTAAAAATAATTTCGACCACCAAAACATTCCAAAATCTACAACATATCTCATAAAATATCTCACTTTTATAAAAAGACACTTAAGTCCTAAAACACTTAAAAACTTCCAAAGTTGGATCAAAATAGTAAATGCCCATAAAACTTCATGAAAATTAGTATTAAACAAAATTTACACAATTACAACACACACTAAATTTTATAAATTAGCATACTCAAATCAAGATCAAGTAAAATACTTATATTACCCCTAAATCCTAAAAATACCAAAAAAAAGCCATAAACTCTTAGCACAAATGGATCTAGCTCATGAAATTTCATATGTTTAACATATAACACATAAATAGCATATTAAATCCACAAGAGCACTCAAAATTTTAGGTCATATATAAAATGACCATAATACCCCTAATAGGACCTAAAACATGATTAATTTTTAAACCATGCTACACTTGGAATTAATTCATAAAATTTTGCATAATTAACAAAAAAAGATGTATAATGAACACAATGAAATCCATAAAATTCAGCAAAATCACATATATTATGTATTTTCATCAAAATATCCTCACATGTGCTTAAACCTTCACTTAAATCATACATACCCTAAACATAATCAAACTCAAACATCATCTAAAGCAAAAGTGTTCTCAATAAAATTTTCTTAAAATCTTAAAGACGTTTCATAACCATATCCTATAAAAAACCACAAAATTGAAACCTCAAAAATAGGCAGATGCAACACTTTCAACGTTTTAACACATAAATTATGCAGACACTTCAAATTGTATCTAATTTGAGTATAGTCATATTTACCTAGATTCCAAAGCTCCTAAAAAATATATAGACCCTCCTCCTTCAATCACAACATCCCCTCATAGAGGTATAAGAAGAATAAGAGGGGCCGCGAAAAAGAGGAAGGTAGAAGGGAGAAGAAGAAGTGGCTAATTTAGAAATGAGTGGAGGTGAATAAAAGAGAAATAAGTGGGTGAGAAATAAACAAAGAATGGTTGTAAGAAATTTATTTTAACTTAAGATATTTTGTAGAAAAAAAAAATACCAAAGCACATGAGGGGAAGTATGGGGCCAACCTCGTGGCCGCCAAGGAGGTTTTCTCATCTATTTAGATAAAAAAAATGGAGTTCTAGGATTAATTCTAACAAATTTTAGATAAGATTTGAGAAAGAAAAGTGTAATTTGGTATCTTATTATGTCCAAAAATATTTAATTAAATCCAAAAAATAAAAAAAAATTATAACATTTTACAATCATTTTATGCTAAACAAATTAAATTATATCAATTCCTAATATGTTGTAAATTTTAGGTAGCTTAAAAGGCTAGAAATGATGAAATAAAATGGTGGATAATACTTTTAATTATTTTATCAAAGTCTCCGTCTATGATTTTTAAAAGGCTTAGGAGACTTAGAAATTAGTAATATGGAATGAACACTTGACGTGTAAGAAACAAACTACATGCAACGCAGCAAGCCTACTATTTTTGTCACCACGCTATTCTTTCCATGCATGGGCACAAATACTTAATCTATAGTAATTTTGTGCGCTATTACTGAGAATAATAACATATGCCTTCCAATCAGCCCCGAAAGATCTCAAATATAATGTGATAGCCCATGCCATGCTATTACTGAGAATAGATTTAAATAATATGTAGACAAGTACTTATTATCCCAAGCAGCTCGGACTGTACAAAAATAAAATTATTTCTGTTAGGTTACACCGACACGGTTCCCGGCAGTTAAGGACCATTTTCCCTTTCCGACGTAACCGCTGACTCATAATTCGAAGCATCAGTCGATTTAAAAATAAACGAAAGGTTCGGTAACGTTTTGGAGTCCGTCCGAAGACCCAATCTTTGGGACTGCGGCAATCGGCAATCGGCAGACGTCAGTTTCTTGACCGAGAGGCGGGTGGGTGAGAGGCAGTGCCAGCTTAATTAATTCACTAAGGACGCCGGCGCTGTATGGGAATGAAACGAGGAGAAATAAAACAATGATAAATTTTTTAAATACTATCAAAAATTAGTTTAAATGATGGATACGTCCATTTCAAAGAATTTTCTAATTGAATTGCTAGATGGAGTGATGGGGAAGCTCCCATGATTTTTAAGATGTTGTCCCAGATCAAGCAGGTTGCTTCGGGTCAAAGCAAGATATTTGGAATCCGACAAACATTAGTCATTTAATAATTGAATAAAATTGATCCTTTGGATACAGAAAGGTTTACTAATATAAAATTATTCTATTTTAAAATTTGTATACCTAATTTAAAAAATTAGGTTGGACTAATTTAATATAATATATTTTGAGTGTTATTGCTTCTGTTATGAGAAGAAAAACATAAGGTCGTCAAATTCGATCGTATTGAGACCAGATTGAAAAATATTGGATAGTTTATTTCAATGGAATCTGTTTTAGATTACATTGCAGTTGGACCGCATATCAAAAAGTCCATTAAATCTAATTTTGCTCTAGTATTTAAACTACCGCCGAAAATAATAATCAAGTGAAATCCAAAAAGAGAAAGAGCACAAAATAAAATTGTATTGTTTGAGAGGGAGACAATGAATGTGTATCTCCTTTTTTGGAGGCCTTTAGACCCTAATTTATAGTTGATACATAATATTAGGTTTTGCAAGAGTCAGGGAATAGTGGTTGGATCATTCTACATGGATTTTTGAGTGGCCTTAAACCTTTGGGACGAAGGAGCTATTAAAAGGCTGATGCTTGGGATACTGACATTAAACTCATATTATAACTCCCTTTTTTTTACATCCTACCACAAAATTTGGGATTGCCCTACATAAAGGGCTTAAGCTTAGTTTCTTCACTCAGATGTGGTGTTTCTCGATACTTCAATTATCTTTGCATTTGTTTTCGTTCTTGGTGATGAGCATGAATTTGTTAGTGGTTTCATCGTTCGACATCAACGATCCTTTGATTCTTTATTGCGTCATAGCTTGGTGGCTTTGGTTGAGGTTATTTAGCTCTATAGTTGCTCTTATGTTTGCTTTAATCCTTCAAGGTCGTCTTGATTACTTGAAAACCCCTCACTTGGTAAATAACCCAGATTTATCGCTTGGATTTGATTTTCCTTTGCGTTTCAAGCAATATTTGTACTTAGCCTTCATAAATTTTGATACCTTCATTGCTCTGTTGCTGCTTTGTCAATAGTTCTTGGTTATTTTGGTTGATCGTGCATTGGCTTTAGCTTTTAGAGCTCGCCATGGTTTTAGCAGCAAAGTTTGAATTTCTTAGTATCTCATTTGCTCTTCCTATTTGGTGCTATAATTATAGCACTTATATTTTTCTCCCAATTTCTTTTTTTTTTCAAGCCTTTGTTACTTGTAATTACAAATAGTGTGAGCATAGAGCTACCTTTTTTTCTCCCTTATTATTCTACTAGCTTTTTTGAATTTTTCTCACTGTCTTACCTTCTTGTGAATGTTTGATGTGATTTTTGAATTTGAATCACGACCAAAATCTCCATTGCCAATTTTTTTTACCTTATTCTTATTCATCTACTCCTTCTTCTATGTCCTCGAATCAACTTCAAACTGATCCTTGGACTCACTTGAACCCTAAGGTTTAGCATCTTGGAGCATCAACAACCGAGAAAGTCTCCTTCACATTTACTAGAGGAACTTTAGAATTACATTGCTCAAAACCCCATTGTTCAGTCAAGTTTTTCAAATATGTTCGGTTCAAGCTATTTGCCACAAACTCAACCATAAACTTCCACTACTATAGTTTTGGTGGCTAATCCCATAAAGACTGGTACCATACCCCCATTGGCTAACCCTTCAACCACTGGTGTATGGCAACACAACAAAGACAATAAGGGTCTTAAGATGGTGGGGTTGAGTCTTAAGTTGAGCAAAAACCCTTTGATTTTTCCAGTACACCATAGTAGAGAGGTTGGTTGTAATACCCCGTATTTTTTAAATCCAAATTTATCGAGTTTAATGATTTTATTAGTGTAATTTGATGTAAACAATTAATTATTTTATTTTAATTCGTTTTATGGATTTATCGACGATTCGAATTCATATTTGAATTTAATTAATCGTTGCCGTTGCAAACCATTCTAGATAAATTCATTTACGACAATGATTTATTATATTCTTATTAATTCGATTTTCAATTAAAAATATGTATTTTCATTCTTTCTCATATTTTTATTTTTAAAAGTTTAGATTTGTTTTCGATTATAACTTTGTCATGTGATTTTGACTTTATTTTAGAGTTGTAATTCGTTAACGAAATATATTATTTAAATTATGAAATTTCTATTTAAATAGTTAAATTTATTTTAATTATTTTACCCGTAGAAAATATTTCGGACTTTAAATTTGTTTGTTTTCAGGAATCGTTAATATTTTTGGGAAGTTTTAAATTAAAAATATTTTCGGAGTTTATTTATGGGTCTCCTTCTGGAATTAATTTTCTCTCGCTTTATATATTTTTTTTGGGTGGCGGAAAACTAATTTCGGAAATTATTTACATTAGTCTCGGTTTGTTAGAATTTCACTTAAATATTTTATTATATGTTTTTAAATATTATTTCGGGTCTTATAATGTATTTATATAAATAATATAAATTTTTACGTTCGTTGATAAATTCTTCCGAAAATGTTCCCGAAATTATTTATATAGCTTTTATTAATTTTAAGCGCTTGGATCATTTCGAAATAATTTTCGTTTAATAAATTTTAGATAAAATATTCTAATAATAATTTTTAAACTTAAGTATTTTGTTTTAGGTGCATTTGTAATAAAAAAAAAGAAGACCCAACCCGTCGATACCCGACCCCCCTCTTCTTTTTCTTTCTCTCTTCTCTTTCTCGTGGCTCCCTGCTCCCCCTTTCCCCGACTCCCTGTCCTGCAACCCTAACCCTCGCCCCTCTCCACCTCCCCAACTCCTTGCTCTGCCTCATCATCCACCGTCGACAGCCGCACAACTGCCGCAGCAGCCACCAGCAGCAGCAACGCGCAAGAGCAGCAGTGGGCGACAGCAGCAGCAGCATCGAACCGCAGTAGAGACAGCAATGAGCCGCACCGGTCGTGCCGCCGTCCGGCCACGGCGAGCTCGGGTGACGACGGGCAAGCCATCCTCGACCTCCGGCACATCTTTCCCGACCTTCACCTGCCTTGAATTGTTAGTTTCGTTTGGTATAAATTCCGAAAAAAAACCCTAACCCTTATTCTAATTAATTGGGTATGAATTAGCTTATGAAAGGCTAAATTGATTGTTTGTTTATGTATATATGTGCTGTAAGATTAATTTGGATAGGTTAATTGTGTGGTTGTGTTGGAATTTTGGAAAAATTGGATTTTTGGCCGGGTTATGCCCAAATTTTTTGGATTCGTCCGATTTAGCTATTTTTGGTAAATTGATTATACAATATGTTTTAAAATGTATCCAATTTCATTTTGGAACCGTCAATTTATATGTTTTGGCAAGAATTGATCGGATTTGCGTTCCGGGCCCAAAAACCCTAATTGTGCTAAATTGGGTATTTCTTTTATTGATTTTGATCAATTGATTATTTGATATGTTATAAAATGTGTTTAATTGCATTTCTAAACATTCAATTTGATTAAATTTATAGAATTTTACCGAATTACATTTTCGGGCCTAAAACCCTAGATTTTAATTGAGATTATGAAATTAGTTATTGGTAGAGTTGTTTTGCTAAAATTAAATTTATAAAAGTAGTTGAAATGATCCTAATTGTATTCTAATACATTTAATTAGAATTAATTGATTTGAATTACTTGAGTTTATATCGTGGACTTTAAAACCCTAATTTTGAAAATTGATCATCTGGAATTGATTAATCGGAAGATTGTTTTATTGAAATTGATTGTCTAGATTTATCTAAAATTGATTGAATTGTGTCTTAAAATTATCAATTTGAGGTAATCAAAGCGATTTGGTCGATTCGTGGTTTAGGTATCAAAAACCCTAATCTTCGGGGATGATTTTATAAAATTAATTTTTGTTATGTGTATTTTATCTAATCGATTTATATCTTTGGGTTTTAAATCATTTAAATTATGTTTTAACCTAATAGGTTTGGAGTCGGTTCTATGTAAATGGTTGGGTTACCTATTTAGTTGTAAAACCTAATAAATAAGTTATTTTTGATAAATTAACTTACGATCGATTATTCTTTCTCGGGCTTTCCAAATTAAGTTGAAATGTCCCAAGTGATATTTGTATTAACCTGTTTTGAGTTGGTTTTAACCTTACATCTTAATAGAGCTATGCTTTTAAGTTCTACGTTTTGGACACGTTTTCTAATAAAGATCATTTGTGTCGTTTATGTGTATTCAATTAGAATATGTGAATTATTGATTGATAGGATAGTTTCTAATTTAGTTTTTCAATTTCTATCGGATCTAGGAAAGCTTTCTCGTGGATCCATGAGCTAGTGATCTCTCTCCCTCTTATATCGCTTAGCTAGTTTCGGATCCAGGTAAGTTCTCTACTTACCTCTATTTATGGGTATTCGTAAGGATGTGGCTAAGGTCCCTACATGTTATGTGACTTGCATGCTTTGGATGCTTTGTATCTATACCCTATCCTTTTGTGTATCACATGATTGTCCTAAATGTGTTTATGCATAGTGATCCTGGAGTTAAGGTATGTGGTATGTGTTTTTCTTACGACATGAATGTGATATCCATATGTGATGATTATGATGTGCTGTGACATGATGTAACCCTCTAGGACATGCATGATAGGGTGATTATTATTATTACTATTATTATTATGACATGGAGATAAAAGGGTAAAAAGAAATAATTGGGAAGTGAGTTGCTAAAAGGGAGTATAAGGGACCCGATTAGGGTTTGGGAAGAATTAGTAATCTGGAAAAGGCGAAAGTAAAAATGATTAACGGTGAGTGAGGTGCGGGTTGAGAGTGAGAGTTTATGTTATGAGGAATGATTATGGGTGTTTTGGTAGAGAAGAAATATTGGGTGAAAAGGAGAGGTTACTTGTGGGAAAAGAAAGGTACTAGGGTTAAAGCGACCAACTAGGGTTTTAGAGTCACAGGTGGAATCGATGGGTAGAGCGATATGATTTGGGATTGGACCTAAATGAGATGAGGTGTTGAGGATAGATGAATTAATGGTAGTGAAGTAAGAAAGAGTTGGGCCACATAGGTCCGAATAGGGTCTCCGAGGAGGATCCCTAGAGGGATGAGGACATACGGAGTCGATATCATATGTGTTGGGGTGGCCTATATTCTTGGAGATTGTGTCTTACTATATGCCACTATGCTTAAGTCTACGGGGGATGGATGTAGGGTGTGAGAAGAGCTACGAGTCTCAAAATATGGGACGATCCCTCTAGAGGGGAAAGAAGTAGAGTATCAACCGCATGCATGTCAAGGGTGCGATGAGATTCAATAAGACACTAATAACTTAAAGCGAAAGACTGTTGAGTCGAGCCCAGTCTGGTCCACCGGTTAGAATAGTGGTCAGAGGCGTTCTGCCCTGTGCATTTCGTTCCTGTCCACCGGTTTAATAGTGGTCAGAGGTGTTCTGCCTTGTGCGTTTCGTTCCGATCCACTGGCTATAATAGTGGTCAGAGGCGTTCTGCCCTGTGCATTTCGTTCCGGTCCACCGGCTATAATAATGGTCAGAGGCGTTCTGCCCTATGTGTTTACTTCCGATCCACCGTCTATAATAGTGGGGGTTTCGGCTCGATAGATCCAAGTAAATAAGTTAATCCATGGGAAAATACTAAGTACTTACAGCGAAATACCATGTGAGTCGGGGCCAGTCTGGTCCACCGATAAGAATAGTGGTCAGAGGCGTTCTGCCCTGTGTGTTTACATCCGGTCCACCGGCTATAATAGTGGGGTTCCCGCACTCACATGGACTATTAAAGAATATGTGTGGAATGAACATATTATTAATGAGAATAAAGAATAAGTCTAATTGGACCATGGCCGACTTTATTATCTGTATTGCTACATGTTGCTTACGTGAGTATGCCACATATTGAGTTTTAATAATATGGATTATTCCTACCTGAGGCGTATGAGCCACTTTATGTTTCGATTATACCACGCTTATATGTTTAAATAGAATGTTACATATGTTTTATATGTTACTTTAGGTGTACGGTAAGATTCATGCTGTGGGTTGTGAATATGCATGATATTGTATCAATGTATTGTATCCGGATTTAATATGCACTTGATTATATCTCTCCTATAAGATAGGGTAGCGGGACTTACTCAGTATTGGACCCATACTGATACTACCTTGGTTGATTGGGTCTTGTGATGATTCACCGATGGTGGGGAGCAGACCTCTTGTGCAGGTTTAAGATCGGATACTGTTTTGGGGGTGGAAGGCTTGACTTGAGTGAGTAGGCAGTCCGGATATTTATCCTTCAGGATTTCTTTTGTTTAATTGTATTCATCTTTGGAAGTTACAAGTGTTGTATTTAAATTTCCAAGGGTTTTGTAATTGACTTTTAATTTCTCATAACGTCATCATGCTTTTAAAATTCGGATTTAATTGTTTGACAGGTTTTAGCCTTGCATCTACCATGAGATAGATGGTTGACATGTATCTTGTGTTAGATGTGGCGGTAACATTTTCCAAATTCGCTCTTTGCTTCCGCTTTATTCTTTAAAAAAAAATCTTTTTCAGGAGTGAAATTTGGGGGTGTTACATTGGCTACTTGAGAGAGAAGAATTTTATCCTAATGAGTATGGACTTATCGTACCTAACCTAGAAGGCCGAGCTCCCCATCCTACCATAGAGTGTATTAACTCAAATGTCGATTGCTTTAAAGGGGATTCAAACTACCCATTAATCCCTTTATTCAGAGCTCTCTTTACTTCATTGTATGCTTGGTGGCATAGTGAACACTAAATACATGGAGGGTTATCTCTTCCTTCTTATATGTCTACCATGAGTTATGGGTAACTTCGAGCCTCATAGTCTTTCGTCACATATTTATGCTTTGAAATTCATCTCTCGAGTTAGAATTTGGTCCAATCTAATCTTAGAGATTTTTTATATTCATCTATGAATCTTGATATTCTGTATATAATTGGAAGGATCAATTTTTCTTTATGAAGTATAAATAGCCTTAGGGTCTTCCGGGATGGGGGTCCAATCAAGGTCGGTCTTAGATAAATTGGGGCCCTAGCTATATTCATGCATGAGTTAAATAACTTTTAATAACCAATCCAATATTTATCAAAAAAAAATTATATAATTTTAGTATCATAACATTTGATTAAATTTTATTATATAATATGATGTTTCTAAAGTTCCGAAGCAATATCAGATTTAGTTTTATGAATACATATAAAGCAAATATTGTGGTTTTAGGACATTTTTAAGACCAATCTTATGCGGAATGCATAATAATATCGGTAGTATATAGCAAGATTGAATAATAAAAAAGAGCAATGCATATTAGTTATGGCTAATCAAATAATAAATAAGTAAGAAGAACAGCAATACAAGTAGATTGAAAAAAAATGCAATAGAAGACTTAGGACCATTTTTTCTGTTCACTCATACACTCTACATTGTTTTATTTTCTTTCCATGTATATATTTATATATATATTATATTAATAGTTGGGACCCTCGTATACTTGGGCCCCTAGGCCTTGGCCTAGGTGGCTTAAGATTAAGGTCGGTTCTGGGGTCCTTGGACACCTACACATTGCACGACATGAACCCCAAACTTGAAGGGGTGGCTTTATGGCCTTAGAGAGTTTGAAGGCTCATATTGAAGATATTATAATAATTTATATGTCCTTTTCAACATCAAGAACATCATTGAGGGAAAGACCTTATCTTACCTTCATAAGGCAAACCTATGACTTTTATCTTCCAAGTTTGAGTATTGTTACTATATTTAAGCATAATATCAAGTACAGAAGGTTGAGTTAAGCAAGAAAGTCTCATGAATAATTCCCCATCCTACAAATGTTGATTCTAATAACTTTTCTCCATCGGGCATGGGGGTTATCTAGGTTCATCGAATCAAATATGTTATCCCTTTTATAGGTTAAACCTAAGTTGCCTTGCTTACTAAGGTTACGACCTCTTCTACCCTAGCTTAGGGGACCCCTCATCCTAAAGCCATGTCTATTAGAAAAGGTGGCAACCCAACTATAAAGAAGACTTTTGAGGGTGATAACTTAACTACTAGAAAATGGGAGGTATCCCTTATTAAACAGCAATCAAGCTGTGTAAGAAGATAGATTGAAAGAGAAAACTCAGGCTTGAAAAATGAGAGGAGCCTATTTTTTATATTATTAATGAGCGTATAAGTTTTATATTGGCCTTTGTAACTAGCTCACTAACTACTATATATAAAAACAGTATTAAGTATTTACAAATCATTTACAACTTAGTAATATGGAATTTTACATCCCCTCCCCCTCAGAGGACCTAGGTGGTAACTTTCAAGGCTCTAGATCGGTGGGGTCACCTTTATTCTCTCAACTACTACTTCTATTGGTGATGATGATGTTGCTTTTCCTAAGACAGTCCTTGTTTCACTCGGTGCATCCCAAATAAGAACCACTATTAATACTTTTATTCTTTCTAGTTCTTCTAGTCCTTTATTTTCTTGTTCTACCATGCCTTATTCTTCCTCCACCTTAGCTCTTTCTTATTATATGTTAGTGGGGATAACCTCATACATTGTGAGCACTTTAGATCAACTTCCTTAACTACATATATATATTTAAACAAAAACATCCAATGAAAGAGAGTTTCCACGGCAATATTTTTGGTATCTTTGTCCTTTCTTACTCCAGCAGAATAATATGGGCGCACAAGGTTAGGAGGGCTGCAGGATCTTGATATTCAACCCAAAATAAGGGACATGACCTTGAATTAATTAATGAAAGTTGAGGTGCATGAATCCCATGAACTTCCCTCGTTTTAGACATGCCATATCTGAACCCCGACAAATACTTCACTCATTTATAGATATAATTATTTATGATTTTGGATACAATACAAGAGTGAAAGAAGTAACTTAAGTGGTCAAATAGTTTTGTGAAGCTTATTTTTAAAATATTGTTATTTGAGAAAATTAAATTTTGGAAAGGGTTTCTAGACTAAAAGTTTCTAAAAAATAATTATTTTGAATAATTACATTTTAAAAGTAATTCAAATCAAACGAGCATTATATTATTCCTAGAGAGTTAGAGTTACTTGCCTTATTAGTTTGTTACAATAAGAAAGATGACATCAACCAAGAAAAATAATAATACTTACATAGTGAAGAAATTGAGGCAAAACCTTTGGTAGAGAGCTAATGGTTGTATGCGGGACATTGAACGAACGGTTGCTAGACTACCAGGCATAAAGAATGGGCGATATCGTCGATGGAGCAAAGAAGGCGTATAGATGAGAAAGGAGAAGAAGGGCATACATTCGGACAGGCAAAATGAGCAAACAAAAATAAAAACCAGTTTTATTATATATATGCGCCAAACACAAGTTTAGTTACGGAATTGCCATTTGTAAATTTGGGCCATGTCTTTTTCTACTTTACCTTACCAAGCAATTTGCCCCCTTCTTTTGATTTTTACTGTTGATTTTGTACATCCGACGATTACTGTGTATTCTCATTTCTCATCCGAAGTTTAGTTCTTATTTAATCGTAAATCAATCAATTAATCTCTCTCTTTGTACACACAAACACACGATTAATTTTGTTTTGTTACCAAAAACCATGTTATTTAACAAAATTAACCAACCCTTGGCTATTTTGACCATTAACTAAACCCAAAAATTATGATTTGGTCTGATTTAATTAATATTATAATTATATTATAAGCACTCCTAAGTATGCCACTGCCCATCATATTTTTGATGAATCCCAACTCATTATTCATCACCCCTACTATGATATTTTGGTTGTGATATCCCCCTTTTGGATCGGTGACTATATGAGTTTTACATGATGATTATTTATTTTCTTACTGATGATTATTTAAGTTTTAAGTGATGATTTTATCCATAAGTAGTTGTTTGAATTTTAATTGATAAATATTTGCGTCTTATGTAATGATTTTTCTTCTTCCTTGAGTCGGTAATTATTTGAAATTTAGCTAGTGATGTTTTCATTAATTGTTATATATATATATTTATTTATTTAACTCTATCGATGATTATTGTTGTTAAAAGTGATAATTTTAAATTGATGATTGAGGAATTATAAAAATAAGATGTGGGCTATATCAGTGAGAATCATACCCACCTCCAACATAATATTAAAAGAAAAAACACTTTATTTATTTATTTCCATAGTCGTATTATAACACATTATGTTATACAGGATATTCTGCATATTTGTGTGATAATGCCACATAAGTTGGTTGTGCCTTTTTTATTTTATTAAATTTTTTTCCTTTTATAATAGTCCTTATAGAGATATATGATCATATGATATCGGACTGCTATTAGCTAATTATACCCCATTAGACAAGGCAACAACTAGCTTCAGGATCTATTTCGTTCTCAATATATTATTATTATCATTTAACTTTTTGGTAAAGGGCGTACGCTGTAGGATAACGAGAAGGGAATTAGAATCCTCTTGCACCAAAAAAAGCGAAATCCCTCGCCCCCAGGGCCCCCAACCTGCCTGCCCAACGGTCTTAATTGGAGGAAGGTAAATCACGGTGACCCAACGATTAAGAACATAGCGGTCCACTGTCCATGTACCCACAAGGAGTCACCCCCACATTGAAGGGTTGAAACTCCTACGCTGCGGCTGCCATGACATTTGAACCTAGGACCTCTTGCACTAACTAACCATGTCTCAACCGTTAGACTACGTCCGTGCGGGCAGAAATTAGAATCCTAGTTCTAAAGGAAGTTGCGCAAGGCAAAATACATAATAACTAAGCTACAAGCTCGCAGTCAAAATATTTTATTTTTAGCTTATGATAGTTACCCGCCTACTACACTGTTAAGGAAGCCCAGACATTAATTGTGGACGTGTTATTCTTAGTTCATTTTTAAGACTAATCAGATCCAAATCAATAAATTTTTTAATAATTATAAAATATATAAAATTAGTATAAAGTCATAATAATAATAATAATAATAATAATAATGCTAACAATAAAAAAAGCTTAATTATAATGATATTTATAATAATTTTTTTAATTTAAACCAGATTATAGATGAGGTCAGCGAAAATTAGTATGTCTTGAAAGAAGGCCAGGTGTTTATGAGATCTTAGTTCATATCAATACGGTATTGCTATGAGGCTAATGTTAATTTATGGCCTATTTGGTTCTTAAACTGCCTTTATTTTCAGTTTATGACCGTCACCGGCCTACTACTGCAAAGGAAGCCCACGCCACTTTCAGGCGACCTGCATTGGTTCGAGCCTCGAAGGTATTAGCCATTAGGCCAGGCAGCCGGCGTGATCCACTTGGAAAACCAGGGAATTTTTAGTCAGATGTTTTCCATTTTTTTTTTTATCTAAGGAAGAGATAATGCATTATGAGTTTAGATCTAATATGTAATAGAATTTTGAAATATTATATTATTATAAATTTATACTGTTATATACCAAATGACTATTTCTCTAAAATCTAAAGATTATATCTTAAAGTAGACAATTGATTATCTACCGTGCAAAGATATAAATTTATAATTTTGGATTACTTTTTTGAAATTTCTTTATGATACTATATAAGAGGTTGAAATTTAATTTACTTGGTGTATTTTCCTTAAATTAAAATTATATATTGTATATATCCTTTATCCTTTATTTAAAAACAAAAAAAATTCTTTCTTTTCCCCACATTATAAAAAGGAAAGATTTCCCAAATTTTCTTCACAAGCGGATACTCATTCTTTTGTAGTTAAAAATATAGGGTCTCCTGTTTAAATCCTCAAAATTTTGTTTCATAATATATGTAAATAAATTTATTTTTGTGGTTTTTTTTTTATATTAAAAAGGTGATTTCATTAACTTGCATGACAAAAAAAGGAAACAGTTCCATAAAATGGCACATAAAATTGTATTATAGATAAAGAACGTGATTTTCTTCCTTTCTCTCTCTTTTTTAAATAGAAAAGAACAGAACATGTTTAGATGTTCAAATGGGCTGTTTGACTAAAAAAAGTGTATTTAGCCATTAAAAGTTTTGTTTAACGCACTAGTCTTTTGGTACGTAAAGCTCCTATAGTTGTCTGACACTTTTTTTTGAACCGAAAGCCCTTTTTTCAAAACTTGTTGAAGTAGTATTTTATAAAAATGTGGTATGGTTTTAAAATTTTAATTAATTTTTTATAATTTAATTTTTAAATATTTTTTTGTCTTCCAATCTTTAATTATCCTTTTATCATTACCCTAGTTATGTAATTATATGCCAAATTTAACAACTAGCTCCGCAAAAACTTCATAATTGTATTTATATGTGTGTGTGTGTTGTGAATATTCTATTTATATATTATAGACGGATATATTATGAACTTGTATTGTATTAAATTATAAGTTTAATAGTCCCATTAGTATCATCAATTGTAATAACTTTTTCTATTATGATTTTTATGTATACTTCATCTTCTTTTATTTTCTCTAACTTCTTCTCATAATTGATATAATAAGTATGAGTATTATATATATAAGATATTTTGAATTGTGAATGAAAGAAATAACTTACACGTATCATTGAAAATCAAAATTCATATTCTCTCTTCCACTCTATGTTATAAAAATATCTCTCTTTAAATTTATTAATATTATATATATATAGTACATTGGAGATGGAGCCTATGCACCATATGAGACGCAAACCTCCAATTAGTGACTTGTAGGTATAGATAGATGATCATCGTCATAGAGCACTTTCCAATATGAGTCTATAATTTCACTATTAATAATCTGTGTAGTTTTTACACTAAGAAATCTTTTAAAAGCTTTAAGGTCTCTATTAAAATGACGGTATATGACAAATCATATTCATCTACAATTAATACAAAATGTAAAAATATAGTTTTAAATATGAAATTGATCCTCAAATTAGTGTCATTGCCAATTTATTAGTTCATAGGTAGAATTAATAGCTTGAACTAGGGGAGTTCAAATGGATTGTTATGGTTTAATCTAATATTAATATTTTAATTAATGTAATTTATGGTCAAACCCATGATAGTTAGAAGTAAGTGATTAATAATTTCCAATCCAACCCATTATATGTAACCCTTAAATTAAATGAGTTGACCATATGTTGACGTAGGTTAATAAACACATAAACTTTTTACTACCTCTGCCTAGAAGTGACAATCAAGTTAGGTGATTCTAGTTTGGGTTAGGTCACTCCCACCTCAGGTTATTTACGGATTATTTTTCTTTATAGGTAAGTTGTGGGTTGCATTAAGTCATTCAAGTTGGGATCATTTCAAGTTAATTTAGAAGTTGAGTCAATTTCTGGTTTAGGTCGTTGCAAATTCTGGTTGTGTTAACTTGATGGGGCTAGTCAGGTTTGAGCTTAACTAGCTTGCATTTGAGTGATTTAAATTGGACGAAATGAGGTTTAGTCACAATGGACATAAACGATATTGAATCTTAGTGGAGAGGCCCGAGTGGAGTTGGGTCAAGGTGGTCAAGAGTTGGGTTGGACTGGGCCAGGGTCGAATAGGGTTGGGGTGGTGCCAAGTGGAATTGCTTTAAGAGAGGATAGAATTAGGTAGGGTTTGGTGGAGTCGGTTAGGCCCGACGAGGTCCGAACAAAAATAATCCGATTTTGATAAAGTTGAAGTTAATATTCATTAACTCACGTCAACCTATAAAAGCTCATGGATTAGTCCATACTAATTAATCTTAGTTTTTAACCCATTACAGGTTAATCTAAGTGAACATTTACTAAATAATAATACAACCCATCTAACCCATAAATCTATTTTTATGGGTTAGATTATATAAGATATGAGTAACTCAACCTATTGAGGACTGCTAATTTAAATTTGTTGGACAAATGATACATATTAGTTCCATACATATAAAATGCATCAAAATTATTAACAATAAGCCAATCAACTATGAGCGATTCTTTACCAATTTTCGGCCCATTTTTTTAACCGATCCACCGGATGTTGGCCGTTTCAGTTGGTTCTTTACTAGTTTTGAATGGTTCTGAAATCATGAAGACTAGCATAGGTAGCCTAACCGTTGCTCGAATCAGTTTGCTCATCAGATCGGTTTGTCCGATCAAACTTATGAATAGTAATATAATAAAAAGTCGGCTAACTGTCTAATAAAGACTCCTTAGACTTCCTTTGCTCAGTCAAGCCAAGCATGAAAACGAAAACAAAAGGGTCCAACTTTGATTGATTCGATTTGACCACTTTATTTGCGTCCCGCAAAGATCGCTCTGATGCTAACATTTTAATTATCCCTCCAATTGAATATTTTTCCCTTAAGAAAATTTTGAAAAGACTAAGGATTCGATCCAAATCTACCTGATAGTTTTATTCAGATGGCTTGCACACGGATTCTAATTATGTCAGTGACAAAAGAATACACATCTCGATAGTAAACTTACTTAGGATGGAATAAATCTGGCATGAAACTGACATGCCCACTGTCGTAACTTCATTTTGCTGTGACAAATTGTAATCACAATAACTTTGTATGGGTGGGATCATTATACATGCAGCGACTAGCGACTTTAGGGCTTAGAATATAGTTATTCCCCTTGACCGCCGGCTTTAAGTTGGCAACCACCTAGTGGGACGTCTGTCCTAGGAGGCAGGGAATTGCAGAGCTTAATAGACTAGTCTAAGTGTGGACTGCGGAATGGTCCTGGTCCTCGATCTTGGTCGTGGTCCAACTATTGAAGTCATAGTGGCGGCGGCAAATTAGTTGTTAAGCCATTAACAACTCAAGGTAGTTCCTTCAAACAGTGATGGCTTACCATCTTTCATTGATTATCATGTAGAATTTTGCTTAGCCATATATATAATTAACCATATAAAATTTGATCTATTGGTAAATATCAACTTTAAGATACCACAAAACTCAGGATCAAATCGTTCTCTCTATCTCTCTTTTGGTATTATAACATAGTTATAGTGTCATCACCTATATAGTAATTTGTACTTATCCTTACAGGTCCCCTATAAATCTAAAAAAAAAGAATTACTAATATTTATTATTTTGTGACACATATTTAATTATACCCAATAACATTAGTATACAACAACGATCAACATCCAAATTTTGTTTCCCCTTGCATTATTGTGTTTAGCTAGTACCTTACAACTTAAGAAGAAGAAAACCTAGCATTTTTATCTTAACTTCTTAATTCTAGGGTTATGATGACACCATATGTTGGCGCCATGGGAGTGAGGCATAAAGAAATTTGGTCATATGTTTGCATCATGTATGGCTAAGTGTTGATGCACATGTTTACTTTTTATTTAGCTCAAAGAATAAGTTGATTTTTAACCCTCTATTCTCTAACAACATGTAATGACATGCCTGAGACCACCTACTTCATCATCATCATTATTATTGTTATTATTTTTATAAGTAGAATTTTATTAACATTAAACCACAAGCAGTAGCAAAGCAAGGATTTTGACTTCATAGTGTCCTTGTCTAAAAGATAATTGATCAATTAGGGTTTTCTAACAGTTGAAAAAATAAATCAATTAGGAAACTAATTAGGAATTAATTAATTAACAAACTAGTTAGGGTTTAATAGATTAATAAATCAAGGCAAGGTTTTTCTAAAATATAATCATAAGGAATTGAGATACTAAGTTAACAAATTATTAGCTATTAATATATCAATTTTCAATCATATAAATCATTTATATCCAATGTATCAAAGATAGGGTTTATTATAAGCACTAAGTAATACAAAAATATAGTTATCAATCCTCAATTAAATAAAGGGATATATCCATTATTACTTGAGAAAAAAAAGATTGAATTAGGGTTTGTTTATTCATATCTCAATCTTACTAGGCATGTCGTACGAGGAAAAGGAGAAATAAAGAGAACAAAGTAATTGGTCCTTATTAACTAGGCCAAAATATGTTGTTTTAACGCTTAATAAATCACACAAAAACACCTAGCCAAGGAGTTGAACCTATGACTTCTTACTAATGAAACACAAGACCTTTAGTGTCCTCATCGCCCAACCAACCTGATTTGTCTACATGGTATCCATGTTCTATTTTATACATACATGACCTCATATTTAAAAAAAAATGCTCGATACTTCTCTACCAGGGCTCCATGTTTTCCCATAATTACAACGTAATAAGCATGCTTAATATACTTTATACATCAAAACTTTAATGTGTTATCATACGATGTCCAATATTTTAGTAGAATATAAGGATTATCTGATTTCTAACAAAACACAAATTATAGACAACCTAATAATTAAAAATTATTAGCTCCATAAATCAACATCTTTTACTTAAAAATAAAACCAACATTAACCATATTAATATCTAACTAATAAAATAACAATTTATATTAAAAAAATGTATCAAGGTAAAATTACTAAAATATCCTCAAATTGCAAGGGGAGGAAAATGGGTAACCTCATGTTGCATGGGCATGCAATGTGAGTCTAGGCATGAAGAAAAGGTGGCTAGGTGGTGGTGCCGCAGGAAGCTAAAAGTGGTGGTTGTGAGTGGTGAGTCAAGGGCTAGAAGGTAAGTCATTGGTGCTTAGAAAGTATGGTGGTGATGGATGCTTGAGGCTCAAAGGTGGTTGCTTGCTCGAATGGGCAAATCAGGGGGCATAGTTGGTCCATGTGAAGAAGGGAACGCTTAGCGTGGCGATGGTTGGTAGAAAATTGTGGTGGTGTGGTGGAGATGGACCCGATGGATGGTTGTAGGAGGGGTAAGGAGGGAGTAGCTGGTGGTGCTTGGTGGTGTCGACAAAGAACATAGGAAAAAGAGCATGACTGAGTGTTAAGGTGTGATGCAAAGGAAACAATTGTGGCTGGGTTGAGGTGTGACCACACAGGTAAAGGCAGAAGAAGGGAAGAAGGAGAATTATGGAAGGCTTTGGCAGCAATGGTGAGAGGAGTGGTGTTGGCAGCAATAACATAATTGTATTATTCCAAAATATTATAGAATTTTAATTTTGATTTATCAGACATGTTAATCTAACCTAGTTCCTAATATTTAGATTTATCTTATTTTACTTTAACCTAAGCCAACCTTAGAAAATTTATAGATAATTTTTTTTAATATTTACATGCCTAAAATTTAACCCTAAACTTAAACCTAAATTCCACACTCAAAATTCCCCCCTTTCCTTTTTTTCCTTCTTCCTTCTTTTTATTTCATTATTTTTTTTCTTTCTTACTTCCTTTCCCTCCTCTTCTTTTTTTATTTTTCTAATTCCCAAGCTACATCACCCTAGCCCAACTCCCCCTTCTCTTTTTTTTTTCTCTTCTCTCTTCCTCGGGAGAGCCCAAGCCTACTACTTTTTTTCTCTCTTTTCCTTTCCTTTTCTCTCTTTTTCTCCCCCACCTATTGCCTTCCCCATGTCCCTCCTCATTTCCTCTCTTGTCCCAAATTGGAACTTATGGCCTACACATAACCCCTCCCTTACCCCTCTCGACCATGCACACCCTACATCATCGCCTTGCCATGCCCTATACAACCCTGCACCCTGTACCTACCCCCGCTCCCCATCCTTCCCCCTATAGCCATGCACCCTAAAAGATCCCCCTGCACTCCCCTTGTCACCTTCCCTCTTCCACGACCCACAACTATATATATATATATATATATCCCCTCATCTAGATCCTCTCTTCCTTTCCCTCATCAACAAGCCAGTCAAAGCCCTACCCTTCTTCCCCTATTTTTCCCTTAGCCAACCTCCCAACCATCCCTTCCCTACCTGCACCACACCAGCACCCCTTGCCTAACCATACTGCTTTTTCGTCTCTTGCATTGCACCCATAGCTGGTTGCACCAGTGCCACCAACCCCCTTTTCCCCCCTCCTTGCCACCATCATACCTGTAATACCCCACGCAGGCACCTCCGCCAACATTACCACCACACCAATCCCTCCTTTCTTCCCTCTCTTAGCCACTCTTCTTCTGACACCAGTGTCAGCAGCCAACTCCACCACCACTACCTGCCACCAACTCTCACCAATCCTAACACCAACACCACCATCACCTCAATCCCAACTTCCAACCTTTAACCATCCTCTAAACATCACTACCGCCGTCATACGCCACCCTGCCCAATCTTTTGCACTTTGGTTATCTCCATTTTCTTCCGCCTATTTTAGTCTTCTTTTAGGTTGAAATTATTAAAAGTATAAACATTGTATATCCTTATTCCTAGGTGATATTCCGACAGTAGTAGAGGAGGAAGCGTAAGTCTTGCACGCTTTAGTAAGGATACCTGTCACATATATGGTTTTGTTTTGTTATAATGTATGTCCTTGTTTATGTTGATGTGTTGATTACATGGTATGAAATATTACTTAACTTTGGTATTATATATATATATATATATATATTATGGTGTTTTGCATGACGGTAGAAGAAGGTAACAAAGTTGCTAAATATGATTGTGTTGAGTATGAAGTACCTATGTATAATCATGGCCATGCTTTTCATGTTATGATATGTGTGGGAGGTTGAAAAGTCTTTCATGTTGGGAGTCCTGTAATTTAAGGAAGGGGAAAATAGGCATTTTAGTAGCTTGGGGGCATTTTGGTCAATATGGTTGAAAAGTGGCATGTTGAGTACCTTAAGGTATTAGATGACTCAAAATAGGTTAAGGTTGCTATATACAATAATTGGAGTGATGATGAAGGCTTTATGGCTAATAAAAAAAGGGAAAGGTCTTAAGTATGACTAGTAAAACCTAAGGGGGATACCAGGATCACATGTGTGAAAAGTGGGAGGTTGGAACTAAGAATTGAATACAAAGTTAATGATGGCACCTTGGGTAGGCATACAAATTTAGGGAGTCATTTGATCTCTAAAGACGGAGTGAGGACCAAAATATGAAATTAAGATTTTGGGGAGGACCAAATGGTAACTCTAGGGTAGGTTATTATCGCATGAGTAAGACAGGGGATTTGGACCACAAACTTGGGATATGATGTCAACAATAAAATTTTGGGAATGTTTATTAGATTTTGTAGCCATACAGGGTCTAAGGGAATAGTTATGACTAAATGGGGGAAATAAGGTTTTGGAGGAGGTCTAAATAGTAACCCTAAAGGTATGTCATTATCGTTAGTGTAAGTTGTGGCAATTAGACCACGATTTTTGATTTAATGGTTAAAAACAACAATCTATGCATGGGGATGGAATTTGGGGACTAAATGAGTATTAGATAAGGGACTATATTTGGTATAGGAAATTAAGGTTTTGGAGGAGACTCGAATAGTAACCCTAGGGGTAGGTTATTATCACCTGTGTAAGACACGGATATTAGACCATGGTTATTGAGTAAGTGGTTCATAATAACTTTTTAAGATTGAGTATGGAAATTAGGGACTAAAGGGGTAATAAAGAAAAGATGATGTGAGGGTTGTGAGATTAGGGTCTCTAATGGAAATAGGATTTGTTCTAGGGTAAGTGTTAGTGTAACACTCCCATTTTACCAGCTGAAAATTTTTATGTTTGCAAAAGCATTAATTAATAAATTACCACGTTTTACCACCGCACTTAGCATAAGTTTGGATCATCGCATTTCTTTTGCTAGGTGCTAAGGCTAAAATAAATTCAACTAGAGTAAATCAACAAAAATAGAAATAATACATAATAGAGTTACAAATAAATGTTGTAGTAAAACAATATAACTAAAGTACAGTACAAGACGTAAGAGTCCAAAGGAAAATCGATTATAACAAAAATCAACACTCGAAGGTACTACTCCGGTTTGCCTTAACTCTTAGACCCAAATGCTCATTCTAAAAATTGAACCTCTTCCTAAGGGCTCTACTTGTTCTACTCGCGCCTATAAGTTTCATGTCATTCTATGGCCCTCACATAGTCATTTGCAAAAGTAGTATCAATACGACTTCCTCGTACTGAATAAGTCACAATACCTCAAAAGAGACAACATACCCACATTCCCTATAGTCGCATAAAAATCAAAGAGCATACATAGCCACAAGGTATAAACCGTACAAACAATACTCATAGAGCAACATATATCATGGTCGAAGTATCAACTCAATAGGAAAACATACCAATCCACTTATCATCATCTCAAAGTGTCAAGTCATATTTGATTAGTTAAATACATTCCAATTATAGTGGCAAGGCACTAAGGCGACTACCAAACCAATAAATCCAACATAAACTAAGGCAAGGCACTAAGGTAACTACCAAACTAACAATCCATTTCTTTTACTACATAACAAACATTTCCATTTTCACTTCCTTATTCGAGAGGGATAAAAATTATCCTAGGGACACCACAATAATCCTGGTCATATCGGCACCCGAAAGCAACATAGTATCCTCTTAATTTCAGTCACATAGTTTTTAAGTATCGATACCTTCTATAGGGTCTGTAGGTCACCTATAGAGTAGAGTAGGGCCTTAAAAATTGGAGCACAACCGCATACTAGTGAACCAAAACAAGATCTAACACCTCACCCCCTAAGGTAGAAATCCCTAGAGAGCAACCATTCCCAGCTCGAGGTCTTTCACTTTAAGTATGAATATCTTATGAGGTGATCACATAAGTCACATAAAACATAGAAAATTTTATTTTCCATACTTAACCATTTCCCCTTTTATTTCTAATAATTTAGATAAACCCTAAGGTCATAGATCTAAGTCAAACCAAGCTAAAGCTAAGGTCAACCTATCAAAAGACTAAGGTCATCCTAACATTAGGTTAAAGTTACTGAAATACCCTTCAAAACCCTAATTTCCTCATTTTATTCATTTTTTGTATCAAACATTATCATCATGAGAGATTTATCATGATAAGGCAACAAAGCAATATTTCACATTATTTTATCATGTAGGTAATCTTTTAAGTTTGATAATTAACTATATTTACCACTTTTCATGCATTTAATTAGCTGCGCCCACTAAAACCCTAATCATGCAACTAACATATACCACATCTTTCGTGCAACATACACGTGCATATTTAAAGTATGAGACATTATTTAAATAGAAATGTTATCATCATAGTATATGTAGGAGCATACCTCTAACCCTAGGTCATGCGAAATAGAATTTATCATAAGCTAACCCTAATCATATACATATGTGTCCATGTGCATTATAGTAACCCTGCTTCCATGCGTGAGAATTTATGAGGTATATACCATGGGATTTGAATCATAACATGATAGTAATGGAATCCCTAAAAAAATCTTATACAAGTGGACGTAAAATTTTTGACATATTACCATACATATAGCTTAATTATTGATAATCATGGATATCATCCTTTCAGCATATTATTAATTTATCATGCATGCTAAAATACTTAAAAAGCACACACCCTATCATGATTCTAGGTTAAAAAGTTCCTATCATGCTTACACATAATTATCTACTATCCTATGAGTGATTGGATTTACCTAAATCTAAGCTTGTACAAAAATACAAAAGACCACCTTCTTTGAGGTCCTCAAAGATTACCTACAAAGTTAAAACCTAATAACACATGTATTAGCATTTAATATATCATAAAAATAACCCAAAATTAATTAAATCAACTCAAAACAACTAACTAGCCAAACAAAGAGCAACACCACAACAATGGAACTCATGGACCAAAGGGAGGAGGAACGTCGAATGAGGGAACGGAGAAACAACATAAATGGCTGATGCAAGGGGTGTAGGTTCAGTGCTTTTGGGTGAAGCTGTAACACCCCCAAAATTTACTACTGAAAAATTTCATTTTATTAAAAAGAATTAGCGGAAGTAAAATAATAAAAGTGTGAATTCTAGAGATATTACCGCCACACTTAGTACCAAATCGGTCCACTCATACCGTTCCAGTACCAAGTGCTAAAGCTAAAAGAATACAATACAACTTACGAGAAACTCAAGCATATTTAAATTAGAGTAGCGTACACAACACTTTACAAAAATTAAAATCCACCAGTGGTGGTTACAAATCAACAAATACATTAAAACTATAAATTTTAAAGGCGAAAGAGTACAACCCTAGGATTTTTTTCGGATAGTACCTTATGCTCTTTCCCAAGAGCCCACTTGATTAGCACCTGAAAACGACTTGCAAAGCACACTACCCATTGAATAGGCAGGGCCCCACGAATGGAACCCTTCGGTACTATAGTACTAAGTAACCCTTTAAAACATACTTAACAGTAGGGCCACAATGCAACACGTGATACTACATACATACATAATGAAGATAAATACTTAATGTCCACATTCATACATTCACATACTTAACAAATCAATCGGATATTAATAGGCCATAAGGAACAAACAATACTTTTAGGGCCTTAAAGCCATTAGTCCATCATTAATCAATCATCTCGGATTATAAAGATCCATATGAGTGTGGGAGCCCCACTATTATTTGCTGGTAGACCGGTCATGCAGGGCAAAACGCTCCTGGCCACTATTATTCGCCGGTGGACCGGTCTGGCCCTGACTCACATGGTATTCCACTGTAAAGGATTAGTATTTTTTCATAATTTATTCACAACCAAATCAAATTTATTAAGCTCGGGACCCCCATTATTATGGCCGGTGGATTGGAATTCAAATGTACATCATCCAGGGCAACACGCACCTGGGCCACTATTATATCTAGTGGATCGGTACTCATAAACATCATCCAGGGAAAAACCTCCTAGGCTACTATTATATCCGATGGATCGGTACTCATAATATAATTCAACTAGGCCCGACTCATTAATCTTTCACTTTAACGATTAGTGTTTTTCTTTTTTAATCAGCACAACAATTCCATTTATTTGCCTCGATAGGGAGATCAAGGTCCTGGGATACAAAGGTACACCAGTCGCACTGGTGCATAAAAGCAACTCAGTACCCTTCAACTATCAACCCAGGGACGTAAAGGTACCCTGGTGGTACTAGTGCATAAAGCTAACTTAGTACCCTACCAACAAGGAAACCTAATCCATAAGTATGCATACCCCCTAACTAGGTCCGTAGAGTTAGATAGAGTAAGATATAGGGCCTGGTAGGGGCACAAAGGCACACCAGCAAATACCAAAATAACGGTGGGCTAAACTACGTCTTTAGGGTAGCGACCCCTAAAGACCCACCATTCCCGATCCCGAGGTCTTTCACTTTAAGTATTAGTGTCTTAATTAAGTTGATCACAAAAGCACGAAAATCAGATACTTATTCACTTTCAATCGTTCTGATATCATTAAATATTTCTTATTCAAACGATTATCCAAAGTAACACAGAGGAATCATTAAGGCCATCATAATCTCATCTAATTCCAAATTAGGATTCGTTCTCGTGGTACTTACTAATTATCAAATACTCTTACCTTGCTATTCAGCATTATTTGAGTCATATCACAACGACATGTTGATACAAATTATTCATTTACCCCTTACTTATATAATTGCTAAGTCATCCCTTTCTTACTTGACAAATTACCATATTACCCTCCTTGTTGCATAATTACCAATTTATCCCTTACTCGATTTAGGTTATCAAGTTATCTCCTATACTTATTAGGTCACTAATCCCCCTTCATAATTGTTACACTTACCATAATTTCCATTTGGTTGGTTAGATTACTAATTTTCCCTTTTCCTTTATCATAATTAACAAATTACCCTTTAGTTGGTCAAATTATCCTTCTTCATTATCCTAATTACCAAATTACCCCTTTAGTTGGTTAAATTACCATTCTCTATTATCATAATTACCAAACTACCCTTCTCCATCGTCAAAATTACCAAATTACCCTCTAGTTGGTTAAATTACCAAATTGCCCTTCTCTATGATCATAATTTATCAAACTACCCTTCTCCATTATCAAAATTACCAAATTACCCTTTAGTTGGCTAAATTACCAAAATTGCCCTTCTCTATTATTATAATTACCAAATTACTCTTTAGTTGGTTAAATTATCAATTTACCCTTCTCCATTTTCAAAATTACCAAATTACCCTTTTATTGGTTAAATTACCAAATTGCCATTCTTTAATATTATAATTACCAAGTTAATCATTTCCACTTTCCACTTTACCCCTTTTATTTTTAAAATTACTATTTTGCCCCTTCACTTTCAAAATTACCATTTTACCCTTTAACTTCTAAAATTTCCATAGCACCCTTTCACTATAGAATTACCATTTTTGCCCTTGCTTCCAAAATTACCATTTTACCCTTTAATTAAGAAATTACCATTTTACCCTTTAATTACAAAATTACCATTTTTCCCTGTAATTACAAAATTACCATTTTGCACTTTAATTACAAAATTACCATTTTCCCTTTAATTACAAAATTACCATTTTGTCCTTTAATTAAAAAATTACCAATTTGCACTTTAATTATGAAATTATCATTTTGCCCTTTAATTACAAAATTACCATTTTATCCTTTAATTACAAAATTACCATTTTGCCTCTTCACCTCCAAAATTACCAATTTATCATTTTTACTTACAAATTACCATTTTACCCTTTCCTTCCAAAATTACCAATTTACCCCTTTGACTTACAAATTACCATTTTTTCCCTTGCCTCCAAAATTACCATTTTACCCCCTTTACTTCCAAGATTACCAATTTAACCTTTACTTCCAAAGTTACCAATTTATCCTTTTTACTTACCATTTACCATTTTACCCTTTATTACTCCACTTATATTAAATTATCGTCACCACATGAATTACTAGCATTAATACCCCATTCTCATTATCCAACTCCCCAACTATTATATTTAATATAATACTCATTAACACCCACACATATTAGGCCACATTCTTGCATAAGATATATTAGTAAAATACCCCTAGGGCTCACAATAATATTAACCATGCATTAAAGATCACAATAGCATAATACAATATGGATAAATATTTAACATTTTCATTAATAACCAAACTCTTACCTTAAACAATATTTCCATAAATAGCTTATAATCTAACATGCTCCCTTTTTATCAATCAACACAAGAACTACATATATTATATTAAACAACATATATCAAGCACAATAACATATTAAAAAGCCTAATGTGCTAACATGCGTTATCCATGCGTTTAAGTGGGGTTTAACAGTTACCTTAATTCCCCCAAAACAAACCTTACCGGTATTCTAGTTAAAGGTTCAAGCTTTGATTATCTATACCAATACCTAAAAATAATATCAAGTTTTATTATATTAGAAATAATAAAAATCAAAGTATAAACTTTACAACACTTAATTAATCAAATACTTGAATTAAAATATTTTAATACCTTAATATTATTACCCAAATAAATTAAGAAATGCAGCAACTCATGCTGCTCATGCAGCATGAGATGCATGCAAAGAAATGAGGAGGAGGGGCTCGAAGGTGGGTGATAGTAGGAAAAATAGGCTATTTTCGGGTTGGGGTTTTGGGGCTAGGAAAGATGGCATGTGGGAGAGGATTTAAGGCAAGGGAAGGATGCAGAGGTGGAGAGGGGGTGTAAGTGGTGGTCGGGGATGGGTTGATGGCGGCAGCGAGGCTACAAAGGGGGGCTACCAAGGTGAGTCAAGATGGAGGGGCTAAGAAGAAAGGAAAAGGGAGGGAGAAAATGAAGGCCTACGGGTAGTGATTTCAGCCAAATGAGGTTTGGGGTGGTAGATGGGGTTGCAGGGGTTGGTTTGGTGGCTCAGGTGAGGATATAGGCGGCGGATCAAGGCGGTGTAGGGTGGCTGCCGAGAAGGGAGAAAAAGAAGAGGGGAGGAAGAAAGAGGCTGCGAGGTGGCTCGAGGGGTGCTATGATGGTTCAGGGGTGAGGTAGAGAGTGGCAGGGGTGGTGTAGGTGGATGGTGAGGTGGCGACAGTAGCGGAATGGTGGCGATGAAGCAAAACAAGGAGGATGAGGGAAGGAGAAGAAAGGGAGAGGAAAGAAGGTCGAGGAATGCATATGGAGCTCGAAAAATGGCCGAATGGGACAGGAAGGGAAGAAGAAAAAGAAGGGGAAGAGAAAGGAGGGGATAGGGTGGCTTGAGGGCGGCAGTAGGGTGGTAGGGGAATGGAAGTTGCAGGGAGAGGGAGGAGAAGAGAGGTATGGCAGGGCATGGGGGAAAGGGAGAGAGAGATGGTGGGGCCGGGATGGGGCAGAGAAATGGAGTGAGAGAGAGAGAGATAGGGAAATCAAAAGAGGGAGAGGGTTGTAGGTAGGGTGGCGGAGATGGTGGGGTGGTCGGGTTTGGCGCCGGGGAAAATGGAAGAAAAAGAAAGAAAGAAGAAAGGGGAGGGGGTTACGTGCGTGCTAGGCCGGGCAAAGGGAGGAGGAGAGTGGGTCGGCCCGGTTAGGGAAGAAAGGAAAGAAAAGAAAGGAGGAGATGGGTCGGGCGACGCGCGAGGAAGAAGGAGATGGAGGAGAGGAAGCGGGCCTGCGGCCCAGGAGCAGGGGGTGGGGGAGAGGTAGGTCGGCTGGCGACCCAAAGGAAGAAAAAAAAAAGAAGAAAGAAAAAAGAAAAAGGAGAAAAAGGATAAGAAAAGGGAAAAAGGAAAAAGAAAAGGGAAAATGGGAATAAATAAAATAATTTAATTTATAAAGTAATAAAATATAATATTTTTGGGTAATAAATTTATTTAATAATTTAATTTAATATAATTAAAATATAAGGGTTTAAAAAGGATAATTTTAGTAATATAATGGTTTGAAAAATTATTTAAATAATAAGAGTTTGGTAAAATAACAAAATATTTATTTTAATGTATTAAATATTTATATACTCGAACATCCATAAAATACATAAATTAAATATATTTAAAGGCTAATTTATCCCAAATAAAAGTTATTTATTAAATTATAGGCTTTTAAAAATTCGGGGGATTACAGTAGCCAAGGAGGGAGCTATGGATAAGGAGGGTGCATCAAGGTGAGGCAGTTTTTTTTTTCCGAAGTAAGGGGGTTTTTATGGTGGTTTTTGCCCAAAGGGGACGTGTTTGGTGATTTTGTGTGCAGCGTGGGGGCGGTTTTGGAGGTTTTGCTATAGGTTGGATGGGAGCTTTAGTAGATTTTTCTATAGCTAGGGTAGGGGATTTGATGGTGGAGGGTGCATCATGGAGTTGGTGTGCGGAGGAAGTTGTTGATAAGGTAAAAATGGTGAAAAACAATGGTGAGCAATGAAGCTTCTTCTTACTTGAGGAAGCTCGGGGAAATAAAAGAAGTGTGGGTTGCTTGGGGGGTTAAAATAAAACACAAAAATAAATAAGTGGGAGGAGGGAGTTAAATGGACGATGGTGTGAGGAAGAAGGTGGAGCAAAACATGAGGAGTATATCAAGCATGGCAGAGGAAAGCGTGTGGCTCATGGGTGGCGTGAAGGATGGTTGTGTAGAGGTAGAGAAAGTAGGGTGAGGTGAGAAAATATAGCATAGGGTAAGGATAAGTTATTTAGGTAAGAAACAGGGGTAAAATATCTGGGTAAAATTATTTGGTTACAGGAATATGTTTATTTGTTGAAATGGATACCTATTGCGATCCAACCTAAGTTTAAAAATTAAAACACACTCTCTAGTATATTTTAACCTAATTAAATTTTATAACTAAATATTTTTAATAATATTAAACATATTGATAAATATATTTATGATCAAGTATCCTAAAATAATATTATAACTAATACATATAATTACCGATTATAATTATGGTTTTCTAGAAATGGGGTATTACTGTTGAGATGGTGCCTTGCATGAGTATGTGTATATGACTACATGATGACCTTGAAATAAAGAACGAATAATACACTAATCACTTAAAGTGAAAGATCACTTGAGTTGGGGCCAGTTTTACCTATTTGTTCCACTAGATGAGAATAGTAACCAAGAGCATTTTGCCCTAGGGTTTTAATTTGTTACCATTCTACTGGTTGAGAATAGCGGGATCCCTAAATTCAAGTTAAATAAATAATTGAATGATCATAACCCTTGATATGACATTGATTACTTAAAGTGGGACACCATGTGAGTTAGGACCATTTGTACTTTGAATACCATTCCATTAGTTGAGAATAGTGGTCAGGAGCATCCTATCTGGGGATTGTACTTTAATTACCATTTCACTGGTTGAAAATAGTGAATGAGAGCATCTTGCCCTAGGATTATGCTTTGATTACCATTCCACTAGTTGAGGATAGTGGAGTCTCTATACCCAATATGAATAAAATCATGAATAATTATTGAAATGCTATAATTATGTGATTTGGAGATGACTAAATAAATCAGTGAGATTATTATATGTGCATGTCATCTCTTATAAACTTATATGACCCTCCTTTACTGTATTGGTATCTTACTCAGTACGTAGTGTGTTGATCATCCTTCTTATGGTTGTTGCTCATTCCCAGGAGTAAAGACCCCTTCTGATCCTGTGTGGGTAAATGAGGACCCATTGGATGAATATGCTACTTAAGATAATCTAATATAGGAGGAATGAATTCACCTTATGCCTAGGGTTGGGATTCATAGAGCCATGGTCTCCGGTTATTATTTAAACTGGTTTCTCCTTCTTTTTCCATTTTCTTTTGGAGTATTTACTTTATGTATTTTGGTTTCTATTTTTGAAGTATACTCTAAAACTCTTTCTTATATTATAGAGTACCCTTGTTCTGTATATATTGTGCTCTTGCATCCTGATTTATTTATGCCTTGTAATTGGTATGAAGATGGTTCATAATCTAGACTTATATCAATTATGGCAGTAACACCCATTCACGGTTGAATTACGTTTCCCACTTTAACAAAATATTTTAGTAGTAATTTTTTGGGTGTTACAATAATGTAGGGGAAAGGAGGAAGGATGAAAGGGGATTAGGTGGCTGGAATAAAAATTGTGGAAGGGAAGGAGTGAAAGGAAGGGAAAAGTGGAGCATATATATAAACAGATGCATACAAGCTAGAGGTGAGGGTTGAGGGAGATTGTAATAGCCACATTTTTTTACTATCAAATAATTTCATTTTAAAAACATTATAGAAGCAAAAACACAAGACAACTTATGAAAAATAGGTGTTGTTGCCGCATCTGATATAAGATAGGAATCTCACCACCTACCTCACATTAGAAGCAAGGATAAGTATCCAAGCAACCAAACACACAGGAAAAGTAGAGTGCGCAAGAAAACACTTAAATGTATGAAAGTTAAGGTGCACAACCTAAGTCTATATAAGCCTAAAAATTCATACAAAAGATACACCGGATGAAAACATTAACTAGAGAAAATCTATTACAAGGAAGTATGTTTTGGTCGCTCAAGGAGCACACAGGAAAGTCTCCAGGATGCCTATGTTCAAGCAACCTAACTATGCTGAAGAAGAGGATGAACCACTCATTAACCGTCCTTAGAAAACTTACACAAGACCTCTTACTCGTGGGATTGAGTAGGGGATTGTAACAAAAACCCCATCACTATGCATAAATACTGAGAAAACTAATTATAAGCAAGATCCACACAACATGTTCATGGTATGACATACTAAAATCTATAAGGAATACTCCTACCTTTGCCATTCACATACTATCACATCATGTCATACATGACATATTTGGATCAATCAAAACATGCTTGATCATAATCACACTATTATATAGGGATATACAAGTTATATCATACTTATCATATTCTTAAGGAAATATAGATAATTTAGATTATCCACACAACATTGTTTAGGGTGTAGCTTGTGGGTTAATGTGCAAATAGATATACATATATGACTTTTCAGCCATAGATTCTTAAAGTAGGTGGATCATGATTATACTAAAATTATATATTATATAATTCATGGAAATATGCTTGAACAAGATAATCATACCATAACAGAGCATTCAAGGGAAACATATGATAGCACATAGTGTGTGTGTGTATGTGTGTGTGTGTATACACAATGATAGGCATGATACATTATAAATTCATAGGAATACCTAATTGATAAAACATTTAAGGAATGTAGGTTATAGGATTTGCTTTGAAATAACCGGATGCTATCTTTAGTTAAAGTTGTAATAAAAATTTTGTATGCTAAATTAATGAGCAATGAACATGATTGTACAACAACTCATAACTTAAGTAATGTGTGGGTTATTAAATACTCATGAGACAAAACGTATCATTTCGGTGAAATAATCGTATCAAGATTGAGCATAAAATAGGATAAGGCCAATTCAATACATTTTTAGGATTCATTATGCTAATTATCTTACGTTAGGTGCACATATGGAGGTCAAACCAAATAAATAGACATAAAGTCCAGCCGAAACCAAAGTAACTGGTGGACATAAGTCCTAGCTCATGCCAAATAATTCTCCTGGAGTGACCTGGCCCTTTAGTATAAATACTCTCTAATATATCATCACTGTCTAGAATAGGAAGGGCACCGAAACCAAATAGGATCCTAGATTATCTAGGATCCCACCCAAAGGCAGACTAACTCCCAATAGCTAATCGATAATCGAATAATCGAGACCCTTACTATTGCTCGTTCCTCTTTACTGGATTAATATCTTATTGGATCAATATCTCATAGCACACCATAGTCCATAGATAACATCATACCAAGTAATAATCATTTAAATCTAAAAGCAACCATATAAGGTTCTCACATCATCTATTATTCCCATTAAGGGTATCTTAAGTGATCATACCATTACTTGATCAACTATGCCAAAAGGTGAAATTTTACAATGTTAAAATCAACCAAAATGTTCAAGCCAATATTTAAGTTCCATTTAATTCTCTTTGTTCACAGTTGAAGTATAGGTCAAAGCAATAGTTTCATTACTTAACCACATTTTTATATAATAAAGAGTATTCCAAGCAAATCTCTAAGGCCATCATATAACTCTATGTTATTTTCTTCTACTAATGCTAAAAACTTTAAACTTAAAAGGTTTCACATTTTAAGGCCATCTTATAAGTCGTTAGAAGTCTATTAGCCATCATTAGGATTCATTACATTGATCCTAGCCATAACAAGATCCATTTTTAGCCATCTAATCATCTACTTAAGTCATGTTTAAAGGAAAGGACCAACTTCTTGGATAAGGTTATATTAGTCAACTAGGCTCAATATTCCCTTTATAAACTTTAATCCATCAATTAAACTCTATTAATCTAGATAAAATAATGGATAATAGCATTTTAGGCCACCTCTCATGCATAAGAAACTCAAATATCACAATCAGAAAGAAAATAGGAAAGAAATGTAAATCTTACCAAAACCAATCAATATGTTTCCAAGAACTAGTCAATCAATCCCTTGGATCAGTCATTGGTCTAAGCAAAGCCAAACTTTTATGGCGGTGGTGAACCAACCGACTGATCAACCTTGCAATTCAAATATTCTAAAATCGATTGGTTTGGATCAACCGATTGATGGATCTAAGTAGAGGCTAAGTTTACTAGGTCAAGGACCAATCGGTCAATTAGTTGACTCAATCGATTGATTGTTCTAAGAACCAGTTTATTAGTTTAGTCAAACTAGTCAATGGATTTAACCTAAGACCAAGACCACTGAAGTTTAATGCCCAGTGATTAATGGGTCTACCAAACCAGTTGATTGGTCCCAAGGACTAGTCAATCAGTTCGGGTAAAAACAACCCCAACAATACACATTTACACACAATTAAATTCCACAATCCTTACTTAATCACTTTGGGCATCAATTACATGTCATTCAAGTTTCTTAACAAGTAATATTTATGGACTAAAATGTGAAACAACAAAATCATACTGAGAATCTTAATAAAATCATTCTTACACTTTATGAACTTAATAAGAGCTAGTAAATCCGACATCATATTCTCTTCATGCTCGGCCTTCATGCAAAAAACTTATACCTCACATTACGCAGGCTAATGTTGTGGAGATGTTCAAAATACCAAGGTCAGCTACTAAATCCAAATCATACCCATGAGGCTTATGCACACAAAATCTTGTGTTAAAATTCCTACCACTTCTTTCATTTATTCTATATTAATAAGTTCAAGCATACTTTCATCTCTAATACTCACTCTTCCACCTAAATACAAAACATACACTATATTTACCCATACCATTTTTCACAAAAATAGGGAAGAAAATGGTTTACTCAAAAAAAAAATTAGCTAATCAAACAAAGAGAGCAAAAGTCTTTTAAAGTCCAAACTCTTTCCAATATGAACACCTTTTAGGAAAGCAAGATTAAAACTTAGTAAAATTTTGAAATCATAACAAAAATTGAATAACATTAGAGATTAAAAAGAGAAATCGGAGAGAAGCCACCTTCTCAAGAAGAAAATAGAAAATCCAGAAGATACAAGCTAATCCCTCGCTATTTCCCCAAATCTACACCCATCTTGTTTAAGAAAATAACAAGAAATAGCTAGAGGAAAGATTAGAAGAGGAAAAAAAATATCAGAATCAAAGGCGGGGAAGATATTGTGGGTGGAAAAAGTATGAAGAATAATTGGGAAGTTCGGAGGCTATGGAAGGAGGGGAAATTAAATGCTTTTATTAATATTACCAAGGGTTTCTAGTAGTAACAAAGGGTAATGGGGTTTATAAATCGAAACCCCAAACTCTAAAACAAATACAAGCTTCCAAGTGCACATTTTGAAGGTTCAAGACTTCCCTTTCTATCTTTGAGCTCTCATGGCGAAAATTAAAATGTTTTGGGGAAATGTGTCGTAACATCCCCAAATTTTAATTCTGAAAAAATTTCGTTTAAAAGAATAATGTGAAAGCTAAAATAGAAGTTGGGGAATATCACCGCGACACCTAACACAAAATAAATGTCCGCCATCTATCTCATGCTAGATGCAAGGCTAAAACCTGTCCAACAAAAATTTAAACAATATCTATGCCATGAGGATAAACTCCCACAAGGAGATACCCATAGGCAGATGACAAGTAAACATTTTCACTTAACATAATCATCGCTGAATAAATCAGCGGAAACCTGTGAAATAATCTTGGATTTTAAAATCCTATCAAAGTAATGGAAATTAAAATTCAATTACAACACCCTTGAAATTTTAAATACAATACTTGAACTTCCAAAAATAAATACAGTTAAATAACTATAAATCTTGATGGGTCAAACTTCGAATTACCTACTCTCTCAAGTCAAGCCTTCAACCCAAAAATAATATCTGATCTCAAACCTGCACAAGAGGTCGACTTCCCACCATCAGTGGATCGTCGCATGGCCCATTCAACTAAGGTGGTATCAGTACGAGTCCAACACTAAGTAAATCAAGACTACCCGACTCATGGAAGGAAATAGGACTCACATAAGATATGGTAATCTCTAGCTTACAATACTAATGCTCAATTATATAAATGATCAATGCACCATTCCACTCATACAATAATTCATGCTCAACTTATACATGCGATATATACACCATTCTACTCATATAATAATTCATACTCAATTATACATGTGATACATATAATAAACATGGGGTCACAGATTCATGCTTATAATATATGACTAGACACGATGATACATAGGGTACAAGCATACAATAAATGACGTTCATATGTTGAGTAACACACACTACCCTAGAATATAGAATTTTACACATAAGGCCTATATGCGATTTAAATAATAGATCATGTGATAATTGAATATGGGCATGCTTCACATAGCAACACTACTATAAGGAAGACAACCAAGAGGCATGCATAGGAAAAATAAATACAAAGTCCATAAGTGAACGAGAATAATTCATTATTATATTTTTTTATTGTGATCACAACCATTTAATTATATTATCTTGAGGATAGAGACTCAAAGAGATCATAACAACTAATCTAGTACTTGAACAGTACTAGCCCTAGCTGGCCCGTCCAGAAACATAACCAGACCACTAATAAGTAGGACACTTAATCACTTATGTATGCATACCCTTTATAGGGCCAAAATATATCGAGACACCTATAGAGTAGAAGAAGGCCTCTCTAGACCTCGTAAGGCATTCAAGATCACATAATAGAAAAATACCGACATGGTACCAAGGAAATACCAAATCTAACTCAAAAAGCTACCCCGAGTGATACAAGTCCCAACTCAAGGTCTTTCACTATAAGTGATTAATATTTTATTCAAGAATTTAACCAATCATAAATCAGGCACATATAATAGCACTTAGCTCATTTCCATTAACACAATGAATTTTCATTATTATATCAATTTCAAGTGGCATTAAAGCCAATCCATTCCAAGTGGCATTAAAGATGAACCAATCCAAATCAATTCCGGGGGCATTAAAGCCAAACCAATTAATGTGGCACTAAAGCCAAATAATTTCAAGTGGTGTTAGAGCTGAATAATTTCATGACATAAAAATACAGCATAAGGTATCATGTAATTTCAACCCTTCACATACTCACACACATATAATATCCAAGAGTCATACTAACACGCATTTGCATTAAACTCATACATACATATAATCACCACACAAGAACACATCATACACTTGACATGATTAAATAATCGATAAGTATAATCATCACCTTCCACTCCGAACAGACATAAATTCCAAATACTTCCATAAGTAAAGGTAAGTAATGAATTGCCTAAATCTGAAGTTAGCTAAGCAAAATGAGAAAGAGAGAGAGATATCGAAAGCTCGACAAATCCATGAGAAAGTTTCCCTAGATCGCCAATAAAAATCAGAAGACTAGGTTATAGACTACCTTATTGATTAATAATTTAAATATTATAATAAAATTCATACAAGGAGATAAAAACAATCTTTATTGGAAAATGTGTCAAAAACCTAAGACTTGCGAGCATAGCTCTATTAAGATTTAAGATTAAATATTAATTAAATCAAGTTTAACACATATCACTTCAGACATATCAAATAGATTTGGAAAGCTGGGGAAGGATAATAGATTATAAGTTTTACAACTCAAAAGACAAACCAACCATTTGTAAATAATCAAATCCAACCTGATAACATAAGAATACAATTCAAATGATTTTAAATCAGAGCCAAATTTTGATTAGGTAAAAGAAGCATAGTATAATCAATCTTATAACCATCTTTGAAAATTAGGATTTTTAATGCCCAAACTACAAACCGACCAATTCACTTCAATTACCTCAAATTGATAGTTTTAAAACCCAATTAAACTAATTTTAGATAAATCTAGATAATCAATTTCAATAAAATAATCTTCCGAGTAGCCAATTTAAGACAATTAGTTTCCGAAATTAGGGTTTCAAAGTCCGAGACACAAACTCGGATAATTCAAATCAATTAATTCCAATCGAAGGTGTTAAATTGCAATTAGGGTCATTTTAACTATTTCTATAAATTTAATTTTAGAAAAAATAACTATACAAATGATCAATTTCATAATTTCATTTGGAAAATAGGGTTTTAGGCTTGAAAATACAATATGATTGAATTATACTAATTTAATTAAATTTAATATTTAGATATCAATTATACATATTTTATAACATATTATATAATCAATTGATCAAAAACAATAAAAGAAATACCCAATTCAACACAATTAGGGTTTTTTTAGCTCGGAACGTAAATCCAATCAAATATTGCTAAAATATTTAAATTGACAGTTCGGAATTGTAATTAAATGTATTCTAATGTAAATTACATAATCAATTGAATAAAATAACCTGGTTACACAATCCAATTTAGGCCCATAAGAGTTTTGACCTAAAAATCCAATTCTGATCAATTTCATACAGTTTTCCCAAATCAATACTTTCAATACGGAATTAAATACATTTTAAAGGATATTATAAAATCAATTGAGTGAAATAACTCAATTATGCAATCCAATTTCATCACACACAAATGTTGACCTAGAAAGGCAATTCTGATTAATTCTGCCCAAAATTCTCAAATTGATGGTTCCGATATGAAATTAGATACATTTTAAAGCGTAATGTAAAATCAATTTACCAAAAATAGCTTAATCGGGTAAATCCAAAAGGTTCGGGCATAACCTAGCCAAAAATCTTGTTTTCTAGAATTCTAACATAAACATACAATTAACCTATCCAAATCAATCTTACAACACACACACACACACACACACACACACACACACACACACACACACACACACACATATATATATATATAATTAAACAATCAATTTAGCTTATCATAAGCTAATTCATACTCAATTAATCAAAACAAGGATTAGGGTTTTTAGAAAATTTATACCAAACAAAATTTGTAAATCGGGACAAGTGAAGACTGGGAAAGCTCAACCGAAGGTCAAAAACCACTCATCGGCTACCAGCGAAGCTCGTAGTGTCAAGATGTGGCAGCGCGATGCAGTGCCCATCGCTGCTACTCTCGGCTTCTGTTGCACTACTTCAGCTGCTACTGTAAGGTTGAGCAAGAGTGGTGGTTGTCGTGCAGAACACCGATGGTGGTGGTTGGCCGGCAGTTAAGGTTATCGATGGAAGAGTAAGGAAAAGGAGGTAGGTCAAGTTTTGCTATAGTAGATAAACACGAATGGGAAAGGGGAAAGAAAAGTGGGAGAAGAAGAGAGAAAAGGAAAAAGGAAGAGGGGAGGGGGAAACCAGTTGGGATCTTCATTTTTTTTTCTTTTTTAGAAATACAAGTATATAAAGAGATACTAACATCTAAAAATATTGTTCGAAGATTTTATCTAAAATTTATTAACGAAAAATCATTTTCTTAGGATCTGAAGGCCTAAAATCGATATAAGAGCTATATAAAGAATTTCAGAAATATTTTTAGAAGAATTTACCAACGAACATAAAGATTTATATTATTTAAGAAAATACAATATAAGATCTCAAAAAAATATTTAAAAGCATATAAGAAAATATTTAAGTCAAAATTTAATCAACTCATAATAATTTGAATAATTTTTGAAACTAGTCTTCTGCAACCAAAACAGATAAAACGGAAGAAAATTCATTTCGAAAAGAAATTTATAAATAAGCTTCGAAGATCTTTTTAATTTCAAACTTTCTAAAGGTCTTAACGACATTAGAAATGAATAAATTCAAAGTCAGAAATATTTTATATGGATAAAATCATTAAAATAAATTTGACTATTTTAAACAAAAATTTTATAATTTAAATAATATATTTTGTTAACGAAATATAACTCCAAAATAAATTCGTAATCACACGACGAAGTTATAATAAAAAAGAATCTAAATTATTAAAAATTAAAATATAAGAAATAATGAAAATGCATATTTTTAACCGAAAATCGAAATCATATGAATATAATAAAATCATGGTCGTGAACAAATTTATCTAAAATGATCTACAACGACAATGATTAATTAAATTTAAATATGAAGTTAAAATTATCGATAAATCCATAAAATAAATCAAAATTAAAATAATTAAATATTTACATCAAATTATGCTAATAAAATAATTAAACTTAGTAAAATTAATTTTAAAGATACGGGGGTATTAAATGTGCCTTAAAATTTAAAACATAAGAAAGAAATAAGGACAACAAAGAGAGGGAATTGGATTAAAAAAATATTCAAAGGTTGTAGGTATGAACCACCTGCTTAAAAATCTCATAGAAAATAGAGAAAAGGAAGAAGAAGAAGATAAAGGAGCTGAAGTCATGAAAGTGACTTATGTGAAATTACCCATCCATGAATCCATTGAAAATCTACAAAACAGGTTAAGCATGCTCAAATGCTTTGTTAAAATCATAAACAAACCCCTTAGACATAATCATGATGCCACAAAAATTTCGAGGAAAGATTCGTAGTGAAAATAAGCCCAAAGAACAATAAGCTTAGTCAAACTAATCCACTGGTTGTCTACTACCCCAAATTAATCAATCAGTTCATCAAGTTTTAAAACTCAAATTTAAGGAACAAATTGGTCAATTGGTACCTCCGAACTTGTTGATTAGTTTTTTAATAAAACCAACTATCTTCTAAAATTCGTAACAAGATCAAACAAAATCATACCAACCCTAAACACACCTCTAAACTAAGATCAAACACACTAATATAACAATCAAATTCATAGATTAATGCACATTAAAGATCCTAAAATGTGGTGTATTACAGAGAAGTTTCAAATGATTGGAGGTTGGGGCGTGTTGGTGGGCTACCGAGGGAGTGTTTAGATGGGTAAGGTGTAGGTAGGGAAGGGTAGGGTAGGTGTGAGGCTAGGTAATGAAATATAGGGTAGAGGTTATAGAGAGTTAGTGGCAAGTCGTGCAGCACTAGGAAGGGAAATAAGAGGGAAGGGCTTAAGAACGAGGGTATAGGGAAATGCATGGTCTGAAGGGGAAAAAATAGGGCGCATGGTGTGCTTGAATCAGGGAGAATGAGAAGAGAAAGAAAAGAAAATGGAGAAATAAAAAGGAAAAAGAAAAATAATTTAGGGTTAGGATTTGAATTAGGTCTAAATTTAGGATAAATTTATTTAGGAAATTTTGGGTTATAGATAACGGATTAACGGAAATAATTAACCTAAGATTGAAGGGTTAAGTTTTGAATAAAAGGCTAAATGCTCAAAACTAAGGTTAACAAAAATTCAAGGTGTTATACTATTGTTTCAAGCCAATCTTCCTAAACAACCTCTTTATTCACAAAGTTTCCTTACACCCCTTAGTAATGAAAATGTACTCTACCTTAGTTGTAAATAGAGGCACACATTTATATAGTTGAGATTATCATAAGTAAACTCTCCCACAAAAGGTAAACATGAAACATGATGGTGATTGCCTCATATATTCTTCTCCCTCCATATCCGAGCCATTATAGCCGACTAAATTTAGCTTACTCATACTAAAGCAAAGACTCAATTTGTACATCATTCATAGATTTCTCAATATCCACTTCATTACTTACCAATGATATTTTTCAAGGATAGATAATAATTGACTAACAATACTAACATAATATGTAATTTTCAGCCTCGTACACACCATTACATACATATGACTCACCAACTACCAACAGGTATGGGATCTAACTCATCTTTTTCTTGTAGTCTTCATCCTTTGGAGATGAAGTCTTTCTTAACATGAACTGAAGGGAAATAGAACATTTGATTGGCTTATCTCAGTCCATGTTGAATTTATTGAGTACATTTTGTATATGCTCCTCCTTAGATAACTATAACTTTCCCTGACTTTGGTCACATGTGATGTGCATAGCTATGATCTACTTGTCATGACCCAAGTCCTACATTTCAAATGACGTAGCTAAATCAATCTTCAACTGAGCAATATTTTATCAATCCTAGACTACAAATTACATATATAAGAGAAGAATGATAAAGTTAAAGTCCCCAAACATTTACACAAACACCCAGTGATATGCTAATGTTTTCTTCTAACCCTTGTAAGCCATTAATAACTCAAAATTTAAGTACCGGTGCCTCGGTGCTTACTTTAGTTTGTATAAGCTCTTCACTAGCTCACACACCATACCTCTTTGCCCTTAACCTCAAATCCCTCAGGCTACTCCATGTAAACACCTTCCTTGAGGTCACCATGTCAAAAGTTTATCTTGACGTCAAGTTGCTCTGCCTCTAAATCTAAATTAGTAGCCAAACCCAAAATTAAAATAATAGATTTCACCTTCACCGCTAAAAGGAAAATTTTATAGTAGTTGATCCCTTTTCTCTGGCCAAAAAATTTGACAACCAACCATGACTTTCAAGATAGTTCCTCTAGCTAAGCTCATAATTCCCTTCTTCCCTCTATCTATTTAAGTCTCCTCCCATGACCTTAGTAGTCAAGCCAATTCGACCTAAATGATAATTTTTTCTTATCTTTCTAAGGTTGTTCCTCTAGCTAAGCTCTTCTCTAATCAGGCTAACCCACATCATCTGGTTGACACTCCTTTCCTAGTTGACCGACTTTTGGTATACTAATCAATGCTCTATGGTCAACTAATCTACTTTGGCCAACTGACACACCAATATATGTTTTGGCTTTGGTTCTCAAGACACTTTCCTTGTCAATGAACCCCAACAAACAACATTATCATAATAACACCCCTCCAACAACGCCCTCAAGCTCAAATCCAAGCCACAAAAGGATACCTCTTTTTTTAAAACTTGAGTTTGCTAGGAAGTCCACCACCACATTTGATTCATGACATTTTTAAGAAAAGATAATACCAAGTGACAAAAGCTTCAAGCTTGTAATAAAATTAAGCTAAAAATCCAAATCCCGTAGGTCTTTGTATGACAACTCTAGATTTTGATTCACTCTCTAAATCCACGTATCTCAACCACTCCTTTGCCATTGATAGGAAACAAGCCATCTGAATCGTCATAACCTTAAATTCCACAAACTCAATCGGAATAAAGAATACCTATATGAAATTTTAATGCTAGTCTCAAAGAACACCTCTAATATTTTCCAACTTCACCTCTATATAAATGGAAGCGTCGGTATTCTATTTAAGAACACCTCGAGTGTGTGACATCCATGGAATACAGGAATGTAAAACAATTGTTTGTAAAATTTGTTGCCTAATTTCCAACAAGCATGTTGTTGTTCGAACCACATGTATTGCTAAATAAGGAAAATAAGATAACCCTGCCTTCAACCAACACCCCAACCTGAATAAAATCAAGTCACATGTAACATATGAAGAATTGTTATGAGACTCAAAGATTCTGAACACGATTCTTGTGAGTACCATTCCATTATTCTAAAGCATCATTAAGAGTCTTAGGGAACACCTAAAATACGCTAGGAAGATCTAACCACCATGCCCATATTTGACTTGAAAAACAGTAATGTAGAAAAAGATGCTCTATATCCTCTTCATAAGAGTTATCGAAAGCACGAATTTCTTCTTCAAAATTAATGATATATTCATTTGAATTGAGTTACCATCAAAATTTGTTAGGTTAGTCTTATGACTTTTCAGGTTAAGCATATATTCAAGGTCAAAATTTACAACAATAGTTATATGCATCCATAAGAAAAGAAAATAAAGAGTATTTTGAAGAAACAAGTGTAAGAGTCTATTTGATGCAAATGCATTCTCTTTATGTAAAACATTTAGCAACACAACAACCATTATATCTTTTCACAATGCGTTTTGAATTCTTTTTGGTGTTGAAGGCCATTTAGTAACCAATGGGCATTGCCTCGATGGACAAGATCTCATAAATTTAATTTCTTGTACGAACTTATACTACTTAGACATGACATTATTTAGCCTTAGAATCATAACTTTGTATGAAAAGTGATTCAATCATTTTCCAAAATTTTTATTATTTTTTTCGTGTTATTGAAAACATGCTATGAACACAATTGAAATAATACTGTTATTTTTTATAGCGAACCTTTTTATTTCTTAAGGATGTCGAGTGCATTTTATCAAAATAACTAATTCATTCTAAATGGGAGTTGTTCAACATTATCTTGTTAATATTTCTATTTTGTTTCTTTGATCGATGACGAATACAAAACTCTGCACATCATCAAAGATAATGTATAGTATAAGTCGTAAGTAATTCAAGTTCAAAGACAATGCCTATATATATATATATATATATATATATTACAGTTCTATTATAAAAAATTGATCTGGACGAAGAATTATATAAGGTATCGTCCTTGAATATATAAAAATAAGCAATAAATTGGCTGCTTATCATTTTGGAATCCAATGTTTTTGTTTTTTTTTTCATACGTGCTGGTTTCTAAGGCTTTGTCTCGATTCGACATCCACACATATAAAAGTGCTTTAAACTTGGCCTCTTGTTCGTTCAAAGCTCGTCGTGAACTATAGGATAATCGCTTTAGTTGGTACTCTTGAGGACATTAATAAGCTCTTGCCTTCCCTTTAACTTTTTCTTATTATTTGTATCTTTAGGCGGGCATAAATAAGCAACCGTCTTTAGTGCCGGCACAAGAGGCCAAAAACAGTAACATTCCCCTCAAAAAAGTTACCGCTGCTCCAACTTACGGGTAAAAGCGCCCCGGTGGCTATTACTTGCTAACCTGACCATTCATTCGTTCTTATCTGATTATGAAATCATAGCAACTGAACTTCTCCAACCACTCTCGCTCCGACTCCGAGGGTTTGGATTGATTAACCAAAATGGCTGATTCGTCTGTCCCCCTCGAGTTTCCTTTCTTGCTTTTCTTTGTCATTGTCTTTTCTAATTAACTTGAGAAACAATTGGGCATCCGATGAGTAAGTAGTACACTGTTCCAAGAGAGTGCTTGAGAGGGAGATTTTAACATAGTTTCGCATGATTTAATAAATAGGTAAATTAGAACCATAAATACATAAATATATATATATATATATCATTAATCAACACTACAACACTTGTTAAACACTAATCCAAAAGGGATTCATCAAAATGAAAATCCCTCAAACGGTTAGTTCAGAGTAATTAACAAGGGTGAGGTCGTAATTCCAACCCACAACTCAAAGAAGGGAAAAAGGAAAAAAAAAAAAAAAAAAAAAAAAAGGGGAAGGCGTGAACTTTCCCTCAGAAAGCAGCTCCAATCGACTCGAAATAGAATTATACTATATTGCTGCTAGAATCTTGGCTCAGCAGCGAGCACCCTTTCTGCAACTAAGTGCACCGGCATTGGCGGTGAGTGAGTTGACGAGAGAGGAAGGCCTAGCTCCCAAACTCGAAGCCCTGGCGTAGCTTGCTCCAGCACCGGCGCCGGAAGGGGTGAAGAATGCCCCATTTACCATCAGATCACCATCTGACCTCCAATTCCAATTCTTCCATTCACTTTCTGGTGCATCCTCGTGTTTTGTCACCTGCAGCACGAAAGCAGAGCTTTTTATAATCCACATTTACCATCGACGGGCGATGCTTCTCATACATACTTTTGATGAGTTGTTGACCTTCTTGAATAGTAACTACTACATAATATGTTGAACAAAAGAGAAGACGGCAAGCTACCTCTTTGCTGAATCTTTTATTGGGAGCAACGAATCTGTTGCCCTGGCTATTGATGGTTGGGTTAGCGCTCCCACCGATGGCATACATTTCCCAATGGCTGTAGTGATTGTTCACCACATGGAAGTATCCATGCCTGCATCTGCACCACATACATACATTTTTGTTTGTTGTCAAAAAAAAAATGATTAAGATAAAAAGAAGATAAAAAAAAAGAAAAAAGTGAAGTTACACCACGCAAATAAAGACAGACAAAGATTTGAACTTCAATTCACAACTTTAGCATGTAGCAAGATAATTAATCTACATAAAGTACAGCAATAATTCACTTAAAAGCAACCCCGGGTTATAACCAAAAAACATAATATCAAGCGACAGTATATAGTGTGAAATATCTTGCGTACGTGGCAATAATAATAATAATAATATGTATAAATATTTACACACTTACCTCGGCATCCTCTGTATGAGTCCTTCACCAAAGTGATTGAAGGCAATGGTGACCTGCATATTCTTGTCTGCGTGATAGGTATCACTATGACCCAAAAGCATGACTTTATCGTGGTGTGTCATGAAATTGTTCGAAATGGTAATCGCGGTGGACCCCATGATGGCGTCAATCAATCCATCCTTACAATTAGACAGGGAGCAATGATCGACCCATACATGGCTTCCACCGAAGATGGAGACTCCATCGCCGTCGGATCCGGTCCTCCAACCGTAATGCCTCGGGGAGCTTCGCACCATGGCGTACCCGCCCGGCTTGCAGTCGTGTATGTGGATCCCGTGTATGATGATATTGGTCACGTACTGTACGGTGATGCAGGGTCCGCCGGCAATATGGACGCTGGCTCCTCTTCCGTCTATCGTCTTGAAGGAGTTCATGATCAGCTCTTCTTTGAGCCGTATGACCATGTCCCTTGCGAATATGATCCACAACGGCTCGTCCTGGATGACGGCGTGCCTCAATGTGCCCGGTTTAGGGGTCACGGGGTCGTCGTCCCCGGAGTCGGTGACCACGTAGATCCTTCCGTTCTTGCCGCCGATGGCATTCTTGCCGAATCCGATGGCGCAATCGGCGAGGCGCTGGCGGTTCGTTTCCCAGTCAGGGTCGCACCTCCAACAGTCGTCGATGGGGTTGCCGGTGCCGCAGGAGAGATAACCCAATTTCCTCCTCGACTCATTCATGGCCCTGCAGTAGCACAAGAGATCGAGGAAAAACATTAAATACTTACGGTGCATGAGGCATCACCCCGACCGTGTGCAAGCAAACGGGTACAATGCGGATAGTGTGAGGACATGAACGCATCGAACGAGGAGAGCCATATGAATTAACAATGTAGTGCACTTAGCTTACCTATGAGCCTCTTGTACTACAGCAGTAGGCGCAGCAGGGTCTTGGGACCCTGGTGTAGGTGAAGAGAGAATGAGGACGGGGATAAGGAGACATAAAAGGAGAAAAAGGAAAATTGAATTGGATGTCATTACTTTAGCACTTCTTTTTCCTCCAATGTGGAGAGTGGAGAGAGGGAGGGGGGAGATTAAGGACTAAGGAGAAGAGTTGTTTGAAGTATGTGTGTTTTGGGGAGGTGGTAGAAAATTTGGGTGGGAAAAATGAGGGGGAGGGAGGAAGGCATTATAAAGAGATGGAAAAAGCCGGGTGAGATGGCGTGATTAAATTAAACGAATGGGGGGGGGGGCCGTTTGGCTACGTGATTACCGGTTTTCCGGGATACATATGCGGCAGTTTTGGTCGTTATACAGTTCCACGTGATTGCCGGCATCCACACCGAGATCATATTTACTACATATCCTCCTCCGAACACGGTGCGAATTACCTTTTTTTTTTATATTTATTACTTTAACTCTACTTCATATAGCGTTTAGTGAAAATACAGTATGCTTGGACTTATGATGAGAATACGAGGAGGCGTGGCTCGCCTACCTAAGGGATCGAAGGGACATAATTACTTAGAACCTGGGAAAGAGAAGGAAAAAATGGGAACAACGTCATGGGCCTCATGGCCTGTGTCGGTATGTGGAACCTATACGAGCTCTAGATTCATATGTGGACTAGAAGTGGATATCATGGATATAATTATGTCGTAGGTTTGCACGTTACTAGTAGCACCTCCTGTTTATTTTTATTTTATTTTACTTTTTACTATTTTATTATTATAAATAAAAAATTTATTTTATTATTTTATATACTTTATAAAAAATAATAATCAAAATAATTTTAAAATTATATTAATATATTTTATTAAAAAATAATAAAATATTTAATTAATATATATATATTATTATTAAAAAAGTAACAATAAATATAAAAATTAAATTTTTATTTTTTAAAAATAATTTTTTTAATAATATAATTTATTTATTTTTCGATATGGATAGAAATATTTTTTTTAGCGTGGAGCCGAACATGATATCTTCCTATACGCCCATAGTTACTCGTCCAATCTGGTAAGCAAAAGCATACACCAATGAAAGAGAACCCCAGCCGAATGGCTACTGTCCCCCGCGGCCCGCCTCCGTCTCATTGCCCCGAGATCGATTTCCATCCGATGCATAAGTTAGGGGGGGTACCATATCCCAATCGCCAATTAAACAAAAAAAAAAAAAAACTACCGGAACGACACGTGCTGCATGAAATTAAAAAAAAAAAAAAGATTTAACGTATGCAGTAGAAAGAAAGCTCTCTTCCTTAAATTTGAGTTAAGTGGCGCGCCGACAGTATCAATCCCCATTCGTCACAATGAAGTAAGGCTCCGTTGGTATGTATAATTAGATTATTGTTTCGTTGCCGTCAGATTTATTTCAACTATCTTTTTATACAGATATTATTTTAGTGCAAACAGAGATCCGTATGTTTCATGTGTTGAAAACTACATGCATTATACGGTAAAAATTACTTTTAGGGGTAAAATAAAATATTATAAATATTTTTAAAAACTATAATATCAGAATATTAGAAAAAACCAGTAGTATTTTTATTAATATTAGTTATTTATATTTTATATTACAAAATAATCCGTAATAAATTATCGAAACTATGGTAAATAACCCATCCTATTTATCTTCATAAAAACTATTTTCCAATAAATACAATTTATAAGAATGTACAATAGTTAAAAAGGTACAATATAACTTCGAAATGCCGAAACGTAAGTATATATACAACCAACATTGTAGTTTCAGGTCACCCTATCACTAGGGATGGCGACGGGGCGGGTCGAGGTCGGAGATCTCATTTTCATTCCCGAACCCAATAAAGAAAATAATCCTCAAACCTGACCCGATACCAGAATTTTTTTATTGGAGATTCCCCGATCTGATCCCCGTGGGGATCAAATCCCCATATCCGACGCGATTCTCGATCTATTTCTTATCTCCGATTTATTCCCCGACCTTAAAACCCGACCCGATCCCCGAAACTCAACTCTATACCCGATCCCCAACCCTCAAACCTTATTTTTATATTATACTTTTAATTTATATTTTATAAAAAAAATTATTTATATATTACATATATATAATTATATAAAAATATATATATATATATATATAAATTTTCGGGGCGGGTTCGAGGATGGGTACCCTAAACCCGTCTCCAAAAAATCCTAGTTAAAAATCCCTGAACCCAAACCTGATTCCCGAATTTTTTCCCCGAACTTGAACCCAAACATGGAATTCCCGACGGGGCTCTGAACCTGCGGAAAAAATTACCATCCCTACCTATCACTCATTTTTCCCCGAAACAATGCCTAAGAGTTCCATAAAATATGCAAAAGAATCATAACTTGAACACCAATTGTGAAGATTATGTGTTGATTGTCACAAATGTTGTTAGGCCATTATTAAATAGTTACTAATCACAATATTAGTTAATTATAATAGTCAATATAAATATCTGATATACGTATTGTAATATTAATCGGAGCAGATACTCAATATATCCCATTCTACTTCTCTTCCTCTTTTATCTCTATTTTCATTTCCTAATTCTTTAGCTAATCATAGCTACCTTGAGCTAAGCTTGATTAGTTAATTTCACACGGTATCAAAGCTTCTGATTACCTAATCGACTAATTGGCACTCTATTACAATGCCAAATTCTACCTATTCTAATTCATCTTTACCTATGATGGTTACTAAAGAAATTCTTGGCGCCATAGATAAGGACTTTGATTCTTATGCTTTCACTAATCAAACTTATAATCTTCCATTTTTCTTATCTTCTGGTGATCATTTGAAAATGCAACTAATTAATTCTCTCTTTCTAATGGCACAAATTTCCTCAATTGGAGTCATGGTGTGAAGCGTGCCCCAGGAGCAAAATATTAACTCGATTTTCTCGACATAACATGTCGACAATCTCGCAAAGATCATGCTGACTACCAAACCTGGATTATATGTGATTATATGGTCACTTGTTGGATTATTAATTCCATGCATCAAGACTTTGCTAACGACTTTATGTATGCGAGTTCAGCTAAACAACTTTGGGATGAAATCGTTAAGAGGCATGGTCAGTTCAGTGGACCTCTACAACATCAACTTTGTCACAACCTTAGTCTCTTAACTCAAGGAAATATGTCAATTGCTAAATATTATAGCAAACTTAAGCGTATTTAGGAAGATCATTGTTGTGTTGATCCTGTTCCAATATGTACATGTGGAGTTATAGAAAAATGCTCCTACTTATTGTAAAAGCAAGTGCATGAGTGTGATATGAATCACAAGTTGCATGAGTTATTGCTTGGTCTTAATGAAGGTTTCGATACTGTATGTAGTAACATTTTGTCTCAAGAACCATTACCCACAGTGAACAAAGCATACTCTATTCTCTTGCAAGTTGAAAAACAGAAACAACTCAGAGGTTCAATCTCTTACCATCAAGAATCTACTGCTTTGACTATATCTCAAGGAAATAATTTCTTACATTCTAGTAAGAATAGATACAATAAGCGTGAAAAAACTCAATGAAAGTGTTCTTACTGTAAAAAAAAGGACATACAATGGATCAATGTTTCAAGATTATCAGATATCCTGACTAGTAAAAAATTAAGGCAAAACAGTGTAACTGTAATACCCCGTATTTTTAAAACCCAAATTTATTAAGTTTAATGATTTTATTAGCGTAATTTGATGTAAATATTTAATTATTTTAATTTTGATTTGTTTTATGGATTTATCGATGATTTCGAATTCATATTTGAATTTAATTAATCGTTGCCGTTGCGAACCATTCTGGACAAATTCGTTCACGACCGTGATTTTATTATATTCTTATGATTTCGATTTTCGGTAAAAAATATATATTCCCTTTCTTTCTTGTGTTTTGATTTTTAACATTTTAGATTCGTTTTCGATTATAATTTCGTCGTATGATTACGACTTTATTTTGGAGTTATATTTCGTTAACGAAATATATTATTTAAATTATAAAATTTCTCTTTAAATAGTTAAAGTTATTTTAATGATTTTATCCGTAGAAAATATTTCCGACTTTAAATTTATTCGTTTTCAAAAATTGTTAATATCTTCAAGAAGTTTTAAATTAAAAAGATTTCGGAGTTTATTTATGAATTTCTTTCCGGAATTAATTTTCTTTCGTTTTACGATTTTTGGTTTACGGAAAACCGATTTCGGAAATTATTTAAATTAGTCTCGGTTTATTAGAATTTAATTTAAATATTTACTTTTATGCTTTTAAATATTATTTCGAGGTCTTATAATGTATTTCCGTAAATAATATAAATTTTTACGTTCGTTGGTAAGTTTTTCCGAAAATGTTTCTAAAATTCTTTATGTAGCTTTTATATCGATTTTAAACCTTCGGAACCTTAAAAAATAATTTCTGTTTAATGAATTTTAGATAAAATCTCCCAATAACAATTTTTAAATTTTAAGTAGTTTATTTTATATGTGTATTTGTAAAAAAAAAAAAAGAACAACCATCACCCGACCGGTGCCCCAGCCCCTCTCCCTCTTCCTTTTTCTCTCCTTCTCTTCTTTCTCCCTTTCCCGTGCGTCCCTGTCCCGCAACCCTAACCCTAGCCAGCCACCCCTTCTCCCAGCTGCCCCGCCGGCCGAGCTCCGACCGTCATCGACCCGCACAGCAGCCGCAACCGACCGCTGCCGCAGCAGCTGCTAAAGCAGCGCGACAGCAGCCCACGCAGTAGTGCAACGGCGGGCGACGACAGCAGCAGCAACAGGCCACACAGCTCGCGCCACCGCCCGGCCACCGGCGAGCCACCCTCGTTCCCCGACGAAGCTTCTCCGGCATTTTCTTGTCCCGATTGTGTTGATTTCTTTCGGTATAAATTTCCGAAAACCCTAATATATATATTTGATTAATTGAGTATGGATTAGCTTATGAAAAGCTAAATTGGTTGTTTGTTTATGTATATATGTGCTGGAAGATTGATTTGGATAGGTTAATTGTGTGGTTGTGTTGGAATTTTGGAAAAATTGGATGTTTGGCCGGGTTATGCCCAAATTTTTCGGATCCGTCCGATTTATCTATTTTTGATAAATTGATTATACAATATGTTTTAAAATGTATCCGATTTCATTTTGGAACCGTCAATTTGAGAAATTTATGTAGGTTTTATCGAAAACTGATTCCTAGGTCAAATTTCGGGTGTAATGAAATTGGGTCGTATAATTGAGCCGTTTCGCTCAATTGATTTTATAATATTGTTTAAAATGTATTTAATTTTATATTGGAATGGTTGATTTGGGAAAATTGTGCGTGATTGATCGGAATTGAATTTTTAGGTCAAAACTCCCGCGGGTTTAAATTGGTTTGGGTAATCGGATTATTTTATTTAATTGACTATATAAATTACATTATAATATGTTTAATTACATTTTCGAATTGTCAATTGATATGTTTTGGTAAGAATTGATCGGATTTGTGTTCCGGGCTCAAAAACCCTAATTGTACTAAATTGCGTATTTCTTTTATTGGTTTTGAGCAATTGATTATTTGATATGTTATAAAATGTGTTTAATTGCTTTTCTAAACATTTAATTTGATTAAATTTATAGAATTTTAACGAATTGTATTTTCGGGCCTAAAACCCTAAATTTCAAGTGAAATTATGAAATCGATTACTTGTATTGTTGTTTTTCTAAAATTGAATGTATAGAAATAGTTGAAATGGTATTAATTGCTTTCTAATACCTTTAATTCGAATTGATTAAATTGAATTACTTGAGTTCGTGTCGTGGGCTTTAAAACCCTAATTTTCGGGGATGACTTTATAAAATTGATTTTTCTATGTGTATTTTATCTAATCGAATTCTATCTTTGGGTTTTAAATCATTTAAATTCTATTTTAACCTAATTGGGTTGGATTTGGTTCTATGTAAATGGTTAGATTACCTATTTAGTTGTAAAACCTAATAAATAAGTTATTTTCGATAAATTAACTTATGATCGATTATTCTTTCTCGGGCTTTCCAAAGTAAGTTGAAATGTCCCAAGTGATATTGGTATTAATCCATTTTGATTTAGTTTTAACCTTAAATCTTAATAAAGCTATGCTTTTAAGTTCTAATTTTTGGTCACATTTTCTAAGAGAGATCATTTGGGTTGTTTGTGTTTGTTTAATTAGAATATGTGAATTATTGATTGATAGAATAGTTTCTAATTTAGTTTTCGATTTCTATCGGATCTAGGAAAGCTTTCTCGTGGATCCACGAGCTAGGGATCTCTCTCTCTCTCTTATCTCGCTTAGCTAGCTTCGGATCCAGGTAAGTCTCTACTTACCTCTACTTATGGGTGTTTAGTAAGGACGAAGCTAATGGCCTTGTGTTATGTGTGACGTGGATGTGTTGAATGTTGTGTATGCCATGCTATGCCATGTATTATATGATTTGTGCATAACTTGTCATATGTGTAGCGCAGCTTGGAGATTGAGGTATGTTGTATGTGCCCCCATGATATGAACATGACATGTATATGTATGATGTTTATGATGTATTATGTTATGGCCCTCTAGGACCTGCATATTAGGGTAAACGGTAATTTGAGTTGGGAACCATCATGGGAGTCTTGAAGTTTGTATGATGGTATTAATGTTCTATGGCGGTCCTAATGTTGTATGGTGGTATTAGCGACTTTATGGAGGTATTAATATTGTATGGTGGTATTAGTGATTTTATGGAGGTATTAATATTGTATGGTGGTATTAGGGTTGTATGGTGGTATTAGTGATTTTATGGAGGTATTAAAATTGTATGGTGGTATTAGAGTTTGTATGGTGGTATTTGTGATTTTATGGAGGTATTAATGTTGTATGGTGGTATTAGGGTTTGTATGGTGGTAATTGTGATTTTATGGAGGTATTAATGTTGTATAGTGGCATTAGGGTTTGTATGGTGGTATTAGTGATTTTATGGAGGTATTAATATTGTATGGTGGTATTAGGGTTTGTATGTTGGTATTTATGATTTTATGGAGGTATTAATATTGTATGGTGGTATTAGGGTTTGTATGGTGGTATTAGTGATTACATGGTGGTATTAATGGCTTATGGTGGTATTAGGGTTTGCATGGTGGTGTTATGGTTTGCATGATGGTATTAATGTTGGTATGGTGGCAATAGGGTTTGCATGGTGGAGAGAGGGTTTTGCATGGGAGTTAATGATTGTACGGTATTAAGGTTTGGAGTGGTTAACTCGGGAACGTTGTGATTAAGTAGGGTTGGAGTAACTAATCGTGATGGTTGAGGATAATTAAGGTTTTGGATGGCTAAGTATGGGGGTTATGGTGAAATAGGGATAAGAGTGGCTAACCACGGTTTGGTGTGGACAATTAGGGTTGGTATGGCTGCTTAGAGTTGCTTGGCGTTATCATGTGTATTTATTGATTAAAGTGTGGTTATGAATTGGGTTTTTATTAGTTGTGATGAGTATAGTATAAATAGAATGATTTATGCATGTCAAGAGTATTGTGTGATTCAATAAGACACGAATAAGACATTAATTACGTAAAGCGAAAGACTGATGAGCCCGACCCAGTCCGGTCCACCGGTTAGAATAGTAGCCAGAGGTGTTTTGCCCTGGGTGTTTATTTCCGGTCCACCGGCTATAATAGTGGTCAGAGGCGTTCTGCCCTGAGTGTTTATTCCGGTCCACCGGCTATAATAGTGGGGGATTTGGGCTCGACAGACCCAAACGAATAAGTTAATCCACAGGAAAGATACTAAGTACTTACAGCGAAACACCATGTGAGTCGGGGCCATGATCCGGTCCACCGGCTATAATAGTGGATCAGAGGCGTTTTGCCCTGTGCGTTTATTTTTCGGTCCATCGGCTATAATAGTGGATTAGAGGCGTTCTGCCCTGTGCGTATATCTTCCGGTCCACCGGCTATAATAGTGGGGCTCCCGCGCTCATATGGATTAATGAAGAATGCTTTGAATGAAAATGAATGAAGTAATCCATGGGAAAATACTAAGTACTTATAGTGAAACACCATGTGAGTCGGGGCCATGATCCGGTCCACCGGCTATAATAGTGGATCAGAGGCGTTTTGCCCTTTGCGTTTATTTTCCTGTCCACCGGCTATAATAGTGGATCAGAGGCGTTCTGCCCTGTGCGTATATCTTCCGGTCCACCGGCTATAATAGTGGGGCTCCCGCGCTCACATGGGTTATTGAAGAATATGTGTGGAATGAACATATTATTAATGAGAATAAAGAATAAGTCGAATTGGACCATAACCGGCTTTTATTATCTGTTACTACATGTTGCTTACGTGAGTATGTCACGCATTGAGTTTTAATAATATGGATTATTCCTACCTGAGGCGTATGAGCCACTTTACATCTCGGTTATACCACGCTTATACGTTAAATAGAATGTTACGTATGTTTTATATGTTACTCTAGGTGTATGGTAAGATATATGTTGTGGGTTGGAATATGCATGATATTGTATTAAAGTGTTGTATCCGGATTTAATATGCACTTGATGATATCCCTCCTATATGATAGGGTAGCGAGACTTACTCAGTATTGGACCCGTACTGATACTACCTTGGTTGAATGGGGTCCTGTGATGATCCACCGATGGTGGGGAGCAGACCTCTTGTGCAGGTTGATACTATGTTGGGGTGGAAGGCCTGACTTGAGTGAGTAGGCAATCCGGATATTGGTCCCTCGGGATCTGTTTCATTTAGCTATATTTTGTACTACGCTTCTTGTTTTGAAACCGTACTCTTAAGTTGTAATCTTAACGATATTTTAACTATTGTCGACTCATGGTTTTCGTGAATGGTCTATGTTAACTATGGACCTGTGTTTTGATGACTCTTACTTAACGATTGTTTAGTTTAGCCTTGGCACTTAGTATCGGAACGGTAGGAGTGAACCGGTCTGGTACTAAGTGTGGCGGTAATACCCCCAGGTTTATGGTTTTAATTCTTTCGCTTCCGCTAAACCTTCTGATTTAAACGAAATTTTTCAGGAGTGAAATTTGGGGGTGTTACATTCATGTCTTTGCCAAGTGTTATTTCTTTCTTTCAAAGACTATGTCTTTCTATGGAGTATTAGGGCATGTGAATTGTCTACAAACTCCAACTTTATGTTGTAATTGAGTAAATTCCTTTGAAGTGTATTCTCCTTTGTTATCGGTGTGTAAACATTGAGTAAATTCCTATCATAGTTGGTTTACCCAATGGTATCAAACCATCTGTTAACAAAGAAGAGATATCTTACTCAACTCTTCTCTCATCCTTAGGGATGTTCTTTTTAATCCCACGTATCATCATCACCTATTAAGTGTAGGTAAGCTGATTGACACATATATGATCACAACTTACTTCAATTCTTCTGGATGTTTTTTTTTTCAAGACCCAGCCTCTAAGCACGTGCTTGAAACTGGCAAAAGAAAGAATTGACTATACTTATTGCAATTTGACAATGTCTCTCATTCGTCTAGTCTATCACAATGTTGTATTAATGCTTGTAATGATTCTTTAGACATCCATGTAGCTCATGCTAGATTAGGTTATCCTTCCTTATCTAAAATGCAACACATTGATTTGCATAACTCTGGTGGATTGTCTACTTACTTATGTGAAGTTTTCATCCATGCTAAGCAGCATAAATTTCCTTTTACACGCAGTATCACTATAGCTCCTAATCAGTTTGACTTGATACATGTGGACTTGTGGAGGCACATAAAACTACCTCTCTAAGTGTGTATTCTTATTTCTTTACTATTCTTGATGATTTTTCATAATGCACATGGATGCTTCTTTTACATAATAAACAATAGAATCATTCTACTCTTTTTAGATTTATTGTTTATGTCAAAAGTCAGTTCCTAAGATTCATCAAGCTCATTCAAAGTGATAATGGGAGTCAAATAGTTAATGAGGTATGTCAATCTTTATTTTGGACAGAGGGTATCACTCACCAACGAACCATTCCTTATACCCCACAACAAAATAGCATAGTGGAGCACAAACATCGCCATTTTCTTGAGATGGCACGAGCCTTACGATTTCTTGCTCAACTTCTAGTACGATTTTGGGGAGAATGCATTCTAGCAGCTAAGTGTCTGATCAATGTACTGCCTACCCCTATCCAACAATGGAAAACTCCATTTAAAAGGTTATATAACAAACAACCAAGTTATGATCATTTAAGAATCATCAATCGTTTATGTTTTGCCCACTCATCCACTTCATATAAACTATAAAGTCAAGCTCGTCATTGCATTTTCCGTGGATACCCTTATGGTCAAAAGGCCAAAAAAGTCTTTGATCTTAAGACAAAGTATTTGTGCCTCAAAATGCTATTTTCAAGGAATAAAGTTTTCCTTATAAGTCACCAACTCATGAAGTCATTCCATAAATGGGCCCACCTCCTTCATCACTTTCCCATTTGAATCCTGCTAGCTATGGTAGTCCATATGTCAGTTGTTTCCCACGATCATTACGTCCTCAAATAGATGTACCCACACATTTACATACATTATCTAGAAATTTTGTACCTACATCTACACATACAACATCTTATACAACAGTTGTTTCCATTTCACCTAACCCACTACCTTTTCCACAAATATCTACATCCAATTCTACATACCAAAATCATGAACCAGTTCCTTAAATTATCATGAACAAGTCCACTAGGACCATTCATCCTCCTCCTTTTCTACAAGATTTTTATTATTCTTACTTACCTGCTCACACTGCATCTTCTTGTTCTCTCTTTGATTCTTCTCATCTTTCCTCTACTTATGTTGCTTCTCTTAACAATGTGTTGGCCACCTATGAGCGACATAGCTATGAACAAGCAAAACATGATCCACAATGGATCGAGGCCATGGATAAAGAACTTCATGCACTTAATAAAAATAAGACTTGGGATGTAACACCCCCATTTTTCACTACCAAAAAATTTCATTTAAAGCAATGCGAAAGCAGAAAATACTAAAGACACATAGAAAAAATAAAGTGTTACTATCGTACCTAACACAGGATAGATGTTCATCGCCTACCCTATATTGAAAACAAGGCTAAAACCAACCAACCAATTTAAAATAGAGTGAGCAAACTTCAATTACATAAACATTAAAAGATTGTTTACATCAAGGGACCTCGACGATCCCTGACTAAGTTAAATATAGGAAGACAGATAAGTTAAGAGTACAAGGTTATATTAAGATGGGATTAATGTGTGACCCCAAAACCATGGTCCGTCATGGACTGCACAAAATCCTCTGAATATCCATGCTCTCAAGCCTTGAACCCAAGCTGAGGTAGGCCCACTACTCACCAGCACTAAAAACCTACACATTGCACTCTATTCATGGGAATGAGCAGGTAATCACGCAAAAAAACACATCAGTATACTACGTACTGAGTAAGATAAGTTGCCTCCTCAAAGAAAGTCACAAGTATGTAAGATTCTATCATAACATGAATATCATATGTAACATGCATTATGCTAAGGCCAAACAGGTAAATTTAGTAATGCATAAGAATATACTAGCATGCATAACTCAGGTAACTCAGAATGTGTCATGCTTAACTTCATAGTGAAATAACATAGATAATCACACATGTACTAGGTATATTAATCCGAATAACCACTAGGGTTATTTTCCAACTTGTTCAATCGATTAAATTATACTATTTCTTTATCTATATATTGATATAGGTCAACATCCAATCAATCCTTCCAATTATTAACGATTTAGTCATTTAAGCTATTATCCAAGTGTTCATTCCAACTTTTACCTTTTTAGTACCCAAACCATTGTTCCCATCATCATCCAATTATTTCTCATCCACTTATTCATCATCCAAATTTTTATCATTGAATTATTCATCATTCGATTATTTATCATCGAGTGATGGACTATGTACCACCCCATGGTCTCACATACCATATAATATTATCTAAACCAAGGGACATAACATCCAGGCTGAAGCAAGTCACCAAAATGGATATAAGTCTAAACTGGAGCCAACCATAATAGACATAAGTCTAAGCCGAAGCTAACCACCTAGGTAACTAGGCACTTTAGTATTGATACCCCTAGTACATCATCAATGTCTAGATTAGGTAAGGTAATGAGATCTCTAAGATCCCGCTCGAAGGTAAAGCCTGAAGGCACCAATAAACGCACAAAGGCAGACTAACCCCCGATAGCTAATAAAGGATCGGATAATCCATAATCATATATAACTCGATTGTCTTTCACTTTACATGATTAGTACATTATTCATGAGGTTAAGTGATCACACAAGGCCCATACAAAGAATAAATAAGGCATTCGTATATTTCTTCCATATCAATCCTTTCCCATTCCCCAACCATGTATGGGATTTCCATTTATGCTTATCCAATATTATTCATGCCCATTATATCATTTCATTTAAGCACATGTTGTGTTTCATTACTCTTTTTTTCTCAAAACCATCACATTTCATATATGGTACACCCATTTAGCCTTTATAATACCCATTGAGTATATCATCAATTATGGTCCGTTTAATCCATCCATTTGGTCATTAATCCATGATAAAATATGTATTTTATCCCTTTAATAATCATAAGACACCCCCATACATAGCCTCAAAGCATAACCAAACTGAAAGGAACCAAATCGCACAAATCAGCTGAACTAGTCGATCAGTTTGGACCGACCAATAGATCAATTTAGCTCAACCAAACCCTGTTTTTCCTCAAAATGGTAAATCAGTTTGGGCAAGTTAGTCAACTGCTCACAGACCAAGTAATAGGTTTTGTCTAATCAGTCAATGGGTTTAAGTAGAGAGCAAGACCAAAGTCTCTACGGGTTTACCAATCAATGGGTTAGGTCCACAAATAGACTATTTTAGGAACCAGTCGATCGGTTTGACCTAACTAGTCAATCGATTTGCCCTATAATAGCATCAAACAATCATTTCCATATAGATCATGCTTATAAATCTTTATCTTACCACATTAAAACATGTTTAAACATCACATTGCACATTTTCAACCTACCTTAATTGCACTTTTCAACATTAATCATTACAATCCATTTTTTTCTCAAGATTCATATTTTTCACTCAAAATGCACAATCTAACCATCCAAATCAGTTCTATAAGCTATATATATTCATGCCAACATGAAATATCAATTTAAAGAGTTTCATATCATATAGGATTACTCACAACCCATCTTAGAAGTAAGAATAACTTATTTGATGCACGTAAAACTTTTCTTAAACAAGAAATCTCAACATATGAAATCCTCAACTTTCATAACCTTAAAACAACAAGTTTTAACTTAAAAATCCATGCATAAATTTTATAGATTCGAACTTAGAATAGAAGGGAAAGAATGAGCATACCACTCCCAAAGGAAAACAAAGAATACTAAGTTGAACCACTTAACATTTTTCCTAAATCTAACTCTTTCTTACATAATAATTAAAACAAAAGAGAGCTAGAAAAAGGACTAAAAGAGTGAAGGGAATTCAACTGTAAATTTCAAAGTGCAGAGGGAAAAGTTGAATACTAGAGAGTTAAGTATTTTCAGTGGCTGAAAAGAAGGTGAAAAAAAGAAGTGATTAGGGATATTTATAGCCAACCAATCAATATGAATCAGAGTGTGGTAAGGAATAAATTTAAAACCCTAAATCCCAACATTTGAATTTGAGTTAAACGAACATATTTCGTCCAAGATATGTTGGCCTATCCTCCAAAGCTCAAATGGTGATTTTGGAGGAGTGCAAGTCGATTGGTCTAGAAATACAATTCAAAATCGGGGTAATGGAAGGTCAGCATGGAAGAAATCAAAGCAATGATCTCAAAAATATGCAGAGGAGAAAGGTGGAAGAAGACAAGGCTGAGGTTATCTCCCACCCCCCTCAATTGTCCCAATTGACTCGTCAGATTGATCTAAGGTAGTGTTTTTGGGCCAAATGCATCATAAAAAAGGCTAAAATTTTCTTAGGAATAATTTAGCATAGGTTATCAAAGTTCCATTTTAGTATAAGAATTTTTTTTTAAATTTGAGTTTCAAAAATATGCCTAGCTCAACAAACCAATCGATCATTTTAGCTTACCAATTGATTGTTCTACAAACCATTCTATCGGTTCTCTAACTAATCGATCAGTTTAGTCAAGTAAAAACCATTTTGCTGAATTGACGAACCAATTGATTAGTTTATGGAACCAGTCGATCAGTTCGCCTGAAAAACTTATTAACTTTGATTTTGCAACCTCATTTGAAATCCAACTTTGATTCAAACCAAATCATAATACCAAATCAAAATCAAACACCAAAATTGACATAATTTCTCATTCAACACTTCCCAAAAAGATAGGGCATTATATGGGATCTCACTTCTTTACCTCTAAGAAAGTGAGATATTGGATCGAAATGGGTCTTTAAGGTCAAATTTAGATCTAATGGCACCATAGAGAGATACAAGGCCAGAATGGTCACAAAAGGGTACAACCAAGAAAAAGAAAAAGCCTACAAGCACACATTTTCACCTGTAGCCAAGCTAGTCACTATTCGAATGGTCATTGCTAGAGCCACTTCTAAAGGTTATCCTATTCATCAACTAGACATTAATAATGCTTTTCTGCATGGATTTCTTGATGAAGATGTCCATAGGACTCCTCCTCAAGGATACACTCAGGCCATGCTTAGATAAGTCTTTAAATTACACCGTTCATTGTATGGCTTAAAACAAGCCTCTCAACATTGGAACATCAAGTTGACTGACCAATTATTTACTTAATCTTGGGTTTGTTCAATCCAAGCATGATTATTCACTCTTTGTTTGAAACATGGCCAATTCTTTCACGTGTGCTCTTGTATATGTTGATGATTTGTTGCTCACTAGTGACAATATCAAGTTCATTGATCCTGTCAAAAGGTCACTTGATCAAACCTTCACTATCAAATATTTAGGGTAGATGCATTACTTCTTGGGTCAGGAAGTTGCACAATGGTCCTCTGGTACCTTTCTAAACTAACATAAGTAGATTTTGGACATCATTCATGATATTGGTATGTCCAAATGTAAGTTTGCTACATTTCCTCTTTCACGAGGCCTAAAACTTTTCATAGATGATGGTGATTTGTTATATAATCCAAAAGTTTATAGGGACTTGTTGGTGAAATGCTCTATCTTAACATGACCAAACCAAATCTCTCTTACACCATGCAACATTTGAGACAATTTTTACATGCCCCACGTAAGCCCCACATGCAAGATGCAATGCATGTTATGAGGTATTTATAAGGCACTATCAACATGGGCCTTCATTATTCCATTAAATCTTCTCTTGATATCTCATCTTATAGTGATGCAGATTGGGCCTTATGCACATTTAGTTGTCATTCTCTCACTGGATATTGTACTTTTTTGGGTTCCTCCCTAGTTCCTTGGAAGAGCAAGAAATGAAAGACAGTGTCCAAGTCTTCTGCTAAGGCATAATATTGAAGCATGTTTACTACCACTAGTGAACTTATATGGACGGGTGACATTCTTCAAGACCTTGGTCTCCTAAGTACCTTACCTATTCCTCTATATTGTGACAACAACGCAACTCAACCCATTGCTACTGATCCAATGTTCCATGAGCTGATAAAACACATCAACATTGATTACCATTTTATTTGGGACATGATTTAAGTCATGCCACTTCACACAGTCCATGTCAAATCTAGCCTACAATTAGTTGATTTAATGACAAAACCACTTGATGCCCAATAATATTAATTTATTTATAACAAGCTTGGTCCTGTGACAAATCCGCCAAGTCTAGCTTGAAGGGAAGTGAAGACTATGTGTTGATTGTCACGCGTGTCGGTTATATATATATAGATGTTGTTAGGCTATTATTAAGTTGTTACTAATTACAATATTAGTTAATCCTAATAGCCTATATAAATATCTGATGTACATATTGTAATATTCATCGAAGCATATATTTAATATATCCTATTCTACCTCTCTTCTTCTTTTCTCTATATTTTCATTTCGTACTTCTTCAGCTAATCATAGCTACCTTGAGCTGAGCTCGATTAGGTAATTCCACGCCAATGGCATGGCTCAGCACAGTGCAGGAATCCAGAGCTGAAACCAAATATAGATGTCAAAAGTGTCAGCAAGCGGTGGGGAAACGATCAATTGGCATGTGAAAATGATATATTATTCAGTATATGCTGTTTTCCTTCCAGCCACGGTCTAGAAGTAGAAAATTATTAACGGTTACTGACACGGATTAATTAATACATATCTGTCAATGACTTTGTTGATATTTCCGCTTCACAACAGAAATTAAGGTCCTATCAACTGGGTGTGTCTAAACAGGCCATTTTTATGCATCCATCCGCCGAACCTTTTTGTTTGTCTGCACTGCAGTACATTTCCAAAAACGTTTCAGATAACGCAAACAAGGCTTAAAACTTACATCCCAAAGAATTAAAGATGAGCACATACGGTTCCTGGGCTCCTAAACCACAGCTTACCTTCTCTATTAGCAAGCACATCCCACTAATCATAATATTAATTAGTGTGCGGCACATGCATGCAGCAGAAATTTTTGCAAGATAGGCGCAGATAAAAGAAAAATAAATAAATAAATAAAGGCGTGATAATGACAATGACTAATAAATTATTTTTTTTTGGGGGCGGGGGGTTATCAAAGCTTGAGAATGAAGATTTGCCGATGACAAACAAATAAATCTTATAGATTTTATGGGACCTTCAATTATGTTCCCTTTACTTTTGAGTAAAAAAGCAGAGAAGGTACCCTTCTTATCCATGCTTTCTTAGGAGCGAAAGAAGCCGGGAATCAGACATGAGAATCAGCAAGCAATTGCCAGGCACTTAGAAAACATCACAGATTTTGTGCCCCTCAATAGATAGCTAAGCTACATTATATTGTAGCAACATTCATTAATTAATACATGTAGGACACTTTAATTAAGTTTATTAAAACTCGAGTGGACATATGCAAACAATTAAATATTGGTCCCAACATACAATATTGACCAATATTTATTGGATTTTAAGTCAGTCAATATATAAAATCGTCAATACGCAACCATTTCAATATTTCAAGTATTGATTGGCGATATACCGATTACCGACCGATATTTGCTAGCATTTTTCCATATTTGCCGTAAAAAACAATAATCAACAACTAAAACATATAAAATATATTTGTCATACTCTAATATTACAACCGTAGTTTTGTTGCTTGTACTCATGGCTAGAGGATAATATTGATAATTCAATATTGGGTTAAAGTTTTCATTTTATTTTATTATAACCATTATGATCATTATGATTATGTTTATCATTATTATCCACTACTAATGATAATATCATCAGAGGCAGGTCGGATCTCAATCCTCATATCAGCAGCACATGCATTTGCACTGAAATTTCAAACTTTTTAGCCCCAGTTGAGGGTCCCCCGTCGTCTTTCTCTCCCCCAATCCCCCAAAACCAAAACCAATATATTTCTTTCTCATGCTAACGGTCTCGTCATCCATGACTGACATTTGTGGCCGCAAACTAACTTCAGCACCAACTTCAGGGAACGAGTAAGACCACACGTGATCAGCCCAAAATGAGGTGGCGGCACCGTCGTCACCTCTACCCGGACGCCGTCTATTGTTACTGTTAATGGTCCGACAGGCCCGACTATACATGGCCCTGAGACGAAGGGCAGACCATGCGTACACTAGCTAACTTGCTTCAGGACTAGACCAAGGGGGGCCTCAATTCATTACAGTCGCCGTCTTATTACATGAAAGCTACTGCTGCACATGGAGGCTGGCTAGGTTCTCATTTCCATATTAAGACCAAACGTTAGCCGTTGGTTCCAGAGGACGACCAACGATGATCGTCCGATTATGGTTCCGACGGGTTTGATGTGGGCCCAAAATTGGATAGAACTAACTTTTTATACTGGGACGGGGGCTTTGTGGGAGTCGGATGGTATCGGCGTGCAGGCCTTTCTTATTATTTATAACTCTGGGGATCAAGAGTAACGGATGAGGTTTCATTACAGAATCACTCATTAAGCCGTATATACAAACAATTAATCAAGTTTGATCTTTACACATACAAAACCATATAATTATGAGTGGAAGCAGCCGAGCATTCTGTCTGCTGCTTAGACCTGAAGCGAACCGAAGAGGTGGTCCGAAACGGTCCATACGTACTCCCACGCTTTGATTTACCCTCACAGGCACTAATCTTAGACACAAGCACACGCGGAAGGCACAAACCCTTTTACTGTTTACCCTTTTATCTTTGGAATTCGGATTTCCCATCAAGTAGGTGATGGGAAATGTCGAGCCCACCCAATATATTTATCAAATTAGAGAGCAAAAGCTTCGCTTTCATGCTTGAAAATTTCCTCCTCCAAGTTCGATTCTGCCAGCCGACACTTTTGTTTCGGACCTTTCGATATTCGTCCGTTTTCAGGACGTTTCATGTGAATGAATGAGATCAATAAATGTGATATAAGCAGACAGTTGTACACCACTGCACCGCCTGTAATGCCTCTATAATAGGCTAACTAACGCCGCCATCTACGTGCCACCTCAGGTCCTACTAGCCTAAACCCGATCGACGGACCTGGTTAGGTCCACGTGGATACCAATTCTGGAAGCACGTGACTCGGGGCAACTTTTCGTAATTGCATTCAAAATTATTAAGGTGCTTGAAATTATTTTTATAATTTATAATTTTTATGTATACAAATTAGGTTTTTTCTTTATAATTTTATAACTTTTATTTAGAATACAAGATTATTTTTTGTAATTTTATATCATTTATACAGGTACATGAGGTTATTTTTATAATTTATAATTCTTCAATATAGAAACAAAGTTATTATTTTTTTTATAATTTTACAAATTTTAATTAAGTACACATGATCATTTTTATAAATTTTATAAATTTTTTTAATAATATTTTTTATAATTTTATATGGTTTATACAGATACACAAGTAACTTTTACAATTTTATAATGCTCACTTACATATACGAGATTATGTTTGTGACGAACATAATTGTTTTAAATGATAAAACCTAAACAGAATGATACACCTTTATTATATAATGTGTCGTAATTAAGGATACTTTTGACATATCTTAGAATTCAATGTAGCATTTCTAGGTGTGGTTTCTTTGGAATTTGAATGAAGCAGGTGACATAAATCAGGCTATGTCACAGTTAGTTAGTTAGTTTAAACTACCTAATATCTTCCATCATCTAAACATTTTCCTTTTATTGAACAAAATTTAGCACCGACCTTCATCAATCTAGAGATTGGCTTATAAGCTAACATGTCATATCTCTTCGGTAGGTATTATTGACATAGAAATAATCCTTGTTTACATATGTCAACTTTTAGTCCAATAAAATGTTTTAACTTTCCAAATTTCCTTCATTTGAAATCTTATAGAAAACTTAATATTGTTCATCAAATATGTTATTTGTTATCTTTTGTAATAGTCAAGTTATATACATATACTAGCATTATAGCTAACCTGCCATCTCTAAATTCCGACTTATGACATTGAATATTAATATTGCAAAAGAAACTCAACAATATTTTTATACCATGCTCTTGGTTCTCACATCAAGCCATAAAGTGCTTTATCCAACCTAAATATATATAATTTGGATGATTTTTACACTGAAACACCTCTAGGCACTCTGTATATATTTCTCAATCTAGTTTATCATGCATAAAGGTATTTTTAACATCCATGTGCAAAAAGCCTCCATGACTTCCTTGTTGCTAAAGCTAACAACATATGTACAATAGTAATTTTGACAACTGGACTAAAGGTTTCATCATAATCCAAGTCATACTTCCGTAAGAAACCTTATGCCATCAATCAAGCCTTGTGCCTTGTCATTGATCCATCTAGTCGAGTCTTCAGTTTATACACCCATTTACAGGTTAGACATGATGCTAATTCCCAAGTTTCATTTGCTTTAGTGTCTTTATCTCTTCTCCCATAACATCTCTCCACAATTTTGATCCTACTACTTATTCATAGGTTGTTGGCTTTGTTACATCGTTATCTTCTACCAAATTTGTGTTTACATATCTAAGATTAGGCTTACACATTCTAGTAGATCTCCATGATTGTAGCTGAGGAGCTTCACTGCTTCTAACTCCTCCATTGACATGGTCTCTCTTTCCTTTGGAGACATAGTTTGTGCTCCTATCTACCATGGTCTTTTCCCTCTATCGAGATAACTTTCTCTAACTTTATCAAGTGATGATTCAACATTAACTAATTTTCCTTATGTCGGAAGTACTTTCTCTAGTTTTGGTTGCAAATTCATCTTCTTCTACACGTGGTCCACAATTTCCTTCAAGTTTAGTAGTAATACATATTGTGAAGATCATTATAATGATGCTTCATCAAAGATCATAATTATTGAAACATAAGAACATTTTGTGGTTGAATCACAATATCTCCACCTTTTCATTGACTGACATATCTAACAAATATGTAGTGAATTGCCTTCTTATTAAAGTTGGTGTGTTCATGGCTATGCACAAACACATAACATACACAACTAAACCCTCAGAAAAGAAAAAACTCACCAATGATTTTGTGCCCCATAGTCTTTCATATGTTGAGATAAGTCCAAACATTACTTGAGGAAGCCTATTGATGACGTATGTAACGACTTTCATACATTCTACCCAAAAACATGATGGAACATTTTTGGTGTGAAACATATTACTTCATTGAAATACCCCAAAACCCCTAATTTAGGAAATCATGGCCGAATAGGGAATTATTAGGGAATTAATTAAAATAAACTACTTTTAATGAATAAAAAGGAATTAATAGGATAAATCAAGAAGGAATTTATAAAAGTGTAAATAGGAGGAATTATGGTATTTTAAGTTAATTAAGGTTTTCATTTTAGAAATTTATTTAATACCTTAAATTATTTAAAATAGGCAGGATAAAATAGTTTCAAATTAATATAAAATTTATAAATAATTTAATTAGAGAAAAAATTAAAGGGTTTTGTTAATTAAAATGAATTTAGGAAAATTCTTCCATAAATCCCTAAACTAACCTTAAAAAAATAGAATTTTATTATTGTTTAGATAATTATATTTTATTAAATACCCAAAATTACCCGAATTATACTAATTAAGCCAACCCCTAATTTTCCCTCTTTTTCCCTTTTCCCTTTTTCTCCCTCCTTTTTTCCTTTTTCTTTCTTCCCCCTCCTCTTCCTTATATTTCTCCCGACCTGGGCCGGCCTGCTGGCCCAACACACCCCTCCCTTTCCTTCCTCTCGCCGCGGCCCAGCGAGCCCAGCGGTCCGTAACTCAAAACGCAGCGTTTCGACACTGAAGTCGCTAAAACGCCGCGTCGCGATAAGGGAAATTAGTACCGTTGCCTGACCGACTCAGACACCGCGTTTTGCCCAAGTACAACCCAAAACGCAGCGTTCCATTGATGAGGGAAATAACCGCCGCCACCTAGCCGGTTCTCCCTTCCTTTTTCCTTCCCCTGGACCGCCGGTCCAACCCCTCCCTCTTCTTCTTCGCGACGTCATCGTCTACCTCTCGCCGCCTGCAACTAAAATATCGCCGGAAGACGTAGCGTCGACGGCACGCCATTTCCACCAGTCGTCTTGTCCTTTCACCTCCGTTGACCTCCCTGTGGATGTGACCGATCAATCGCAGCCCTTCCCTGCACGAAAACCTCCTTCTTTTTTTGACAAATCATGGCCTGCAAATCGCAGACCATGTGCCGGCGAATCTCGCCGGACAACCTAACCTAACCCTAAGCCCTAACCTCCCATTTGAAGCTCGTCGTTTTCTCGTCCCAATTTCCCTATAAATAGCCCTAACCATTGCCTTAATCGGGTTCGAAATTTGGAACCCAAAAAACCAGAGCCGTCGCGCCGCCCCACTTTCAGTCGCTGTTTCCTCCGCCTTCGGCCACCGTTGCCGCCTGCCCGTGCCACCAACATTCTCCCTACACCGCCCTCTACACGACCAACCCCCTAGACCTCCCTGCCTTGCCCCGCACGCGCCGCCTTGGCCGTGCGAAATTACCTTCCCGAACAGCCTTCGACCCCCTAGCGCCACTTTCGTGCCGCCAACGCCGCCTCCACCTCCGCTTGCAGCGCCACCATCACCCCCCAAAACGACCGGCAGCTCCTGCTCTACCACCCTATACCTCCCTTTTATCCTGGTTTTCCCTCCCCTAGCCTCCACCACCATTTTTTCCCTCTCTCCCTTCCTCCACCGCCGCGCCGCTGCGTCGCCGCCGCCGCCACCACCTCAGTCAGGTTGCCCAACACCCTGAACCCTAAAGCTTAAAAATAAATAAATAAATAAATAAATAAAAATAAAATTGATTAATGATTTTATCTTATTAACTACTACTATTAGTATTATGATTAATATTAACATTACCATTATTATTACTAATATTGTTATTATTATTAATACTACCACCCTTATTAATATTACTAGGACTCAACATTACCCTAAGGACTTTTAAGTAATGGTGTTAATTAACTATAGGGCCTTGTTAATCTATTACTATCATCATCATCATCATCATCATCATCATCATCATCATCATCATCATCATCATCATCATCATCATCATCATCATCATCATCATTATTATTATTATTATTATTATTAGTGTTATTATTATTATTATTATAATGATTGTTATTACTATTATTATTATTATTATTATGATTGTTATTACTATTATTATTATTATTATTATTATTATTATTATTACTATTATTATTATTATTATTATTATTATTATTAGTAGTATTGTTGTTGTTATCATTATTATTATTATTATATTTACTATTTTTATTATCAACATTTCTATTATGGTTGTTGTTATTATTATTATTATTATCATTATCATTATTATCCTTATTATTATTATTATTATTATTATTATCACTATTATCCTTATTATTATTATCATATCATTATTATCCTTGTTATTGTTTTGTTGTTGTTGTGTTTAACGCATCTATTATTTTATCGATTATTACTGTCGTTATTATCCTTAACGTTATACTTTAATATTATTACCTTAGTATTTTTGTTATGCTTAGTATTGCCACAACCATTGTATTATTATTATTGTGATTATTATTATTGTTATTTTTATTATTGTTATTTTTTTACTATTGTTATTATTGTTACTATCATTATTGCTATCATCACTATTATCATTACTATGATTAATACTAGTGTTATTATGTTTATTTTTCTCACTATCATTATTATCATCGCTATTATTCCTATTAGTATTATTTCTAGTACTCCTACTATCCTTCGTATTATTATTATTATTATTATTATTATTATTATTATTATTATTATTATTATCGTTGTTGTTATTATTAATATTATTATTATTAGTATTATTATTGTCTTCATTCCTACCATTATTATTATTATTGCTATTATTATTATCATCATTATTATTGATTTTGTCATCTAAGTGATTATGGTTGCATTAGTATTTTATTATTATCGGTAATACGCTATCACTAATGCTACTATGATTTCAATTATTATTATCATCATTATTATCATTATAGCCATTATTATTCTTATTATGAGCACTATTATTATAAGTAGTATTCTTATTATTGTTGGTATTATTGGTAATTATTATTAATAATATTGAAACCCTCACCCTAATATTCTGGATTTGCTAAAACCTACTTTAATTAGTGATAATTCGTTTAAGCTATCGTAAGAGTAGTAATAACCTACCCCTTTATTTATAAACCCCATCATTAATATTAGCCTTGGTATTAGGCCATGATAGGGTTAAGATAGGAATTTTGATAATTCCGGTAGAGGGAGATTAACCCTAAGTATTTCCCTCTTATAGGTGAACCGGGTCAAACCCCAGGAGGTGTAGGAGCGTGCTCCAAGCCCGGCGCCGATTTAGGTAAGGACGTAACTAAGGCCACCTGTGTACATTGCATGTTTTACCTGTCTTGTATGCTTTGTGCAGTTGTATGTTATAACATGTATATTATCTGTGTTTTTGCGTAGCGCAGCATGGAACCAAGGTACGTCCCCGTGTTCTCGTCTTTGTGTACTAATATGTTGTGGTACAAGTATGATGTGGTGTGATGTGATGTGACCCCTACGACATGCATGCTAGGTTATGTGAGGAAGTGTTGTGAAGTGGGGACTTGAAAAAGAAAAATAAGCGGATAAAATAACCAAAGGGAAATACGTCGGTTAACATAGGTATGGACGACCTAAGGAATTCACCATTTATGCGATAATGAAGAGAAGGTGGAATTAAATATATATATAAAAGAGTGGGAATAAAATAAGGTTGCATGGGGAAAATTAGGGTTTTCATGATGGTATTAGGGTTTGTATGGTGGTATTAATGTTTCTATGGCAGTATTAATGGTTGCATGGTGGTATTAATGGTTGCATGATGGTATTAGGGTTTGCATGATGGTATTAGGGTTTGTATGGTGGTATTAATGTTTATATGGCAGTATTAATGGTTGCATGGTGGTATTAATGGCTGCATGATGGTATTAGGGTTTGCATGATGGTATTAGGGTTTGTATGGTGGTATTAATGTTTCTATGGCAGTATTAATGGTTGCATGGTGGTATTGATGGCTGCATGATGGTATTAGGGTTTGCATGATGGTATTAGGGTTTGTATGGTGGTATTAATGTTTCTATGGCAGTATTAATGGTTGCATGGTGGTATTAATGGTTGCATGATGGTATTAGGGTTTGCATGATGGTATTAGGGTTTGTATGGTGGTATTAATGATTGTTTGGTGGTATTAATGGCTTATGATGGTATTAATGATTGCATGGTGGCATTAATGGCTTACGGTGGTATTAGGGTTTGCATGATGGTGTTATGGTTTGTGTGGTGGTCTTAATGTTTGTATGGTGGTATTAGGGTTTGCATGGGGGAGTTAGAGTTTTGCATGGGAGTTAATGATTGTATGGGATTTAGGGTTTGTGTGAAAAGTTCGAGAGGTTGCATGGGATGCGTAACGTTTGCGTGGGAGCAAAATTTACGTATGAAAGGCTGATTTGGGGTGTAAGGAAGGTAATGCAAGTATTATTTGGGTGTTTAACTGTTTCGGACGGGGAATAGTACGTGGAGTATTATAAGGGTATGGAGGAGACAGAATTAGGGTTTGGAGTGACTAACTCTGGGTCGTTGTGATTAAGTAGGGTTGGAGTAGCTAATTGTGAATTGTTGAGGGTAATTAAGGTTTGGGATGGCTAAGTATGGTTGTTATGGTAAAATAGGGTTAAGGCACGGTTTGGTGTGGACAATTAGGGTTCGTCATGGCTGCTTAGAGTTGTTTGGTGTCATCATGTGTATTATTGACTAATGTGTAGTTATGAATGTGGAATTTTATTGTTTGTGATGTGTAAAGTATAAAGAGAATGATTTATGCATGTCAAGGGCGTGACGTGATTCAATAAGATACGAATAAGGCATTAATTACGTAAAGCGAAAGACTGATGAGCCCGACCCAGTCCGTTCCACCGGTTAGAATAGTGGCCAGAGGCGTTTTGCCCTGGGTGTGTATCTCTAGTCCACCGGCTATAATAGTGGGGGAGTTCGGGCTCGACAGACCCAAACGAATAAGTTAATCTACGGGAAAGATACTAATTACTTACAGCGGAACACCATGTAAGTGTGGGGCCAGTCCGTTCCACCGGTTAGAATAGTGGCCAGAGGCGTTTTGCTCTGGGGTTCGATTTCCGATCCACCGGCTATAATAGTGGCCAGAGGCGTTTTGCTCTAGGGTTCGATTTCCGGTCCACCAGCTATAATAGTGGGGTCCCCGTACTTATAGGGATAAATGAAGAATGTGTGAACAGAACTTATAATCATAATAAGTAATAACAAACAAAGTACAAGCATGAATTCAGCTTTCCACTTACTCGCCTTTGCGTGTTGTTGATGTGTTGAGCATGTATCTTGTGTATTATTGCATGTTACTTTTATGATTGTGTCATGTAAACTATGTGGTAGGATTGTATGCTTGGCCCTAGCACCTACGCCCTTACTCAGTACTGGACCCGTACTGATACTACCTTGGTTGAATGGGTCCTGTGATGATCCACCGATGGTGGGGAGCAGACCTCTTGTGCAGGTTGATACTGTGTTGGGGTGGAAGGCCTGACTTGAGTGAGTAGGCAATCCGGATATTGCTCCCTTGGGATCTATTTCATTTAGCTATATTTTGTACTACGCTTCTTGTTTTGAAACCGTACTCTTAAGTTGTAATCTTAACGATATTTTAACTGTTGTTGACTCGTGGTTTTCGTGAATGGTCTATGTTAACTATGGACCTGTGTTTTGATGACTCTTTCTTAACGATTGTTTAGTTTAGCCTTAGTACTTAGTATCGGAACGGTAGGAGTGAACCGGTCTGGTACTAAGCGTGGCGGTAATACCCCCAGGTTTATGGTTTTAATTCTTTCGCTTCCGCTAAACCTTCTGATTTAAACGAAATTTTTCAGGAGTGAAATTTGGGGGTGTTACATTCATGTCTTTGCCAAGTGTTATTTCTTTCTTTCAAAGACTATGTCTTTCTATGGAGTATTAGGGCATGTGAATTGTCTACAAACTCCAACTTTATGTCGTAATTGAGTAAATTCCTTTGAAGTGTATTCTCCTTTGTTATCGGTGTGTAAACATTGAGTTCTTGTCATCATTACTTTTAGCTTGGTATAGCTCACGTGGCCTAACTTTGCATACCCCAAATCAAATGTTTCATTTATTCTTGCCTTATCTATGTATGTTTTTTGTTTTAATATTACATAGATAACATACACACTCAAATCGTTTTCCCTTTAAAAGTGGTTGGGCTTTCGACTTTATAAACTTTACCATCTTTAGGTCAGAACACAACATAATCACCTAAAGATATTAGTTATGATACGGATAATAAATTCTTCTTCATACTTGGTATGTATCAAATATGATCCACTTGACTTATTATGAACTGAATTAGGAGATGATAGTGATCTTCCCTATGTGAGCAAACAGACCTAGAGTTGCATATTGTTACTACAACGCATTCTCCTTTGCATTCTCACATATCAAGAAGCTTCTCTTGATCTACACAAAACCCTAATCAGTACATACTAATATATCACCGATCAACCATTGCACAATAAATGCACCCACCATGACAACCTCTTATGCCATCGTCCTTATGCACATTGGCACCATGTGTGATCACCACAAGACATCCCAATCACCTACCATTTGCGGCCATCTATTTGATTCTGCCATCCATTTGTTATTGTCACATCACCAACAACCACCACCTCTATCAACATAACAGACATAAATTATCCATTATTGAAGTTACTAGAAGTCATTGTGCATCGAAGCTTTGTGTCCAATTAAAGCCTTCGAGTCTCATTTGTTCATGGCCTTAATTGCTGAAAGCTAGTGTAATACTCTATTTAAAACCTTCCAAAATATATTAATTTTATGTTAAAAACTATTTAAATAATTTGGAAAGCCTTAATTCATCTTTTAATTCTGAACACTAATGTAATACCATGTTTAATCTATTTTCTTCCTCTATTTGTGTCAAGAATACTCCCTCTTGAATCTCATCATAGAGCTTCATCCTTCTTATATTTTCCTCTTCTTAATCCTTCCACTAACTCTCTTTTATTCTCCTCTAAACAAAAGTGGGTTAGAGTTTGGAAATAGTTAAGAATATCTTGGTTTTAGCCTCTCTTTTTTCTCCTCTTGGCTCACTTTAGTTTGGACAAGGATGAGATTTTGATTTCATTTTGTTTCTTAAGAGATTTTTTTCCTTTAAGTTTTGATGGTATTAAAAGATGATTTTTAGTAAGTTCAACTTTGTTTAAAGGTAATTGAGGAGCTCACGTCTTAGAGCCTTCAAGTTAGGATGTTCTTAAATCTTATTTGTAGTTAGTTTGGAATCTAAGTAAATTAATTCCTACAAGAATAATCTTGTACAAATAATAAACTTGTAGAGATGCTAAATAGAAATCGTTTGACATAAGACCACTGAAACATATCAATAGTGATGAAATCTAAGCACAAATTCAACTTTCATGCTTGGCTTCTATTTCCAACATTTGTAGTTTCTTATGCTCTAGAGTATCGCAAGCAATGTTGTTTGCCCACCAAAAGATAAATTGAAGTCATCAATAGCCTTGAACCCACCACTATACAAATGCCTAAAATATAAAACAAGAGAAAGATGGGTGCTAAAATGAAGCCTAATGGCAGTGCCCTCCAAGATTAGAAAAAGAAAAATAAGATCATGAAAGAGCCACCACCATAATTTCTTAGCGTTGTGTGTTGGGGGGGGGGGGAATAAGACAGAGAGAATAGAAGCTTTCACTTTAGGGAAATTAGATGAGATGGTGGGATGTGGAGGGATGTTGGAAAGGAATAGGATAGAGATTAATAGGGGATTAACGATACAAAAACTCAAAAAGTTACAAAATTAGTAGAAAAGGTTAGTAAGAAAAAGGAAGTCATTGTAATAATTTGTACACTCTATTATGAAGAAATAAAATTAATCATAAAATTACACTTACACTCTTTTATTAAAAATTAATAAAGTATTTAATACATATATAATTAAAAAATAAAAATAGAAAATCGGCTTTAATTTTTCTAAATTAACTTTATTTTTTATATAAAATTTAGGGATAGAATAACCTTTTTTTATATGGGAGGGGGTATTTTTTTAGTTTGGATCAAAATAATTGGCCCCATAAATTTGATTATGTGAAATTGTGGTTAAGCATGATTTTTAACAACTTGCTACCTTTGTTGGATGAGGAACGCTAAAGAACGAAAGGCCACCGCCTAGGATTCTAAGACTAGCTTCATAGAGAACTTATTATAGATAAATAAATATATTATTTAGGTGCATTTTGTGGTTGTTACATCATCGATTGTGAAGAACGAAAGCTTTCGGATGTTCTAGCAATGTGTTAGTAATATTGAGTAGGAAATGCAAAAAAATGGAAAATATAACTAAGGAACCCAAAGAATCCAATCGCATTGCTCCTAGCCTCCTACTATTGCACCAACATTCGACCGTCTTTGGAGCGACACATTGCAGCCTACTTATTAGACGCAATTTCCTACCTACTATCGATATGACTTGACAAATACCGGCTAGTTTTCATGGGAAAGATGAACAGCTGAAACTATTTGAATGAATGTAGGAAATATTTTGATTCAACAAAGTAGGTACTTGCCGCACCGATTATGCAAACATGTGATGTGGTGGACTAAACTCAACTGTGAGCCACCGCCACACTAAATTTGCTAGATCGAATCGTCCAATGAAGTCGGCTGTATCAGCTCATGGTTTCCAACTTCACACCCGTTAACTCCGAACGGATGCCTATACTCCTAATTTTGTGTGAGCCGCCACCACACCACATCACGTTCAATTTACAAGCTGGCTGTCAATGAGTAATCACAGTGTTGATGCTGACACCTAGAAATTCCAAAACCTAGCTAGTTGCCAGTGAATTTTTGAGAACCCAACCCAACGGGTCATCCAATATATTGGTGTTCTTCTTCGTGAAGACGAGCAACATTAGCTAATGGGTCGAAGATTTTACTCGATTGATCAAATGCTTCTAACTTCTAAGATTTAGTGCTTCAACTATGACCAAACTGGTCATGTCTGCATAGGAATTGTCTTGTATTTATGTCTCCTACGCATGCTGGTTTGGTTTAACCTCGTGATGCCTACATAATCTAAAAGGAGTATCAGTAGAGTCCAGTGTTTGTCTGCATTGTGTGATAGACCAGAAGACGATAGAAATAAGTTCAAATTGTAGACCCTCGTAAATATTCAGGGAAAGCAAATAAAGATTTGGAGTTTGGACCATTGTCGATGGCCGAACGTTTCTCTAGTCAGGGAAAATCTGTATATACCAGAGAAATAATAAAAATTTCAGATAGTTTGTTTTATCCATTATTTCTCCCATTATCTACAGCTTATTCTCACATCATAAGTGGATCCACAACACAAAATAAACCGTATATTATTAGTTCTATTAAAAAAATACCTTTTATTAATTAACCACGCCAATTCCACCCATATGTTTAAATTGTTACTAATATTAACCATTATTATTCATATTATTAATTAATGAAGATTATAATTATTATTTACAGCTATTATTAGTAATCAGTATTAGTGATATTATAAATAATTACATATTATTAGTATTATAAAAATTGAAAGAAGTGCTACCTAAAAAGACTTGTTTCCGGCAAGCATGCCAAGCAGAATGGATGAAACGATAATGGAAAATAAAACAGTTAAAATGTAATACGGATCAAATTAATAATCCGTAATACCAGCAAGCAAACATCATTATATTATATGTACTTATGAAAGCGTCTTCAGGCACCATTCACATCAGTTCTTATTACAAGCATGAACAGAAGATGTGATACCGGAAAGCAAGCATGTAATCATCTAATCATGTGCTGCCAATGAACCAACTTTTTATGGCTGATAATCATTTCATCTTAGGTTAATTATTTTTCGGCCGTGACTCCGTATCTTATCAGCTAAATCACTTTCATCAAATAGTCACCAGGGAGGGAGCAGTACCGGTACTAGCAGTGTAGCGGTAGTACTCCTTGAATCATAAAGTCAAGCCAGCATCATGATTATGTAAAATCCTGTTGTTGTTTTTTTTTTTAAAAAAAATTTTACTCTACTACTTTGGGAGTAATTCAAGGATGGCAGATATTACGGGATTGACTACAAGCATATGAGATCAGTCAATAAAATCAAAGCATACCGTTTCCTGATGGTCCCACCTTAAGAAATAGAGGATTACCAGATGGGAAAACTGGGCTTTGCAGTCAGGCGAGATTGAAGGGTAAATGAAAAACGCAAGAGTTAAAGTGGAATGGAAAAGAAATCGCTGGTGTGAAATTACGGTGTCTAGAAATAGTTGGTTGGATGAGGGCCATCCGCGAATAAAGAAATCTGCTGTTTGTCTACGATTATGGAAGTCAACTTCTGGTTGAATGTTTGCTTGAGTGACAAGTGACAATCAATTTGTTTGCTTCTAGCTATGATCTCTGCTGGTTGTGTGATGGCAATGCCACATTACTGCCAATGAACCTTCAGCAAGGCCACTTGATCAAAGGCAGTCTTGAATCTCTTATAGCACCAATGCCATTAATTACCACTCTTTTGCCTCAAAGCTTTCATCCACATTTTTGAACTGATTCAGAAGTCGAGATTGCTATTAAATAGAAAAGACGATGTCATTGAAGGATCAGGAGAGCAAAATGACTTCAATAGAGGCATTCGACTACCATTGACACTTGAGTTGGTCTGTGCCCAGAGAAGATCGACAAGGAGCAATAGATGCAAATGCCATCTCAATTCACATCGACCCTCCTCTTCATAGAAAAACTAGGGCTGTTCTAAGTGGCAATCCCTTATTCTTTAAGAGCTCCCTATCTCTAGCAGCCCCTTCTTTCTCTATTTGGCCCTATCGAAGGAACGTTACTTTCAATTTTGGGTAGACTTCTTCCGGACAACTACGAGAATTCTTCTTGCTTAATATTACACTGTATTCCTGTACATATCAGGATTCAGTGGAAACACAAGAAGGCCTATGGGTGGTATTCTAAAGTTTCGACACATTGTAGCGGAAGTGTGGAAGTCCAATTCTGCTTCAAAATAGCAATGACCATCACTATAAGTGCCAAACATGGCTCAGAAGCAGAGTCAATCACAGAGCATCTACACAGTTGTTAGGCTGCCTGTCTGTCCCTCTAAGAATTTTCTCTCTTTATTACATCACTATGCTAAATCAGTTCGTGACTGGTCATCATTAAAGACATCGAATTCTGCTATCCTCATGACATACTGTTTCGATATAACTAGTTCATGTCACTCCTTTAATTCTAATCTCTCCAAGCACATTCATGCCATCACATAATGCTCCGGCTCCCATCCCAAACTTGAAGACTGCTATGGATCATGATCTACACGGCATTGTTCTAACACATTATCATCATACCGCAATACAAAGACAAGAACACCCAAGGACATCTTCCACAGAATGAGTAGTAATGATGTAAATATTTCAACCAAACTAAATTGTAATAAACAGGCAAGACATAATACAGCGGACGGTAACCAAGATATAATAAATAATAAATAAAGCCAAGAGCAAAACGCACCTCATATGTTAAAGGCTTGAAGCTATATTATCCTCAGGGAATTCTTCCTCCAACAGCAAGCAGCATCCATCTTACTCAATGTCCATATATTCCGCAACATGCTCAGATTTCTGGAATAATCACATCGGATTCGGAACTTCAATTTCCAGGGGCAAAGGGACGAAGGAACAAAATAAAGAGACGGGGCATACAAATCTTGAAGTACTTAGGGTCGTTTAAATAATTTTCCCAGAATTTTATATTCAATAAATCTATCATCCTCCGTTTTAAACCCGTTAGCTATTATCATTAATCCAAAAACTCCCAGAATCAACTCGCAGGAAATAATTAATTGTCTCCCTCAATTTCTAATCAAAAGCTATTATCAACAGGAAACAAATGGCATCGTAAACCCAATGAAAATCTCTGGGGAATTTCATCAAACAGCTTCTATGCATCGATGAAGCATCCGCGAGCCTATTAACACAAGGCTCGTCTCGACCTTTCAACGTATGAAAATCAATCCGGAAAAGAATAAATTAAGCTTTATGTTCAACGAAACGTAAATAATAACGGTCGGAATTCGGCGGGAATTATCAGTAAGTAGTCAGATTTAAGTAGTATAAAAATTCGCTTCGGAGAATCAGATCAAACAACTTCTTCTCCCAGGCATAAATGAAACAGCGACTGAAGATCCTTAAGGCTCCGTTTGGATTGGGGTGAATCGAGGTAGGGGTAAACATTAAAAATTAACCTAGGTGAAGGGAATTGAGGTGAATCGGGGTGAATATTTTAAAATTCTGTTTGGATGATATTAAACTAACCTGGGTGAATCGGGGTGAATCGTTTAGAGGTCATATTAAATAAATAAGTCATATTGAGGGGTATTTTAGTCTATTAAGTCAAAAATTTACTTATTCTTTCACCTTCAGGAAATCGGAGGTTAATAAAAACGAGGTTAATCGAGGTGAAACAGATTCACCTAGGTTAAAACATGATAGCCATGAATCAATTGATTCACCTCCGTTCACCTCGATCCACCCCAATCGGTAAGGTTTCATCTTTCAACAGTGCCGGTGATACGTGAAAGATCAATAAGCTCACGGCCATTCAGTGACAAATTTTGAGCGTAACTGTGTTCGTCAAATTTAGGCGGGAGTGCTTAGTAGTACGAGACCGCTCCGGTCCGGCAGCGTTGGATAGTTTCCGAAAACGCAGACTCGGAAGGACGAGCACTTGTAGGCTGGCCCGCAAGAGCATATTGAATTATAAAGGCCGAGGAGATTTTTAAACTGGACCGAATATCTGGATTTAGTTTCAACCCAGTTGACCTCTGTTCTATTTGTTTTTTATTAGTATTACACTCATGCGTGGCATTGAACATCAACTCTTGCTGACAAAATATATACACAAATTATTAGATGATATAGATGGTGAAAAGAGTAAAAGAGGTCATTTATTTCAATAATGAAATATGAAAAATGCTAAAGATAGTCCTTAAGGCTATGGTTGAGAAATTGAGATTGGAAATATTTAACATTTGATAACACCAATCAACTTGAATTTAATAAATAAGTGCTCAATTTTAACATTGGTTTTACTTCATAATAACAAATTAATGAAATACATTGATATACTGTAATATGTAAATATTGATAAGTATTACCATTAATTGGTTTCTTTTCTAACTTTTTTTCTTGAAAACATTTATTAACTTAATCATCAAATAGAAAATTTTTATATCTCCTAGGAGGTGCAATGGTAGGTTCCTTTGATTAGGTAGGATAAGTGAAGGAATTGAAGAACATGAATGGGTGAGAAGTACAATGGGAGTTATATTGCTACTCATGGAAGGTTGTTCTTAAACAACTAGAGGAAGAATAGAGGAAATGTCAAGATTGTGCTTATGATAAGGGAAAATATTTTCATGAAAAGTGATGTCACTTGAGAAGTGAATTTTTTGGTGTATGAGGTCTACAAATTTATAATTCTTCTTCCTAAAGGGGTATCCAAGGAATATGCACACCAAAGCTCTAGGCTAGAATTTATCTATGTGTGCTTTAAGTGTGGAAATGTGGCATAGGCAACCGAATGTACGTACATGGGGAATAGTTAAGTTGTTTGCCAAACAATATCTTGTGTATATGTGAAGGATCTTGGAAGGAAATTTTTTAATGAGATATATGGCTATTCAAACACCCCCCCCCAAATACTTGATAGGGAGCTTATATTGTAATAAAATGACCCGAGAGGTTTCCAATAAAATGCTTGTGTTTACGCTCATCTACTCATTTTTTTGTGAAGTACCTAAGCAAGAAGTTTGATGTAAAATCCCTTAGGATTGGATGAAGTAGGTCGCTTCAAATAAGAAACCTGATCGGGAGGCATTATTTTATTTGATACATTAAATTATTTTATGAAATTGTGTTTCAACCATTTCTATATATGTCTTAAGAATAGAGAGGGCATTACTTTTGGCTCCCAAGAGGTGGGTTTATGTGACCTTATTAAATTTATCAACTATTGTCATAAAATGTGTTCTATAAAGGCATTGCGAGGATAAACTCAAACACATCATGGGTATGAATAAATCTTTAGGGAAAAGGGCAGTCTATGTTTTCTAGCTTCTGGACATACGTGACATAAAAAATGTTCTATAAAGGCATTGCGAGGAAAAAGTTCCAAATGACTTAATTTATACAAAGCTAGACCAGTGGACCATAAGTAAGTATTTCATTGGTTATACCAAGAGGTATAAAAAGTCATTAGTTTTGTTATCCATCCGAAAGCACTAGGATTGTGGAATTGAGAAACTCTAAGTTTCTTGAATATGACTTAATCAGTGGGAGAGATCAAATCAGAAACCTAGTTTTTGAAATTGATCATCTAATAGTGAAGACTTCCACTTCATGATGTGGATTGACTTTGTTCACAATGTACCACAAGTAAATGTCATTATTGAGCAACAAGTCAATGCGGTTGCATAACTTGTTGATGATAATCGAGTAAACTAGGGTAGAGCATTCTCTATAGAAGAATGTTGCTCTAGCATTGAGAAGATCTACTAGTAAAATAAGGCCAACATTGCCTAGTGACTATTACGTGTGTGTGTGTGTGTGTGAATCTAACTTTAGCATTTGTGTTGATGTTGATCCCAAAACATTCAATTGTACATCAATTGCAATTATTATTCTAATCTGTAGGATTTTTAAGTGGCTGGCTTTTAGTTGACCTTGGGCGCTCAACATCTCTGCATTCTTTGGGTTCCTTTTATGGAAGGGTGTTTGGAATCTTAAGTCCTTGTATTTTATTTTTAAAGCCTTGTAGTTGTGCTTGATGTTTTTTCTATAGATTAACCATAAAAAAAATTATAGTGTTATAAAAGGTGAGATGAACTCTTTGAATGCCAATGATGTCTATGACTTTGTATAGTTATTTGATGGTGCTAAGCCTATTGGCTATAAGTGAGCCTTTAAGACCAAAGGGAGAACCTAAGGTAACATTCATATGTATAAGTCTAGACTAGTTACTAAGGGTTTGCTCAAATAAAGGGAGAAGGGTGGTAAGGAGACATTTCCTTCTATGACTACTAAAGACTCCTTATATAGATTAATGGCATTTTATAACTCATATTGATTTTTAAACCACAATAAATGACCTTATTAAATGGTGAGCTAGAGGACGAAGTATACATGAAACAACCTAAAGGATTCCTCTCCAATAAGGATGATATTTTGGTATCTAAACATAAGAAATAAATATTTGAGATTTATTTCAGGTTACGGGTTGAAATTATTAATAAAATAATTAGGCTAAGATTTACAGTATAAACTATGATTAAATTTAATAGTTTAATTTCTATCAACTTTTTAACCTGATTATTTTTATATCTAAAGCGTCGTAATAATACGAATAATAATAACATGTTTAATATTAAACCTCCTAAAATAATAATTATAACTAATCACAAGTAATTATTAATTTTAATTAGGGTTCCTAAAACGGGGTATTACATTACTACCCCCTTAAAAAGGGACTTCGCCCGCGAATTCCACATCACACCACACAATTTAAGCACATAAGGACCACATAGCACACAAGAGTCAATACCCTATAGAACTAATCTATCATAATAATTTCAAAACAATCCAACATATAACACATAAAGTCAAGCAATTCAAGCAGTCAAAGCAATAATGCCCAGTCCATTCAGCACACTTTGTCCCCACTCATGCACTTTTAGGAAAATTTTTAGAAAATTTTGAAACTTCCCAAGAGGGTCACTCATCCTAAAAATTGTTCCACAATCACTACGCTTAACTATGGAGTTCTTAGGATGGAATCACTGAAGAATGGTATACCAAGTTGGTATAAGTAGCCAGATCAATCCTTATGACACTCTTCTCAATTAGGGGTATTACATTCACCCCCACTCAAAGAACGCAATGTCCTCGTTGTGCCTCAACCAATAACTATCTCAATACAGTTTATTGCAAGAATTGTCCTGCTAAGTGGCTGATTGGTTCATCCAAGTTCAGCTCACAGTTGCGGTTTCGCTATGATACCTTTGTAACACCCTGAGTCGATACAACCATATGGGGGCTACCTTGGAATTATTTTAGATTGATTGGCTGGCCCCATAGATCAGCACGAGTCTTTTTAACCCGCTTTGTCCTCACTCATGCGCTTTCTGAGAAATTTTTAGAAAATTCTAAAACCTTCCAAGAGAGTCACCCATCCTAAAAATTACTCCACGGCCAGCACGCTTAACTATGGAGTTCTTAGGATGGAATCACCAAAATGATGGTATACCATGTTGATATAAGTAGCTAGATCAATTATTATGACACTTCGCTTAATTTAGGGTATTACAATGGGTTTTCTAGACCCTTAGCCTAAGCATATGCCTCTATTTGGCTGATAAGATAGATTGCCCCAAACGTTGGATCTCTCTGGGCATTACCAGTGCCAGATCCCTGATCCATAATTCTTCCTTGCGGTAGAGCACGATAGCTCGGAGCCTTACCTTTATTATCTCTACTCTGTGAGCTGCCTGCTGACTATTGGGCCTCTATACTGGCTGTGGAATCCTTTATGCAGGTTTTTGTTGGTAGGTGACAGGTCATGATGGCTGCACTTGCATCCTCTGAAATCCGTCTCGGGGTGCCTAGAAACACTCAAAGCTCCTATGACCATGCTTACCATAATCATAGCACCGGACTAGCTGACCCTCACAAGTTCTCCCTAAGTGGTTTCGTCTGCAAAGCTTGAAGTGGTAATGTCTGCTCTACTCTTGGTCTCCTCCACTATGAAAGCCAACCTAACCGCCCTAGTGCTACCTAGTCTGACCTCTTATCTGAGGGTGAATCTTGTGATCACTATCTGGAACCTTTGGCTTCCTTTTGTTCCCTAGGGTCTCACTAACCGTAATCTGAACAACCTTTGTGACCTTGGTCGCCTTCTTAAACATGTCAAAGAGGGTGGGGAAAGAAGAAATCGATAGAAACTCTTGGATGCGAGTGTTCAAATCCATCTCAAATCGGTGCATCTTCATCGCCTCATCTGCCCCTACATTGGGTGTGAAACGAATCGGGTCGGTAAACTCCAAGTAATACTGCTCAACTATAGAGGAACCCTGGTGAAGTGCCATGAATCTATCATATAATCCCATCCTGACACTTATCGAACAAAAGCGAGCTCTCATTTTTGTAGCATGTGCTCCCAAGTCTCGATGGGTGCACCTGGTACCTATTGACTACACCACCATTCATTAGCACAACCCTTTAGGAAGTATGCAGCTACCTTCACCTTCTTTTGAGGTGGACACTCTGAAGCTTCAAATATTTTTTCAAACTCTCGAATCCAATACTCCAAACCTAATAGGTCCTTGGTACCCATGAATGTCGGCGGTGAGTGTGACAGTGTCCTTTGCAACCAATCCTCCTATGGAGCTTGTGCAGAAATGTGGATAGGTATCTGAAATGGTGATAGAGGCGATGGTTGACTTAAGTCCCTTTCAGCCATGGCAATAAGAAGCTCCTCCATATGTGCAAGTCTCACGTTCAGAGTCATGATGCTCTAGGATGGGGCAAGGAAGGGTTCAACACACACATACTACAAGAAAATCACATAGTAAATGCAACATAATAAGGCAACCTAGAGAAGTAATAAGCAACTAATTACATAAAGGCCAACAGGTAACCACAACTAATTTTAAGGCCAAACCCAATCCATACCACACTTCCTCACATGATTAATATGGGTTTTCAAAACTTTTAGGAACATAAGTTTTCAAAAACAAAAGGGAGGATTTTAAAACCAAAAGCTTCGATACCAACTTATAACACCCCCATTTTTACTACTAAAAATTTTCATTTTATGGAAGCGTTAATTACAAAATCAATGGGTGTTACTACTATACTTAGTATAAGTCTGGCATCCTTTATTGTTATTATACTAAGTGCTCAGGCTAAAATATTATTTTACTTAAATAACATTTATAATGAAGACATGATAGAAATTTCAATACAATTTACATTGTCCTGATAAATACAAAAATATCATGCTAAGAGTTGTAATATAACAAAGAGAAATAGCAGGGGAATTAAGAGTCCATGAAATATCCGGATCAAAAGAAGTCGGGGCAAATACCGGATAGTCCTAACTCTCAACCCTCTATTTGAAGTCGTCAGACCTTACCCTCAAAGTGATCCTTCAAGGTAAAGATTGCCCGTTGAATGTGCAGGGGACTATGAAACAGAACACGTCAGTACTATGGTACTAAATAACCATTTATACCAAACTAATATTAAAAAAACTAGCATGGAACACATGCAAGGCATACAACTCACAAGTACAAGACATTTAAGTAATCATACGAGGATTGATATGCAGTGATCATTTAGACAGTCAAATTCCATCAAGGTCACATACTACTCATTTTCATTTGTCTAAAACAACTGAAAGCTTACCAAACGAACATACCAAAGATGCTCTCAGAAGTAATAATTAGAACCCAAACTCCGTCATAACAATCATAACATTCACAGCATGACTCCTATATCAGCATCAATTCCAACTAAATTCATAAAATCAAGGGTATATTTACAGGCATGCTATAACAGATCTATAACATCACAGGTATATTTACAGGTACAATATAATAAAAGTCATAACGTCATAGGTATACTTACAGGTAAAGTATAATAAAATTCATAATGTCATAGTTATACTTACAGACATAATATCAACACAGTTAGGCATGAAAGCTACTACCGAAACCACAGGTAGGCTCAAAGGCTGCTACCGAAACCATAGGTAGATACAAATGCTACTACCGAGGACACGGGTAGGCACAAGGCTACTACCAAAACCAATCCAATATCTGATAATAATCATTTCAAATTGATCATATCATTTTTATTTTTATTTACTCGAGGAGGATACAATAATAACTCGGAGACATAAAAGTGCACCGATCATACTGGCACACAAGGCATTACAGTACCCTCCAACCATCCAACCTAGAGGCATAACAGCACTCTGGTCATACTAATGCACAAGGTACATAGTACCCTCCTCACCTCGGACACCTAATTATTAAGTATCGATACTCCCTATAGGGCCCATAGGTCACCTATAGAGTAGATTAGGGCCTTACTCGAGCACAACCAACACACCAGAAATCCAAACAAATCGAGGACTCCTACCTTGTCTCTAGGGTAGCTACCCCTAGAGAGAAATCATTCCCAAACTCGAGGTCTTCCACTTTACGTATTAGTATTTTTTTAAGGTGACCACAGATAATACACATTGCACATTTATTCTCATTTCCATACTTATTCATTTTTCCATTATTCCCAATTATCCAAGTCAATCCTAAGGTAAACGGTCCAAAACAAGATCAAAGTCAACACTAAGGTCAACCTACCAAAAGTCTAAGGCCAACCTATGTCCAATTATTCACATTTGGGTGCACTAGGCTGAAAATGACCAAAATGCCCCTGAGGCCAATACTTATCATATTATCATCCATATAAATACTAAATCCATTTTATTTATTATTTTATCATGAAAAGGCTAAAATGAAATAATTTAATTATTTATTATACAATTTAAATTACTAGCTATGTCAAAAGACTATTTTTCCCTTACAATTGTTTTGCATACAAAACCCTATCATACACTTTTAAAACGTACAAAACACATGATCGCATAATCAACAACGAATAATACTTATTAGATAAAAATTTCAGGATAAATATCATAATACGCAAAAATAACTAAATTGCCCTAGGGCACACATCCATAATTATTATTCAACAATTATATCTAAGTATGCTCAACCTATTATTTTATACATAATTATCATACAAAATATTTTTTATCATTAGATTCGCTTTAAATCATACTTTCGTACCCAAAAATTTTTACATCAAATAATATGCTCGTTTTACCCTTTTTCATGATAATAATAATTAAAACATGATTATATCAAAATAAACCATGCTTAATATATTTCATACACCAAAAATCCTAATGTGTTATCACACAATATTTATCATTTTAGTAGGGTATAACAGTTACATGAATTCCAATAAAACGTAAAATTAGCGGTATCCACTAAAAGTTATTAGGTTCTACTAATCAACTTTTTTACTTAAAAATAATATCACCGTTATCAAATTAATATATATCACATAAAAAAATATTTATAATATAAAAATATTTATTTTTCTAAAATTATCAAAATATCCTTACATTTAATATGGGTACCAAAAATTATTAAAACAACATACACAACTCACACTGCACTGCAGCGTGAGCCATGCATGCGTAGAAGGCTCGAGACTACTAGGCGAGAGGGTTTGCTGGGCGAGGCAAGGGGAAGGAGAGGGCGGCAATGGGCAGTGGAGACTGGTGGCTGGTCAGCGATGGAGGGGCATGGTTGGTGGTGATTGGGTGGGCTGCACTAGATGGGTCGGTGGGGAGTTGCGGGGGATGCGAGGGTTGGAGCTATGGCTGTTGGGCGACGGGTTGCGTAGGCTGAGGTGGTGATGGAGGTGTTGTGATGGGTTGCTCGATGGTGGTGGTTCGAATGATAGAGGGTAGAGGCTGGGGCGGTTCTATAGAGGATGTGGTGGCCGGTGATGGTTGGGGGTGCTACTAGGTGCTGCAAGGTGGTCGAGGAGTGGTGGTGTAGAGGTTGTAGTGGTTCTGTCGGTGATTAGTGTAAGACGAGGACGAGGCTGCAAGGTGGCGATGGTGGTCACCTGTTGGGAGGTTGCGGTTGCTGGGGTGGTATTATGCGATGGTGCGGTGGGTTGGGGAATAAAAAAAATAGGGAGACGGAAGGGGTAGTGGAGGGTTGCAATTGCTGGAATGGTTGCGTTGGACGGGAGCCCGGGGGCAGGAAGAAGGGGAGTAGGGGTTGTGAGGGTTGTTTAGGTGTTGGATTCTGCATGAGGTCAGGTAGCGTTTGGTTGGAAAGAAAAACCAAACAAAAAGAGATAGGGGATGAGGATGGGAAGTAGAGGGTTGTATGTGTGCGTATGTATGATGTAGGAGGGGCTGGTTGGAGGCTTGGGGAAGGTACATCAAAAGGAATAGGGGTTGGGTTGGACTATGCGTGAGTGTGTAGCGTGTATATGTATGCATAAATGTAGAGAGTGGAGGTGAGGTGATGGATTGAGTGAAGTAATGAATAAGGGAGACAAGAAGAGTAGATGGTATAGTAGAAAAATAGTTTTTATTTTTATTTTAGGTTTAGTTTCATAGATTAGGGTATCAGGTATATAGAAAAATGATCCGGAAAAAATAATTAGGATTGGGATGGGTTTAATAGAACGAAATAATATAAAATAATCGAGAATAAATTTTTGAGATTTATTTCGGGTTACGGATCAAGATTATTAATAAAATAATTAGGCTAAGATTTACGATATAAACTAGGATTAAATTTAATAGTTTGATTTCTATCAATTTTTTAACTTAATTATTTTTATATCTAAATCGTCGTAATAATACGAATGATAATAATAACACGTTTAATATTAAACATCCCAAAATAATAGTTATAACTAATCACACATAATTATTAATTTTAATTAGGGTTTCTAAAAATAGGGTATTACAAGAGACCTGTATCAATATGGTGTTAGAAAAATATATACAATGAAGGATTTTTCACCAAGTATAGCTCCCAATGATAAAAGTAAATGACTATATTATAGTTAATGCCCAAGAAATGACATAGAAATAATAATATAAGGCTCATCCAATACACTTTTGATATGAAGCCTTATGTATGTTTGGGTAGCCACATGACCTGACATTGCATTTGTCGTTGGGGTATTGATATGTTATTAAAGTAATATAGGCATTAATCACTATTGACCACTAAAGAATTACAAAGTATTTGAGAGGTACAAAAGATTACATGATTATGAATTGATGAGCCAAGTATTTAAAGATAGTTGGCTATTTGGACACATATATTCTTTGATGGCTACGTAGATTCATGTAATCTACATCTTGTTTCATTATTTTATGTTGGATAGCGGAGCTAAGGATTGCATAGTTATTTCTAATATGGAGGCTAAACTCATTTATTTATTTGAAGTTTCAAAACTTGGTGTGTGATTAAAATTTTTGGTTCGAATGTTAAAGTGGTTGGCTCTAATCTTAGATCTTAGAGGTCTATGTGTGATATTAAGTTGTTTTTTTTTATCTCAATAAGTAATGAACAGTGGGAGTTATGCCATTAGGCATTGATATTGAGTACTTGAAGATAAAAGAATGTGTTCTTTAAGGATAAATTGGTCGTTGAACACATAGACACTGATTTTATAGTAATTGATCCTTTGACTAAAGGCATGCTACCATTTAGTTTAAGGATCACACTTAATTATGGGCCTTGGGCTCCTATGTGATATGTATTGTGCAATACATCATATGGTTAATACATCATAGTTAGATGTAATGAAGATTGTATTATGATCATTTCTCATTTAGTATGCGCATATATAGTTTGTTGAGAAATGATACAAGTTGTTGGACCTTGAATAAATATTTGATTTATTCATAAAGTTAAAGTTATAGGTGTAATTAGCACATTAAAATACGTGGAAGATAACTTCCAAAATATTGAAAGCTTGTTGCCATAATTCATGTATCAATTTCATCATTCAATTTGTACTAACATAGGGAGATCATATTGTAAATCTAATTTATATGGGACTAAGTGGGAGAATATTAAAATGTTTTAGTTTTATAAAAATTATTGTTATTATTTTATAAATAAATTATTTTATATCTTTTTGTGTGTGTGTGTGTGTATTAACTCTTGGTGTGGTCCATATTAAATTAAATATAAAGTTTGGCCATAAAGTTTATATTATATGCTAATATATTAGTAATTAAGCCTAACATTAATCTTTCTATTTAATTCTTGATGGTAGAATTAGAGTTAAGTATAGATGCAAGTATATATGTGTCATGTGATAAGAAAGAAAAGGAGATAATAAATTAATTGTTTAATTTATTTATCTTAAATTTTTGACTTTTGTAATTAGGAGGTAAAGTGCAAAGTTTGTTATAATAACCAACCCCTACCTCCTTTTTCACGTATGAAATGGTTGGAGCTTAATAAGTTTTGTGCATATTTTTCCTCTACAGGATATATTGTTCCATACATACACACATACGTCCATCAAAAGAAAGAAATAGGGATAGAATTATTCTTCCATTTTTTATATGATTTCTATGTGAAATCAAAGATCATTAAGACAATTGTTGAAGGTCCTTATTCTCTTTTCTTAGAAGAAACACGCATCATTAGGTTTAAAGAAAAGGGACGGAATCGATAAGTTGTGTTCGTCATTTCTGCAAAATCTAGTAAATGGTAATTAATATTGTCAACGACCAAAAGCACGATATATGCTATATTTATAATTTATATATAGTATTCAATGATCACAATTCGTTATAAAGTTTATTATTTCATGCTTTTAGGTTTTCGTATGAATTATGTATAATAGTGCATGAATTCGTTGTTATAATTAGTTGATTATATGATTCATGAATAATTTTTGTCTAACAACTAGGACCGGAGTTGTATGTGATTGCCAAAAAGGATCTAGTTCACCTCTCTACCGAACTAGAGTAATTTCCAATGTGGATCGGTAGGTGTTAGTACCACATGTGCATACGTACGCATGAAGCTTTTCCTTAGTCGGGATATATATAGATATTAATGCCATTCATTTGTGTAGAACTTCAGGATTGGAAAGATAGTGCTACTTGCTCTCAGAACACCGAAAGCCAAAGCCAAAAGGCCTTGGAACATCGGTGAAAGAAGATGTTTTTCCTCTCCCTTCGCAGTGGCATCAATCGCCACGTTTATAAATTGTTTACAGCATAAATTAAGGCTAGTCATTAGGAACTAATTACCTACAAAACAGGAACTAAATATTGATTATCCAAATATACAAGATACATAATATATTGTCATATATTCGAACACACCCCCGCAGTCGAAACGGGAGGTGGGCGAACGCTGAGACTGTCCCGAAAATCTTCAAAGAGTACCAAAGGAAGCCCCTTGGTGAATATGTCTACAATCTGATAACGGGAAGGAACATGTAACACTCGTACCTGTCCGCGAGAGACCTTTTCCCGAACAAAATGTATATCCAGCGCAATATGTTTAGTGCGCTGATATTACACAGGGTTACTAGCAAGATATATGGCACTAACATTGTCACAATAGACTAACGTAGCCTTTTGGATCGGGCAGTGAAGTTCCAGAAGTAGATGCCGAAACCACATTGGCCACCCCTCAGTACTCAGCTTCTGCACTCGAACGGGATAAGGTAGCTTGTCTTTTAGCTGACCAGGAGATCAAATTATCACCAAGAAACACACAATAACCAGATGTAGATCGTCTGGTGTCTGGAAATCCTCCCCAATCGGCATCTGTATATGAGACAAGAGTGGAAATAGCAGATGGATATAGGTGAAGTCCATGGTCAAGAGTACCCTGGATGTAGTGCAATATACGCTTGAGTGCATGCATGTGCTCAGTTTTCGGATCATGCATAAATAAACACACCTGTTGCACGGCATAAGTAATATCGAGTCTTGTGAATGTAAGATATTGTAGACCCCCTGCAAGGCTCCGATAAAGAGATGGATCCTCACATGGTGTGCTAGATGTAGCACTGAGCTTCGGTTTAGTATCAACCGGAGTAGGGGACAGTTTACATGATGACATGCCAACTCGATCAATAATCTTGGTTGCATACTTCTTTTGAGACAAAAATAAACCACCTGCATGATGGGTCACGGCTATACCCAGAAAATAGCTAAGTTCTCCCAAGTCCTTTATAGCAAATTCCGAGCTAAGAAGGGTGATAATAGACTTACGTAGCTCATCAGAGGAAGCAGTCAAAAGAATATCATCCACATATAATAGAAGATAAGCCATAGATTTACCTTTTCGATAAACTAAAAGAGAATGATCTGAAGTGCTGTGAGAAAAACCGAGGGTATAAACATAATCAGCAAATCTCCTTTACCAAGCCCGAGGAGCCTGTTTGAGACCATAGAGAAACTTTTTCAACAGGCACACATGATCAGGTTTGTCGTGATCCCGATATCCCATAGGTTGATGCATGTAGACAGTCTCATTCAGTTCACCATGTAAGAAAGCATTCTTAATGTCAAGTTTATGGATGGACCATGCTTTAGATAGAGCTAGACTGAGAACTGTGCGAATAGTAGTCGGTTTGACTACCGGACTAAAAGTGTCACCACAATGTACGCCAACCTGTTGAGTTTTTCCATCACCTACAAGACAGGCTTTGTGCCTCTCAAAAGAACCATCAGATTTTTCTTTATGAGCAAAAATCCACATGGAACGAATTACATTAACATCATACGGACGGGGCACCAACTCCCACGTCTTATTTTTAATAAGAGCATCATATTCATCATCCATAGCCTTTTTCCAATTCGGGTCACGAAGGGCCGACACAGGTGTACGAGGCAGTGGGGATCTAGAAACTGAGGAAAAAAGATTGAAGGTCTTTTTGGGCTTAAACATCCCATGTTGGTTGTGTGTGACAGGTCTGGGAAAAGGGATTGGATGAGGAGGAGGAGTAGGGCTAGGAGGAGAAGATGTATCATGATGGTCTAGGCTGGATGGAGACGGAAGAGGAGAACTGGGCTCATGAATTTGGCCAGGGGTGGGAAAATTATTATCAGAAGAATCCGAAGAAAAATAATGACTCATATATGGAGACAAGCCATCATCCAAGAAGTCATATGTGTTATTTGTGGGGGTATGGACCTTCAAAAAAGGGAATTGAGTTTCATCAAAAAGGACATGACGGCTAATGATGATCTTTCGAGAAGACAAGTCATAGCATTTGTAACCTCGATGATTAGAAGGATAACCCAAAAATACACACGGAGTAGAGCGAGGTTGGAGTTTGTTTATTGTAGTAGAAGGAAATAGGGGATAACACAAACACCCAAAAACCCAAAGATGAGAATATGTTGGATCTTTTTGATATAGAACCCGAAGGGGGGATTGATAGTTTAAGAGCTTATGAGGAAGAATATTGAGGAGGTAAGTTGCCATTTGCAAAGCATGATGCCAAAAGGAGGAGGGTAAAGAAGCATGAGCAAGAAGAGTACGAACAACATTGTTAATCATATGAATTTTTCTTTCGGCTTTTCCATTTTGTGGGGAAGTGTGAGGACAAGACAAGCGAAAAGACGTACCATGCTTTTTACAGAAATCCCAAAAAGGCCCATTATCAAATTCTTTACCATTATCACATTGAATATTCTTGATATCCCTTTCAAATTGAGTTCGGATGAATTTGCTAAAATTTTGGACGGTGGATTATGCATCAGATTTATTGGCTAATGGATAAGTCCATAAAAAATTCAAAAAATCATCCAACAATAAGATATAATATCTATGACCAGCAGAACTCAAAACAGGAGATGTCCAAAGATCAGTATGAACAATATCAAATGGCATATTAGTACTAGAAGTTGAAGGATGAAAAGGCAACTTAATGTGTTTTCCAAGAGGACATGAAGGACATTTTTGAGGGCTAAGGGAGGATGGGGAGACTCTAGATTTGTGTGACCGTAACCACGAATTGGAATAGATTGACCATTGCCAACAGTTATACCACGATTATTGCTCAAATTAAAATAAGACGTGAGATTACCTTGCGCGGATGTCATATGGGAAGTGGCACCGGTGTCCATATACCAATTCGGATCAGGAGGAGTGAGACCAAGGGTGTGCATCGCAGCTTCTATATCCGTTGGAGTAGGGCCACTGGTTGAATAAGCCTGTTGTGGTCGTGGCCCAAGTAAACCAGCCTGCTGGCGCTGGTTAGGCTGAAAAATGGGCCTGATCTATGGAGCAAAAGGAAAGGGGCAAGGAGGAGGAGCCCACTGCATCCACAGCCAAGTCCACGGCTGTCCCTGGGGCCACTGATTCTGGGCGTGCTGCTGGCCACCATGCCGGCTGTTGTGGCCACCGTGTTTTCCCCCACCACCGGAGTTTCCACCAGAACTACCTTTGCCACCACCACGGCCGCCAGAGTTGTTGCAGTTTTTGCCATTATTGCCACGATTGTGAGACCTTTTCCCACCATTATTGTGGCGGTGAGAAGATGGCTATTCTGCGACATTTGGGGACTCCTTGGAATCACGAACCACCATGGCAGAGGAGGCCATTGTCTGAGCCGCCTTCTTAAGGTCGGCTTCTTCAAGCACCAGCATTGACCTTGCTTGATAAAATTGGGGCAGAGGATCACTCTGTCGAATAAGTGTGGCGACCCCTTTGTAAGACTCATTGAGACCTGGCACCAATTGTAGAACCAGTCGATTATTGTCAACCGGAGACCCGACGTTCTTGAGTTGATCTGCCAATGATTTGAGGTGTTGACAGTAAGTGGAGGCATTGAGAAAACTCTCCATGTCAGTGTGGGTGAAATCATACTCAAGTGTGACGGCGAGAGAGTGTTTGTTATCCTAGAAAATATCACGCAACCTATTCCAGGCAGCCATGGTCGTAATGTCAGGTTCAAGAATGGTGTGGAGAAGATCATGTGAGATAGTGGCATAAATCCACTAGAGAACCGTAGCATCAAGAGTTGCTCACAGTTCCTTCTCGTCCTCGGTCTGAGTCGCCTTGTTTGTGCTACTGGCCGGAGGAATGATGTGATGGAGGACTCTATGAGACCTTGCGTGAATCTTGAATAGCTCTGCCCATGTTGCGTAATGAACATTCTCCATCTCGAGTGTGATGGGAAGAAGGTTCTTGATGTTCGAGATGGCAAGTGCAGGGTGAAAAGAGGATTTGGAGTCAGCCATGGAGGATGAGAAGAAGATAGAAGAGGCAACAAGAAGGCAGGAACAGAGCGATGGAGCGGAAGAAAATCCGAGAAAAAGTCAAGATCTTTCCCGAAGAATCTGATACCATGAAAGAAGTTGTTTTTCCTCTCCCTTCGCGGTGGCATCAATCGCCACATATATACATTGTTTACAGCATAAATTAAGGCTAGTTATTAGGAACTAATTACCTACAAAACAGGAACTAAATATTGACTATCCAAATATACAAGATACAGAATATACTATCATATATTCGAACAATCGGGCAAGTGCACGAGGAGGTCGTGTCCCTCGAAGCCTACTATTAAAGGACAACCTTTGCTTCTCTAGGGGTGAGGGAATTCTGAATTCAGATCGATAGAGGATACAGATTCTCGAAAATCTGTGTATACATTATATTGAGATTGTGGCTATAGACAGACATAGATCATGTTTTGTTGTCGGAGGGTATGAAGCATTCTCACTAATCTTTGTTGAACCTTGGGCATGCAATGCGACTGCCTTCCCCTAGGTGGCTTAATTACCATCGTCCCCCACCCCAATTTTAGTTCATTCAGCTGATCGATAATTCCTTATCGTCCTCTTCCCCAAGCCCCCACCCCTCCCCTTTCTCGTCATTGCCACAAATGCCAAGTCTCACTTCTGCCCCAAAGTCAGGAGATTGTATGGCCAAACAGACCTTACCGATTCCACCAACTTCCCTTTTTGCTAGTCCTCCGGCGCTACTCATTCATACTTGACCTACAAACCAGCCCGTAGGGTTTACCTAGTAGGCCAAATATCTTCGGCTACCTCCTTCGGAGTCATTGTTTCATAGCGAGCTGAATGACCGTACCTGTCGGTCTGAGAATGAGTGTAGGACTCGCGGTACCACCAGATAACGGCATGCATGGTGCAGTCTCCCTAGTATAATGGCATGCTAGCTGATAGTTCAAGTACTTTTATTTCAACCGAAGAGGCAGGCCCGCTCGAGTCATCATCAGCCGTACCAAACTTGAAATACAAACGTACGCTCGACTACGCTCCTCCTGCATACAATCAACACCCAAGCAGCTATCTTATCCAAAAGCCGAACTAATGACAACCCAGCAAAGCACACTCCGGCAGACCTAGCTTGAGCGACCCCTTCATACATGCATAAAAATTAAACGAATCTCTGACCCAACCGGAGCACAATATCCTTTATTATAAACGAAACTGTTATTTGAAAAACAAAGATTTACTACGCAGAAAACATTTGCGCAATAAATTCCTAATTTACCCCTGTCGGAGCAGCAACAATTATTTGACCGACTGACCGACACTCTTCCTCTGCTATCTCTCCATTTCGATTTTCGACATTCTCTCCCTATCTTCTCTCTTCTCTCTATTTTTCTCTCAAAATTCAGTCGAAAGTCTCCCTCCCGACAAGCAACCGAAGGTAAGTATCTTATTTTATTTTTAATTTTTAATTTATAATATATAATTATAATAATTTGTTTATTAGATCTGTTAATTTTTTTATTTTATTAAGTAGATCTGGTAGGTTTCGGCGAGATAGACCGAAAGCCGATGGCCTGTTTCGGCGAAAATGACCGAAGACTGGGGGGTTTCGGCAAAATCAACCGAAGGTTGGGAGGGGTTTCGGCTAATTTTGCCGATGTGAGGCATGAGATTCGGTAATAATTACCGATGCCATGGCGGGGAATTAAAAAAAAATTGAGCATCGGCAGTTTTTACCGATGGGAGGGCGAGGTTTCGGCTAATTTTGCCGATGTAATGCATGAGATTCGGTAGAATCGACCGAAGGGAAGGCTTTGTTTCGGCAATTTTTGCCGATGAGGGTCTCCTGGCTTACCTAATTAGATTAGGGTTCCGATTAATTATATATAATAATTTAATTTAATTTAATAACGAAGTTTAATTATATTTAGGATGTAAAATTATATATATTAATTATAATTTATTAATAATATTAATTGTACTCCAATATTCTAATTAAATATAGATTTGGTAAATTATATCTTTATTGTATAGTTTTGGTTATTTGTAGGATATATAATTATATATATTAATTATAGTTTATTAATTATATTGATTATGTACTAATATTTTAACTAAATATAGGTTCGATAAATTATCTCTCTATTGTGGGGTATTGGCTATATGTTGGATATGTAATTATTTATATTAATTATGTTTTATTAATTATAATAATTATGCTGTCATAATTTAATTAAATATAGGTTTGGTAAATGATCTCTCTATTGTAGGGTATTGGCTATATATTTGATTTGTAATTAAATGTATTAATTATGGTTTTTTTAATTATATTAATTTTGCTGTCATAATTTAATTAAAGATAGGTTTGCGTGTATTATGTTAATGATTATAATTATATTTATTAATAATAATTTGTTAATTATTAATTATGTTAATAATATATTTTGATTATGGTTAATTGATTAATTTTAGAAAAATATATTTTTAGATTTATTATACTCTAATATTTGAATTAAATATAGGTTTTAGTAAATTGTCTTTCTATTATAGGATTTTGGTTATTTTTATGATTTAAAATTATATATATTGAATATAGTTTATTAATAATATTAATTTTACTTGAATATTGTAATGAAATATGGGTTTGGTAAATTATATCTGTATGTTATAGTTTTGGTTATTTGTAGGATAATTATATATATTAATTATGGTTTATTAATTATATTGAATATGCACAAATATTTTAACTAAATATAGATTCGGTAAATGATCTCTCTATTCTAGGGTATTGGCTATATCTTTGAAGTGTAATTTGTATATATTAATTAAGGTATATTAATGATATATGCTAATTAAAGATTTTAATTATGGTTAAGTTGATTAAATTTGTTTATTATGTTTATAGATTTGTTAATACGTTGTTAATTATGTTATTGTATTATTTATATATGATTAGATGTTTATTACATTTAATTATATTTTCATTAAATATGTTAAATATTATTATGTGATAGGGATTATTTGTGAATGTTTTTAATTATATTGATAGGATAATAGGTTAGATTTGTTTAATATTTTTGTTAAATGTATTTATAATAGATAAAATATGTTTATATTTGAATTATATTTAATTATGTTGCTAATTTGTATGGAATATATTTGGATAATTCTGGTTGGATTATTGAAAAAATAGATGAGGACATACCATAATTAAGTATACTTTAGTTGTTATATTATACTAAACTCCTACTATTAAGTAATACAAATATTGTTGATATATGTAATGAATAAAGTAGAGGATTAATGTAAAGAGATTGTATTTGAGTTATATGGTTGCGTATACAGATCTCTTTGGCTATCATAATGTGAGTTGATATTTATTAATGATATTAATTTCATGTATGTAATTAGGTTATATTTATGTTATCACGTATTACCTTCAATTCATATACATAATTTAAAATGACTTTATGTATTTATTATTGAAATTCAGATGAGTCGCAGACAAGACAATGTAGTAGATAGAACCGATGGTCGGCATGTGACTGCTTCTGCACGACGTAACAGAACTGGTACTGAGGTACCTGCGCCGATGGCTCGTTTGAGAAATTTCGGCAGGAGTATTACCAAAGGATTACGACGATCTAAGAAATCTGGAGAACAAGAACCGGAAGAAGCATCAGAACAACAAGAATATGCAGAAGTTCGCGAAGAACCATCGTCTAGTCAACAAGGTCATAAATTTCCATCATTTATAGACTATGCAGGTCGTCCATCATTTGTGGCTGATGTTGGTACTATGGGGTTTGGAGGTTTGGGGGCAAGAGGTCCGGGGTTTGGAGGTTTGGGGGTAAGAGATCCGGGGTTTGAAGGTTTGGGGGTTGGAGGTTCTAGGGTTGGAGATTCTGGGTATCGAGGTTCTGGGGTTGGAGGTGCTGGGTATGGAGGTTCCGGGTACGGAGGTTCTGAGTCAGGAGGTTTTCCATATCTTACACAATATATAGATTTTCTTACCTCACCGGCGCAGCCTGCTATGGGAGGAGGAGGAGGAGGAGCATCGTCATCGAGACTCTACCGTAATGATGATGATGAGGAGGAGGAGGAAGAGGAGGAGGAGGAGGAGGAGGAAGAGGAGGAGGAGGAGGAAGAGGAGGAGGAGGAGGATAGAGATCATCATGATAGGGATGTTGGTGATGCTGGTCACGATAGTGATGATGAAGAGAGTATACAATTAAAGGATGAATGGTACTTGCTTGGGCCATGTCCAGGAGGTCCAATAATTCCTGATTTGATTCCTAGCTTTGGTGGTCACGCAGCTTTAGATTTATGGTTAGGAAAGGTAAGTTTAATATATCCATTATTTCTTAATTATTATTTTATATGTAATCAATCATATGTACACATTACATTTGCTTGTTGTATTGATCAGGATCGGGGTTGTCCGAAGATCCACACGAGGCAGGAGGTTTTAAGAAGTTTTCTAGGAAGTGTCAATGATAGGATGTTCGCTCTGATACGACGAACAGGATTATCACACCTTCCATCCTGCACATTTGAACATGTGAACGTGCCGCTTATTTCAGCATTTATCGAGCGATGGCAACCAGACACAAATAGCTTTCATATGCCATGGGGGGAGATGACGATCACTCTTTTAGATGTACATCGTATATTAGGGCTACGAGTTGATGGTCATCCATTACATTTGGACATGACGGCGGACACGCGTGGGCAAATGATTGGTGCAATGGGTGCCTTATTTGGGATGGAGGAAATGCAAGTGAATGAAGTCACTCGAAAGGGCGGGCTTCCATTTAAATGGCTGCAAGAAGTATGTGAATCATACTGGTTAGGGGACGAAGCAAAAGCGATCGGGTATACATTATGGTTGATCGGCTTATCGCTGTTTGTCGATAAGACGGTTGATAAAGTTAATCCATACTTTATCATTTTCCTTCAAGATCTTAGCCAGGTTGAAGGTTATGCATGGGGTGCAGCCACACTTGCTTTTTTATATCGACAGCTTGGCATGGCTTCTAGAGCCGACGCTGCTCAATTGTCTGGATGCATGACTCTATTACAGGTAATTTTATAATCAATATATATATACATATATGCCATACTCTATATTCATTATGATGGCTAACAATCGAATATTATGACAGACGTGGATATATGAGTACTTTCCTGGGTTTGGAGTGGAAAGATCTGGGTATGATCCAGACCATCCTCGTTGTATGAGGTGGTCTTGTGGCCAGAAATTCGAAAATCAATTGGAGACGCTCGAGTACTTTCGGGCAAAGATTGATGTTATGTCTGCGTCGAAGGTATGCTAAATCAATTATTTTATCCTCCTATATTATATTTGTGATATCCATATTTACTTGAATATTTTCGTGAAAGGTCAATTGGGATCCGTACGGAGTTGCTGATCCATATATATATTGTCGTATGGCATTCTATCACGGTTGTATACACTGTTTGGCCAAAGTTGAACCACATATGCCTGATAGAGTGACACGACAATTCGGTTATATACAAGTCATCCCTGAGGAGCCCATCAAGCCAAATAGAAACTCATACAGAGGTCCTTCCCTGAAGAAGTACAAAGTATACTATGCACACATGCTCGGGCAATGGTTCTTGAGGTATGAACATATTTTGGGCCCGGATGTTTTTGGACCAGCTGTTTAATACCCATGGGAAGTGGCCGATGATTATATGGATTGGTATGTTCCGAGAACGCATAGATATAATTGGCTACGATGGAAGAATATTTGGCTGAACATGCGAACGATGATCATCATATACCAGCCGAAAAACGTCTGAACAAAGCACGTAAAACTATTCTTCGATTGTATTGGAGGGGAGAGCCAGCTCCAAATTATGAGCAGTTAGTTACATGTATCGAAACCCTTGTGCGTGATTTAGGAGTTACTCCACCTCGGCGTGGCCATTTGTAATGAACTTCATGTATTACCGTATTGTTATGTGAAAACATTAACATATGTTTGTTAGAATTAATACCACCTGTCCTTATTATTTTACCATTGACTATTTGTGTTCAAATTTAAAAACATATCAAGTGTTTTTTTATATATCCATAGTTTAGAACTTCGTGATAGAAATTATACTATATTTTATAAAATTACTACGTACATGTTACAAAGGATGTAAACTTAAATAAATGTACCATCCTAATTACAACAATTCTACATTAAAGTTGAGTCCGAAGATAAAGGATGAGGGTCTTGTGTGTCATCGTTTACCAATGCACGCCATTATTCGAATCTTGAAGAATATTGCGTATTCCATGTTGAAACGCTGCTATCACGATATCTATTCCAATTGGTATGTACTGGTGGGAGTGGAAAACTTTCCAAAAGATATACCTGTAGAAAAAAAAACTATTATGTCAGCCATTCATATCATATTGAAATGGAAAAATTCTTCATTAAACTTAGTGCTCACCGATATGTAGTGACTCATGTCTTGCAAGAAAATTATAGTGACTTCAGTTTCAGGACCTTGAATTCCGTGCATAGCCACTAAAGGTAGGAATGAGCTGCATGCATTCAATGAGTAATATGCGAACAACACACAGTAACGGGTTGCAATGACATGACCAATATCAGGCATTTCCATCCAGTGTGCCATCGGAGCTGGCCCTTCCCAGTGGGCAATAGTATTAAGAACTTGATCAACGCTTTCATAGACGAACACATTCTCGTACAACTGTCGTCTCGCCAATATCTCATGATACAAGTCCGTACGAATCTGAACCCATCGTTCTTCATCTCCTAGTATAATAGAAGCCAGTGCTCTGAAACCACAATTCTCATCTCCTAAAACATTACACCAGCTACTAATATAAGGAACTATATGTCGATTCATTTGAGTCACATATGGAAATTGAAATTGGCCTGATGACAGAAATGTCGATTGTCGTCCCCGACCCCGACCCCGACCCCGACGTTGAGTTGATCTAGGACGACTACAAAATTGTTGTTCTGTATACTCCCAACTAGATTGTTCCCTTCTAGTGGAGTTCCTTGGTCGACCCCTGTGTTGCCGTACTTGTGGCTCGTCGAAAGGTGTTCTTTGGGGAACTGCAATATTAAATATCTCTCTAGCCAACTGATTCTGTATTTCTGGTGGCTGGAGCATAACAGATTCCATCGAAATATGGAGCAAGTGAGATGCGACATCAACTGGTTCTTGGGGTCTCGGTGGAGTAATGGGTCCATCTATGTCGAGTTTCTTCCAAAACGGATGAATAGCCGAAAGGGGGATTGACATGTAGTTATGAATGTATGTTTTAATTTCATGCGTACACGGTATCCCGTGCGTACGACGCATGTAACATCCGCATAAATCATCATTCCCACTTACATGCTCAAATCTCTGACACTCGTTCTTCACCAACTCCATTGCATATAAAGAAACATGACCCCTCATATTGGCATAAAGATCACTTGTAGCAAAATGAGGAGTGTTGAACCGAGACCTCTCAAGCGATGCTTTTATCTCATCATGTTGTAATTCGAGGAACGTGTGCATTTATTTGTGGACTGTATTGAAGCTGCCCCGTGATGTCTCCAGGAATCTTTTTAAAGATCCATGAGCTCCTTCAACCCTGTTCGTTACAAAAATTTATTTACTTAACTTTATCAACATAAAATAAGCTCAATCAGCTATCATGGTTGCAAGAAAATATAAATCATACCTATTCGTTGTAAGTTGATGGATATGGAACACGTCACCAAAGAATGCTGCAACAATTTTATGTTTGTAGGGTTGTAGCCAATTCGTCTTGAGATACGAAATTAGACTGGGCATGCTTCTGTAATCTTCCTCTATTGACAACAATCGTGCCTCATATGTTTCTTCGTCCGTGGCATCTATCAAATTTTTCCATCGTGACATAAAACCACGTGCGAACGATGAACGACCATAAAGTTTCTTACATTTTTCCTCGACATTCTTATTCACATGAAATCTGCATAATAAATGTTTTGAAGTAGGAAAAATATGTTCCACAGCTGAAATTAGAGCAAGTTCTCGGTCGGTAATAATGGTGGTTGGAAGCATATATGGATCCATTAAGGTCTTTAATCTCTCAAGCACCCATAAATAATTTTCCTCCTTCTCAGATGACATGTATGCACATGCAACGTTGAAATTCAATTGTGTTGGTGTTAAGCCAATAACTTCAAGTAAGGGCATTCCGTATCTATTTGTCTTATACGTGCAATCCATTTGTAAAACAAAAGGAAATGCACGTAAAATATTAACAGATACGGGATGTGCGAACAGATGCTCACTTATTACGTTTGATTGAGGCTCACTTCGATGCCACTGAAAATAATTATTCTCAACCAACATACTCATGACATGCTGTAACATTGTTTGACCATCCATTTCTTCGGACCTAAGCTTCTGTCGAGCATTATAAATATGCCTCCTCATACTCACATTACCTTCAAATTGTTTTTGAAGAAGTGGTATGATTTGTCGTGGCTTCACGTTAGCTGTAATAAGTTCATCAACAAATTGAACTTCATTTTCTGTTAACTTACCAAGAACAGCATGGCCTTGCTCATAATTAGCCAATTCGTGATTGTGTGTCCCGTTCCTAACTACCACTTGCCATCCACCATTATTATTTTCAACACCAATAATAAAAAAAAGGACAATCGGTTTTTTTTGAACAAGTATTACGTGCACCTTCGGTATCTGTTGGTCTAGTACGGACGTACGTACCACTTCGTTCACATCTTATCGAGACTCTAGCCGCCCCTATACCATTTCCTTTTCTAGAACCTTTGATGATCAAAATCATCTTATGAGTTCTACCCATTTTCTTAACCCATGTCACAAGTTCATCCCGATCCGAAAATATTTCATCCGTTACAAAAAATCTCTGATAATTTTCACTCGTAAAAGATGTATTCCCCATGTCCTGAAAAAAAGAGTTTACCATAATAATATAATAACAAAAAACTATAAATTTCATGTAACTAATTTTGTCGCCACAATTTACAATACTTAAAAAATAATATTTTACCTCTTCGTTGAAGTTGTAATTAATATTGGGAGAATGCATTTGCGTATCTTCTGCATATCCATAGCTTCTCGGTATTGTAAATCTATCATCGTAATACGATGGGGTTCTGACCCCATCTTCGTAGCTCATCGGACTTCCGAAATCATCGTACCCTATCGAAGTTTCAAACTCTTCGTAGTTTGAAGAACTTCCAAATTCATTATTCATTGTGAGTGTTTGACAAATATTGAAAAATTATATCTCAACCTTCAACTAACAAAGTTTCTGCGGAATAGAAATATTAAGTTGAAGAATACGATCGGGTAAGCTGTTCCTTTATATACAAGACTTCATGTTCCTATCCCTCACGAGCTTAACATACCATCGTACAATTATTTTACTTACAAAGATATGCAACAGTAAATTTATTCTACGTACCGTCCTACAATACTATTTGCAGAAGCCACAGACATTTACTATCCCTGCTAGCAACCTTCGATTCATTGTATATGATCGGCCAAACTTGCCGAAACACCAACAGTACGCGTTACTGAAACACCAACAATAATATGATTCATTGTCAGGTAAGATTATTTTGTCAGAAGTACGCGTTACTTTTACTGTGTACAATCTTTGAATCAGCGTTTTCGTTATTTGGAAAACAAATTTTACTCCATAGAAAATATATTTTATCCTTATCTTATATTTTTTTAATTATAAATATATTAATTTAATTTTGTATCAAATATTTATATAAATTCTGATTTTTTTAATTATAAATAATAATTATTTACAAACTTTTCGGCCGAAATTAAAAAAAATAATAATAATAATTGGTGAATCGGCAGATATTACCGATGGAATGGTCTGGTTTCGGCAAAAATTGCCGATGCACTGGCGCCGAAAAAAAAAATTTTGGTGCATCGGTAGTGTTTGCCGAAACACCAACAGTACGGTAAGACTATTTTGTCAGAATTACGCGATACTTTTACTGTGTACAGAATCAGCGTTTTTGTTATTTGGAAAACAAAATTTTACTCCATAGAAAATATATTTTATCCTTATCTTATATTTTTTTAATTATAAATATATTAATTTAATTTTGTATCAAATATTTATATAAATTCTGATTTTTTTAAATTATAAATAATAATTATTTACAAACTTTTCGTCCGAAATAAAAAAAAATTAATAATAATTGGTGAATCGACAGATATTACCGATGGAATGGTCTGGTTTCGGCAAAAATTGCCGATGCACTGGCGCCGAAAAAAAAAATTTTGGTGCATCGGTAGTGTTTGCCGAAACACCAACAGTACGGTAAGACTATTTTATCAGAATTACGCGATACTTTTACTGTGTACAGAATCAGCGTTTTTGTTATTTGGAAAACAAAATTTTACTCCATAGAAAATATATTTTATCCTTATCTTATATTTTTTTAATTATAAATATATTAATTTAATTTTGTATCAAATATTTATATAAATTCCGATTTTTTTAATTATAAATAATAATTATTTACAAACTTTTTTCGACCGAAATTAAAATAAAATAATAATAATTGGTGAACCGGCCGATCCCCTGGGCCGGTTTCGGCAAAAATTGCCGATCCCCCTGGGCCGGTTTCGGCAAAATTTGCCGATCCCCTGGGCTGGTTTCGGCAAAAATTGCCGATCCCCTGGGCTGGTTTCGGTACAAATTGCCGAATATATCGGCCGAAATAAAAAATATATATGCTGCAATAATTGCCGATATGTTTCGGCCGAAATTGAAAAAAAAAAAAAAAAAAATTTTTTTGGTGCATCGGCAGTGTTTGCCGATGTCTTGGCCTGCTTTCGGCAGTGCCGATGGCCTGGGCCATTTTCGGCAAAAATCGCCGATGCAAAGGTTACTTTCGGTATTTGTTTTCCGCCGAGTAAAAATACGTTTTCCATATAACAATACCCATTATAAATACCGATCGTTTAATTCATTTTCCTTTATATAAGAAAACTAAAAATACCAAAATACCCCCAAAAACCATAGGCACTACTTGTATGATGTCAGAATCGATCTAACTTGCAAATTTCGCTAATTATTCCATCCCCACCGCACAATATGTCAAGGCTGGTATTTATTACTACGTACTACGATGCCGGCATATGGTTTTGTTGTATTAACTATTGTCATTCTGCTGATTCGTCGACTGATAACGACGCTCGCAAATAATGCTAACACTACATCGTATCAGACGTCTGAGGTTTTAATATGATCTTCTTTTTTTCTTTTTTCCTCATAAGCCTGCCAGCATTTTCCCGATGAGGTTTAAGTTTGGGCTGGAAATATATATATATATATATATATATATATATATATATATATATATATATAACTCCTCCGTTTTTGATAGGAATCTTTTCAAGCTCAAAATAAAAGTGACTCCTATTTTTTTTTTATGTTAACACTTATTTTTTTTATTTTTACCTCTACTTGTTCTTTCTTATTAATTGTCATATTTTTTTTCTTATTATGTAATTATCATATTAGATATATATTTATCAACTCCTGCATTAGTGTGTAAATTGCTGAAATAAAATTCTTTTAGAAACGGATGGAACATAGATGAGCTCACTAAAACTTTTATAAACATTTGAAAGAAAACAACTTACTAAAACACTTATAAACGGCCGAAAATTAAGAATCACGACTAAAAACTGTGTTTCGGGACAATTCAAATCTTATCCGTCCGTACCTCTCGTCAGACATCAAAGATGGAAAGTACTGATATTTATTTAAGGCACTCTATTTTTACTACGCAACAATCAAAGTAAAAAAAATAATAATAATAAGGAGACTGATGTTTCATTGAACAAATCAAGGTATGTGCACATGCAGGCGGACTCATTATAGTCCAAAAGACAAAGGGAGGAAGGGGGTAAAGCGCAGGCATGATTTGAAACAAGCTAGTAAGAAGAATAGAGGTATTCATTCACCCCTCTTAGCCTTTTTCGCTTTTTAATTTATTATTTCTTCCGCGTACCGAAAATTTAGTTAGGGCGGACAGGGGATGGCGTGAGCGCCATGCAGTGCAGCACCGTGAGGCGATGTATGTGTGTATGCCGACAAAGCTAGGTTTAAAATCACAGAGAGATATGAGTGAAAATCAAAAAAAGAAAAAAAAAAAAGTTTGCTCAGTGACTCATGCTTTATTATGGCGCTGGTGTCACGGATTTTGCTCATGCTTTTATAAATATGTCTCCTTTTCACCCGTTTCGTGGCTTAGGGATCTTTGAAGATAAAAGAATCAGATGTGTGTGGTAAAGGAAAGGGGATGGGGAGGAATAAATGAAAAGAATAATTTTTTAAATTATAAAGTATGTTTGTGTATACTTTTTTTTATATGAAAAGGAATTATTAATTCTAGATTCCTTTTATTATCTTAAATTCTAGGTCTAGTTCATTGGGAACTTAAATTGTTTGATGCTAATATGCATGTCACTCCTACTGCTGCAACAAAGCATGGGTATGAAAATGGAGTGGTTCCTTCCTTGGTTTAGTAAAAAAAGATTTCGGCTCTTATCTACAGAGTTTCGAAATCGAATCACACCGTCTGTATCTTATATCGCAAACGTACAATAATACGCGAGCTTGTTGAGATAAAATGACTGCGGTAATCCAAACAGTTTTAGTGTGAGTGTTTGATTATTATCGGTAATTAAATAAATTACTAGTTGAAAAGGCGTTTCTTATAGATACTTACAATCGCAAACACGTATTTCATACACCGTTGAATTACGTATCACATCTTCGTTGTGTTGATTCAGGATAGAACTGATGGTCGGCGACAACTAAAATAATTGTATTACCTCTTTTAAGATGAGAGGGAAGAAGAAATAGAGGCCTGCACAGGCTTACCTCAACTGTTGAGGCGTGGTAGTTGGAATAGGTGACCTAGGTTCGATACTCATGACAGGTGCAGTGTGGAAATTTCAACTCTCTAATCTGAAGGTGACTTCTTGTGGATACCACGGGATAATGGGTACTGCGTCTTTAATCGTTGAGTTACCGTGATTTACCTCCTTCAAGAACTGTCGGACCGACGGTTGGGAACCTTGGGAGCGAGGATATTTTGTCTTTCGGGATAGGGAAGAGAAAATAGAGATGAAAAAAATTAGGAAAAAAAGGTAGTAATTTTTTAAATTATAAAATATATTTGTATAAATTTTAAATGAATGGAGGGGTAAAAAGGAAATCGGGAAACATTGCGACCGCTATGATGGCTAGCTGCATGGCACTGTTTGATTTCAGTGAATCATAAAGTTCTCAGTGACAGATTCTCAAGCTACTGGGTAATAGCCTAATAGGCCGTTTGCTTTAGAGCATGCCATCACCAAATTCCCATGCACTCCTTCCCCTTTTTTAAGTATTTTTTGTTGTCGGGAATACGGTGAAAATTCATGATCACATGCAAAACAGCAAATCAGGGCTCGCACCGTCGAGAATAAGCATACTTTATTAGTAGTACTATTTTTTTTCACTTTTTTTTTTCAAATACAAATGGAGCCCTTCCAAAAGGATGTCCAGTGCACGTAAATCTTAGCATATAAGAATTTCGGATATTTAAAAATTTTGATATTCTAAAATAATTTTTGGTATTTGATATAAAACTTTGGATACCCAAAAGATTAGATATTCAAATTTTCGGATTGGATATCAAATATAATCGATATTATTCGAATAAAATTTTAAATATAAAAAACTACCAAATCATAAATATATTTGATATTATCCGATCTACTGAGCAAATATTCGACTTACTTAACAAATATCCGATGTTAAAACTAAAATTAAAGCTACTACATTACCATATTTAATTGGATTTTATTATATCTAAAAAGGGCTTATATTAAAAATATAATTTCAACTAAATTAAATTGTGACCCAAATACTAAATTAAGTAAGTAAAAGTATACACACACACACACATCTAAATTTATTTATATATAATTATATATAAAATAAAAAATTATAAAAGAATATATAAATATTTTTCGTCAGATCGGATATTCTTTGTATTTGTCGGATCAGATATCTAATTTGTTTGACTTTCCATTAACCGGATAGGATATTTGATTTTTTTTTTTATAAAAAAATCAAATCGGTTATTTATTTAATTTTTATCGGATCGCTTTAGATACAAAATCGGATAAGTAAATATCGGATAACATGAACAACCATATAATAAACCTTATGCAAGTACTCGCTTACCATTACTCACGCCTGTTAACTCTAAGACCCAACCTCAAGCACACCTTAAATGCATATTTCATCTGTTTCACCCTAAAATGTCTATTATTTTTTTAATCTATTTCAAAATAATACCTCTCGTTAACTTTTTTTTTTTACTCTGAATAATAAGATTCACGAGAATAAAGGTGAAATTGAAGGGTAAAAAAACCAAATTAAGCTTTACCCTTATGAGTGCTTTTCGTAATTAGGTTAAAGTGGTTCTACTATTAATGATAAATATTAGGGGTGATCCACAGACCAAAAATAATGATGCACTTGCTTTTGGAAATTAATAAAGGAGTATGTTCCAAAAAATATTTTCCTTTTTATATGAAATAAAAAAAATATTCATAATTTTATATTTTATTTTCTTGGTTAGATATGTTTCTATATATATATAATTTTCTATAATTAGCTAATTGTACCGAACTACGGAGATAGGCAAATGGTAACATTTTCCATCTCTCAAATATTTTGGAGAACGGAAGCGTCGCACGAAAAGTCAAATTGTTGAAAAAAATTACCTCTAAAATGACGTCGCTTTGAGACATTTTATTAGAAAGAGAAAAAAAACTAAATTATTCGGTTCTAACCTTCTAGCCTGCCTTACCTCCTCTTCAGTCTTCAATTTCAATTTCAACATTTAAACTATGACAACACTGGGCACCAATCTCTCCCAACCCACATAGCTCCCTCATTTGAATTTCATTTTTCCCCATTCACTCCTCCATCATCTCATTGTGTTGGCAACGTCTAATTCCAGCCATCATTGCCCATTGATCTGTATTAAAGGTTGGTGATCCTGTCTGATTTTCACCTACATTGTGCCACTTCTGTTCATGTTGAGCTACGCCATTGTTGAATCCTCACGACTCTTATTGGACGTTGAAGCTTCACTCTGTTATGATGTTGAAGGTTGATGAGGTTTGGTGTTAAAGCCTGAAGGTCATCGGTTCAAGGCTTGCAATAGGCCGCAAGAATTTTTTCCATTTTCTTTCAATTTGAATTGTAGACTAATTATTATAGAAGTTAAAAATTAGTTGAAGTGGGGTGTTATGTTCAGGTATTGTTTCAGTTGTTGTGGTGTTGTTGTGATTTATGCCACGGGTGTTATGATGGTGATGTGTTCAAATTAGAACCACTGATTGTTCATCATGTGTTTCTTGTAGTGATTTCAATTATTAGTGTTATGTAACATTGTGGGGATGTGGTGTTGTTGCTTGTTGTGATCATTTAGTGCTTACTTTACTTAGATTGTCTTGTGATTTGTAATTGTGTTATGGCTTCTAGTGATAGTAACAATAATATGGTTTTTTGAGTTCTAATGTATCTTCTACATATCTAAGTCATAATCCTCTTTTAAATTATGTTACTAGAGAAGAAGAAAAACTAGTGGAGGGAAAACTTATTTTTGGACTTGTAATTTTGTTATCAAACAAAGTAAGGAAGCTATACTAAGATGATAGCTTATTTGTTGAATATTCTTAATAAAGATATTGCAACTTGTAAGAAAGTGAGTATGGAGGATAAGATTGTGATGAAAAACGTAGAAAAAAGAAGTTTTAAAAAGAGTTAACGACATGATACTAAATGATGTGTCTTTACCTCATTCAAGTGGTTATAATTTGAGAATAAATATATCTTTTTTTGAATAAAAGAAGAGTGAGTGAGATGAATCCTATATATAAAGCTTTTAGTAATCAAACACGCTCTCAATTAAGTGCATTGATTGCTAAAATATTTTACACTGGTAATGTTCCATTTAGTAAATATTTTTTGTTGCAGGCCATAGTTTACTTGGTTATGCTCCACTAGGTTATAATCATTTGAGAAAAATGTTACTAAGAAGAAGAATATAGCACAAAGAGATTATTGGAACCAACAAAGAATACATGGAGGAAAATAGGTGTCAGAATTGAGTCTAACGGTTATGTTTTTTTAAAGCCAAAGATGTTTTACGTGAAATAAAGGCAAGTAGTTTATTTATATACTATTGAAAGAACTCATTGATGTGGTGAGTTATCATAATGTTGTACAAGCCATCACTGATAATGCCTCAAATTGTAAATCGGTTGGTGAGGTCATTGAACGTATATTTATTGGACTTTATGTATTTCTCATACTATTCACTTTGCTTTGAAAAATATTTATGTTGTAAGAAATGTAAAGAACAATGTTGAAAAATATAAGGAGTGTTATTGGATAACTAAGATTCATGGGGATGATATTTAAGTTAGGAATTTTATAATGATGTATTCCATGAGATTATCCATCTTTAATAGGTTTCATTCTCTAAAGTTGTTTGTAGTTGTTGACATTTATTTTGCTTAAGTTGTTGTTACATTGAAGAGAATGAAGCTTATAAAATATAATCTTCAAGCTATAGTGATTAAGGAAGACCCATTGTCTTATAAAGATGATAATATTGAGAAAATCAAGGTTTATGAAGAAAAAATTGCTTGATGATTTATAGAGGGAAAAGGTTGATAATATTATTAAGTTCACAAAACCTGTGTACCATATGATTAAGAAGTATGATGCCGATAAAACAACCCTTCACCTTGTTTATGAAATGTGGGATACAATGATTTATGAAGTGGGAAATTCCATTTACAAACATGAACATTAGGAGTTTGGAGAAGTGTTTTCTTTATTTCAAGTGGTATATGCCATACTCATAACCGTTAGACCAAAAACAGACTACCTCTTCATTGTTTAGCACACTCATTGAACCCAAGGTAATCACATTCTTTAATTCAATAATCTTATTATTTAGTAAAGTGTTCTTTTGTTTCTTTAATTTAACAAATAATAGTATCTATAATTTTGTTGATTTTGTCCTTTGATTGAAGGTATTATAGTGATGTTTGGTTAGATGCTAATTCACCTAGAATTTCTCCTTCTCGAGATGAAGAGATTTGCATCAAAAGACACAAGTGTTTTGGAAGACTTTCTAAAACACGAAGATCACTCAAAAATTAATTTGGAGTTTGTGAAATTTACGCTTAAAAATGGTTCATGCGGAGAATTTGATTCTCTTTATGATAGAAATACTCTTGATCCAAAGGCTCGGTACGAAGTTAGTTCATGGTTCAAGTGTATCATTGCTCCAAGACATTACCCTCAAATTGTCCGATTAAGTATCTTATTCCTTATGTACTGAACAAAATTAGAGTACATATAATTTTATTCATCCTATGAACTGAAATATATATTACTTCCCAAGCATGCCAATAACTTGGTATTTGTTCATAACAATTATTATCTCCTAACAAGAAGACTTATAGAATACAAACAATAAAAATCAATGATGTGGGACATTTATGGTAGTATTTTTTTCATTATTTACTACTCTCGTATTACATCATAAGTTATGATGACTATCAAACTACAAAATCACTCCCTTTTTTTTCTTTTTATGTAGGTGAAGACTTTGGTTCTTTTGAGGATATTAGATTGCTTGCTATTGAATCTCTTTCTTTTGATAAACCTGAGTTAAAGGATGTGGTTTTTGTCTAAATAAGGCTTGATGAGGATGAAGTGTAAGTAGTAATGAACATTACATCTAGTTCATTTGAGTTTATGGTTGTTAGTAATTTAATATGAACTTGAGAATTATATTTTGGTGTGTAAACTTTGAATGTCTTTTTATGACTTTTTTTTTTGTTATGTAAACTTTGAATTTATATATGTATATTGTCATTCCTCTCATTTTCATTTCCTAATTTTTTGGATGATGATGTCTTCACATTTCTCTCCATCACCATGCATCCATGGGTAATTTTTTCCTCGTGTTTTCTGACTGGATAAAACAATTAACTACTCCAACAAGCATTATTATTATTATTACAATAAAGGTTGTTATTACGACTTATAAAAAAAGTATTGTTGTTCTTCTTTTAATATTTACTAGTATTATTATTGTTGTGTCTATTTTTTATTATCATCATCACCATTATTATCATTATTATAGTTTTCAACGTAAAAGAAGTCGAATAAGTCATCAAACTAGTTTTGTGATATGAATAAACAAATCTACTATTTCAATTTTTCTCGAAAGCTATTTTCTCATACTTTAGAGGATGAGCTAGCTTGGCTTGTCTGGATAAAAGCTTGGCTCCATATATTTATTTACTTAAATGAATCGAATTCAAATTTTATTTTTCGCTTGTTTATTAAATGAATGGGCTTGTGTTAGACTCGAAAATCATATATGAGTAGAATACTATATACAAATAACGTTTATACATTCATACTAACAACTAGTTCCATAAATTACATATTATGTTATATATAAACTAATCCATCATAATTGAGTTAAGACCATGATACTTTCTATTATAATGTTAATAAAATTAAAGGCGGTTTTGATGGCTTTTTCCTTTTTCATAAATCATAGGGTAAATGTACTATAGATAGTTATTAAGATAGCTATAGTAGTAAATAACTCATGAGGAATGTTTTACGATTAATGTCACGTTCTTCTCATTTTATTCGTATATTTATCAGATTAAATTAGATAAACATCGGATAAAAATATAATAAAATTTTAAATTATGAAGTACATTTATATATCTTTAAAAAAGAAAAGAAAAAATAAAATATGGACAAAATTAATATAATGAACAAAATTCTCGTGCTGTCAAACCCAAGCTTGACATGACACTACACGAAGACCTCATAAATTCTTTTTCGGTCTTCTCTCTATGCTAGGCAGTAAAGCTACAAAATCCACGGCATAAAGATTAAAGGGTGAGAGAGGGGGGGGGGTGGGGGAATGAACGGCCTTTTAAGCGATCACGGCCCGCCGCCAACCGCTCGGCATGCCTCTCTCTACTCAAATGCATTGAAATACCAGCGACGCTGCCGCGCAGCTTTGCGATGCCGTATACGTTGTTTCCTTGGATTGCCGCACACCGGTGCGGGGGCGGTGAGAGTACCGTGTAGGGCACACCGTAAAAAGTCTGTCGGTCTGATAGTAGTACTAATAATAAGATAATACTACTAATAATCATAGTACGATAGAGAGGGAGGTCCGGTAGTACTCGTTTATTTATCTTTTTAACTACGTCGACGGATTGACCATTCACTGACTCCCCCTCTAGGCTTTAGTAGCTGCTACTGCCAACGGCACTGCTCTCTTCACCTGGAAAAAACACACAGAAAAATCTTAAATGCTGACTCTTACTTTTGTGGCTGGCTGACTGGCTACACCTTCGTGATCCTATCTCGACGACCACGACCATTTTTGTTTTCTTTTGACATTTTCATTTGTAATTAAGAAGATATGTTCGGATTGGACGCCCAAAGAAAAGCTAGACTGGCTAATAAAGTCTCTGACAATGTAAAACTAAGATCGTAGGAATATTGCTTAAAAATTGGAGGTAACAACAAGCGAGACGAAGTCACGAGGATCACCATATTACGTTGATGCAGCACAACTATTACTAACAAGTGCAAAGATCAAATAAAACTTACCGTACAGGGGTCGTTTGATACGGGATTCATAGGGATGGAATTTTTTTTTTATCTTTTATATAAAATTTTTAATAATAAAAAAATCAATTAAATATTAATTTTAGGTTAAATTAAGACCTAAACTAGATATTTATTCGTTTTTTTTTAATTTTATATATGTTATAAAAGATATGTAAAATATGAGAATAATTTTTCTACTACTATTAATCCCATATGATCAAACGAACACTTAGGTGTAACATTCTTTTTTTATTAAAAAAAATCGTTAACCACTATAATAAACAAATAAATTTGAGATAATGAATTTAGTGATTGTATTTTATCGTCACTAATATATCAGCGACGATAAGTAATCACTAAAAGTAATTTTAAAAGTTTAAAAATTGCTAGAAAAAATTCAACCACATTAAATATTAGCGATGACAATATATAATTTGCAAAAAAAATTCCCTTCTCCGACAAATTTTCTCTTATCTAATTTTTTTTCCCCAAAAGTGGATATAGGGACGACATTTTTGGGAAAAATATTGACAAAATATTAGGTGCAGAAAAAAAATCAGTCAATAATATATTATATTTTTTACATTAATAGCGACGGTAATTTAGATATCAGCGATGGCACTAAAAGTCTTATAAAATCCTAGGTTGCCTATCTTCTTTTCCTCTACCATTTATTTCTCTTCTCTTATCCTCTTTGAAGTCTCTTGTCACTCTTCTCTTCAATTTGCCAACAGAAGTAAGAATTTGTGTATAATTCTTAGTGTTTACTTGGTTTCTTTTATGTTTTGCATTATGTTTTCCTTTTATTTTTTGAGTTTTTTTTTCATTTCCCACCTTGCTCCACCACCTCTTGTCTCCACTACCGGTTGGAGTTTTTCATCTATGATTCATTCTAGTTTCTTTAAGTAATTATTTTATTAATGTTATGATTTAATTTCTAATTTTTTAGGAAATTTTTCAGCCCAACACCACCTGTCATCTCCCTTTGCATGTGTTTTGTTTGGATATTATATATATGTGTTAAAATTGATGGTAATTGTGTATGTATGTTGTTAAATGTGATTAAATATATGTGTTGTGATTAAATAAATTATTTCTAAAAATTTATAATAATTATAATAAAAAATTATTATTATCCGTAGATAAAATATTATTAACCAATATGTAGAATAATAACATAACAATACTTTGAGCTAATAAATTATTTTTAAAATTAGATAAAATATTATTAAGATAATAAAATTTTTAAATCATAAAATATTATTGGTCTTAAATAAATTATTGTTAAATATGTAGAATACTTCTAAACCCTAAGTTTATCTATGCATCAAACCCAAGTCTATCTATACCTATATAAAAGAAGAGTACTCATAAAATTATGACCAAGAAACCTAGAAAAAGTGTTCATAGTATTAGATATTAAAGGAGGAAAAAGTAAAAATTTAGTTATACTATTGTAAATGTTGAAAAATCTAAATTATTTATTTAATTTATTTTATATGTGTTGGCAAAGGTCGAGAAAAATAATAAAATAGTTCTAACCTAATAGATCTTAGTCTCTATGGGTCTATATCTATTTTAGCTTATTGGCATACAAAGGGTGTGTGTGTGTGTGTGTGCGCAACACATTGGTTCTCTTTAATATTATTAATGTATTAATTTAAGCAAATATGATAGGTTGATAAATAGGCCCATCAATTGCTATCGCCAATCGAGACTTATAAGGATCTACATAAGAGGATTGGCCAGTGGATCACCAAGCATATGAGAGAGAATTATGTGAGAATACTAATATTATATTTTATTTTATAAAATAATATTGATGAACTTTTAACTTGATGCAATATTTTTAATTTTGTAGGATGGGATGGTGAGGTTACATAATAAGGCTCAGGTAACAATACATAAGGATGAGGTGGGGTTGAGTGAGGGTCGCTCTACTGGTTCTATAGATCCATCGATGATTAATTAGATCGAGATAGTGGATGAGGTTTTTAGTCATCAACATGCCTCGGGAAAGGTGTTGGAATCGAGTGAATCTTCGTCTTCTGTTGGTAGTCATTTTCCACCATTAGAGATCAGTCCCCCATCATTCGTTCTAATGCCCCCTTTTCCATGATGACATACATTTATGAGCTTATACGTTTCCAGTAGACACAAATTGATAGTGACATAGAAATAAGGATTTAAGTGTGCATCTCATCCGTCATTTTAAATATCAATTTTAGGTTAAATTAAGACCTAAACTAGATATTCATTCAATGTTTTTTTTAATTTCATATACGTTATAAAAGATATATAAAATATGAGAGTAATTTTTCTACTACTATTAATCCCATATCAAACGAACACTTAGGTGTAACATTCTTTTTTAAAAAGGAAAAAAAATCGTTAACCACTATAATAAAAAATAAATTTGAGATAATAAATTTAGTGACTACACTTTATCGTCACTAATATATCAGCGACGATAAGTAATCACTAAAATTAATTTTAGAAATTTAAAAATTGCTAGAAAAAATTCAACCCCAATAAATATTAGCAATGACAATATATAATTTGCAAAAAAGTTTCCCTTCTCCGACAAATTTTCTCTTACCTAAATTTTTTCCCCAAAAGTGGATATAGGGACGACATTTTTGGGAAAAATATTGACAAAATATTAGGTGCAGAAAAAAAAATCATTCAATACTACATTATATCTTTTACATTAATAGTGACGGCAATTTAGATATCAGCAATGGCACTACAAGTCTTATAAAATCCTAGGTTGCCTATCTTCTTTTCCTCTACCATTTATTTCTCTTCTCTTATCCTCTTTGAAGTCTCTTGTTGCTCTTCTCTTCAATTGGCCAACATAAGTAAGAATTTGTGTATAATTCTTAGTGTTTACTTGATTTCTTTTATGTTTTGCATTATGTTTTCCTTTATTTTTTGAGTTTTTATTTTTATTTTTTCATTTCCCACCTTGCTCCACCACCTCTTGTCTCCACTACTGGTTAGAGTTTTTCATCTAGTTTCTTTGATTCATTCTAGTTTCTATAGGTAATTATTTTATTAATTTTATGATTTAATTTCTAATTTTTTTGGAAATTTGCAGCCCAACACCACCTATCATCTCCCTTTACATGTGTTTTGTTTGGATATTATATGTATATATATATGTTAAAATTGATGGTAATTGTGTATGTATGTTGGTAACTGTGATTAAATATATGTGTTGTGATTAAATAAATTATTTCTAAAACTTTATAATAATTATAATAACAAATTATTATTATCCTTAGATAAAATATTATTAACCAATATGTAGAATAATAACATAATAATACTTTGAGCTAATAAATTATTTTTTAACATTAGATCAAATATTATTAAGATAATAAAAATTTTAAATCATAAAATATTATTGGTCTTAAATAAATTATTGTTAAATATGTAGAATTTTTCTAAACCTTAACTTTATCTATGCATTAAACCCAAGTCTATCTATACCTATATAAAAGAAGAGTACTCATAAAATTATGACCAAGAAACCTAGAAAAAGTGTCCAGACTATTAGACATCAAATGAGGCAAAAGTAGAAATTTAGTTATACTAATGTAAATGTTGAAAATTCTAAATTATTTGTTTATTTTATTTTATATGTGTTGGCAAAGGCCAAGAAAAATAAGAAAATAGTTCTAACCTAATAGATCTTAGTCTCTATGGGTCTAAATCTATTTTAACATATCGGCATACAAAGGGGGTGTGTGTGTGTAACACATTAGCTCTCTTTAATATTATTAATGTATTAATTTAAGAAAATATGATAGGTCGATAAATAGACCCATCAATTGCTATCGCCAATCGAGACTTACAAGGATCTACATAAGAGGATTAGCCAGTGGATCACCGAGCATACGAGAGAGAATTATGTGAGAATCCTAATATTATATTTTATTTTATGAAATAATATTGGCTAACTTTTAACTTGATGTAATATTTTTAATTTTGTAGGATGGGATGGTGATGTTACATAATAAGGCTCAGGTAACAATACATGAGGATGAGGTGGGGTTGAGTGAGGGTTGCTCTACTGGTTCTATAGATCCATCGATGATTAATTAGATCGGGATAGTGGATGAGGTTTTTAGTCATCAACATGCCTCGGGAAAGGTGTTGGAATCGAGTGAATCTTCGTCTTCTGTTGGTAGTCATTTTCCACCATTAGAGACCAGTCCCCTATCATTCGTTGAGCTGCCCCCTTTTCCATGATGACATACATTTATGAGCTTATACGTTTATAGTAGACACAAATTGATAGTGACATAGACATAAGGATTTAAGTGTGCATCTCATCCATCATTCCACCCCCAACCTCCCTATAGTTAGCCTTAAATTTCATATGGTCATCCATTCCCCACCACCAGATTCAACCTTATGAGAATCTCCCCTATCAAGAAGAATAATAACAATATTTATTATATATTATTTTAATTTTGGACATTTTTATTTTTTATGTAATTCAAACAATTTCTAGTATTATAAATACAATTTTAATATTTTTACTATTAATTATTTATAAATATTTCTACTCATTTTATATGATATTATATATTTTATGAAATTAAAAATAAAATATTGTGATTTTTATTTTTCATCGCTAAAAGCTTAAATAATGAAAACCTATGGAGGAATTAGGAAATATAATAGTCGTTAAAAAGGGCATTAGGGATGACATACCATCCTTATCGGTTAGTTTTTTTTTTTTAAAGAATTTTTAGCCAAGATTTAAATTTTTCCATAAAACTTCAAAAAATGTTGTTGATATAACGAGTATTAGGGATGACAGGTTAGAGTTTTTTATTTTTCAACCAAGATTTAGATTTTTTTGGGTATATTTACATAACTTATCATCGCTAATAGGGGAATTAGGGATGACAATGTTATCCTTATAAATTTAAACTTTAAAATTGGCAAACTAAAATTTGCATAGAAATAGTCACTAATAGTGTAAATGGAAACAACAATGTTGTCAATAAAAGTCTTAATTATGATAGTCATTATTTCATCCTAATTTTGTCTTCTAGCTATGAGATATTAAGGATGATGTTTTAGAAACAATAAGTCATCACCAAAGAGTAATAGAGAAGACTAAAAGGGAACTAGCAATGACAAATGTCATCATTAAGTCATCACTATAACCCCTTTTTTTTCTATCAGTGTAGAAAACATAAGTTTGTGGAAGCGAAAAATAAAATTTGGGTGTTATCAATGCTCCTACCTAAGGATGGAAATTTTCCCCACGAGTTCTAGGCCCCGTCGGGGATTATTCGTTCGGGTTTAGGGAGAGAATTCGGGGATCGGGTTCAAGTTCAGGGATTCTTAACTGAGATTTTTTCGAGGACAGGGCGGGGATGGGTTTGGGGTCCCCATCCCCGAACCCGCCCCAAAATTTATATATATATATATATATATTATAGAATATAAATTAAAAATATAATATAAAAAAATGGTTTGAGGATCTGGGATGAGATCGAGGATCGGGTATAAAGTTGGTTTTCGGGGATCGGGTCAGGTTTTGAGAATGGAGAATAAATCGGTGATGGAAATAGATCGAGGATCGAGTCGGGTTCGGGGATTATTTTCCTTATCGTGTTCGGGGATGGGGTCACCCATCGCCGACCCGCCCCGTTGCTATCCCTACTCCTACCTTAAGTCTAGCCATCGTATCATTATCATGCTAAGGACAGCAAGTTACAAAATAAAAACAACAAGTGAAAGTAATATAATAATACATGTAATTGTTCGTGGAGATAAAATCCCAAAAGTAACACAAAAGGGGAAAAGAATACAAGAATTCAAAATATGTGGATCAAATCGATTCTAAAGGCACTCCTAAATAACTCCTATAATAATTCCCCAACCCACGTATAATCACTTTTTTCCAAGCACGCCATCATATAATGCAACATCATCATCATTTGGTACCTGAAATAGATCAGTTATAAAGTATAATATCAATATGTTGATGTATATAGTAACAAGATCTCTCTTATAGAGGCATCATGTAACACATAATGCATGGTAGTCAGAGAGACAAAAATATCAATTCATTTAATCATGATGTCATAGATTACTCACAAAAATCTTAACAAAAGAACCCATTTATTATCATACATTACATAACCCATACTCATCTCATAATAAATACCCCGTAATCAAGTAAGTAGATTATCTACCACTAGTGAATCCAATATAGATAATTAACACGACTCATAAAACTAACATAGGTAGGCTCTTCCACCACTTAACCCAATGTAAATAGTCAGCACATCTCAATCAAAAGTGGATAAAAACTACTATCTGGCACAATAAAGATAGCCAATGTAGCTTAAATAAAGGTGGACTAAAACTACCAGCTAACCCAATATAGATAGTTAATGCATCTCAAATAGATGTAGACTAAAACCACCAGTTGTTTCACTAAGAGAAGTTAACACAAAATCTCACTATCTTCCACTTTAATCATGAATATCTTATTCAAGGCATACACTTAAACACTAAGGGGAAACATAAAGGGATATTAGGAAGCTAAAATAGAAAGAAATAAGGAGAAGAGGTGAAAATGATCAACATAATAGGGGGTGAGAAAGAAAATGGAGGTTTCCAACATTTGTGTTTTTATTACAAGAAAAGGGAGGTTAATAGAGAGTATACAAATAGATTAAATCAACTAAGCACAAATGACATAATAAAAGGTTGGTCCTTAGCTTATAGGGTAACGGGAGTGGTGATGGTCAAGGTACTTGAGGGCTAGTGTGGAAAAAGACCAAGAAGGATGGCTAATGGGATCTCAAATGCAAGAACCCCATCAAAAGGGGAAAGGAGTGAAACATATAGTTGAAAATAACTATTGGATAAAGGTATGCATGAGGAAGATTTGGAGAGAGGGAGAGGGAGAGAAGTGACAAAGAGGAAATCAAGAAAAAGTGGGAAAAGGTGCTTTTGGGATAATGGATCATGCTAAGCAATTTGAATATGAAAAAGATTGTAATGAGAGTTTAACACTCTTCAAATATCATTAATAATACAAGTATAACATATTCCCAAGGTTAGAGGAAGTATTAGAAAATAATTACATTTAAAAATAGAGTAGACATTGCTATTTTTGCATAATTAATCAATCAATTTGGGTGACCAGTTGACCGGTTCAACAGAACTAGCAATGTAAATCACATTGCTTACCAATCAAGTGGTTCCCCAATTTGAGAAATATTTTTATAATTCATTTTTAAATTTATTATCCTTAAATATTATATAAAAATGCCTTTTACATTTGGAGTACTATAATAGGAAAATCATTCCACAAGTTTCATGATTGTATATCTATTATTTTTCCAAATAAGCAAAAAAATTATTTTTTTTTATGAGAAATGAACTCTAAATATACCTCTGATGCCACCAACAAAAACGACAATATAATAATGATGATGGTGGTGGTGATACTAGTAGTAGTATTAGTAGGAACAACAATAACTCAAAAGTAGTACAATCTTTATTTGGAAACCCTATATATCTTACATTCCATATCAAACCAACAATATTATTGTGAATCTTCCTTATTGTAGCAAATATATCTCTTGAAATTTTTAATGTATATAAAACTACCACTAAAATATGTGAACTTGTCATGGGGTAGGTAATTAATGTATTTCTCATACATGTTAAATAAAATGATGTTATTTTCCAAGTTCATTTATTATGCAAGGAAAGTACAACCATTATAACATCAATTCATGCCTACAAAATAAATCATTCATTTTTTCTTTATAAAATCTATCTTTCTTTAAAACTCCAAGTGTTCTTTCAGTGTAACTTCTAAGAGATGGATGTGTGTGATTAAATTCTTCTTGATCCTTGGATGATTGTTCATGCTTAAACTAAGATTAATGATGCCTTATCTTTTTATAGTGTACCATATATCCTTTTCTATTTGAGAACCCTTTATCCAACAAATAGTACCTATTTAACAAAATAGGATAACTTGAAGTATCTTTTATAATGTGTAATAAAAAAAATAGGATAGATATATATAGTGTACGCTTCTGGTGTCTTGATTACATGAAGAAAATACTTGGGGTACCATGTGCTGATCTTTACCACCTAGTTGACACAAATGCAAACACTTATCAAAATCATATATCTCTGTCATGTTGAAAATTGGAGTCTGGCCCTTTTATCCACTATAGCATAATTGATATAGTTTTGGGATACATGCCACTATATTTATGTTATCAATGCATCTAATGTAATATTATTATGAAAATGTTATTATAAAGAGAAAATTGATATAAAACCAAATTCATTTATTAAGAAAAATATTAATACTTCATTATCTTATGGTATTGGTATGACATCTATCTTTAATCATTAGAAATATGTGGCGTAATACATTGAAAGTGGATCACTTGGCCTTATGATATCATGTGCATGAGTCTCAAAATCCCTACTTCTATCAATGATTGCTTCCCTAACTTCATGAAGTGTTCTATTAATAGTTTCACTCAAATGTTGGAATTGGCTAGTAATATCCATAATAGAAATACCTAAGGTAAGTTCTTATACAAATACACTATCTTTCTCAACAACTAAAATTTTATTGTCATGTTGCAATTTATACTTCGATTGTAATTTTTTGCATAGATTCATATATACATGCTGGTCCATTCTTAAAATAATTCGTACATAAAATAAGGCATCTATCAACTCTTCTCTCTTCCACTCTTCTTCTATTTGAAGTGAAGCCATACATGGCTATATTTGTCAAAGTATGAAACTATAATAGATGTTAGATGTAGATGCCATTATACTACAAAAAAGAAAGACAACTTATGATACTTCCTTTTCTCCTTTCAATATCCATGATATATCTACTACTCATAAAGAAATCACACATGTTCAATATTAACAAGTAGGTATAGATGTCCAACTAGCATATATACATATATATATATATATATATATATATATATAGAGAGAGAGAGAGAGAGAGAGAGAGGTTGCACACAAAAATTGATAAAGAGAAAATAATATTATAAATACTTAGATTTTATTATCATTATATAAAAACTAACTTAATTTCAACTCGTATAATAGAAAACTAACTTGTTCATACAACTAAATGCCTGGAGGATAGATATTGAAACTCAAACATACATACATACATACATATATATATTGTACACAAAATTTGATAAAGAGAAAATAATATTATAAATACTTAGATTTTATTATCATTATATAAAAACTAATTTAATTTCAACTCATATATTAGAAATTTAACCTATGCATGCAACTAAATTCCTGAAGGATAGATATCGAAACAAAAACAAAAACATAATAGTTCCTTAGTATACAACTATTTAACTAAGAAAACCTAGATTAATCATCTTTAAGCTTTTGAAAAACTTGCTTACCTAGTGCATTTGCTACCTATTTATAAGTCATATCTAAGTACCACGTGATTGAAAACACCTATAATCTCATTAACCTCAAATTTAGCTAGCAACTTTTACATTACTCATAGAAGAAGTGCCCTTATCCATAATTTCAAAAGCTCAAATACATATTGTTAACATTGTTTTATAGTAAATTCTATTGATTATCTCCTTCCCCGGTCATTTGAATACGCATAGTATGATTTTATTTAGAGCACTTTTTAATAATAAAAAAATGAAACTTATATAGAAAATTGAGAATTTAAATTTTTTTCTTTTCATTTTTTAGCATATATTACTCAAATTTTAGAATGTCTTAGCAATTATAACTACTTTTTCTTGTATACTTTGGAAATTATTAAAATTGAACTAAACTAATAGAATTATTAAACTTTGGAACATGTTTAGAATTTCTTAATATCCTTTAAGCATTTTTCATTTTTCAATTTATGAGTATTTAGAAATATTTGTAATATTTTTTGATAAAAAGAAATAAACTAAAGAATGCCATCATTATATAAACTATATTAATAAATAGAGGGGCAAAAAAATAGAGAAAAAAATTAAATGAGATGTGTAAAGTTAATGGAAAGACTAATAGAGTTAGCGTGCTTGTAGGTGAGTGAAGCTAACTTGAAATTAAAAGTTAACTTTGTGAATTATTTAAACAAAAACATGATACAAATATGACAAAAAGGTTAATATACGATATCTAAGTAAAATTTATCTTATAGTATTTTTTTAATTCAATATATTGTTGACCAAAATATAAATATAAGATCATGGTTTAAACTTATAAATATTTTAAGTATTCATCATCCAAAATCAATAAAACCTATCTTCAATACCTTCTCCAGTAGTGACAATGCCAAATATTAGCAACATTGTGATAGAAAAGCAAAAAAAAAAATCATTCATTCCATGAACCTTTTTGAGCTAAGAAATTAGGGCATTCTTTCAAAATTGACATATTAGAAACATATGAAAGGTCATTTGAGATTTTCTAAAACCAAACTCTTAAGGCTTTGTGATTAGGTAGTTCACAAAAACTCACAACATTGTGTGTTACTACTCCTAGTTTCTCCTTCATTATTAACAAGTAAGACTAAGGGTCATTTAAATATAGATGAGGCTTATAGTGACAATGTCTCTTTATCCTCATATCTCTTTATTTTCTTCTCACAAATCCTTTCTTGTATTTTCTATATCCATCAAAGAGATGGATCATTCAAGGGTTTAAAGATTAACAAAATTTCACATCTAATATTTTTTGTTAACTTAGTTTGTTTTTTACCTACATATATCTATTCTTAAGAATCATAATTCATGAGATTATATGCTATATCCACTTTGGAAAAAATATTCATCCCTAAGATTAGGATAATATGAACATTATGCACCCAAGAGCATCTTACTGGATGCCATCAGTGTGTAGAATAGAGGGAAATTTAAGTGCGCACTCCATTCTTTTTTATGGCCATTTTTTCATAATTTTAATAACTACTTTTTAAATGATTGATTCATGTGCCTTATATTTTCTCCTTCTATAAATTCCCTCCCATTTGTCTGTTCCTTACCTTATTCGCCATCATTTCTCTTTTACACGGATCAAATCTCAAAGAACCTATGCCTCGTTTATGTACAAGACTTGGTTTATACAATCCAAAATTGAAAGGTATGATTTCATTTGCTAACTTGGTTTTATTTTTGCTCAAAAAATAATGGAGGGAACCCATCAGATAAAAAAGGATATGCATCATTCTAATTAAGCATAAACACAAATGCTTAGTTATGCACACCCTTCACTCCTAATATAATAACCTTTAAATAAATTATTGTACGAGTGATGTGTAATACCCAACATTTTAGATCCTTTTGTTGTTTTTTATATGGTGTGGTTATTCTTGAATTGAGTGTGTTTAATTATGCTTTGGATTCATGTTTTGATTTAGCTTTTAAAAGGTTTTGAGGAGAGGTTTGTTTTAGAGAATATTGGTTTTCCTTTGGAAACTAGCTGACTGGTTCTTTTGCTTTTAGGGTTCTCAATCTAGAATAATCAATTAACTAGTCCATAGAGATAATCAACTAGTAGAAATTGTCGACCGGTTTTAATGAACCAGTTAGTAGGTTCATTTGACCTCAGTACTCTTTATCTTTGGTTTTTATCCAAATCTTCTCCATTTGATCTCGTAACTTGATAATTATGCTTTAGGGAGCTCAAAATCATTCTTAAGTTTTTAATAACCCTCGATTCGAATGTTGTTTGAACCTAATTGAGCTTGCAGGTAAGAATCACTAAAAGTTATTGGTTGACCACATGGTTTCATTATCTTCTTCTTTCTTTCATCTCTCATCTTCTAATTGACAACCATCTATGCAATTTGGTTGCTCTAACAAAGTTATTATCTTGCCTTAGTACCCTATTTTGCCTCTTTTCCTCATTTGTTGATAGCCAAACAAACCTTGAGTAGCAAGGTATTCCTTATATGCACCATTTGTGGGGTATTTTGATTTCAATAAAGAGTTCTCTTACATTGGTACCCACATCGATGAGTATATGGTTTGGGGAAATCTTTTCATGATTTTAAACCCTTTGGGAAACTATCATGAAATCTTCAACCTCATTTCTTTATCTTACTCCCTTCTCTTCTCTAAGTGTGGAGGAACTTTTCACCTATTTTCTCCTTTGCACCACCAAGAGTCCAGTCACTTTTTTCCTTCATTTTATGTTCTCCTCTTCCTCTCCAATCCCTTATCTATTTTTTTTCTTATTTTCCCTTTAAATAAGTGGTTAGATTTAGGAAAAATTGAGGATTTGAACTTCCTTTGTTCCTATGACTTGTGGACAAGGTTGTGTTTTTCCCTTTATTCTTCATGAGCCTCCTCTAGTGTGATTAAGAATCTTTCTGCAGTTTTGTTTGTTTTTCTCTAAGGTACTCAAGTTGTAGAAGAGTTTGGACCTCCAAGTTGAAGGAAGGCTTTTCATTTTCTTTTTTTCTTTTTTGTATGTACTATGCTAAAATTCAAGATTTTTTTTTTTGCTTTTGTGCAATGAATATATTAAAAAGTATGTGTTAGTATGAGATATATTTTGGCATGGTATTTGGTAATAAAATGTGATATTTATCATATCTTTAGTGTGAGTATGCAAGCATGAATAGATGAGCATGATGCTATGATTTTCAAGCATTTTACTAGTGTTTATTGTTAGGGTGTTATGAATTAAGTGGCATATGAGCATGATAAAGTTCTACCAAGTTGATAATATGATTTGAGTAATGGGTGAAGCATGTGCAAGAAAATGAAGCATATTGTAGAGGTTTGGCCTTGAGCTAAGATTTTATATACTAAGGCATGATTATTGATATATGGTGTGGATCTAATTATGATTAAGTGCATTACATACTAGATCTATGATATAAAATGGAAAATGGTTAGGATGCATGAACTGATGACTGAATATGGAGTAAAAATGCATGAGTTATCATAAAAGTTCATGCGGGAGATGTATTCCTAAGGAACTAATCAACTAATTTGGTTGGATACTAGTCAGTTGGTTTACCACTAGTTGATTAGTTATAGAATCTTGTGTGTTGGTTGCTGTGAGTAACTAGTTAATTGATTAGCAAAACTAGTCAATTGGTTTACTATTCAACTAATTTAAGCCATCAGTCGATTGACGTTGGGACTTTGGTGACTTTGTTTCTATAGATTCAATAATTAGTTCAGACAGACTAGTTAATTGGCTAGTCTCAAAACTAATTGATTGTTTTCTTTGCGAGTGTGGTATTGTGCTTTGTTGTGGATCCAAACTGGCCCACTGGTTTTGGGGGTCAGCCAGTGGTTTGAAGGGATATTGGATAGTATTGTTATGATCTATTGTTGGACATTTAATCATGGTTTGACCTTAGTTATAGGCTTTTAACAAGACCTGTAATAATGGATAAATGATGCATATCTAGAATTAAGTATGGTTTTGGCATGATTGGTTAAGTGATTGAGATATCACCCGACATGTTACATTGGTTCATAAGTGGAAAATGTGGAACCCTTGTATATGGTGAGTTTGATGAATATGTTGTGGAATGGCTTAAAATGTGAATTATCTTTTTAATAAAATATTAATCACTAAAAGAGAAAAGATTTAGTTCGATCGTATGTCTCTCTAACACCTAGAATAGCTAACCAAGAGTATCTTATATTATGATGTGCTTACATGCATGGGCTTTTGGGCAGAGTGACCCTTATATATTATGTTGCTATACCTATGAGGTACTTAGAGGGTATATACATTTAAGGGTTAGGATACCTAGTGATGCGATGGTTGGGACTATGCTTCCTATTCTGTTAGTTAGGAGTATGTTTCCTATTATTATTGGTTGGGATTTTTTTCCTATGGTGCTACCATAATTAGTGGCATAGTGGAGGACTCAGCTTGATCGTTCGATGTTCTTGAACAAATATGGATTATGTAGTCACATTTATACTAAAGATAATAATAGGAAAACCATTGTGAATGCCTTAGATGACCTTGTATCTTTTGCATGCTATTTATTATGTTTGTGTTGCTAAATAGACCCATGATAGTTCCTTTAGTTGTGTGACCTACATGATATCATTAAGATGGAAAGTATTGGCATGCTTGAACTTCAACTAATGATATACATGTGCAAATGATGTCAATGTGCCCATGATTAAGTTATTGTTGCATAACATATTTTATTATATCTAATTGAAGCATGTGAATATATTTTGTATACATTGCGTGAACCTAACTTTTATTAATGCTTATTATCTAATGCCATGAATTGAATATTAAAGTAATTTAATGTACTCAATACATAGCATATTGACATGGTCATATGTTTGGTCACTTGTTCAATCTCATGAGCTGAGAACCTTGTGTTAGTATGAGTAGCCAGCTGATAGACAACCCTTGTTGTGGGAGCCTTAGGGATTTAGAAAGAGAGAGTTAGGCTATTTGGGGCATAATGTCTTTTATATCTTGTCAGTTTTTCATTTTGGATATTTAAACTTTCTTTGTCTGTATTTTCTTTTGGTTTGACCTTTATTTTGGGAGTTATGCTTTTGGATTTGTAATAGAACTATTTCTATCTTTGTGCTATTTGTGCATCTTGTTTTCTAGTGTTTGGTTTCAGTTGGTATCACAACCTTGTATCTATTGTGGGATGGATGACGATTCGTCTATCTTATATTAGATATGGCATCAGCACCCTATGTTTTATAGGATTATGTTCATGTTTTAGCTTTTGCTATATTTTAAAATGAAATTTTCTTGTAGTAAAAACTGGACGTGTTACATGATGAAATAGTGTATGTGTTACTATTTTAATAAATCATTTTAGGTTATGCTTACTTTAGTTTTAATTAATGACTATATTAATCTAAGTTGGTGATTATTATTCCAGTAATTGATGTATTTCTTTCTTTGATTTGATGCTAACTAAAGCTTCGATTGATGTTTTCCTTCTTTGGTTTTGGTGTTTATTTTTAGTTTGAGTTGGTATTTTGTCTTCTTTGGCTTGATGTTTTTCTTTATTTTTATTGGTGTTTGTTTTATCTTGCTATGATATTTTATTATACCAAAAAAAAAACAATTAATTTTATTTTGTTAACTTTCGGAATCTATGCTACACCTACAAGGTACTTAGAGGGTGTAGCCTAGTGATGTGATTGTTGGGACTATGCTTCCTATTCTATTAGTTAGGAGTATGTTTCCTATTATTATTGGTTGGGATTTTGTTTCCTATGGTTCTACCATGAATTGTTTCATAGTGGAGGAGTTAGCTTGATTGTGTAATGTTCTTGAACAAATATGGATTATGTGGTCACATCTATATGAAAGATAATAATTGAAAAACCACTGTGAATGCCTTGGATGACCATGTGTCTTTTGCATGCTATTTATTATGTTTGTGTTGCTAACGAGATCCATGATAGCTCCTTTAATTACGTGACATGCATGATGTAACACCCCCAAATTTACTACTGAAAAATTTCATTTAATTTAAAAGAGTTTAACAAAAATGAAAAGATAAAACTGTAAATTCAGGGGTATTACCGCCACACTTAGTACCAAATCGGTTCACTCCTACTGTCCCGGTACTAAGTGCTAAGGCTAAACAAGATTAACCATCAAATACGAGTTGTTAATAAAACACCATTCATTAGTAAAACACAAGTCATACAGAATCAGAGTGCAGAAATCAAAAGTTACAATCCAAAAGTACAGTTTTAAGGTTTTAAATGTCTGAAACATCGTACACAATAAATATACAAAATATAAAGACATAGAAAAGGTAAGGTGGACGATAGACTCTGGCTACGTCACTCTCGACCCCCAAGATAGGTCCGGGCTCAACTCTCGGTCCCGTCCGATGCCTCGTAAGCGTTGTAGGCATCGAAGATAGAATCACCAACCTGCACTAGATTAGAGGGGCCTTCTGCTCGTGGGAATGAGCAGCACCCATGAAACGGGTGGTCAATACACTACATACTGAGCAAGGTAATCGTATAACTAAGGCCAACACGTCAGAACACATAACATAATCACAATCACATGATAGCACATAGTTTCTCAGGTGAATAAAGGTCCACATTATTTATTTATTCTCTGGATAATACTCGTTTCACACCATAATTCTTATCAATCCATGCGAGTACAGGAACCCCACTATTATAGCCGATGGATCGGTTACTTACAGGGCAAAACACACCTGACCACTATTATACGCCAGTGGATCGGTCTCCAGGGCAAAACGTTCCTGACCACTATTATGCCGGTGGATCGGTCTGGCTCCGACTCTCATGGTGTTCCACTGTAAGTACTTAGTATCTTTTACACGAATTATTACATTAGGGTTTGGTTTATTGAGCTCAGGATCCCCCACTATTATTGCCGGTTGGTCGGTCACTTGCGGGACGAAGTCCACACCACTATTATTCGCCGGTGGATCGGTCACTTATAGGGTAAAAACCCTAACCACTATTCCTAACTGGTGGATTGGTTGGACCCGGCTCAATACTCTTTCACTTTACATGATTAATATTTTATTGTATCTTATTCAACAGATTCTGCCCTAGACATGCATGGCTAACCCCAACTATACTTATCCTCCTAAGAGGGCCCGTCTCATATCTTGAGACCTCTGCGCCTCCTAACTCGCCCTGACATCCTTCCCTTAATCCGCTTGCTCACACCGGGAATCCGACCCCTAAGTGTGTGGGTCAAGGCCCACCACCTTATACCCCAAAGTCCACTCACCGCCTTCCCTTAGGGTTTTCTATAGAAACCCTAATGTGGGCCTATATGGCCCATCCTTCTCTGCCTCGTACAACCCAGAATTATTCTAGCACCCCTATACATCACGACCCTTCGGTTCAACCCTCACTTCATGTCCCACTCACTTTCACTTGTCTTATTATTCTCTTTTTCTTCTTTCCCCTACTCAAATTAGGGTTCCCTTTAAACTCTAGCCTAGTCTCCTACGCACCCCTATTCTGGCCAACGCACTATTTTCCGCCCGAAGCCCCCAAACACCCAAATGATAATTCTATTACCTTCCTCACGCCCCGAGGCAACTTTCCATACGTAAGGTTCGCCCCCATGCGGACTTTAACCACCCCATGCAACCCTAGTTCCTCCTATACCTCCATTAGCCAACTTACTTCCCCTTGGTTATTTTTCTTTCCCAGTTTTCTTTTTCATGCCCCAACCCACATCATCACATCAATACCCTAGCATGCATGTTCTAAGGGCCACATCATTTCACATTATAACTTGCAGCATATCCATATTAATACACAACAGAATAGATCACGTGGACATACCTTAGTTCCAAGCTGCACTACATAAAACAGGTAAGATAAAATCATATAGAACGCGACATATAATCATACGAGACATCCAGGGAAAGTAAGACACATAACAAGTAAGTGGCCTTAGCTACACCCTTACCTAAATTGTCGCCGGCCTTGGAGCACGCTCCTACGCCTCCTGGGGGTTTTGACTCGATTCACCTATAAGAGGGAAATACTATGGGTTAATCTCCCTCTACCGGAATTACCAAAATTCCTATCTTACCCCTATCATGGCCTAATACTAAGGCTAATATTAATAATAGTAGTTTATAATCAAAAGGTAGGGTTATTATTATTCTCAAGATAGTTAATCGAATCACTACTAATCAAGTAAGTCTTAGTAATACCCATAGTAATAAAGTAAGGGTTTCAATATTACTAATAACAATATTATTAATAATACTAATAATAATAATAATACTAATAAAAATAAGAATACTAGTAATAATAATAATGGTAATAATGATAATAATAATCGAAATCATAGTAGTAGTAGTAGTAATAATAATAATAATAACAACAACCTTAACCATGATAATAATAATAATAATGGTAATGATAATAATAACAATAATACTAATAATACTAATAATAATAAGAATACTAAAAAAAAAAAAATAATAGAGATAGTAACAATGATAATAATGGTTAGAGTAATAAACATAGTAATAATAATACTAATAATTATAATAATAACAATAGTAATAATAATGATAATGATAGTAATAATACTAGTGATAATAATAATAATAATAATAATAATAATAATAATAATAATAATAACAATAACAATAGAGACAATAGTAGTAGTAGTAATAATAGTAGTAGTAATAATAATAATGATAAAAATAACAATAATAATAGTAATAATAATAATAATAATAACAATAATAATAATAACAATGATAATAATGATGATGATAATAGTAGTGGCAATAATAATAATGTAATAATAATAATAATAATAAGGATAATAATAGTGATAGTAATAATAATAATAATAATAGTAATAATAATAATAATAATAATAATAATAATAATAATAACACAACAAGTTTTTAGTCTTAATTAATATCATTAACTAGAAATCCTCCGGAATAACGTTAGGGCATAGTAGTAATAATAGTATTAATAATAGTAATAATAATAATAATAGTAATAATAGTAATAATAATAATGATAATAATAATAATCACAATAACACTAATAATAATAGTTAATAATATTAAAAATCATTAACACAATTAATATATAGGGTTTAGGGATTAAGGAGTTGGGAGACAACCTAGGCTAGGTGGTGGAGCCGGCGGCGGCGGCGGCGGTGGTGGAGGAAGGAAGAAGTGGAGAGATGGATGTGGAGGCTAGGGGAGAGGGAAGTAGGGGAAAATGGAGATGTGGGGAGGTAGGGCAAGGTTTCCTAGTTGTTTTGGGAGGTAGAGGCGGCACTGTAGGTGGCGGAATCGGCGGCACAAAGGGCGGCACGGGTCGCAGGGTGCTGTTTGGGAAGGTACTTTCGCACGACCAGGGTGGCTCGTGCAGGGTAGGGCAAGGAAGGCCGGTGGCTTGGTTGTGTAGAGGGAGGTGCAGGGAGCGATTTGGTGGCCGGAGTGGGCGGCGAAGACTCCCGACGGTAGAGGAACAAATGGCTGAACAGGCGGTGGTCGCTGGGTTGATTTTTTGGGCTGCCAAAATCCAAACTTGATTATGGTAGCCTTTAGGGCTATTTATAGGCCGATCGAAAGGTAAAACGACAAAGAAGAGTGGGAGAGTAGGGGGCAAGGGGTATGGTGCTCCCGCCGGCGAGGATGGGCCGACGCAGGTCTACGTGTGTAGGCCATGCTTTGTCAGGAAAGGGGAATGGCACGAGCAGGGGAGAGAATGGCCGACCGAGATGAAATGACAGGGAAGATGACGAGAAAGAGAGGAGGAGAACGACGGGTCAAAGGGCGTGATCGGAGGCAGAAAATCCAGCGCCGATTTGGGAGTTGCAGGCGTGTCGGGGGGTAGAAGACGACATAGGTGGGAGAGGAGAAGGCTGGATTGGCAGTCCAGGGAAAAAGAAGAAAGAAAAAAAAGAAGGCCGAACTGGCTGGGAGAGGGGGAGAGGTGCGGGAAGCTGGGCCGCGTAGGGGAAGGGGAAGTTAGGCTAGCGGCCGGCCCAGATCGGGGAAAAGAGAAAAAGGAAGAGAAGGAAAGGAAGGAAAAGGAAAAAGAGGGGGAAAAAGGAAAAAGAAAAAAAGGGAAAAGAAGGGAAAATAGTGGTTGGCTTATTTAATACAATTTGGGTAATTTGGGATGTTTAATAAAATATAATAATTATTAAAATAATGATTAAATTATCTTTTTAGGCTAATTTAGGAATTTTGAAAGAGTTTCCTTAAATTTTATTTTAATTAGCAAAATACCCAAATTCCTTTCCTATTTAAAATTATTTATAAATTCTCCTAGATTTACCTTAATTAACTTCATAATAATAAATAAAATAGATTATTTAATTAATCATCCTAATAATTCCTTATTCGGCTATGATTTCCTAAATTAGGGTTTTGGGGTATTTTACATGATATCAGTAAGATGCAAGGTATTTCCATTCTTGAACTTCACCCATATGATCTACATGTGCAAATGATGTTAATGTGCCCATGAGTAAGTTATTGTTGCATACCACAATATATTATATCTAATTGAAGCATGTGAATATATTTCGTATGCATTGCGTGCACCTAACTTTTATTAATGCTTATTATCGAATGCCATGAATTACATATTAGAGTAACTTAATTTACTCAATACATAGCATATTGACATGGTTGTATGTTTGGTCACTTGTTCAATCCCATGAGCTAAGAACCTTGTGTTAGCATGAGTAGCCAGTTGATAGATAACCCTTGTTGTGAGAGCCTTTTGGATTTGGAGAGAGAGTTAAGCTATTTGTGGCATAATGTCTTTTATATCTTGTCAGTTTTTCATTTTGGACATTTAAACTCTCTTTGTCTGTATTTTCTTTTGGTTTGACCTTTATTTTGGGAGTTATGCTTTTGGATTTATAATAGAACTATTTCTATCCTTGTGCTATTTGTGCATCTTGTTTTCTAGTTTTTGGTTTTTGTTGGTATCACAACCTTGTTTCTATCATGGGATGGATAACGATTCATCTATCTTATATTAGATACGGCAGTAACATCTTATGTTTTATAGGATTATGTTTGTGCTTCAACTTTCACTATATTTTAAAATAAAATTTTCTTGTAGTGAAAAATGGATGTGTTACATCATGAAATAGTGTATGTGTTACTATTTTAATAAATCATTTTAATTTATGCTTAATTTAGTTTTAATTAATGGCTATTTTAATTTAAGTTGATGATTATTATGCTAGTAATTGATGTCTTTCTTTCTTTGATTTGATGCTACCTAAAGCTTTAGTTGATGTTTTCCTTCTTTGGTTTTGGTGTTTATTTTTAGTTTGAGGTGGTATTTTTTTTCTTCTTTAGCTTGATGTTAATCCAAGGTTTGGTTGATGTCTTTCTTTATTTGTATTGGTGTTTGTTTTAGCTTGCTATGATATTTTATTATAAAAAAAACAATTAATAATGTTAACATTTAAAATTGAAACTATTGTCACTATTTAAGTAATTAATATAATCATAATTATAATTATTATCTCTATAATAATATCCAAATGCCCTAATTTGCCGCAATCCAAATGAACACTCAAAAACCCAAAGAAGCAACTGGCATCAAGAACCTAAAATCCACACCATAACCCATACATACATACATAAATAAATGCATATGTTAGAGGCCAAATGATATAACATAAATAAAAAAGAGAAAAAAAAGAAGAAAATGATGCATCTTCAAATTGATTATGGGAATTGTTGTTATAAATATAAAATTGAAGAATAAAAAAGGTACCCATGATTGTCAATTTTAAAAACAATAGACGAAAACTACTCCTTTCTAAATCACAACAACACACCGATCAACCATATACATTAACAAAAACATATTTGTTTATCATCCACAAACGTGCCCAAGTCAAGAAACAGTTATTAAGATTCTTAGAGAGTTTTTGATAGCAAGAATATTGAATAACGAACCGAGGAAAAAAAGATTTTTTTTAGGAACACACGCTTATTGAAGTTGGATAGTAGATGACGACGATGGCAGCAATAACGACATCAAGGGTATCAACCGGCGACCGAAAGTATAGAGGATATATGAAAGATGAATTAGTTATTTATGATAACTATTTGTTTTGAAATTTTTTTAAACTAATTTTTTTAAAAATAAGTAATTATAATAGATAATTACTTTTAATAAATAACTTCAAACAAGTTAGAAATTTGGTGATAAGGATAGAGAAAGTTTGAAGGAGTGTTAGATAACAATTTTTTTTCTTTCAAAGTATATCATTGTTTAACACTTGAGTGTATCTTACAAGATGGTTTCGGGTGTACCTTGCAAGGTAATTCCGGGTGTATAACATAATTTGCATCGGGAAGCATCGGGTGATATCCTACAAGTTTGCAATATGACATCGGAAGACAAATACCTTTCACCACCTCATATGACAAAGGATGTCAACACAATTCATTATTATTATTATTATAAGCCTTCTCCTTTCTAGTGTCTTCAATAATATGACTAATCAAATATTAGAGGTTTTAGTGGAAACACACGGAGGGAGGGGAGGGGGGGGGGAGGGCGCATTTAGTGAATCAAAGAACCGGATATGTTGGGAAGTGAATCAAAGAATCGGATATGTTGGGAAACGAAGGAAAGCACATTATGGGTAGACTCTTCACCCATTACAAGCAACCTATTAGCCCCGTCACATATTTCGAGAGCTGCCGATTCGCTCCTACATCACCAACCACATAGAGGATGAAAGATTGATGATAACATCAATCGGCGCCCCCATTCCTAAGGCTCTTTCAGCACCAGATATGCCTGCCCAGAAGGACCTTTGAAGCCTCTAGCTGTCCTCATCCAACCGAGCATCATCCCTCATCTTACCCATCTTCCTATGAACGAAGTACCAAAAACTTCATGAACTAGTCCCTTTATTCATCGATTTTTACGAAGGATAGACCCAGCTCCATTCCGGCAAAAATATAACACTAGTAACATAATCGCTATATATGCTTGGCCCATCCGTTGGAATTTTGAGGAGGCTCTCCGATTAATCCTCCTATCTTGCATTGCGAGGCTTCGCATGTGGAGAGTTCGTCTCAGTTTTAGATTGCTTCAAAACTTGGTACGGTTCTAGTCTTCTTGCAGATGCGAATATTGAGATCCATCGTCGCGTATTGCTTATCTCCTCTCCTAGCAGAAGCACAGGCTTGCTGTGCATGACCCGACACTTGGTGATGGATTAAGGACTTTCATCATCCAGCTCTCTCTAGATTTCCCACTTGTTTAGAGCCACCTACTAAAAATAATTATATAAAATAATTACTTATTTTAAAAATTATTTAGTCTAAAAAATTTATAAAATAAATAGTTATCTTATATAATTACTTTTGATAAGTAGATTTATTCATCTTTGATTTATCTACTTCAAGATAATTAGCTTCATCCTCATTCGAAAATTGAACATATATTTGGTAATAATATATAAGACCATTATATATAAGACCGCTATAATTTTTCGGATCCGGTCCTCTTATCAATAAAGAGCAATGCCAATCTAGTACATTTTCTATCCAAACTTTCATTTTTTTAGCTATTACACTCGATGCATATATATTAAATGTTATTTTATCATCATATGCATAAATTAAGAGCTAACAGTTAAATGACTAATACATATCTATCACTCTCTTCGTATTAAAAAAGAAGTTGTTTTTATTAATTTGAATATTTTTTTAAAAGAGTAATAAAAAATAATTATAAAATTATACTTACACCTTTCATTAAAAAATAAAAATTATTTAATGTATATATAATTAAAAAAATTAAATTAGGCTTTAATTTTTCTAAAATATCTTGTTTTTTTTTTATATAAGAATTTAATGATATAATAATTTTTTTTATACGGATGGATTAGTTGTTAAATATTTAATAAAAAGTTTTGAAAAATGTAAAAATTTAGAGAGAAACATTTAAGAGGATAAATTAGAAAAAGTTATCAAAATCTTACATTAAAATCTTGAAATGACATTCCTTCCGCGTTTAAAAAAGAGCAAGTCATTATATTATTATTATTTTATTTAAAAAATTACTTTAAAAAAATTTAAATTTATTTTCTACTTTTACTTTAATAATTTTTTTTTTCTGTTATTATTTATGAATTAAATAATTTGTTATATTTTAATAAATAATATCAATACAATTTTAATATTATATTTATTAGTTTATAAAAAAGTACGTAGATTGTTTAAAAAAGAGATATTACTTATTTTGGATAAAAATAATTTTAAAAAAATGGCATTTATTATGAAGGTAGTATAATTTCTTGCAAGTCTTTTTTGTTTTTGTTTTTTTGTTTTTTGTATATAACCAACAATCAATGCTTTCATGTTTGGTGTTTCTTTATTAAAGACTAGCGCCGCACCAACAAATTAGCCCACCGATTATCATCATAATCTCATCATAAAAGCCCCATCTAGGTGTAATAAGTAGGCGACGACTATTTTATTCCATACTTTACTCAAAGCTAATCAGCCTAGTACTCCTAGTACTAGGAACTCGGAAGAGAGCTGGACCTAGGGGCTAGGGGTATCGTTAGATTAAACCCATCTTTAAATCCCAGTATCATTCATAGATTAGTTACCCTGCTCCACGTGGACTCTCACTCTACTAATATGGTCCCCAATTGACCGCGAGCTTATCTGGCATCTCATAAAAGCCAAAACGAACTAAAAACCGTCACCCCAACACCAAAATGACCACCTTACCCTTCTTCATTCATTCGGCACTCTGTCCCATTACCCCACAAACCCACTTCTGCCAATGCAGCTGCAACAAGAAACAAAAAATAATTTCTGAGCACGGCTTTAAGTCTCCTCCTCTCTCTCTCCCTCCTGTAATCGTAATCACATTTGCTGGGTTCGAGCTTGGATGACAGTAGAGGAGCAGGAGTAATTGCTTTTTCATTATTTTGCCCATCTCAATGGCTCACATTTACTGTCTTTGCCGCTTTCATCTCCCACCAAATCAGTGCTATAGGAGAGGGACTGGTATCTGATCATTCCTCTTCTTCATCTTAAGAACCTGTGCAATGTCGTCGGACAAACAGCCTGGGAATTGGGGTTTAGGGTTTCTGATTCTACAATCTCCGCCTTTCTCGTTCTCGTGAACTTCATCCTACTCAAAATTTCAATGCCCAGGTTTGAATTCCCTTTTTTTCCTCCTTCTCATCCTTCGAAATGTTGCTGTTCACATTGCTTGGTTTTCTGTCCCAAATTTTTAGGCTCATTTATTTATTTATTTTTATTAAAATCATGGCATTGTTTAGTTTTCTTCTCCTTATTTCCCTCTTCTTCCGCTGTCATTTTCTTCCTGTACTTTTGCTCTTCAACATGAGCCGTTGGAGTGAAGTTGAGTTGTTGGTTTTTCTTGATTTCTCTACTTAAATCATGTGGGTGCATTGCCATACTAAGCAAAACAACCCATTTTAAAAAAATACTTGTGCGGTGTGTCGGGGCTAAACAACTGTCAGAAAGGTACTGAATGAGTTTGCTTATGGTGTCCCATTTTCGGTAATGCGGCATTCTTGGAATGAGAAATGAGTTCTTCTGTATATTCTTCTCTTTTGTTGTTACTTCTCAGGATTTGATTTTTTTCTCCAGCGTTACGTGATATTATTTTTCTGTGTTAGCTTCTGTGATTTTTGGGTCTCTCTGAAAAGCTGGATGTTTGATCTTTTGGTCTACCGTTAGATTAATGTTGGATTTGGTGTTTTTTTTCCCTTTCTTTCCTGTGTCCCATTGTTGATTCCGTTTATTTTCTTTTTTCGCACAGACCTGCTACGCAGGACACACCGGTTCCTAAATTTTCAATTGCTGCTATTTGGTGAAGAGTTTGGCGGCTCGCATTTAAATAAAAAAATAAGTGCAGTGATGGATGGACGGCGGCATTCTGTGGATATACCTATCTCAAAAGCATTGATGCAACTTAGGAGAGTGAGATCATTGAGGGACCCATCAACTAATTCCATGAGCAGATTTTCGTCTTGGATTGATAATGTGAGCTGGGACACCAATTCCTGCAATGGGATTTCTCTTAGGTTTGACAGTGGTGGCGAAGCGGTTACTTATGGTAATAATTGGTTGTTTGATGCTAAGAATCTGAGTACTTGTGGAGAGGAAGAAGAAAGTGGAAAGAATCTCCAGCTGTATGATGTTTCTAGTAAATCAAACTCTAAACTAAATCCACGGAAGAAAGCTAGCTACATTGGGAACTTGGGGTTCAATCCTGATGAAGTGCAAAGTAAACGAGAGGTAGTCCATGGAAACTATATGATCAATGACAGGTACTGTAGCAATCGTGGGGACAGAAGACTGGATTTGACACGTGCTTCACCTTCAAATCGCCAGTCGGAAGGCGTAGACTCCAATCATGAGTCTGCTGTGAGATCACCGCACTTAATAGAGAGAAATCATGGTGCAACCAGACAGAACTTTCAATACGAAGATTCTGCAGGGTCTCCTAGATCAGTAGTTGCTGATGTGGGAAGAATTGGCAGCACTTTCCCATGTGCTGGTGATTCAGTTTTAGAAGGGTCAACTCGCAGCGCTTCCTTATTTGCTGGTGACGAGGATGATCATAGCTATCTTGGGTGCGGGATAAGCTGTTGCTGGTCAAGAACCCCCAGGTCAAGAGACCCACATCTCCTCTCTGATGAAGAAGACTATCCATTACTGTCAGGAGAAATTGGTGATGGTGAGGTGTCAGGACATAGTAAGAGCTGGAGGCAAAACAACCATGAAATTATCCCATATTCAGATAGCCCTAGGAGTCTAAGTCAGAAATTCAGGCCGAAATCATTCAATGACTTAGTTGGGCAGAACGTGGTGACGAAGTCTCTTTTGGGGGGCATTTTGAGGGGCAGAATCATGCCGTTGTACCTTTTCCATGGTCCTTGTGGTACTGGAAAGACTTCCGCTTCAAGGATCTTTTCTGCTGCGCTGAACTGCCTCTCTCTCGAGGAGCATAGACCATGCGGAGTTTGCCAAGAATGTATGATGTTCTTCTCTGGTAGGAGCAGGGATGTCAAGGAAGTGGATTCTGTAAGGGTTAATCACCCTAGAAGGGTAAGATCCTTACTTAGAAATGCGGCAATGCCTCCCGTTTCTTCAAGGTTCAAGGTTTTCATCGTGGATGATTGTCAATTGCTGAGAAGTCAGACTTGGGACATGGTGTTGACAAGTCTGGATAGTCTCTCTCCACATGCCATTTTTGTGATGACCACTCCTGATCTAGATAAGGTGCCCCAAAAAGCAGTTGCACGTTCTCAAAGGTACCATTTTCCAAAGATAAAGGATGCGGATATTGCAAACAGGTTGAAGAAAATCTGTGTTGAAGAAGGTTTAGAATTTGAGCAAGTTGCTTTGGACTTCATTGCTACTAAATCCAATGGGTCACTCCGGGATGCTGAAATGATGCTCGATCAACTGAGCTTACTTGGCAAAACCATCAACATGAACTTTGCCTATGAACTGGTGAGCGTCTCAGATAGCCGTATGTTGTTATCCTTCTGGTTTTGTAAGTCTGTAAACAGTTTAACCCTGTGATTGTATCAGTGCAGATTGGAACAGTCTCTGATGATGAGCTACTTAACTTATTGGATCTTGCTCTGTCTGCCGATACATCAAATACAGTCAAAAGAGCCAGGGAGCTGATGAAGTCGAGAATTGATCCCATGCAACTAATAACACAACTAGCTAATATCATAATGGATATTCTGGCGGACAAAGGTCAAAGAAACAATTCTGAAGTCAGGAGGAACTTCTTGAAGAAACATGCTTGTAAGTTGATATGACTTGGTTATGGATATTTTATTTTTCCCAGTTTTTGACGAAAGAATCTTCAAATTTATCACTCTGTAACCTAGCTGCTAGAGTTATAATTCCTGCACGAGTCGTGGACTGTTGCCGGATCTGTACATTATCTCTGATGTAGTAGTTATGGCTTAGGTGTTTGGAGTTTTTGCGGTATAATGCTTTCACTGGTGTACCTCTAGAGCAGAAACCAAAAAGGAATAATATTAATAAAGTCAGCAATACTGAATCGCGGGGGTGCAGTATTTACTGAACACAGTTTCTACTTCCTTTTAAAATCTCTTTAGTTCTAGGAAAAGGGAAGAGAAAAAAGAAAGTACTTTATGGTTTTTAATAAGGATCGATCCGGAAAATCTGTTATTGTTATCAATTGACTTTAGTCTGATGGAGCATGTTTCTGAGCATCATCAAGAAGTAAATATCCCGTGTTACACTTGTTTCATGCCCAACTTTTAATCTGTGGATCTAGACATTTTCCACATCAGTCCGTACTGTTAGCACCATTACCCTTGGTATAGCATCTCCTTTCTGTTGGTATTTGTGGTACTTACAAAATTTGATAGCCACAAGTTGCTATTAACTCTTGGCTTTGGTGATTCACACATGCTGCAACTCAGTTACAAAAAGTCATAAAATTTAAACAGAACATCTCATAATCAGCGTTCAGGAGTAGTTTATCCATAAAAGGATCTTGCATATCTTACTTTCAGCATGTGAAAAAGGTATCTCATGTTGTGTTTCATATATCAATTTATCATCGCACATTGCAGCTGAAATGGATTTGCAGAAGCTCCATCGTGCACTCAAGATGCTATCTGAAAGTGAGAAACAGCTGAGGACAACAAGGAATCAAACAACATGGCTTACTGTAGCTCTACTGCAATTGAACAACATGGATTCTTCTTTATCTGACTCAAGGGAGTCGAGGCCATCGGTTGAAACTGAAAATCTTAGGGGTCAGTCTAATGGTTATCCTTCTTGTTCAAACAACTATCCCACACTTGACCTAGGCTCCAAGAAATAGGCCATTCAGTATAAAGACTCACTCATCTAATCTGGTTATCATTTTGGCATTCATAAATTGTTTGGCTTGCAGATGGTGATTATTGCAGCATATCATCTCCGAGTGAGAGATCAAACCGTGCACTAACCTGTGATGTTGGTGATAATATGCATAAAGTGAAGATAGAGGGAGCTTGTAAAGGAAATCTTGAATCTATATGGATGAATGCTATAGAAATATGTCAATCGAGTTCACTAAAAAGCTTTTTACGCAAGCGTGGAAAGCTGTCAGCCATTTATGTAAACAAAGGTATATCTTTGTGGCATGTATAAAGTCTTTTGAGTATTGAAGAAGCACCATGGTGCGCATATGTGGCTGCAGGTTTTAATTAACTCTTTTCATACGTGTCTTCACATAGATGTGGCAGTTGCAGCGGTAGAATTTCATCATCCTGACTATGTATGCAAGGCTGAGAAATCCTGGAAGCCAATTGCAAGCGCACTTCAATCTATTCTGGGCCGTAATGTGGAGCTAAGGATAAGCCTCGTCCCCGCTCCTAAAGCCAAAAAGTCACCTTTCAGTTTATTCAGCTGTTCAAGACGGATGAATAAAAATTCCAAGTCGACGACTGAAGGTGGTAGTGACAAGTCAGATATCTCTAACTTCATATCGGATAAACCAATGTTCGGAGGTAAGCCAATGATTGATACTTGTTCGTCTTGCTGTGGATCCCATCATCATCATATATGCAGTCAGAGGAAAGAAGTCATCAGTACTATCAGAAACAGCGACGGGAATGCCTTAAGTACGGGAACCATTACCCCCCATAGGCTGTCACATGATAGTATGTTGGGTGAGATTGGTTTAGGGATTAATTCTTCAAGGGAAAATGGGAATGTACACAACTGTAGTGTTTCGACTTTGAAAGAGACTATGAGCGAACAGCTGCAGCACAATTTGCCAAGGAGTGGAAGTGTTCAGAGTAAGTTGCTATCACCCGATTCCTCCAGGATGGTCTGTGTCAAAGTTCAAGGGCAGGACAATGTTGCATCATCGGTGCACAGAGAAGCATCATTTGATACGTACATATGCACCGACTATCCTTATGTCATACGCAATAGCTCGAACAACGACAATAACGTGTCTGCTTATGACGATGGGTGAGTCATTTTTTCAATTTCTCATTGGTCGTGCTTTATTTTGATCTGATTCCTCGAAAATTTTCCTAAGCTTTGATATTATCATGCAGACATGTTAATACCTCTGACAAACTCATTATATATGTTTGCAGATCATCAACGGATGACTCAAAGACACCTTGTTGGAAGACCTCGCCATTCAGTAAAAATAAGGTGAAAACTAAGAAACTTCGGCAGCTTCATCAGTTCTTTTAATTTCTCATTCAGCCTCTTTGCTTCCAACATTAGTATTCGATCGTGTTGGAAATTCTTTGCTACACGGGAAATTTTACAACGTTGTATGGTTTGGTTACTTTTTCATCGCCATTTGCAGACTGGGAGTGCAAAGAATCAACGTCAAAGATCACATATTGTCGAATGGGTTCTACCTTGCGCTGCTGCCAAGTGAAAGTTCTAGGAAACCAAGTTTTGACAGTGATTTAGGTTTGCAAAGTCCAACAATCATTCACATGTAGTCAGTAATCCGTTAGAAACCCTGCTTAACAGATCGAATCTGGCAAAATGTCATATATGAATGATTTATAGATGTATAGGTTTTTAGCGTTGCAGTGGCCTTTTCTCTTGTATCGAAAGAAAAGGTAAAAAAATTCGGTATGATGAGGCAATCGATATTCAATCGGCTCAGGAAGTTTATGTTTTATGTCAATGGAATGAAGCACATGCTATGGAAATGCCGTATTCGCATGTTAATATATTCTAGGGATGCTAAAAGGTTTACCCTCTCCTTTATCATCCTACATTATGTGCATTATTTTGTAAATACGTTCCTTTATCTCAGTAGGTCTCTAAAAATGATGAATTCTCAAAATGAAAAATGCAAAAAAATAAAAAAAAAATAAAAAAATCAAGTGATCAAAATGCTTTCAAGTCAATAAAATTTTAATTATGTGAAACTATAATTATTAATAGAATGATAAAATTATAATATATTGAAAAGGATATCTTCCGGTGTACGTTAGGATGAAATTTAGCCGGCAGTTGCAGAGGATAGCTTTTTAATTTATTGAAAAAATATATTTTATACAAATTATTAAAAATTAAAGCTAAAAGACAATTATCACAGAGGACAAAACGCTTATAGAAACGAAACCCCTTATTATTATACGTTCATATTTGGTCTAATAGTTTATGGATAAGTATGGTAAAAATAAATCACCTTCCTAGAATCATATTGGAGTACCAATTTATCAGCGGACATAATTAAAAAGATTATGGATAACAACCGCTCTCCTCACCTGGGGGGAATTTCGTATATCCAACAACTTTCATGTGCGAGTCTCCATGGCCCTCGTGCATGTCAGTAAGTAACGTCTCCCTGAACGCACAACATTCTATTTGATTCAGTCAATGCGTGAAGTAAAGTGCATGTGCACAAGGGAAATATGTTTCGGAGAGATGAAGGGAATTGGGAATACATTTCATTCATCGGTTTTCATGTGGTGGACAATCTTGGCTACAAAAACGACAGGAATCGAGCTGAATCTCATACCAATCACAGTTGCTCATCACCTGTCTGATCAGGACTTAACATCTAGCTTAAAATGATCATTAAATGGTAAGTCAAATGAACACTGAATCAACCATCTGATGATAGAAGAATTATCGAAGCTCTATGACCTATACAAAGCATCTGCGGACAATCTATACGTGTTCCTCGAAAATTCTAGAGCTCGGCCAGAATAGAGGGACTTGCTATGAGCATATGAGAGTGCACAATTCCTCCATTCTTGCATGTGACATGCCAGTGTAAGGAAACACCCGGAAGTTGTCATTCTCCATGCATGTTAATGTTGACTGCCCGCCGCTTAGAGTGAGCTGAAATGGCAACAGAAGTATGATTGCTAAACAATGCTCCCATTAAATAGCTCAACAACCACATCTGTGGTTCAATTTGAGACGACATTGACTGATGACAGTAAAGATTCTTGCTTTTTCATCAGGGGATGGCAGCATTGAAGGATTATTAGCGGTGCATCTTGATTCACAGTACCTAGCTCGGTGTCATTTAATCATAGCATTGATTTACAGATTATCATTACCTGACAGGAGGTAGGTTTAATGTCACAAATCCAATTTCTTGAAGGGACGCAGTCAATATACTGGCACCAGCTGCAGTACTTGCTCACGTTGATACCATGGAGTACCGGAACGAGGACACCGGCCAAACTGCACAAGGAGGCAACGCGCAATGCCAAATTGAGGCTTGCAATAATAGTAAGGAATAATATAAAGAAAAATGCAAAATATGCATTGACAAACGTAATCTCACACAAGGCTCAAGAGAACAAGAGAAATGCTCCTTAATATTGGCTTATCAAGCAGGTACTTGAACGCCACAGTCCTCTTGGTACCATAATCAAAAAGACCCTTGTGCAATTCAGCCTTTCTGATCTGTGGTGGGAAAAAGAGAAGGAATCCAAGGAGGAAGCCAGATATAACTCCCCCAATGTTTGAGAAATTGTCAACATAGGGAAGGAAGCCAAGAACAAGGTTGACCACAGAGATCACGAGCAATGCTGTCAGAGCCACAACCTGCCATCAAGGAAATGATGGGATCATTACCAAACTGGCGTGTCAGCAATTAAAAGAAATAGAACTCCTCTGGGTGAAGATAAAAAATACCTTATCTGTGTATAAATCCCAGTTTCGTATAAGAGCTGAAAGTGAGGCACCAATTAAGCCAAAGAGAGCACCCGAGGAGCAAGCTGCAGGGCTGTTCCGAACAAAAAGTGCGGCAACTGAACTACCAGTTAAAGCTGACATCACGTAGATGATCCCAATCCTTACTGCAAAAAGGAATACAAAGTGAGAAATGTAAACCATCAAACAAAACCAACTTCAGAGAAGCCGTGAAGGACAAAAAGAATACATGATCCAAATTTCTGCTCTAGCTGAAGTCCGACAAAGAGTACACTGCAGATATTGATTGCCAGGTGCAAGACCCCAGCATGTAACCAAAGGGAGGTGAAGAGCCGCCAAAACTGGCGATTGTTTGTCAAAAACTTCTGTCTCAGAGCTCCCATTCCGTCCAGCCTGTAGTTACATTCACATACATGATAAGTACTTCATCAGGTAGGAGATTTGAGCACAGGAGGCTCCTACAAATTTGAACTGACATGAGATAAGTTCAATGGGGAAAGCGATTATTCAGATAATGAAGAAAGAAAACTCCTAGTGTACATGAGCAGATACTCATGAGCAGAAGCAACACCAACTCCAGCTTAATCCTAAACCAGAAACAAAAGTAAATGCGATGGTGACATGAACAGAAGTAAACTACACGAGCAAACAAACAGCAGCATACTCGAGACTCCTATAAAACTCCAGCTACCCATATCTTACCTTGTCCACACAGTGATAGTCTACTAGATGAAAAGTATATAAAGCAGCAACAAACAACCCAGGCTATGAACAAGAAAAGGAAAAAATGGAAAGAACCCATCTCCATCGATAGATTCATGTTGTTTTCATGTACTTGATGTTTGCGTAATCTGCAGCTTATAAGATAAACTAAAAGTGCCAACGCCAGCTTCCTACTAGATCTCAAGGCATACCTATAGGGAATTCATGAGAGGTATCATGCCAAATGAACAACCGAAGTAAAGCAGCCGTGGATCAGAACTAACAGAAGAGTCGCTCTTGCCATTAAAAAGCGTATTCCAAACACAGAATTTGCCAACTAGATAGAGATGATATGCAAAGAAATTGCAGAAAGAACAACAAATAACACAGATCTTACACAGGCCACAGAGCAAATGAAGTATATATATAATATAACGGCCATAAACGCACTAATTTCCTCATCATAAATCAAAAACCACACGTCATCACTCAAAAACATACCCAGATATCCAGGAGTCTATCAATCAGGCAAACTTGCACAAACTTTCGCAATACTGACATATAAAAATACCAGCAAATAACCATATATCCGAAAACCTTCAACCAATATTCGAGCAAATTACAAAACCCAAAAGCAAAACCAGTAGTAAAACAGCTAAAAAACCAGAAAAGTTTTTCTCACGTCGAAACAGAGGGGCCAAGGAATGGGTTTTCACGAAGCCGCTGAAATGACAATCTCCCGAGAAATCCAAACGCACAGTCCCCATGAGATTTAATCCAGCAATCGTTCTCCAACATAGTAGAAGCGAATACTACGATATGTAGAAGAACAAATAGAGAGATGATCCAAGTACTCTCTCTGTTCGTCGAAATCGATTTAAAGAAGGCCATCTTCTGTTCTTGAGCTAATTCATCAATTGCAGCTTCATCGTCGGGAATTTGTAATTCCTGGGTCGACGGCTTTATACTTATTTGGGTATGGCTTTTTCGAGGACTTTCCATTGACTTTGTGTTGAGCTAGTTAGTGTTTCTTGTGCTAGAAGTGGGTTTCCTGATAAATCTTCAAAGGGATAGGAGGAAACAGGGAAGAGAGACAGACGCATAGAATCTATTCGCTGAAATGTGTGAGTGAAACTTGCGAAGACAGAAGCGAGGACCTTACCAGGGTTTGCAGAGGGGTGGGGCGGGGGTAAGGCGATGTTGGACGAGAGGACAGGGTAAGAAAACAGAGCAGGAAAAAAGAAAAAGCGGGAAAAGAAAAGACAGGTTGGACCGGGGAGTCGGTTAGGAACACTGGGTAATTTGTTAGCTGCCGGTTAGTAACTAATTAGTTATCGCGAGGGGCAGGGAGTGTTGAATAAAGCTGTGAAATCCGGGGTATACTGTAAGTAATTTCCCACCCTATTAAATCGTGTCTTCCTAATTAATAAGAAAATTATATTGTGTAAATAAAATGAAAAAAACTGTGCTAATCGGAGTAGTACATTTATTACATTATATCAAAATATTATATACACGATTATTACAGCGATGATCGTGTGCCATATATCTTTTAATATGGTTGATTAAGTAACTTGATTATAATAATCATATCTAGTAATTATCCTTTCCAAAAAATATTTAACAATAATAATTATTGTATATTTTATTGTTACGACTATCAACAAAAAAAATCAATAATTACAAGAGATTTAAAAAGAAAAAAAATCCTTAAAAACTTGATCAAGTGTTTTCGTCATTCTTCTTTAAAAGTATTGTCCGCGTATACACACATAATGATAGCATCCATTAATGAATATGTGTCATGTATTTGTTGATATAGTGATTACGACATCTATGATAATTTCAATAATTAAAATAAATATACTATTTTATACCTTATAATTACAACACTAGTGTTCAATAAATACACCAATCTTACTTAATGATTACCAACAAAAGATGCACAAAAAATCCTAAAAAATAATGATATTTTAATTAATTCCTAGATGCTCTCAAAGGATGGTATTCCCCTTTTTTTGTAGGATCCTTACTCCATTTTTTATCTTCCAAGAAGAAATAAAAATTTTAGTCATTGTTGTCAAGGATCAAATGGATAAAGTCATTGGCAAATAAGTTTGAGTTCAACTTGATAATGACTATCAATATTACTTTATTTGATGAATGAATCAAGCATAAGGATTTCAGCTAAACTCGCTTAATATGCAAAGCCAAATTTTATCTCAATATGAGTTTCAACAACAATACTACTAATCAACCTAACTTGACCTCAACTCCATCTCAATGATGACTCAATTGAGCTCTACTCCTTGAAACCCAAGTCACTAAATATAAGCTTGAGATCAACCAATTTCAAATAAACAAGCTTGAAAAATGGATTACTTGATTTGATTTGACTTATTTGTAGCCTATATAGAATGAAGAGGAGCTTACTTTTTTCAATCAAGTATCAACATTCATAAAATTTGGTGTTTATAAATATTTCATATTAACATCATAAAAAATTGTAGCAATACATGCATATTTAATAGAAGCTTTTAATATTAATGCACGAAGGTTAAATGATGAACAACCCTTTAATGCCTGGAAATGTTTATTTCATTTTTTCCTCTTCTATGTGAAAGTTTGACTCGATAAAAATTATGATTATTTGGGCTCGTCAATTTACGCATACATATTTAATAGAAGCTTTTAATATTAATGCATGAAGGTCAAATAATGAATAACCTTTTAATAATAGGAAAAGTCCATTTCATTCTTTTCCCTTCAACATGAAAGTTTGGTTTGATAAAAGCTAGGATTATTTTGATTCATTAATTTACACTCTTTTGTCACTATATTTTTTGATACATAACCTACCGCACATTACGAACACTCGAAAATGAAGTTAAATATTATTTCGGTACCTATAGGTTTGGCCACTCTGTGGTAGCAAGTGAATTGTGGGTTTTTCTTAAGGGGAACACCAAACCTAGGATACCTTCTTTTAGATCTGCAGCCAGACTCATACGAAATAAATTATGGCTCTTGGTTAGACTCCCATTTCCTATGGGGTGCTCAAATTATGTGGACGATAGTGTGAGCTCAAACTCGGGGAAAATCTTTTTGGAAGGTGTTGCACGTGATTCCATTGGTAAATGGCAATTTGATTCTTACTACAAGAAAAAGTATTTTTATACATAGAAAAGATTTCAATGATAGACAAGCATATCATTAGTGTAACAATTTCAATGATGACAATAGGTGTCACTATATACTTTTATGGCGACAAATTTTTTAAAATTTATGTTGATTTTTTAAAAAAATTATAAATTATAATAATTTTCATACTTGTTTATCGTTATTATTAAAAACAATTAAAACTTATAATGATGAATCATTATCATGGAAGGTTTTTTTAATGAACGAGCTTTAGGGGGGACATGTTGTTGCTATAACCATGTATAATGACCAAAAAAATTTCCCCATTTTTTTTACAGTAAGAAAAATATTTTACAAACATTCAAGCATATGTATATATATACCATAATGCATAAAATTTAAGTCTACCAAATATTTTACATATTTAAAAAAATCATCTCATCTCCAAATATTTTAGATATTAAAAAAGGAATACCTAATATAATCCACTAAACATATCCATCATCAATCTCTTCATTACGAGGCTGAGGGGGTTGAGGGGACTTAGGAGGTTATTGTGTAGGGATGTAATGCATTATGTCATCAATGTGTCCATCCTTACAATCTATCATGGCATCATGACTTTGAAGTAATCCTAATATCTCATCAATTGTAGGATTAAGTTGGGAATTAGTAGATTGGGAGGTTTAATCAACCCATGGAGCACGATTAGTAATAAAAGCACCGGAGGAAGAATAGTATGACTCTATGCGTCTGATACCTCATGTAATACCCCAAAATTTTAAAACTTAGAATTTTATAATTAATCTTCATTTGGGATATTTTAATTTTTAAATTATTAATTTAATTATTTTGTAAAAGTTTGGTTTATAAAGATGGACATAACTATTTAATAAATTAAAATAAATATTTTGTTATTTTATCACACTCTTTTTATTTAAATAATTTTTTAAACCCATATTTTACTAAAATTATATTCTTAAATTAACATCTTAAATTTTAATTAAATTATTTTATTAAAATAATTTATCCATCTAAATAATTAAATATCATAAATCTAAAAATTATTTTATTTTTATTTCCCCCCTTTCCCTTTTTCTTTTTCCTTTTTTCTTTCTCCTTTTTCCTCTTTTTTCCTTTTCTTCTTTCCTTCCTCCCTGGGTAGCTTGGCCTGCTTCTTCCTTCCCCTTACTAGTCCTCATTCCTTCTCCTCGTCCTCCAGCGTTGCTGTCCTTAGTTGGGCCAACCCAACAACTCCTTCCTTCCTCCTTCTCCCTCGTGCACAGGCCGACTCACTCTCCTTCTTTCTCCCCTGCCCAGTCGACCTACCTTCTTTCCCTTCTTCTTCTTCTTCTTCTTCTTCTTCTTCTTCTTCTTCTTCTTCTTCTTCTTCTTCTTCTTCTTCTTCTTCTTCTTCTTCTTCTTCTTCTTCTTCTTCTTCTTCTTCTTCTTCTTCTTCTTCTTCTTCTTCTTCTTCTTCTTCTTCTTCTTCTTCTTCTTCTTCTTCTTCTTCTTCTTCTTCTTCTTCTTCTTCTTCTCTTCTTCTTCTTCTTCTTCTTCTTCTTCTTCTTCTTCTTCTTCTTCTTCTTCTCTTCTTCTTCTTCTTCTTCTTCTTCTTCTTCTTCTTCTTCTTCTTCTTCTTCTTCTTCTTCTTCTTCTTCTTCTTCTTCTTCTTCTTCTTCTTCTTCTTCTTCTTCTTCCTTCCTCAACCGTCGAACCAAACACCACCCCCATGCCTGCAACTAGTCCCCTACAGCTCTGCCATTATAGCCCTACTCTCTCCCTCTCTCCCTAATCCATTTCCCTTCCATTTTTGACCATGCACAACCCCCCTCCCGTGCCTCTTTTATTTCCTTCTCCCTACCACCCTACACCCTGACTTGCAGCCGGCACCTCTGCCTTCCCTCCTCCCCCTCTTCTTTTTCTTCTTCTCCTCTACCCATTTCTTTCCCTCCTCAAGCCCCCTTCTTCCCTTACAGAACCCCTCTTCTCCCTTCTTTCCTCCTTCTCCTTTCCTCCCTTGTTTTTTTGCCAACCAAAACCGCTGCCTCTACCACCCAATTGACCACCACACCAACCCCCTGACCTCCTTGCTACCTCCCTGCACCACCCAAAAACCACCACTCGCCCCTACAGCCACCTTCCTCTTCCCTTTTCATTTTTTCTGTTCTTGGCTCTCCTCCCTACACGTAACCTTGCATCTCCCATTCCCCCTTTTCCACCGTCACTGGAGCCACCCCTTGACCACCTGGCACCTCCCCTGCCACCACCCTACCTCACCTTGCCCGAAATTCTCCTACAGCTAGGACTGTTCACAATTCAAATATTTTGGATATTTGATTGTTAGATATCTAAAAATAATATTTGATATTTGATTTAAAATTTTGGATATCCGAAAGATCGGATATCTAAAATTTTAGATTAGATATCAAATATAACCGATATTATCCGAATAAAACTTTAAATATAAAAAAACCACCAAATCACAAATATATTTGATATTATTCGATCTATTGAGCAAATATCCGATTCGTTCAGTAAATATCTAACTTACTTAATAAATATCCGATGTTAAAACTAAAATTAAAGCTACTACATTACCATATTTAATTGGATTTTATTAGATCTAAAAAGGACTTATAGTAAAAATATAATTTCAACTAAATTAAATTTTAGCCCAAATACTAAATCAATTAATAAAAATTATATACACACATCTAAATTTATTTATATATCATTATATATAAAATAATAAAAAAATGTATAATTTTTGTTATTCGGATCGGATATTATTTGTATTTATCGGATCTGATATCTAGTTTGTTTGACTTTTCGTTAACCGGATTGGATATTTGATTTGAAAAAAAATCGGATCGATTATTTATTTTTTCGGATTGGATCCCTTCAGATATCGAATCAGATAAGAAGATATCAGATAACATGAATATCCCTACCTACAACACCCTCCTTTCTTCTTTTCTTTTTCCTTCCTTCTCCTTCTTCTCCCTTCCTTCACCCCACCTTTCCAACCCTACCGCAGCCGTCTTTGCTACCCTGAGCCACCAATCTTCGACCCCGACCACCGCCTACACTCTGCCCCCCTCCCAGCACTCAACCACAACCCTCACTCCCCTTCACAAGCTCTCAACCAAAGCCCCCAAACCCTTACCCGAACCAACTCTTTTCCCTTTATCCCATATCCTCTTTGACCTTTAGTTCCCTCCCCCTTATTCATGCAGTGTGAGTTTTGCTACACAATTTACCCATTTTAAAGTATAAACATAGCTATCATCATTTATTAATCTTTTTAATAAAAAATTATCCTTTTAACTTTCTACTACTAATATGCTAGTTTTGATATTATTTTTAGGTACAAAATTTTCTAATCAAAGCTTAAACTTTTAATCAGGATACCGATAAGGTTTAATTATTAATGAAAATAAGGTAACAATTATACCCTACTAAAATGTGTGGATATACGTATGCTAAGATATTACAGTTTTTTAATATATTTATACGCATGTTATATGATGTTATGTATATTATGATTTGTAACATATGTTGGCAATTGAAATGAAAATCATGTTATATTATGTGTCATGTGTCAAAGTGAAGATTAAGAAAGGAACCTTGTTATTAGTGTTGATATAAGATACATGCACTTTTTATGTAAGCAAATATGGTCATTGTAGTAGAGATGAAATTAATATGAGTCCTAGGGAAATTTTAGTAATTTTTCTTATACAAAGGGTGTGGCCAAAATAAGTATGTATGGTAGGTGATAATGAGAATTAATAATAAGTAATAATAGTTGGTGGTGTTAGATGATGTATATAAACCATGGGTATTAATGTTTTATGTGGTAATGTTATTTTAGAAAATTTGGCATTAGAAGGGAAATTTGGTAATTTTATAAATAAAAGGGGTAATGGGGTAATTTAATAAGTAAAAAGGACAATTTTAGTAATTTTGTACGGAAAAGGGGATGACTTGATAAATTTATGAGTAAAAGGTAATTTGGTAAATTATTAAATGAGAAGGGTATTTTAAAAAAATTATTTTATTATTATTTATTTTTACCTATAATTTTCTTTTACACCTTTATTCATTAATCGTCAAATTACTTTCTAATAAAAGGTATAATTGTTCGGTCTCCAAAGTCGGACAATAATTCCATCCTCTCGTTCATCACCGTTAGCTTATTTACTTATATTCTGTTTGGTGAAATTGGTATTAACTTGAAAATGAAACCTGCAAATTGATGGATATTAACATTTCGGCATTTATGGTATAATCTTGTTTCAGTAATATTTTATCATAGACTGTGATAAAAGGCAGGGATAATTTGGAAAATTAAAAAGAAAAAAAAAATCACATCATAAACTAATGAGTTATTGGCAAACGCACCATTAGTTCTTTTCACGTTCAATTAAACGCTTATGATTTCTACAACTATTCCCAATGTTGGTTCTCGTAATAGTACGGAGTCGCAACAGCAAGAAGAGAATGTTTCCTGTGTGCAGTGATACCAGGGCCTTCGCTCACATCCAGATCCTCTCCTCTTGCTCCATCAGGCAATGTCCACTCAAACTTGCCAATAAGATTAGCTAAAACCAGCTCATTAATAGCATTAGCAAACGATATTCCCGGACATCCCCTCCTTCCCGAACCAAATGGGATCCATTCAAAGCCTTGGCCTATAGACTCTGTTGGAGTCTGATCAGTATTCAAAAACCTCTCGGGATAGAACTTGTCAGGCTCGTCCCATACAGCAGAATCTCGGTGAATCGTCCAAGCATTGATGATGACTTGTGTTCCAGCAGCAATGTGGAATCCATTAATGTTCACGTCTTGAGTCAATTCCCGAGGTAATAATATCGGAAGCGGAGGATGCAGTCTTAGGGTCTCTTTTATCACTGCCTTTAGGTACTTGCTTTTCTCTAGCTCATGCTCGTATATCATTGCCGATGTCTCTCTGTGTGGTATTTTCCTTAACTCCTCTTGAAGGCGTTTCAGGACTTGGGGATGCCTTAATAGCTCTGTCATTGCCCAGTCTAGTAAAGTGGAGCTTGTATCCGTTCCTGCAGCAAACATGTCCTGTACATCGAGCAAAATTAATGTGTTGGGTATAAACCCTTGTTTACAGAAGAGGTCAAAGATGGATGAAGAATGTGCGGTGGAGAAGGGTGTCTTCACATGATAGACTATCAGAGTGTCTCGTGATGACCATATCGAGTTTGGAGCAGAGTCGACCGACTTTGTAGCAAGAAACAACACGAAACACCAAAAGCCTCATGTCATGTCACCACAAAGTCGTAATTCACAAATGTTTTCAGTCGAGTGTTTGAAGGTCGGGTTGTGCTTGGGAGAGCACTAATTTATTATGTATTTGTATCCGATGATGTAGAGACTAATGTCTTGTTGTTAAAAATGATTCCATCTTAATTAATTAATAATGTATTAAAGTAATAATATTATTTGAAAAATACTATGAATGTTGCTAAAGAAGTAATATTGATTTAAAGCATATTTAATAGAAAATAAATTGATGTATATTGATAGTTTTGGACATGAGATATTTTAATAAGATACATCCTTAATATTTTTTTAATTGTCTATAGATTTAATAATAGGGTTTTTTATTCATATTAATCATTTATTCATATAATTATGATTGATATTAGGATTTTATTAATTGCTTACTTACAATTATAATTTATGATATTTGCAATAATAATTTGTTTATAATTATGATTAATATTATTTGTTATCAACAATTTATTTATTATTAAAATTAAAATTATATGTATCAATTAATTAACTATGATAATGAGTAATAATATTTTTATTAATTTATAGTTATAATAAATGATATTATTATTTATTTGTAATTTATTTTTTTATTCATATTGTTTTTGTATTTATTCATTGTTTATAATTATGATTCATATTATTCTTAAAAATTATGAATTTATAATTACAATAAATATTATTTGTGTTAATTAATTATGATTATAATTAATATTATCTATATTAATTATTTAGTTATAATTAATTTATTAATTATAATTAATTCTTATGAATATTACTATTATCAATTATTTTTGTATAATAATAATAATAATAATAATAATAATTATATTTATTATTATTATTATTATTATTATTATTCTTCTTATAAACTATTTATTAATCATTAAAATTAATACTAATTGTATTTATTACTTCATCTATTTCTAAAATGAAGCCTCACGGTTTTTAAAGAAAAACTTTAATTATTTATTTATCTCAATTTATAATATATTATGATATTGAAATATAATTATTATATTTGTATTAAAATTTAATTCCATAAAGTTATTTTTTTATTTTTTGTAAATACATATTTAGAATTACTAAAGGTCAAAGTTTATCATTGAAATCCACAAGGCCTTTCTTTGAGAAACATAATGAGTAATTATTTATACTTAAAGAATCATAATATGTTAAAGAAATATTAAGTTATAGTTATGATTAATATTACCCTTATTAATTTCTATTTTTATTTATAATTAATATTTTAGCATTGATTAAATATCATAAAAATGATTAATATAGATTTTATCAATTATTAATTTATCATTATAATTATTAATTATTATTTATTAATTTTGATAAATATTTTTTTGTATTTAGTTTTTCATTATAAATAAGATTAATAATATTTTAGTGCATTATAATTAAATATTATAACTAACAATATTATTGTGCATTATTTTTTATAATTATACTTAACATTAATTATGATATTAATAGTAATGATTAATATTAATCTTATAAATTTTTATTTTTAATTTTGAGAAATATAATTTGTAATAATTAATTATTTATATAAATTATTAATATTATTTTGAATAATTTTTAATTTACCATTAGAACTAATATTATTTTTATTAATTAACTATTTTGAATTATAATAATTATTATTTGTGTCGATCAAGTATTTAATTAATAATAATAATAATAATAATAATAATTTTATCATTTATATTTAATAACTATAATTGATTTTATTTTTATTAATTACTTATTTTTATAATTAATAGTATTTGTAACGCTTATGATTAATATTATTCTTATGAGTCATTAATTTATCATTAATAATACTTATGTTCATTAATTATTCATTGTTATTATAAATAAATTTTATTAATTTTTATTTATATTTATAATAAATTTTATTTATATTACTTTGTTTTTATACTTATAAGTAATATATTTTATATTATTTATTTGTTTATTTAATTTCTTTATGCTAATGATCAATATCATTTTTATTATCATTATTAATGTGTCACTATAGTTAATATTATTATTCTTAATTAATATTTTTTATTTATGATTTAATTACATTTATTACTAAGTATATTTTTAATAATAATAACTACTACTACTATAATATATATTATTTTGATAAACCACTTATTTATAAGTGAAATTAATATTATTTTTCATTTATTATTTAATTATATGTACCACTTGTAATATTTTTATTACTTATAATTAAAATTATTCTATTGATCATTATTTTAAATTGGTTTTTTAATCATTAATTTATAATGATAATGAAATATTTTCTCATTAATAAATTATTTATAATATAATTAAAAATATTATTTATTTATTTATTTTTATTATTTAATATTATTGTTTGTAATTATTAATATTATTAATAATATTTTAATTAAATTTGTATTTATAGGCATTAATATTTACCGAGGCGAGTAACGGGTAGGTAATTAATGTGGAATATAATTATAACAATGCAGGATATATTAGATATTTAATAAAAATTAGAAGGATCTATTTATGAAGTAATAATATGTCGTAAGTCATATAGATAATAAGATTTTAAAAATATTATGCGAAACATATGATTCAAACTTTGTATGAAATAATAATAATAATATAATTAATAATGAGTGTACCAAGCAAAGACTAAGCCTTAGCAAATGAGTTGTTGTGACCATCTCAATCCCTTCCTTCATAGTAGCTAGATAAAGGAAATTAGTTCGTCATGATACTTTAAATGTAGAGATGACAATAGAGTCTAGTCCTAGCATAGGAGTGCCAAATCCGCCATATGTATAGCATGTTTGAGTATAAGATTTTTGAATATAAAAGGTCTATCAATTAGATATGAGTCTATATATGTTTAAATAAATTTTGATCCATCAACTTCAAACCTTGATCTATCTTACAAACTCCCATGTGTGTGCCATGATCTTTATTGAGTTTATTGTTCATCAACTTCGTACTCAGACATGTGTCACAAACCCATTTCTGTGTATTTATATATATTGTGATATTTACTGGGTTTATTGTTTATTTTTTCCATTTTAGTCATGTTAGTTTATCTTATATAAATAACCAATATGCAAAAGCATTATTTTTATTTTTAAAGTCCCGATGGATTTAAATGTCATTAAGGAAGATGAAGTAAGCTTTATGATAAATAAATAAAAACTTATCATCCTCGTTTAAAGAATTTGAACAAAAAATTATATATTAAGTTACATAAAAATTTAAATTCATTATTAGACTCCATATATATGAGTATAAACTTTTAAAATCTCACTATTTTAGATGGGACCTAGGTTCAAATAAATTGATTTATTATGAAAAAGTTGAGGTTTCAATATTATTTCCGTTGATTTCTTTGCTTAGTTTATTTGTTATTGTTAATCAAATTCAATCTTTGACGAACCAAATATACGCTAAGTAATGAAAACATCGAGCAGTAGTACGTGGCAAGACTAGAGTTTTATATATATATCATATATGTGCTTACTAGTAAGAGCGCTTTGATCTCATCTCTGTCGATAGGATAACCGGCTGTGTCGTCTCTCTGAATTTTAAGCAAAACGTCGACGAAATCATACACTTTCTGTCCGCCTTCTTCTTGACCGACTGGGCGACCCGAGTGTTCTTCAATTACTGCTTCAAGAAACTGATCAAATCCCCTAGCAACTCTGTCAACCCTACCGACCAATCCACTCACTCTGCTGACAATCCAACCAAGCCAAGGTATAAAATCCCTTACATCAAAAACACCTACCAAGTAAGAAAACTCCTTCAAGATCTCCATCATATCAGCACTACCTTCTTCTCCCTGTCCGCTATCCATCTTTTTTCCCAAAACAGCCCTACACACCACATCATTAATCACTTTTATAATCAATTCAGTCAAATTGACGGGCGATGACGATCCCGTTCTTCGAATCGATTCGACCATCGAGCTCGTTTCTTCTTCCCTAATCCGACGAAGAGAACGGACTCTCTTGTTACTCAAAAGTTGGAGCACACATATGCTTTTTCTCTGCCTCCAATGTTCACCGTACGGTGCGACTGCCACATCCTTGCGATCATAAAGGAGGCTCTCGAGAATAAGTGATGGAGGCTTGTTCGAGAATATAACATCATGCGTCTTCATGATCTCGCGGGCTAAATCTGCTGATGAGATCACGAGTGTCGGCTTGCTTCCTAGGTGAAGTAGCATGATTTTGCCGTATTTCTGAGATAAGGAATAAAGGGTACGATGAGGGAGGGGTGCTGCAGCTAGTTGGTGAAGATTTCCTATGATGGGTAGCTTCGGTGGTGAAGGAGGCGGCAGGGTTTTCCTTGTGGTGGGATCGGGGATTCGGCGACGCCATTTGTAGATGAATATTGATACGAGGAACAAAGGGAGCACGAGTGCAGTGAAAGGATGGGACGCGAACAAGGCCGCCAGATATTCTAACCCGTGAGAGATGTTTGGAGGATTAGACATTTGTGTATTGGAATGTATGTTTGTGTGTCCGTGTGTGTGTGTGTGTGTTTGTCTTTTAGTTTCTTTGCTTGCTCCATCCAATTTAAGGTTTCAGACTCTCACTATTTGCTCGTAGAATTGCAATTTGAAGAAGTCATTATCGTGGTTGAACTAAAATGACAGGCTGCCAATCACATTTCTAGCTTGTTGGGTGAGCAATGATTTTCTTGATCTTTGTTACTTTTTAAGCGGGTAAATCTTACGGTGCAGATCATGTATCAGTAAAAGATGGGGTTGGTCTTAAATTTATTAAAAAATAATTGGTCAATGTATATACGCATACATGAATTATATAATTATTGGTTAATTAATGTGACGCGTAACAAAATTTCTATTATGCTTCGGATCTTTTCAATTCACAAGCTAGCAACACCCGGTTTACACACACTCTGCACACTTTTAAATAAGCCGGTTGCGTAAATAATAATAATAATAATAATAATAATAATACATCGGTCGGAGGATATAGAATTAGAAGGTGTTGTTTGAAAAATAGTCTAGTAAGTAAAAACAATTAAAATAAAAAGATGTATAGATTAATTTTTTATTTGATGGAGAAAAATAGTCTATATATCTATATATATATTGTAATAAAGGGTTAGTGCAGCTTTAATTTTTTTTTGAAAAATAACAGCATATAGTAGGTGCATAGATCAAAATAATATAGTGCTATCTAGTACGTAGAGAGCTTATTATTTTGGTTGCATGATAATCATGCACATTGCAAAATGAAGTCGGCTGGACAAATCTTCTTCCGACCGACTGTCTTATAACTAGAACCGAACCAGGGCAAAAGATTTGCGTGCTGCATTTTGCTGTGTATTCCCGATTCTTTGCGTGGGAGACAAGAGTCCAACGGCGTCTCCTTTCACCACACCTGGTTGAATTTTTGAAAAATAGATATCACCTAGATATGTAAGGCTACCTAGATTCTAGAAGCCTATCTAGCTTCTTAGGTAGGGTTTTTTTTCTTCCCCCCCCCCCCCGATAGTTTCTATGGGCTGGGCTGGGCTGGTTTTAGAGGTATCGTGCCTAACATGTATATACGCATTCAAACATAAATCCCTACTAATGTCTGACTATTTCATGTAAGTACTCTTCGTCTATTTGCAAGTTACTTTCCCATACGTAAAGTAACCCGTGTTGGTTTGCTCAAGGCGGTACAAGTAACATACGAAATTCAAACAGTGATATGGCCGGACAGAACCAGGAATGTTCTCCGTAACGTGTTTTTCAATCTTGGGTTCAAATTTTCGACTTCCTATTTTGAGACACTATACACCAAATTTTCCGCTTATTGTATGAAAATTAGGAAACTCGGCCTCAGGAATGGAGACGTGTGTTTCCCACGTAATGCATTTTTTAGGCACGGCTTGGGAAATAGTTTCGAACTTAATTGAAATGCAGCTTTTCAATACTTATACTATTCAGTTCGCTTAATTACTACTACTTTTTATAAGGTGCTGTGAGGACGAGGGACAGAGAAAAACGTAGAAATATTATCTTTTAAAAATTTAAGAAATGAGTACAACAGAAAATGTTAAATAGATATATATATATATATATATTATATTTTTTAAAAAATATATATATTAAATCCAATAAACTTAAGAATTTTAGTAATTAAATGGTATCATTTGGAGTTGGTTTTCAATTAATAATTGTCGTTGTTTCACTAACTAGCAATGCCAATTTTCAAGACAATATCTAGTTGGTGAAACGTGTGGGACAGCCACAAGATTTTTATGGTTATTTAGTAGGGCCAAGGAGTTTATATTGTTTAATTAATGTCGGCTAACATCCTTAGCCAAACAAAAATATGGTTTTCGGTTATTTTTTTTCTTTAAACAAATCAAATTATATTTTAAAATGCCCTAGAAGAAACCAATCTATAACTATACCGTTTAATTTGGTGATAGTAATAGTTAACTAAAATATTAAAAACAAAAATAAAAATTTCACTGCCTACTTATGCACTTAGATCATGTCATTCAAAAGAAAAGGGAGAAAAGGTCAAATATGTCAGATTACATGTATAAGACCACAAGATCCGTAATAATTTAATATACTCAATTAGGACAAGTTATTATTGTGTGTGTCTGCGCTCATGCTTTTAATATATATATGTGTATATGCAATACTATGAAATGGTTAGTCGTTAATTAATCAAAAGTTTGATCTCCTAACCATTAGCCAAATAATTTTTATAAAAAAAATTAATCAAATTATATCTTTTTTCGTTAATCAAACCATAATTTCTAATTAGTTTAATGATTTTTCCATATTATGTACAAACATAATACGAACAATCAAAGAATCTAGCTAAACAATTTAAACAAAAACTTGTCCAATTGGATAAACGAATCCCCCTTCGGACAAAGTCCCTTTAGATTATCTGATACTTAAAAACAATAGTCAATTATCTATCTCTAAGCTTAACTCAATATGTTTTGTTATTTTTTATTTAATTCTAGTCTTCTCCACTACAAGAAATATAATCAAATAGGGCAATTTTAGAATATTAAATAGGGTAATTATAAAATTGTCCTATTATAGATAATCAAATAGATCAATTAAAATTTCTCCTAATTGATTTTAACAAATAGGGCAATATAAAATATCCCCTATTTAATCCAATCTAATAAGACAATGAATAAAAAATCTCCTATTTAATCATAATAAATAGTGCAATACTAAAATCCCTCCATTTATTCTTAATAAATAAGGCAATGAATTTTTCCCCCTATTTGACACAACATAATAGAGCAGTATATTATAATATTGCTAATGTTTGATCATTATTACTCCATATATATATTAAAAATATATTACTATATGTGTTTATTTATAGAACAAAACTAAAGATAATATATTTCAAAAAATGTTAAACAAAGTAAAAAAATTAATTAAATTACAGATATATCTGTTACCACTTACCACACTTACTATTATCATTTAATTTGTAGGAATTGGTTATACAGTAGAATTTGGCTCCGTATGAGATCGAAGGACGAGCAGTATCGAAGGCAAAGGTGTTGAGTACATATACCACACTTAAATTCACGCTGCTTTTTATATACCACATCAAACATTCGAGGTCGGTGAAGTCAAAATTGCTCCCCTTCCGCCCAACCCATCGCCGCACCACACCAGAAATGATGCCAGCTTGTTCGTCACTAACGGCGCCAACAGCGGCAGCAACGAGCTAGGCAACCCCAAAACCAGCGCCACCCCAAACCACACTATCGAGCGGAGTAGCGCCGCCCGCGCCGCAGAGGACAACATCAAGCCGCAGCACTAGCCATTCTCCATCTCAGGTGAGTACTAATTCAACTTCCTCCTATTCGGCGCATTTCTAGTAGGGCTATGAAGCTGCTGACGGAGCTACTATTTTGTAAGTTGAAAGCTCTAACTGAATTCAATTATGCATCTGGATTGTGCGGTATCTTGACATATGTAGGAATCTACGACGGCTAGTGGCCGAGTCGATGAGGAGGAGGCAGGTGACCTCTTGCGGTTGCTGTCTGTTTCATTTGGCTGGCTTCAAGCTCTAGTCGAGCAGTAATTCACATTAATTATGATTCTATCCGTCCATCCCTAAAGGACGCAGAATAGATTTAAGAAGAAGAAGATATATAAACAATTAATTTCTTACATCATTTAATTAACAATTGATGTATTTATGTTCTGATATTTTGCGTGATCAGTTCTAACTTGCAAGAGGTTCTAACATTGAATATAACCACACACAGTACTGATACTGATTATTCAATAGCTATTTATAATATATATATTTATACATATGGAGTATATATATATATATATATATATATATATATATATGAATCATTGAAATTATTAATTTGATCCCTCTGTTTCTACAAAAATAAATTTCATAACAATCCTGTGTGGGGAGGAAGGAAGGATTATTTTATCAATTAATTAAAATTACCTGACAATGACCGATGATTTGCCGATTTGTAATTCTTTGGTTACGAAATCAGCTCCTATTGTTGCTTTGTATTGCGGGACGAACTTTTTATGCACGTATCTATACAAGAAATATTTTACAAGAAACCTAGTATTTATAATTTATTTCTGGCATTTAATAATCCATTTTAAATGGTGGCAGCCAAAGGCAATTATCCTTTGTAAGGGGTTTGTTGAGGCCTAAGTATTATCTATTAGCTGGCGGTGCTGAATGATGAAGCAATAAAATGACTGCAGAGTTTGCACAAATTCCTTTTGGGGTTGAGCTTGGCTAATTCCCATTTGTCCAATTTATACCCGATCTTCTAGTGAACTCCTTAGAGTATATGAGAGGCAGAGAAGCTTTGCAGTGAGTTTGTATTCTTTTGGTGGAGGTTTCCAATGTCTCAAGTTTCTGCTTAATTTGTAACACCATAGCCCACTTGAAGTTTCTGACATTGTTATCTCAATCTATAGTGTATTCTATAATCTATCCCATGGCATGTAGTGGAGGATACAATTTTTATTTAATGGCATTTGGTCCATAGGAGGACAACATTTAGTTAAATTGTCTATCCTGTTTGCTTCATTAGATTATTTGAAGTATCTATTGACATTTTTGTAGCATGCTTAATGCTATGATGGTCAAAAACATTAGGCTGGTTTAGTGATGCTTATCAAGTAATGCTATATTTCATCTGACGCTATAGACTTCATAGTGGTTACTGAGTGTTCCTGGATTATTGTGTCTTGATACATCTATGCAAAGACTATGTGACAACAATCCTGGGGTCATGGGTGCTGCTCTTTGTCCTCTTTATGATTTGATCACAATAGATCCTGCTTCCTATAAGGATCTGGTTGTAACTTGTATAAACATTTTAAAACAAGTGGAGAACGCTGACTGCCACTTGTCACTGTACTTGATTCATGGCGGCTCATCATTATTGGTGTGGAGATCATAGAATTTCTTGGAAGAAGTTTTCCCATGTTAGTTGCACCCCTTTGTTATTACTCAAACTTGTTGAATGTCACAAGTTCAGTATATAAGTGTGATAGTTCCTCTTTCTGCATTGTCATGTTGCTTTTTCCTTACTCTTGCCTTCAAGAACATGTGTTTTGTCTACTGAATAAGACCGGGGTTTGGTTACATTAGGTCCCATTCTTGAAGCTCCCTCATACAGTGTACTATTGTATTGACTTGTAGCAACAATTGGTTTATGTTTGTTGTACTAGCATCAAAAGACTCACATTCATAGAGATAGCTAACACACTTGATAGCTAACCGGCTCTCTATCTCCGGTTATTGTTGGACCATGAGTCATCTTTTTTTCCTTTATTTTTTTTCCTTTCTTTTCTAGGTTCCGTGTTGATCATTTGTTTAATCTTTTGTGATGGCAGGTTCTGCACAACAAGCCTTCCAAGTGATGTTGTTGTTGAAGTGGAGGAGATGTCTTTTCATCTTCAAAAGGTGGTGATTCTTGTTTGAACTCACTTCCTCTTATTGACTTGGTTTTCCTAATACGTCCTTTAGTTGGTCAGCACCTTCTGGGGTACGTTGTTCTGTTACATGTGGAACATGGATAAAGAATGTGCAATCTGTATTGCATGCTAAACCATCTGGTGTTTTCATCTTTTTGTTGTCTCGTAACTTCAGTCCTGAGATACTGTAGCATACTTCTGAATTTTACAGTTTTTTTCCTGATCTGCTATCAAGTATCATCAGGAGTTGGAGATTAGTAACCAATACATGCAAATATTCCTGAACATTTGCTCCAGTAAGGCATTTGTGAACATCTAAGTGTGGTTTCTCTTTGAAATTGAAGAGTAACTACAATGACACTACTGAATGATGTGCTATTGTGCCTTCCCAATTCTGAACTAGATATCTTTTGGGAAAATGCTCAGTTTTCCCCCTTCCTTTCTTTCTGGTTTTGGTGTATGACTGGCCATTCTTTTTATATTTGGATCTTGTTTTTCGCTCATGGCTCAATTTTTCTACTTCTGATTTCCCTGCTAATTTTATATCATAATTTTTCTCATTTTGATGCAATCTGAATTGCAACTTTTGAGATGGGTCTTCTGTAGATAATTGTGTAAAATTTTGGTATGGTGTGAAACTAGAACTCACTGCCTCAAACAGTGTGTACCTGCGTTGTGCAGCAGAGCATCTTGAAATGACAGATGAGCATGGGGAAGGCAATCTCATTTCACAGAGAGAGATGTTTCTGAATCAAGTAGTACTTCGTAGTTGGAAGGAATCTATAAGAGCACTCCAAACCTGTGATGACATTCTGCCTCAGGCTGAGGAACTCCAGATCATAAAAAGGTGTATTGAAGAAGAGCAGAAACATTTAGTTGAAGAAGTTGACCGCTTACTTCCTATGCAGAAGAGCCTTGTCTCAACCAAGTTACTTTTTTGTCTTCTTGGAACAGCAATGATACTTAAGGTAGAACCCACACACATATCAAACTTGGTCATACCTGTGAATATGCTTGTGGCTTAGGAAGAGCACACCTGGTGATGCGGAAGGGTAGGAGGACAACTATGTCTCAGATGCAAACTGAGATAGAGCAGCTTCGTGCCCGTGAGCTTGAGATGAAAGCTGAGATGGAGCAGTTGCGAGCTAATGCTAAAAAGAAAGAGGAAGAAGCTTTGGAAAGAAAGGATAAGATCTATGCTGAATTCAAAGCTGAAATGCCAAAGGTTTAGGATTTCATGGATCATTTTTTATCTTAAGGTCGGTCTAATTTTTTTTTAAGTTAATTTTTCATGGATTTCATGTATTAAGGCTTGGATGTTCCCAACAATATTATTGTTAATAACTACATCTATCATTTTTTTTTGTTAATAGGACAACATTCAAGTGAAAGATAAGGGTTATGCCGAAGTAAAAGCCGAAACTACTGAAGTTGCTATAGGATTGCACATGCTTTGATCGATGTGGATTAGTTTCAACTCGTTTTCTTTTAGGATGTGAAACTAGTATCATAAACAAGGAATTTGCCACCCTATTTTATTTTTTTTATTATTCTATAGTCAACATTCGTAGTTTGACCATATTTGATTGGATATTACTATATGAAAATCATTGATACATATACATTATTTCTTAATGTATTAAATTTATTTTTTTAATGTTCAATATATAATCTTTTTTCTTATGTTAAATTGATTATGCGAAACTTTATTACTTCAGTTTATAATATGTATATAAATTATTAGAATAAAATATGAAAAATGTTTAAGGAATTAAATAGGGCAATATTTTCGCCCTAATAGGTAACTCAAATAGGGCAATATTTTTGTCCTAATAGGTAACTCAAATAGGGCAATATTTTCACCCTAACAGGTAACTCAAATAGGGCAATATTTTTGCCCTAACAGGTAAGCTAAATAGGGCAAATAATTTTACCCTAATAGGATACTCAAATAGGGCAATATTATAAAAGTTCCCCTACTAGCTTTAACTCAAATAGGGTGATAATATTGCCCCCGTTGACAACAATCATATAGGGCAATTACAATTGCCCCATTAGAGTGAAAACAAATAGGGCAATTAAAAATTTTACCCTTATAACCCTAATGGGGCGCAAATAATAGGGCAATATTAGGGCAATTTTTTTCCCCTTATTAGACTAATAGGGCAATTTTTTTATTTAATAGGGTAAATAATATTGCCCTATTTGACTATATATCTTGTAGTGCTTGCTTGTAAGACCACCTCCATCGCAATGGATGATTAGGGCAAGTATAATTTTTTCACTCATAATTACATGCACCGATCCTTAGGATCAAAGGTGGTGAGGAGTAAAATAAATTGATACGGGCCTCCGTAGAGGTACCCATTATTCGGAGAGCAAATAGGAAAAGTAAGAGGAAAAGAAAAAAAAGGGAAAAGGCTTATGATAGAGAAAAGAAGGGGAAAAGGGGGACTAACGAAGGGGAGGGAAACTGGGATTGGTGGAGGTCTGAGCCCTTGATACTAGTAATAAATTTAATCTTTAAAATAAAAATACTGATAATAATATTATTTTAAAACTAATATATTATCTTTTGACAAAAAAAATATTAATATTATCTATCAACAAGAAGAAAATAAATTAAATGTTATTTAAAAAAATAGTTAAGTGAATAATAGAAATTGTAAAAGAATTATACTAGATGAATTAGTAGGATATAAATTAATATAGTTGTATATTTTATTATTATATTAGAGGATAATAATGTAAAAGTAAGTTATAATTAAGTGATAAAATAAACAGTAAATAATATTATAATATTATTTAATTTGTTGGAGAAAAATATATGTAGTGAAATGGATGATAAGGACTCAATGGTCTAAAGCTATCACTCTTAAATGAAGAAGAGTATAATTATGGTCGGTACTCTCAAAAGTACATCTTTTCATGACTATGGGATCCTATAGATTTAACCCCGCCGCATCTATGACTGATGCTACATTCAGATATTTCATTTAATTAGTAATTTCATCGGGTAAGTACTTGGAAATGGTTTCCATAATGCAAATTGAGATCATGACAAATCTACCAGATTATGCGTTCAAGTTAAGCTTAATACCCACATCTTAAGGGGAAGAACATATCTCATAGCCCGTATGTTTTTCTCTATCGATTTTTAGACCATTCCATCGCATTTCGTAGGAGAATACACATTGGATATAAGAAGGATATTTATATGGGTTGTCATAGTTTAATTGAACTTATTTTAATCTACGTAACTCATACAATATATGGTCTATCCCATGACAGGTTATGATAAATAATTGATAATTTTTAATCCAACCCACCGTAATCTATGAATTAAGCAGATTATCGTAGGTTATTAAATAAAAAAAAACTTATTACCACCTCACCATAAAAGTTGTAATCAAGTTGGGTGGTTTAGGTTAGGTTGGGTTGTAGCTAATTGGATGATCAGGTTAGATTATTTATATATTATTTTTCTTTACTAGGTTTATTGTGTGTTATGTCAAGCTGGGTTATTTTGGATTAAGGTCATTTTGAGTTATTTTATTAGTTGGATTAGTTTTAAGTCATTGTAGATCCGGATCTTATTGGGTTTCTTAGTTGTGTTTTTATAGGTTTGAATTATTTTAGGTTAACTTAATAGGTCAGGTCAGGTTTATACTACGTTAACTCACATTTAATTGATTTTAGAATTAGATAGAATATGATCAGGTAAAATTGGACATAATCGATATTGAGTCTTAGTGAAATGCCCCAAAAATTTCTAATTTTAAGAATTATAGTTAAATAAGGTTTTATTAGAAAAATTAATTAAATAAAATATTTTTATTAAAATAAAAGGGAATTAGTTAGGGCAAATCAAGAAGAAATTTATAAGTATTTTAATTAGGAGAAATTTGGGTATTTTAGCTAATTAAGGATTTTATTTTGGAAATTAATTAAATAAATTATTTTATTTAAAATTAGTTCCAAATTAATATGAATTTTATAAATAATTTAATTGGAGAAAATTAGAGTGATTTGCTAATTAAAATAGAATTTATGAAAAACCTTTCAAAACCCCTAAATTATCCTTAAAAGGAAATTTAATATTATTTTATTTAAATATTATTATTTTTAAATATCCAAAATTTTCATATTAATTTAAATGCCTAACCTAATTATTTTTCTCTTTTCCTTTTTCTTTCTTCCTTTTTCTTTCTTTTTCTTTCTTCTTCTTTTCTTTTTCTTACCTTCTCCCCTAACCTAGGCCAACCCAGCGGCCCAAGCCCTCTCCCCTTTCCTTCCTTCGGCGCGGGTTGTTTCCTTCCCATGGCCCAAACTCACTTATTTCCCTTTTTCCTTCGGTGGCCTAGAACGCTGCGCTGCACCTTACTTCTTTTTCCCCCAAAACACAGCGTTTTATTTAAACGCATCCTCACCGCGCCGACTAGTCCGGTTCCTTCCTTTTTCCTTCTTTTCTTTCTTCCCCGAACCACCGGTCCAGCCCTCCTTTCCTCCTTCTTCTTATTTCTTCTCCCCCCATTGTTCGCACCAGCCATTACCGTCGACCTACAAGTCCCATAATCACGCCACCGATTTCGCCCATTTGACCGGCTGTTTCTCCCTTCTTTTTCCCATTGTTCTGTCAGTCACGCTGACCCAAACATTTTCTCCCTCTTCTCACGTAGTTCCTCCTTTTCCTACGCATTCCCTTGCCACGAGTTTGACTCCCACCGGCCAACCATCGCTGTCGGCGACCAAAACCCTAACTGCATTACCCCTTCACCGACCCACATAACCCTACCCTCTCCTCTAAATTCTATAAATACTCCCATAATTAGCCCTATTCGAGCTTTTGATTTCAACCCAGAAAAATCTTACCCCTTGTGTCGCCGCCCCTTCAAACACCATTTCTGCCGCCACCGGCCAACTACGCCGCCTTCTCTGCCTACCAAAATAATCCTTGCACCACCCTCTAACTAACTGAAACACCCACATCCCTCGATTCTTCCTACACAAGCCACCCTGGCTGTGCAAAGTTCACTCCTCAATTAACCCATTTTTCCATCTCCACCGCCCTTCGAATCACCATTAGCCACCACTTCCACCATTGTCGCCGCTCCTTTCACCTCCCAACCTTTTCTGCAGACCCTCTAGTATTTCTCCCAACTCTCCTTTTCCTCTTCCTCCCTCTCCTCCTCTCTTTTTCTTCTTCTTCCCCATTCGGCCACCACCAGCGCTGTCGTGCACCGCCACCTTCATTCTACTCCTCTCCACCTAAGCAACCATAACCACCCCAATTCCCACCTTCATTCTACCTCTCATTTTCCCCGCATTTAACTTTTCCCTTTTTCTTCTATTTTTCCGGCCACCGCCGTGCACCAACGCCGGTGCCGCCTGTCACCACCAGCCTAAGGTTGAACCCTAGACCCTGTCAACCCTTTTACCCTATTTTTACAAGCTTTAAATTATTTTATTTCAATTATTCGAATATATACTATTATTATTATTACTATTATTAATGTTATTATTATTATTTTATTATTAATGTTTTTATTATTATTTTTATTGAGGGGCGAAGCCTTATTATATTTTTATTTTGATATTATTATTATTATTCTTATTGTTTCTATTATTATTATTGTTATTATTATTACTATTTCAAAATTATTATTATTATTCCATTATTATTATTACAACTATTTTACTATTAGTGCTATTATTATTATTATTATTATTATTATTATTATTCAATAAGTTTATTATTATTCAATGTAGGGTCGAAACCCTACTTCATTTTATCTTCAATTATTATTATTACTATTATTACCATTATCAATATTATTATTTTTGTAATATTATTATGGTTTTTTATCATTATTATTACTGCTATTTCATTAATATTATTATTACTATTTTTATTAATAATGTCCTAATGATATTATTAACATTATTTTGGTGAAGGGTTGAAGCCCTTATCTCACCATCCGTTTTGAATCATATTAATATTATTATTAGTATTTTTAGTATTAGTATTACCATTATGACTATTATTATTTTTCAATATTATTATGGTTTTTATCATTTATATTATTTCTATTTTTATTATTATTATTTTCGTGTTATTGTTATTATCATTATTTTTATTTTGGTAAAGGGGTCGAAGCCCTTATTTCACTATGTTTTTTTGTAATGCCTTTTTTATTATTATTGTTACCATTTTTATTATTCTTGTTAATATTAACATTGATATTATTTTTAGTATCCTTGTTATTATTATTATTATTATTAATTTAGCATCATTATTATTATTATTATTATTATTATTAGGATAAAGTCTTCAACCTTATATTATCAACTTTTATAATATTACTATTATTTCTTATATTTTTTAGCCAAATTTAGTAATTAGTTAATGGTTGTTATTATTATTATTAGTATTTTATTATTTTATCAAAAGCCTATTCTAGAATAAGATAGTATTTAATAGTATTTTTGGTAGGAGGGAATCTAATTTTAGCTTTTTCCTCATATAGGTGAGACCAGTTGAAGCCTTAAGGAGGCATAGTAGCGTGCTCCAAGACTGGTGTCATTTTAGATAAGGGTGTTACTAAGGCCTTATGTGTGTTTATGTGCATTATATGTTTTGTATACTTTATATTCTATGTTTATCATTATAATTATTTCGTATGTGGTATAATGTGGAGTTGAAGTATGCTTTTGTGTATTTATATGGCATGTGTATTATGTATATACAATGAGATATTGTGGTATGTGATGATATGTGTTGTGACCTTGTAAGACATGCATGTGAGGATGTTAATGTGGTTTATGTGGGGGAAATGATGAAAAGGAGAATGGGGAAAGAATTTAACCAAGGGATGTGAGTTGACCTAAGTATCTTAATGATCCATGAGTGGAAGAATAAAATGGGAAATTTAGGGTTTCGTGTGGGATAATCTAATCTATGTTTTGTATGGAAGAACCTAAACTAAGGTTTTATATGGGTGGACTTCAGGCTTTGCATGGCAGATTTTATGGTGTTGTATTGGGGAATCTAATATAGGGTTTTGTATGGTGGAATCTAGGGTTTTACGTGGATGGATCTAGGGTTTGCATGGTTGAATCTAGGGTTTCACGTGGGAGTTTTAGGGTTTGCATGAAAAAGTTCAAAGGTTTGCATGGGAAGGTTAGCATCTGCATGGGAATAAAGTTTACGTATGAAAAGTTAATTTGGGGTGTGAGGAAGGTAATGTAAGTGTTGTTTGGGTGTTTGAACACTTTGGATGAAAAATAGTATGTGGAGCGATATAAGGGTATATAGGAGACCGAGCTAGGGTTTGTGTGGACAATTAGGGTTTGGTGTGGCTGCTTAAGGTTTTTGTGGCATCATGTGTATTTGATAATTAAAGTGTAATTATGAGGGTGGAATTTATGAGTTGTGATGTGTGGAGTGTTGAAATGATTTGGGTTGTGTGAAGTGGAGTAAGATGGGCCACTGAGGCCTAAATTAGGGTTTATGGGGGAAAACCCTAAAGTAAGGAAATAAGTGGACTTGGAGGGGTGTAGTAGTGGGCCTTGACCCACATATTTTGGTGTTGGAATTCTAGTGTGTTTGAGTATAGAGGAAAGGTTATTGGGTAAGTTAGGAGGTGCAAGGTTCTCATGATATGATATGGGTCAGTTGGAGAATAAGTGTAAAGGGAGTGATTCATGCATGTCTAGGGTGAAATTTTTCTGAATAAGACACCGTAATACATTAATCATTTAAAGTGGAAGATTATTGAGCTGGGTCCAGACCGATCAACTGACGAATAATAGTGGTCAAGCTTTGTACCTGTGTGTTTTCGGTCCACCGGCTATAATAGTGGGGGATTTTGTGCTCAACAAAACCGAACATATTTGTGCTAAGACATGGGAAAGACACTAAGTCCTTACAGTGGAACACCATGAGAGTCGGAGCCAGACCGGTCCACCGGCGAATAATAGTGGTCAGGAGCTTTATGCCCTGTGTGTTTCCAGTCCACCGGCTATAATAGTGGTCAGGAGCTTTATGCCATGTGTTTCTGGTCCACTGGCAATACTAGTGGTCAGAAGCTATGTGTCCTTTATGTATCCAATCCACCGGCTATGATAGTAGGGTTCCCGCACTCGTATGGATTTGATAAAAATCATGGTGTGAATCAATTTCCGATCAGAGATTAATTAAGTAATTAATCCGGACTATAAATGGGCCTTTATGTATCTTCTCGGATGATTGTACGATATTACGTTATCATATTGGACTTTATGCTCTTTTATTATTCTACATAGTTTATGTGAATTTTGTGTGTTGGCCTTAGTGCACGGTTACCTTACTTAGTACGTAGCATACTGATCACCTTTTTCATGGGTGCTGCTCATTCCCACAAGTAGTAGTGTAACACCCCCAAAATTCACTACTAAAAAACTTTATTTTATTAAAAGGAATAGCTGAAGCAAAATATCAAACTGTGAATTCTAGGGATATTACCGCCACACTTAGTACCAGACCGGTTCACTCCTACCATTCCAATACCAAGTGCTAAGGCTAAAAGTGTAAAATACAATTTATGAGAAATCAAACCATAGTTAAATCAGAGTAGCGTTGTAAAACGTTTACAAGAATAGGATCCACCAATGGTGGTTATAAGAATATAGATTACATTTAAATCAGGGGTTAAGGGAGAAATAATGAAACCCTATAAGTCCGGATAACTCATTGCGCACTTGAATATCACCTGAAAAAGACCTGCAAGGGACACTGCCCGTTGAATAGGCAGGGGCCCTACGAATGGAACCCTTCAGTACTACGGTACTGAGTAACCCTTTAAAACACACTTAAAAGTAGGCCCGCAATATAACACATGATACAAAGGTATATATATATATGATGAGATGCCCACACATAACATTCACCTACTTAGCATTCACACACTTAACAATTCCATCAAATATTCATGAGTCATAATGTGAAATCAGTACTTTCAAGCCTTAAGCCATTAGTCCATTATTATTCAATCATCTATTAGATTTTATATATATTCATGTGAGTGCAGGAACTCCACTATTATAGCCCGTGGATCGAAAATCATGCAGGGAAAAAATGCTCCTAGCCACTATTATTTGTCGGTGGACCGGTCTCCAGGGTAGAACGATCTTGGCCACTATTATTCACCGGTGGACAGGTCTGGTCCCAGCTCACATGGTGTTTCACTGTAATTACTTTGTGTCTTTCCCATGTCTTATCGTTATTCCGTTTGGGTTGTTGAGCATGGAATCCCCCACTATTATAGCCGATGGATCAGAAATCATGCAGGGCAAAACACTCCTGGCCACTATTATTCGCCAGTGGACCGGTCATGCAAGGTACCCCAGCTCCTGGCCACTATTATTCGTCGGTGGACTGGTCTGGGTCCAGCTCAACAATATTCATCTTTAAATGATTAGTGTCTTATTCGTATCTAATTTGAAAGTATTTCACCCTTGACATGCATGTCATTGACCTCTACTTTTATCCTCCCAAGAGGGCCCATTCCATATCTTGAGACTTAGGCGCCTCTTATCACGCCCCGACATCCATTCCTCCTTCCATTTACTCCTAATAAAAACCCAACTCCTAAGGGTGTGGGTTAAGGCCCGTCACCTTATGACATTCAAATTCTCTCACTACTACTCTCTAGGGCTCTCCCTTGAAACCCTAATAGGACCTATGTGGCCCAACCTTTCTTTTATCGTCCAACCTTATCTAATTTAGATTCAACCCAAATCCTACCATTCTACTCACCAATTGTACATATGATCGTGAAACCCTAGTTGGCCGCTCAAACCCTAGCACCTTTCTTACATAAGCATCATCCCATGCAAACCCTAGGAATTTCTCATGCAAGAGTCACATCACTCGTTCATTTTAATCATACCCTCCTTTTTATTTTTTCCCTCATGGATCATGAGATAATTAGGTCAATTTCATATTCCTTAAATCAACTCACTTCCCTTTGGCCAACTTACTTCCCCTCTTTCACTTTTTATCCTTTCATCTCATATCATATTATTAAACTTCCTAACATGCATGTTCTAGAGGGCCACGTCATATAACATCATAGCACAACGTATATAATCATTACACATATGCCATAAGGAATTCACATAAGCATACATCAACTCCAAACTGCGCTACAATAATTAGTCATTAAGCATAAAGTACACAACTCAGCATAACACATTGCACACAAGGCACATAACATGCACATAGTTGTTCTTGGCCACATCCTTACCCGGTTTAGGTTACCAAGTTATCTTCCACACTTATTAGGCCACCAATTACCCTCCATAATTGTTACACATATCATATTTCCCATTTGGTTGGTTAGATTACCAAATTACCCTTCTCCTTTGTTATAATTATCAAATTGCCCTTTTGTTGATTAAATTATCAAATTACATTTCTCCATTTTCATAATTACCAATTTGCCATTTAGTTGGTTAAATTGTCAAATTACCTTTCTCCATTCCATAATTACCAAACTGCCCTTATCCATTATCATGATTGCCAAATTACCCTTTTGTTGGTTAAATTACCAAATTACCCTTCTCTGATATCATAATTACCAATTTACCCTTCTATTGGTTAAATTACTAAATTATCCTTCTTTGTTATCATAATGACCATTTTACCCTTCTCCATTATTATAACTACTATTTTACCCTTCTCCATTATTATAATTATTATATCACCCTTTTCCATTATTATAAATACCCTATCACCCTTCTCCATTACCATTTTACCCTTCTCAATTATTATAATTACTATTTTACCCTTTTGTTGGTTAAATTACCAAATTACCCTTCTCCATTATTATAATTACCAAACAACCCTTCTCTAGTATCAAAATTACCAAATTACTCTTTGGTTGGTTAAATTACTAAATTTCCCTTCTTCATTATCATAATCACCAATTTATCCTTCTCCATTATTATAATTACCAAACTACCCTTCTTCGTTATCATAATTACCAAATTACCCTTCTTCATTATCACACTTACCATTTTACCCTTATCCATTATTATAATTACCATATTACCCTTCTCCATTATTATGATTGCCATTTTCACCTTTATTACACCACCTTTATCAAATTATCACCACTACTTAAAATATAAATATTAATACTCTATTATCATCATCTAATTCCACCAACTATTATATTTCAACATAGTACTCATTAACAACTACACATGTTAGGCCACACTCTTACCCAAGACATATTGCTAAAATGCCCTAGGGCTCACAATAATGTTAACCATACATTAATGTTTATAATAACATAATATAGCATGGATAAATACTTAACATATTCTTGAGTAATAAATCTCCTTCCTTAAGCGCTTCCCGTACATGGCATATCAACTAGCATACTTTCCTTTTTATCAATCAATATACTAAACCTCATATAATATATTAAACATAATAACATATCAAAAACACTAATGTACTAACATACGTTTATCCATGTGTTTAAGTGGGGTTTAACGTTACCTTAATTCCCGCAAAATAAAACTTTACCAAAATCCTGATTAAAGATTCAAGCTTTGATTAGCAAAACCAATACCTAAAAATAATGTCAATACTTATCATATTAGAAATAAGAAAAACCAAAGCATAAGACTTTATAAACTTAATTAATGAGTTACTTAACTTAAGATATTATTATACCTTAAAATCATTAACTAAAATAACCAAAGGAAGGAAGCAAATCAACTACTCATGCAGCATGAGCTGCATGCAAGGCAAGGAAGAAAAAGGGGTCGAAGGTGATATGAAAGGAAGAAGGGGTGCTAATTTCGGGTTAGGGTTTTGGGGCTAAGAAAAAGGATAGGTGAGGGAGGATTTAGGGTAAGGGAAAAGTATAGGGGTGGAGGGGGAGTGTAGGTGGTGGTCAGGGATGGGTTGTTGGTAGTCAAGGGCGGCGACAGCGGTGGCAACGAGGCTGTGAAGGTGGTTGTCGAGGTGGAGGTGGCTGAGAAGGAAGGGGAAAATAAGGGGCTGCAAGGGTTGTTTTTGGCCAAAGGAGGTGAGGGGGTGGTAGGGGAGGTTGTAGGGAGTGGGTTGGTGGCTTGAGAGGCGGCGGAACGGCGGCGGAAGGAGGGGTTGCAGGGAGGTTACCGGGAAGGGAGAAAAAGAAGGGAAAAAGAAGAGGGGAGGAAGAAGGGAGCTGCAGGGGCTTAAGGTGGTGCTATGGTGGTTCAAGGCTGAGGTAGGGATGGCAGGGAGTGGTGTAGGGGGGTTGGTGTGGTGGTGGAAGTGGCAGAGGGAGGCAGCGGTGCAAAACAAGGATGGAAATGGAAGGAGAAGGAAAGGAGATAAAGAAGTCGAGGGAGGGAGAATGGCTTGAAGAAAATGGGGTAGGACAGAGACTGTTGAAGAGAAGAAAGAGAAGAGGGAGAGAAAGGGGAAGTAGGTGGCTCGATAGGGTGGCAGCAAGGTGGTAGGTGGCTGGTCGGGTGGCAAGGAGAAGAGAAAGAAAGGGGGTATGCATGAGGTGAGAGGGTGTTGGTCAGGTCAAGGAGGGGTAGGAAAACGGCGGAGGAGATAGAGGGATGTAGGGGTAGGTGCGTTACAGGCTGGGGTGGTAGCTGTAGGGCGTGGAGGAGTTGGTCAGGCATGACTTGGGGTGGTTGACAAAATGCAGGTCAGGGCAGAAGGTAGAAGAAGAAAGAAAGGGAGAGGAGGGCAGGCCGGCGAAGGGGGGAGAAAGAAAAATGGGCTGGCTCGGTCCAGGGGAAGGAAGGAAAGAAAAAGAAAGAAGGGCTGGGGCTAGGGCAGCTAGGCTGGTCGACGCGGGTAGGGAAGGAAGGAGAGGAGGGGAGGGAAGTGGGCCGACGACCCAATTGAATAGGGGAGGGGGAGGCAGGCCTATGCGGGCAGCTCGAAGGGAGAAAAAAAAAGGAAAATGGAAGAAAGGAGGAAAAAAGAGAAAAAGGAGAAAAAGGAGGAGGAAAAGAAAAGGAAAAATAGGGAAATTATAATAATTTAATTTATAAAATAATTGAGTGTAATATTTTTGGGTAATAAATTTATTTAATAATTCAATTTAATATGATTAAATATATGGGTTTAGAAAGATAATTTTAGTAAAATATTGGTTTGGAAAACTATTTAAATAAAATGAGTATGATAAAATAATAAAATATTTATTTTAATTTATTAAATATTCCTACCCAATTTATATACTCAAAAATCCATAAAATATTTAAATTAAATAATTTAAAAGCTAATTTTCCCAAATGAAAGTTATTTATTAAGCTATAGGTTTTTTAAATTTCGGGGGATTACAAGTAAGACCTTTTGATTTTGTGCAGGTGGGCGAGACATCAGGTAGAGTTGAGTGTTGAGTTTGTGGTTGGCTCAAAGTTCGAGAGTGTCGTGGTCGTATTTACTCTTTACGCGATTTATTTCCTTCTGTATTTCTTTTGTATAGAATTTACCTTTTTATTATCTATTACCTTGTATTGAGTATTTCAAATAAACCTTTTATTGATTGTAAGATTATTCCCTCCGAGGAATTTTAATTTCGCACTCTGATTTATATCTTATTATTGATTATAAACTTTTATGCGTGCTCTGATTTCTACGTTATGATCTTTCTAGTTCTTTTTATGAACTCTCGATTTAAGTTTGAAAAAAATCCTTTTTGCCTTAGCACTTGGTACTGGAACGTTCGGAGTGAACCAATATGGTATTAAATGTGGTGGTAACATCCCTAGAATTCACGGGTTTTAATTTAAGTGCTTTCGTTTTAAAAAAAATGTGAATTTTGGGGTGTTACACTTAGTGGGGTGAAATCGGGTTAAGGTGGTTCGGAATTAGATTGAACCTGACCAGGGTGGGGTCGAGTGAATCCCTTTAGGATAAGATAGGATCGAGCAATGTTGTGTTGATTTAGTTGGATCCAGGGAGCCCTAAATAAAAACAATCCGTCCAAAGTTTGATTAAAATGGAGGTTTGGTGGTGATCATTTTAATATAGTAGATATAATATTCACTAACACATGTCAAATTATGGACTAACCCATCTTAGTCTATAACCTACCATAGATTAGCCCATGTAAAATTTTGTAAATTACTAGTACGACTCATATAACCTATAAACTTATTTTCATGGGTTGAGTTATATAAGTCATAGATAATTTAATCCATAAAACAATTCCTAGACACTTGCCAGACTAACAATCAAGCAAAGAATACTCCAATCCAAATGAGCTCCTAGAAATAAATTATCAAAACAAAGATTCATTGTCATAGACCTATCCAAAGAAAAATGGATCTGGGCACTAGTTAATGGTCCAACCAAGGAAACAACAACAATTCCTTAACCAAGAAGTCAATCTCCACTATGGTCCTTGAATCAAATTCCAATAAATAAATAAATAAAACTTAAAATCCAAATCAACTTTAATCATGACCTTTAAAAGAATATGACTTTATTTTTCTCACTTAATTTTCTTACCTGATCTAAATTGATTAGTGTTGATTTAATGTGTTCTAACTTATTTAGTATTGATAATAACAATAATTATTAATATTAATTATTTTATTATAATTATCAATGATTTTTTATTGCTATTATTATATTATGATTATTGTAATAATATTACTAATCATAATATTAAACATAATATAATTATTAATTATTCTAATTAACATTATTATGAATAATGATATATATATATATATGTATATATTTATTTATTAAAATAATAATTATTAATATAGTAAATAATCATATTATTAAACTATTTGTATGAAAATTATTAATAATATTATTATAAATATTTATATTATTTTTAAATATATATTATCATTAATAATATTATTATGAATAATATAATCATAAAGATAATAGTACATATAATAATTGTAATCCCCCAAAATTCTAAAAGCCCACAATTTAATAAATCACTTTTATTAGGGATAATTTAGCTCTTAAAATTATTTAATTTAATTATGTTGAAAAGTTTGCCTTTTAAATTTATTTAACTTAATTATTTTGTGGATTTTAAGCATACAAAATTAGATGTGAATATTTAATAAATTAAATAAATAAATTGCTATTTTATCATACTCATTTTATTTAAATAAGGTTTCAAACCAATATTTTCTAAAAAGTTACCTTTTAAACAAATATAATAAAATATATTAAGTTAAATTATTAAAATTTTGTTTATCTACCAAAAATACTACAACCTATTCCCCATAAGTTATTTTATATATTTTCCTCCTCTATTTTCCCATTTTCCCTTTTCCTTATTTTCCCTTTTCTTTTCTTTTTCTCTCCCTCCTTCTCCTTTCTTCCTTCTTTCCCCCATTTTCCCCCGACAGGGCTAGCCCACCGTCCCAGATCATTTCCTCCTTCCCTTCGGCGCGGCCCCAGCCCGCCTGGCTCATCCTCCCTCGCTCGTCGCCCCATCCGGTCCACCCCTCCCCTTTTCTTTTCGTTTCTTTCTCCCTTAAACCGGACCGGTCCTCCCTCTTTCCCTTTCCCTTCTTCCCCGCGACCCGCTGCAACTCGCAGCCACCCCCTCTACACCGACCAACCACCTGCGCCGCCTACCTGCCTTCTCCCTCTCTCCCTGGCCGTTCGTATGTCCCTCCTCGACCGACCGACCTCCCTCTCACCTCGCGCGTGCCTGCTCTCACCCCCTTTCTTCTCCCTGACCGAACGCAGATCTGCCATGGCAAACCTGCGTTGGCCTGCCACCGCCGGCCGGCATGCCATTACCCCTGCCCCTACCTTCCTCTATCCCTTCTCTTGGTTCTCCCCCATTTTTGGCCTATAAATACCCCAAGGAATCCAGCATTGGACCCTTTTGGAATCGCAACCCAAAAAACCCGCCTTGTGCCACCCCTAGTTTAGACAACCGCCCCGTCGCCGCCACCCATCTCCGCCGCCCGATCCACCCACGGAACCCTTCCCTGCGTCACCCTCTACCAACCTAAGCATCCCTCCTCCCTCGGTTTACTCTGCATGAGCCACCCCGTCCGTGCAAAGTCCCTTCCCCGAGCAACCCTTCATCGAGCCTCGCCGCCCTTCGCACCACCGCCCTCCACCAGTCCCACCACTTCCAGCACCCCCTCTACCCTCCAAAATGACTAGGGGAGCTCCCTCTACCTCCCCATACCTTCATTTTTCCCTGCCACCCTCTCCTCTTCCTTCTCCTCCCTCCACCACCATTTCTCCACCTCTCTTCTCCCCCATCACCGCCGCTGCCGCCGCCGCCTGTGCCACCACCATCCCTAGGTGGTCCTCTAAACTCCCCAACCCCTAAACCCTTGTTATACAAATGCTAGTTATTTTTAGTAGTATTATTAGTATTATTCTTAATGTTGTTGTTATTATTATTATTATTATTATTATTATTATTATTACCTTTATCATTATTATTATTTAACCTAAATCCAGAATATTTATAACTATTATTATTATTATTAATGGCTTATAACTTTAGTATTATTATTATTATTATTATTATTATTATTATTACCTTTATCATTATTATTATTTGACCTAACTTCGGGATATTTATAACTATTATTATTATTATTAATGGCTTATAACTTTAGTATTACTATTTTAACATTATTATTATTATTATTATTATTATTATTATTATTATTATTATTATTATTACCTTTATCATTATTATTATTTGACCTAACTTTGGGATATTTATAACTATTATTATTATTATTATTATTATTATTAATGGCCTACAACTTTAGTATTATTATTATTATTATTATTATTATTATTATTACCTTTATCATTATTATTATTTAACCTAACTTCAGAATATTTATAACTATTATTATTATTAATGGCCTATAACTTTAGTATTATTATTTTAACATTGTTATTATTATTATTATTATTATTATTATCATTATTTTTTTTCTTGCTATTATTATTAAAGATAACTTTGGCACCTTAGCACTTTTATTATTATTGTAAATATTTGAATCCTTATATTACTACTACCATTTCTATTATTATTATTATTATTATTATTATTATTATTATTATTATTATTATTATTATTATTATTATTATTATTATTATTATTATTATTTTATCACCTTGTCACTATGGTTAATATGTCATATATCACTAACCTTACTATCACTACTAGGGATGTAAACGGGGCGGGTATTATCCGAAACCCGACGGATTTTATCCGACGGATACTTAAACGGATATGGATAAACGGATATGGATACGGATATGGAGGATAGAAAAAAATATCCGTCGGGTTCGGGTACGGATACGGGTATGGGATATCCATACCCGTACCCGTAACCATACCCGTATCCATATCCGTACCCGTTTACCCGATATATAATTACCCTTTTACCCTTAATTTTAAAATAAATATAGTATAAATTAAGGTTAAAATTGTCTTTTGGCTTAACTATAAATGGGTTTATCCGTCGGGTAATGGATTTATCCGTTGGACAATATTCATTAACGGGTAAACGGATAATCCGTCGGGTAATGGATATCCAACGGATACGGATACGGATATGTCAACGGATATCCGTTCGGGTACGGGTACAGATTCGGGTACGGATTTTCTTATCGGGTACGGATACGGGTATGGTAATACCCGACCCGAACCCGCCCCGTTTACATCCCTAATCACTACTACTATTATCATTATTAGTAACATTGAAACTATTACCGTTAATAATATAAATATTATTATAATTACTTTAAATTATTGTAGCTATTAAGACCTATTTTTGATTAGTAGTAGCATGATTAGTTACCTTAGGAATAATAACCTTACTTTTACTTATAGGTATTATTAGTATCATTTTTAGCCCTAATAGTAAGTTGCGATAAGGGTAAGGTAAGAAGAATAGTAATTTTGGTTAGAAGGAAGTTAATCCATAGTTTTCCCTCTTATAGGCGAATCAAGTCAAAACCCTAAGGAGGCGTAAGAACGTGCTCCAAGACCGGTGTCGTATTAGGTAAGGATGTGGCTAAGAACAATTATACGCGTGTTATGTGCCTTGTGTGCCATGTGTTATGCCATGTTGTATACTTTATGTTTTTAATGACTAATTACTTGTAGCGCAGCTTGGAGTTGAGGTATGCTTATATGAATTCCTTATGACACGTGTATAATGATTGTTCTGTTGTGTTTATGATATTTTATGACATGACCATCTAGGACATGCATGCTAGGATGTTACTAATATGATGTGGGGGACATGAATGTGAAAGGATAAAAAAAGGGGAGAAAATGTAAAGTGATTTGACCAAGGGAGGCATGAGATTGACCTAATTATCTCATGATCCATGAGAGAAAATTAAAAGGAGTTTACGATTAAAATAAATGAGGGATGTGAACTTTGCATGGGAATGATCTTTACGTGAGGAAAGTTGTTTTAAGGTGTAAGTAAGGTAAGGGGAGAGTTGTGGAGTAATTGGAAACTTTGGATGAAAAATAGTATGTGGGTTGGTGTAAGGGTGTATAGGGGACTTGATTAGGGTTTGGGAGGAAACCCTAATATGGGGGAAAATGTGGAAGTAAGAATAATTAAGGAAGAGTGGAGTAATGGGTTAAGAGTGGAAATTTAATATATGAGGAATGAGTATGGGTGCCATGGGAAGTAAGTAATGCTAGGTGAAAAGTAGAGAGATTACTTGTGGGGGAAGAAATGTGTTAGGGTTTGGAGTGGCCAGCTAGGGTTTTTCGATTACCTACGAAATCAATAAGTAAAGTGATATGGTTTGGGGTTGAATCTAAATGAGATGAGGTGTTGGACGATAGATGAATTAATGGTAGTAAAGCAAGAGGAAGTTGGGCCACATAGGTCCAATTAGGGTTTCAAGGGAAACCCTAGAGGATGATAATGGGTGGAGTTTGATGTCACGAGGTGTTGGGCCTTAACCCACACCCTTAGGAGTTGGTCTTCATTATGTGTAAGAGTAAAGGGGAATGGATATCGGGGCGTGATAAGGGGCGCAAGAGTCCCAAGATATGGGACGGGCCCTCTCGGAAGGATAGAAGTAGAGGATTGGTGACATGCATGTCAAGGGTCAATTGCTTACCGAATAAGACACGAATAAAATACTAATCATTTAAAGAGAAATATTGTTGAGCTGGGCCCAGACCGGTCCACCGGCAAATAATAGTGGCCAGGAGCCAGGGTGCCCTACATGATCGATCCACCGGCTATAATAGTGGCCAGGCGCATTTTGCCCTGCATGACCGTTCCACCGGCTATAATAGTGGGGGTCTTTGTGCTCAACAAACCAAACATAATTGTGATGTTAAGACATGGGAAAGATACGAAGTAATTATAGTGAAACATCATGTGAGTCGGGGCCAGACCGGTCCACCGGCGAATAATAGTGGTCAGGAGCGTTTTGCCCTGCATGAGTGGTCCACCGGCTATAATAGTGGCCAGGAGCGTTTTTCCCTGCATGACCGGTCCACCGGCTATAATAGTGGGGTTCCCGCACTCACATGAATTGATAAAGACTATGATGTGAATCGACTCTATATTTACCAAAGATCTAAAGAATAAGTCTATCCGGACTGTAGCTAGCCTTTATCATCTGTTTTACTACACATTGCTCATGTGATTATGCCATGTATACTGTGTTGTGTGTTTTGTATACTGGCCTTAGCGCATATGTTACCTTACTCAGTACGTAGCGTACTAATCACCCGTTTCATGGATGCTGCTCATTCCCACGAGAAGAGGATCCACCTGAGTTTGTGCAGGTAGGAGATGATATCTTCGATGCCTACGACTCTTACGAGGCATCGGGCGGGCTGAGAGTTGAGCCTAGACCTGATCTGGGAATCGAGAGCAATATGGCCGGACTCTCCTTTTCATTTTGTTTTACCCTGTATCGTTTTATTTTAGTTCTGTTCTATCGTACGATACTTTATGTTCTTTGAGAACCTTGTCTATGTACCCCTTTGGCTTGTAAACCTTTTTACGCGTACTCTGAATTTTATATTGTCAACTATTTAACTTCCTTATGAATCCTTGTTTTAAGTATTAACTTATGTTTGATGATAATCCATTTTAGCCTTAGCACTTGGTACTGGAACGGTAGGAGTGAACCGATTTGGTACTGAGTGTGGCGTTAATATCCCCATAATTCACAGTTTTATTATTTCACTTCCGTTAATTCTTTCATTTAAAATAAAATTTTTGAGTAGTGAATTTTGGAGGTGTTACAATAATATTAATATTAATATTAAAAATACTTCTTTATTATAAATATATTAGTAGCAATAATAATAGTAGTAGTAGTAGTAGCAGTAATAAGTTGAAATAATGTTGATGAAACTAATAATTATTATATTAATATTATCAATACGGATTATAATTAATATTAAAAAATATTGTAAAAGTTATCATAATAATTATATTCATAATTGTGATAATAATAATAATAGTAATTATTATATTAAAAATTATAATAAATAATTATATTTATTATATTAATAATTATTTTAATAATAATAGTAATAAATATCATAATTTTATTAATAATTATAGTAGTTGTATAAATAATAATAATTAAAATAATGTTAATGATCATTTATGCATAATTCAATGTTCATATGATTGATGTGATACAGTTGGTGTGTTGTATGTAGGTTGTACATATTAGTCTTATATAATGGGTTACTTAATATTATTGTAGGGAAGGAACATTTACCGGGCCTCTACTTATTCAATGGGCAGTTCCCTTTACAACTTAGCTCACAAGTTCTATTCAAGGACTATTTATCCGGTTAAGAGTGTAGGGTAATCCAAGATTTTGTCTAGTAACTTGAACCGGAAGTTTCTCTATTTTCCTTATAATCTTTTATATTTCTTTTCCACTAACTTTATTTTATAACCACAGTTAGTGGGTTTTATTTAGAAGGTGAATTAACCTCCCTAACCATTACGCTACTCTAATTTATTAATTTATTCTTGAATTTAAGTAAAATAACATTTTAACCTCAGCACTTGGTATCGAAATAATAGAGAAAACCGGTCTGGTACTAAGTGTAGCGGTAACACCTCAAAATTTACTGCCTTAACTTCCGCTTGTAACTTTTAAAAATAAAAATTTTTAGTAGTAAATTTTGAGGGTGTTATACATAACCTGTTATATTAAATCTTTTGATCAACAAATAATACAAATACACCTTACCCACATTATTAATCTTTCTTATCTTCCATTTGTTTGTCTTGTTTTGGTTCTTATTTGTTCTTTTAGGTCTATCAAATTGAAAGTGAATTGATTAATGGAATAGAGAGAAAATAAATTGAAGGCTAAGACAGGAGCATAGGAAGGGATGATCTTAAATAATCCAGATCCAAGGTCCAAATAGGAAGAATATTGGGAGAATAAGAGAGGCAGAGAGACCTACAATGGAAAAAGACAACCACAATTTGTAGTAGATCAAAATCGAAACCCAAATATGAAGAAATCGTGAAAGATGAACAAGAAATAACATTATATATGATAATGGATTTGTTACAAGTGTCCATATATACTTAACCTAACATTTGTATATACACATAAAATGCAAAATCACTTTCCATCATTAGATCCCTTTTTAATCACCATTTCACATACATAACATCTTACATAGGATAATATGCATTCTTTTTTCCATTTTCCAATATAATATTAATAATCATATAAATATTTGTAACAAATCATATCTAAGACAAACCTCCTATTAAAACCCTAATACGCTAATATACGGTATCTAAACACTTTAGTAGAGTATAAAGGTTACATAATTTTCAACAAAAATAAACTTTTCGGGCAATCGGCTAAAAATGATTAGGATCCGTTAACAAAAGTTTGTACCTAAAAATAATATCACAAATACCATATTAATATTTGATAAATGAAATAATGATTTTTATTAAAAATACTTCTCAAATATAAAATTACCAAACTACCCCTATATCTTAAATTTTATCTAAAATTTATAAAAATACAGGGCACAACTCATGCCGCATATGCAGCATGAGAAATGAATGAAATGGAAGGTGATGGCCCGGGTAAGAGTTGTGGGTGATGGTGGGAGATGTGGGTTTTGCTGTTGGGTGCGAGAGGTGGCGAGGAGATGGATGGTGGCTTGATGGTGTAGTGTAGGTGGTTTAAAGGTTGTAGTGGTGGCGGCACAGGCTACAGGGAGAGGTAGTACAGAGAAGGGAAATGAAAAGAATAAGAGGAGGAGAAGGGGAAGGAGAAAAGGGTAGGTGGTGCTGGGGTGGCTACGGGTGATGGTGTAGTAGTGGAGTTTGAGGTGGTTGTGGCTGGCGGTAGGCAGCTGGGAGAAGCTGCAGTGTGGAGGAAATGGAGGGGAGAAGGGTGGCTGAGTGGAGGTGGTGGTTGCAGTGTGAGATGTCGCAAGGAGCAGAAAGGAGGTAGAGGTATAGAAGAGTCTGGGGTGTTAGCTGCTCGGGGTCTTGCAGAGAGCTGTGAGGCGGAGGAGCTGGCGGTGGCTTCGGTGGAGGAGGTAGATGATGCATGCAAGGAGAGTTAACAGTGGAAAAGGAGAGAATCGATAGGAAAAACCGTAGGGGAGAAAGAAGGAGAGAGAGAGCGATAGAGGAAGAGGAAGAAGGAGGGAAGGAAGGAAGGGAAAAGGGCGGTGGTTGACAGTGGAGGCACCGGGGGTTGCTGCAGATGAGATAATGAGGAAAAATAGCAGAAGGGAGAAGAAGAAATAAAGAAGAGGGGAGGGTCAGGGAGAGAGCAGAGCACGAGGGAGAGGAGGGGAAGGGAAAAAGAGAATAAGATGAAGAAGAAGAAGAAGAGAGGGGTGATGGTTCGATGTGCGACGACAAGTGAGGGGTGCAGGGAGTGGCAGGCAGGCCAAAGATGGAGGGGGCCCGGGGGGAAATGGAAGGGAATAGCACTTGAGGGAGGGGATTTGGGGGCCATAGGGTCAGAAAAGGAAGGAAAGGGGAGCAAAGGGAAGCGTTACAGGGGGTGTTTGGCCGGGAGGGGAAGACAGCGATTTAGGCATGCAGAGGAGGCACGTTGTGTGCAAGAGAAGAGGAAGGCATGCACATGGAGTACTTAGCCAGTGTTAGGCTGGGGAAAGAAGGAGAGAAGGAAGGTTGGGCTGTGCGGGGAAAAAAAGGAAGGAGAAGGGAGTGAGCTGGCTTGCGTGGGAGTGTGCGTGGGATAGGTCTACTAATAATTGGGCTCTTAGGAAAATATTATATTAATTTATCCATAAATTAGGATATTAATTTAAGAAAATATTTTTAGTAAAATTATGGATTTAGGGTTAATTTAAATAAAAGAGTAAGATAAAATAACAAAAATAATTATATTAATTTATTAAATAATTTATCTATGTTTGTAAGTTAAATGTTCACAAAAATAATTAAATCAATAATTAAGGATTAATTTTTTTTGGATAAAAGGTTAAACATTCAATTTTTTTAATAAAAATTAGAGTGTTACAACCATCATAAAATACTAATACTTAAAGTCAAAGACCTTAAGATCAAGAATAGTAGTTATTTAAGGATAACTACCCTTAAGACGTGGTTTAGCCCACAAGCCACAGTCGTTTATGATTTTTTTTACGAGCCTTACTGCCCATGTAGAACATATATCTTATTATATTTAGCTCTATGGACTTATTAAGGGTAGGTTACTTATGGATTAAATTTGCTTGTCAATAAGGTATTATGTTACCTTTATGTGCTAGTACGAGCATGGTACCTTAATGTCCTTGGGTTGATAATCAGTAGGATACTGTGTTGTCTTTGTACACCGGTATGACCGAAACACCTTAGTATCTTTAGATTGATATGATCTCATATCGAGTAAATAAAAATAGAAATAATTAACGTTGGGCTGGTTGATAGCAGCTTTTGTGCTTATATGTAATTTAGTAGTAGCCTTCTTACCTACCCGTGGGTCATTAGTAGCTTCTATGACTACATGTTGTTTGGTAGAAGCATTTGTGTCTATCTATGGTGGTAAGCTTCATGCCTACCTTTTAGTAGTAGCCTTTGAGCCTACCTATATTGGGTATTGTGCCTTTGAGCCCTACTTGATATGTTGTGGATATTATCAACGTTGATTTTGAGATACGAGATATATGGTGAAGTTATGCTTATTATTTTGAGCTCGATCCAAATGATTATTTTAAAAAGCATCTCTTCAATGTTTTGTTGATAAGTTTTATTATGTTCTAAATGAAAGAGTTCGAGTAGTATGTGGATTTTTTGTTATTGTTTATCTGATATGATTATTATATTTGATCATCACATGTATATTTCAATAATTTTATATTATAGATTGTTATAATGCCTTTTTTAGATTCATAAGGGGTCTATAAAGATAAGTATAAATCACCATAATGGTAGTGACACTATAAAGGTTTTAAAATACCAAGAGAGGAGGAGGGAGATTCAAATCTAGGACCTCTGGTATCGAGGAGTTGGTCTTTACCATTATGTATTATTATGATATATGCCTTTTATGTGTTCTACACAGGCTCTTAATATTAATTATCTATCGTGGGTTACTCAATATTGTACTTGGGTTAAGAGTTAGGGTTATACTGTATATTACCTGATATCTTTTGATCTGGATGATTCTGTACTCTTATGCTCTTATATTTTTCTTTTCATTAAATTTGGTTACCACTAGTAGTTGGTTTTATTTGGATTGATGTTAAATTATTTTTAATTCTCTCTACTTTGATTTTAATAATCATGTTATTAAATTAAGTAGAGTAACATTATTAGTTTTAGCACTTAATATAATAATGATAGAAAAAATAAGACTTGTACCAAGTGTGGCGGTAATATCCTATATTTTTCTATGCTAATTTCCACAATTAGTTATTTAAACAAAAAGGTTTAGTTCCAAATTTTTAGGGTGTTATAAATGGTCACACTTCTCTTCATGCTCAATGTGACATTTTAATCCATTTTCTTTATTGCTTCCACATATTCCACTATTTTTTTTATAAAAAAAAACTTTTTGATCTTGAAATACTAGGGTGTTACATCAAGTTTTTAACTTTTTTTTAGAAGTTTAAGGACCTCCTGCTATTTGAATCCATTTTCTCGGTTTTATATGTTGAAGTTATGTATTAAAAATAGGAATAGTATACTTATGCTTGTGTAAATATAAAAAATTAAAATAGGAGATAATTAGAAGGGACTAAAATTTCACAATTTAAAGGTCTAGAAAATTAAATTTTCTTTTTCATAATTTTAGGGCATCGGTAGTTTTTTTTCCAATAAGTTGGTAATTCACTTTTTAAATAATTTATGTATCTCTCTTTTCTTTTAATAATTTAAGCATGTTATTTTTCTTTTGTAATTTGAGTATCTCTCTCTCTCTCTCTATCTCTCGATCTCTCTCTCTCTCTCTCTCTCACACACACACACACATGGACACACAATGACTTCTATTTTTTCCACATTCATCCATAAAAAAAGATGTATTGATCCACAAATTATTGAAAAAAATGCTAAAAAATAGAAATTAAGTCTTCAAATAAAGAATGAGGTTTATTATTTTATTTATTATTTGAGGTCTGAAATTAAGAAAAAGAAAATTTGATATCTTAATCTTTTAAATTATAAAAGTTTAGTTCCTTCCAATTGAGTTTGGTTTTCATTTTTATATTTATACATGCATAAGTATGTTGTTTATATTTTCTATACATCATTCAAACATATAGTAAAGAAAAGTAGCCGAAAATATTTAGAGATCTTTACACCTTAAAAACAATTGTGGTCCTAAAACCTTTCAAAAGATAAAATTTTAGGCCCTCAAAGTATATTTAACTTGCATATCCATACATGGTCTTCATAACGTGGTCTAAAAGAAGATTATATGTTTTTTTATTACTTTAATAATGAGATATTCTCAATGAATAGAATAAAAGTGCCATGTGGATGCAAAGGCGAGTTTCAATTTGACAAAAAAAATTTCTAATTTTTTCCCTTACAAAATTTATATATTTTTTTCTCAAAGTAAGACATCTACTAAAACTACCCACCCAAACGAAATATAATGCTTAAATTACTAAATCAATACAAAATCTTACTATATATAAAAGAAGAATACATGCAGCATTTTTTCTAGCTCATTTATGTACAGCATACTTGTCAGGTGTCAAAATTACATTCAATCTGACTTTCATTGGACAACAGATGGTCACGTATCAAATTTTTATACACTTTCATTACTGACATGGGTAACTTCAAAATTTATCTACTAATATGTGCTTCCCGCCCAATGCAGCAATATATTTTGCCATGTGTCCAAATTTAATTTGTTGTGCAACTCTTGATTGGATAAGTTCATAATTGACAGTCGGATCTATTTGATTGACTTCAATCACTGCTCGCTCGGCCTATATATGCATCACAAACAAAGTCTGTTGGTATAGTCGTGAGAATTGCAAGGTAAGTTGATATTTTATGTACTGCCAGAACCATTTTGGTCATATCAGCATCTGCAGGTAGGCCATTTATTTTTACCAATTTTTAATTATTTGTATGCATCATTTTTTTTCATCACAATTTTACCACTACTAAAAGAAAGTTTTCAAACTTTTTTAGATTTTTTTTTCTGAAAATGTCATATATACAGTGATATAATTTTTTAGCTTATTTGGCAACATAAGTTTTAACTGATATATTTGTGTAACATACAGATAAAGATGTCAATTTACACAAATCTTAGAGAAATGCACCCTGCCAAAAACAACTAGTGTGTAAAACTTCGACTGATTAGGCTTTACGATAAGCCTTCTTATGGGAACAAAAGCGAATCATACAGTTTAGAATATGTCTTTCACGACTGTGAGGTAAGTTGGCAGGCAAATTTTATGTTATTTATTTACATTATTATTTTTAAATATATAAATAAATCTGATAAATTATGTTGCTTGAATAAAATAGGATAACAGAGTTCATGCTTCAATTAGAAAATCTCAGATTCCACAATATAAAGCAAAACTCATTGAAGGGGAACTATACCATGTCAAGAATTTCATAGTGGAAGACAACCAAATGAATAGAAAAACTACTGTATTCAAATATGTCATCTACTTCAACAATTTTACACAGTGTAATTTGTCAAAAAATATAGAGGTATTTCCAACTATACTATTCAAGTTTGCAGCATTTGAAGAATTAGCTACAAGGTCACCAACATGTCTTATATGTACCATCTTGATTTTTATAATTTATAAACTACTTACTAATTTGCTTTAACTATCATACTAACAAGTAATTTACTAGCAGACATTATTGGAAGAGTTTGCATAGTACACACATTAAGAGAGAAGGAAGTTTATGGCCAAGTCACAAAATATATGGATTTTGTGCTGGAGGATGAAAAGTAAGATAAGTGTATATGAATACTTGGCCATATTTATGCTTTTCAAACATTCATCATTATCAAGTATTTACTTACACATAATTTTTCAGACAAAAGAGAGTACAATGCACACTTTGGGGAGATTATGCTACAGAACTAAGTGAATATGTTTCTCAGTCAAATCCAAACCAGCTTATTATTATTCTCCAATTCTGTCAAATCAGCAAGTTTAATGGTAAAATATATATTTATTTTGTTAGCAATTGTACCTTCTTCAATTAACATTAACTACACATAATACTTGCAGAGCAAGTCAGGATATCAAACACTTGGAATGTCACAAAATTAATTCTTGATACTACAATGGATGAGATTAAAGACTTTGAGAAGAGGAAAATATCTTTCAACACTTATACCCATTAATTACTTTGACAACAACAAAATATGGAAACTAAACATAATTACCTTTGTACAGATTACTTGAATGTGAATCTTCACAAATCACAGTTTGTGAAGAGAGGCAATCATTATCTTCACAAACAATAACAGAGGAGCTAGAAAACGAGAGGTCTATTTTCAAAACAGTTGAACAACTTCAAGAGAATGAGGTACTTTTAATTTTCTATAATACATATAATAGATGTTTCATTAGTAAATAAATTAATGAATTTTGGTTTAGGTGGGAAAGTTTTGGATCAACGTCAGGGTTGCAAGAATTGAAACAGTAGGAGAGTGGTTTTATGTATCATGTAAGAAATGTCTAAAGAAACTCAAGCCTATTGGAGACTCTTTCTATTATGAAAAGTGTATGAAAAATGATAAAGGAAGTCTTAGATACATGCTACAAATTAGAGTTGTTGATGGAACAGGAAATATCCCACTACTTCTGTAGGATAGGGAATGTACACAAATTATAGGAAAATCAGCTCAGCAACTTAGGGAAAGCAATGCAAAGGTAAGTCCTAATTTTATATGATATAAATTGTATTGTTTTAGTTTATGCACACTATTTTATTCACATTTTACCTACACAGGAAGATGTTGAATATACAAAGCTACCAACAGATTTGGAAAAACTCATAGATCTGAAGGCTCTTTTCTTAGTCCAAGTGAGGGAGAAATAATTGGGAGCATATTTAGTTATAAAGCTAAGTGTGGACGAAGCTTTGGTTTGCAAATATTATGGACCAAGTTCCTTAGACAGTCAGGTTAGTGTAAAAGATTATTATAATTTCTAATCTTTATTTCAAGGCAAATATTATATAATCAATCAATTTTAACGAGAATGTGCATTATTTTAGGACTCTGATATGCTTTCCAAATTAGAAATTGCAGCTGATGAACATATAATAATCCTAACTAAAAATTAATTATTGTCGTAAATTAATGATTTGTTTAATAATTATTTTATAACCTGATAATGTATTCTTTGTATAGATGGAATCTTAAACAGATGAAGTTCGCACACCAAATCAGGGCACAACATGCAATTCTGAGAGTACAATTGAAGAATTTGGAAAAAGGTGTATGAATAAGGATCATTCCACTACAGCTCCTAAAAAAAGAGATCTAGGGTCAATGTTAAAATAGAAAAAGTTTAGGCTTGAATAGCAGAGGAGTGAAGTGATGTGACATCAAGTTCATTAACTTTGTTAACTAGCATTTAAAATTTTTATTTTATGTTGATGGTACTTAATTGTGATTTGGTTGAGAAACCAAACATAACCTAGATTATTATTGCCTTCAGTATGTAGTAGAGGTATTACTTTTGTTTCAATTATGTATGCTCAATTATTATTTCAAATGTTTTATTCTGCGCTTACTATGAATATTATCCCAATCCCTTTAATTACTTTAAGAAAAATCCATCATATAATAGATATTTTCATATCTATGCATCATGATCTTTAATCTTACCTATTATATTTGAATAACAAACTTATCATGATGAATGCACTATTATTATTTCAATTGTTTTATTTAGTCATTACTATGAATATTAGCCTAAATTAGATGACACTAGCCACATAGACAATAAAAATCTGCAGCAAATTATAAACAGAATCATAATTGCGAAGGAAAAATTTTACTACTTCTATATCATAGTTTAATAAGAAAATTATACATCTGATTGTTATTTCAAATGTTTTATCGAGTATTTGTTATGAATATTATCCTAAATTTTATGAAAATCAAGGACAAATGTGTTATAATGAAGAATCATAATATTAAATAAGGTCACAACATAATTGAGATGAATGATTCTTTTATATTTTTTGGAGGCTCGGGATTCGAATTATTCACCATCCAATGATCATAGGCTAATGCCTAACATTCAATTAATTTATAAATGGTGAATTTTAACTGATTATTCCCTTCAAAAAATCTACCTCAACTCTTACCTACTGTGGGAAGGGATCAAAAATGAATATTCTATCATTTTCGCTTAATAATTAATTAAAAATCATCCAATATAATTTTTTTCACAAAAATCATCATTGCCTCATTATTATTTCTAAGTCTTAATAAATAGATCCCCTATATCATAAACAAACAGACCATAAGAAAATTTACTATGAATCACCACTATTTTGTTGTTCATAAATCTTAGTGATATTGTATATAGGGCTCAACACATGTCAAAACAACAGTTAGAAATTTACACTTGGCTTTTTAAGAACATTAAAATCATTGAGTATATTAATATTACCAAAAAAAAGTACAAGTCTATAATTGCTGAATGTTGTTACATTATATACCACAAATTTTCATCATTGCCCCTTCTTATAGTCAAGTTTGATGGAAGATGGGGATCTTTTTAATAAAGAACTTAGAATAATATTTTTATAACCTGGAATATTTTATAAAAAAAAGAGTAAAGAATTAGTATATTCGGTGGCAAAATTTGTATTTACAATATGCCAATTTTACTTTTTGAAGCTCAGCATGAAAAGTTTTCCCTCTTAAATTTCAGTTCAAATATTTTTTACTTCTTATAAAAAGACATACAAGCTACACATGACACTAGGAACATACACAACAAAAATCTACAGCACAATATAAACATTAACATATTCATCTAACATTCAACTTCTAAAGTAAGTCATTGCTCAATCTATATTGACAATTATATTACATTTATTTAGTGTGATTATACGAATTATTCAATTTACTATTTATCTAACATGCTTTCAGATTGGGCAGAAGAGATAAGTTCCTACATATACAACCAAATATGAGGAAATTAACATCATCAACTACAATAATAGGAAAAAGATCAAGAGATCATGTATCAGCAGGTATTTCAGTAAAGAATTAATAATATTCTATTGTAAATAATTATGTTTATCATCTTTATTTCAGCTATTGTGATAGCAGTGTTATAGATAATTATCCACATTTGCAACTAACAAAAACATTAGGTGTGACATAACAGAGGCAATTATAGCACTCTATAGCACTTTAGAGATAAACACATAGCATACCAAATAGCCAGTGAATTAATTTACAATTTGCAACTAATAGTAAGATTAGGTGTGATATAACTGAAGCAATTATATCACTTTATAGCACTTTATAGATAAACAGACAGCATATCAAATAGCAAGTGAACTAATTTACAATTTGCAACTAACACTAACATTAGGTGTGATATAACATAGGGAATTACAACACTTTATACCAATTTAGAGATAAACACACAACATAGCAAATAGCAAGTAAATTAATTTACAATTTGCAACTAACAGTAACATTAGGTGTAACATAGCAGGGGCAATTACAGCACTTTAGAGATAAACACACAACATACCAAATAGCAAGTAAATTAGTTTACAATTTGCAACTACCAGTAACATTAGGCGTGACATAACATAGGCAATTACAACACTTTATAGCACTTTAGAGATAAACACACAGCATACCAAGAAACTAAGTAAATTAAATTACAATATGTGATATGTGAGAAAGATGTCTGTATACTTTTACCGTTGTCAGTTTATGAAGAATTGCAGTACCTACATTAAAATTAAATCCAATATGTTAGTAAGATAATCAATAATATATATTAATAAACACAAAATCTAAATATTGTGAGTACTCACTATAATAATGTCGAAGTCCAAATAAGAAACTATGTATCAACTTACCTGCAGAAACATAATATATACATATCATAAATATCATAATAGGAACATATATATGTATAGAAAACAACAAAGCAAATAGCAGAAAAAGGAATAATTAATTTTCAGTACTTATTCTTTTTCCAAAACCATACAATTAATAAGCAGAAATAAAACTAATTTACTATTATATCATAAATATGTCATCAAAGCATGGAGAAACAAATTAATAATTAGAAGGTCAAATAAATTTGAACACCCAATGATCTCTGAGATCTGTTTGTTTCCATATTAAACCAACAGATGGGATCTGAAACATAAAAAGTAAAAAATTTGATTATTATTGAAATTATTACAGAACTGAAAATATTTCAGGCATAAGCGACAATACTAAACCAGAAAAATTATTCACCTAATATCGAATGGGAGAGACAAACTGATGACAACAAATACTAAAAAAAACTGATGGGATTGAACATAAGAAGAAAAAAAGACTGAAAAATGAGTTCGAAAATCCATATTTTTGTTATTTGTCTCTGTTGACTTTCAATAAGTTTTGAAAGCAACAGATGATATGTAAAGAGAGCAGCAGATGATAAGTTGACTGATTAATTAAAAAAATACTTTATGGATAAGGAAAATGATTAATACTTTCACAAAAAAAATTATATTTTGTTGCAACATTAGCCAATTTTATCTTACATGAGTGTCTTTGCTTCTGAAAGCAACAAATTTGAAATAGAGAACATATGGGATAGAACAAAAAACTTAAAAAACAAAATCAGAGACAGATCTGTGTTGGTTTTACATACAAAAGGTGAAAATTTTGAAGCAATTTATTTTGGAAAACATTAATGAACAATTAATCAACAATGGTTAGAAATACGAAATTGAGTTCGAATACCACAATTTTTGGGCTTCGTGTGTGTCCACTTTCACTCTCTTTTGAAAGCAACATAAAAAATTGCAGAGAATATCAGAAGGTTTTTTACTTAAAAATTAAGAAAAAATATTGCTCGACCAAAAAAAATTCAGATCCATGTTAATAATAGAAATGATATCAACTTTAGCCTATTTTATCTTAGATCTATGTGTTCGCTTCTGAAAGTAATAGATCTGAAATAGCGAACAAATGGGACTCAACGTAAAACGACGAATCTTTGTTTCTTTTACATACAAAGGATGAAATAATATATGCAACTTATTTAACAAAAAAAATCAACAACTCTGAAAATACAGATATGAGTTCGAATACCCAGATTTATTGGCTTTATTTGTGTCGACTTTCAAAAACTTACGAAAGCAACAAATAAAATTGCAGAGAGAAACAGAAGGAATTATACTTAAGAATTACGAAAAAATCTTCCTCGACAAAAAAAAACTTCAGATCTATGTTACTAATACAAATGATATCAACTTTAGCCTATTTTATCTTAGATCTATGTTTTCGCTCTCAAAAGTAACAGATCTGAAATAGAGAACAGATGTGCCTCAACGTAAAATGCAGATCTTTGTTGGTTTTACATACAAAATTTGAAACAATAGTTGCAAGTTATTTAATAAAAAATGAAATCAACAAGTCTGAAAAATACAGATATGAGTTCGAATGCCCAAATTTGTCGGCTTTGTTTGTGTTGGCTTTCAAAAACTTACGAAAGCGACATATACAATTGCAGAGAGAAACAGAAGGAATTATACTTAAGAATTATGAAAAAATATCTTCAACGTTACCATATTTTATCTTAGATCTATCTCTTGCTTTCGAAAGCAATAGATCTGAAACAGATACCCAGATTTAAGTCAACATAAAAGATAAACAAATAGGCAACAATTTACGTTCGAAAAAATTGGCGGAAATTAAGAAATTACCTAAAATATCCAAATTTCTCTATATTGAGTGTTCTCTTTTGAGAGCAAAAGATACAACACCTGAAGAGAACCGGATGGGAATTTTAGGAGCAGTAAACCACGTAATATGCACCCACCAGATCTAACTAAAAATAAGAAATTTCTGAAATATGTACACATAAACCCACAACATCGAACATAAATCATTCTGAGTATATAGTATAACCGACCAAAAAAATCAAAAGTTGCACACTTTTGATTTGGCTTTTCTATAATACACAAAAATCACATATCTAATCTTCGCAAACTAATTTTTTTTTGAAACATCATAAAACTGGAACTGAAATTAAAGTACGAAATTAGAAGGGAAATCATAGGAAATACAGATCTGGAGTATAAGTTTCGAAAATTTCTTTCTTCATGAAAGATAAAAACATATCGGACAGATTGAAGATAGGAGAGAGGAGAGAGCTGCGCCGCAGGGTGGGTTGGAGAATTCTCCAGAAACCCTACCTAATTTTAGTATTTGATGAAAGAAAGTTACGAAACGAACGGTGAAGATTACAATAGCATTAAATGGACGGTTATGATTGGATTATGAAAGTAGGGTTTCATTTATCTGCCGTAACATTGGAGAAAATGCAATGGTAATAGGCAATGAAATAAAGGGAGGGTGGGGATTAAATAAGTAAAACGAACGATTAGGATTTACCAAGTAAAAATGCACAGTTAGATTAAATAGGCTTATATTATCTTTAACATAATTATTTTATTTATTTTGATCCTTATAGATAAATGTTTGAGATGCTTAAATTTTGCATAATCAGTGCTTATAACTTCATAATTAATTAATACATACATAATTGAGAATAAAATAATATTCTGAAATTTTATTTAAAAATATGTATTAACATTAATTTTTTAAATGAAAAAAATTATATAATGATTTAAACAAATATAAACTTCCTACTTAAAATTGGGAAATTTTGTTTTGATGAAAGTATAACTATTTGAATATAGTTGCATAATATTAGTATGGACTATTTAATTGGTTATAAAGTATGTTAGTCTTTTTTAAGAAGACTAAATTGCTATTATTGTTTACATTATAAATTAAGAACATATTGTTCATGATCAATTACTATGAGAATTAAAAAAAATTAGGGAAGCACTAAAAAATCCTATTAAATATTAGGAGATATAATAATTAATTAATACATACATAATTGACAATAAAATAAAATTCTTAAATTCTTTAAAAAAATATAAATTGACATAATTTTTTTTATTAGTATTAAACATGTAATTGGTTATAAACTATATTAATTTAGTTTAAGAAGACTAAATTGTTATTATTTTTTACATTATAAATTATAAACATATTGTTGTTTATCAATTACTACGAGACTTTAACAAAATTGTTTTTAGGGAAACACTAAAAATCCTATTAATTATTAGGAGATATCATAATGAATTGATACATACATAAATGAAAAAAATAATATTATGAAATTTAATTAAAAAATATATATTCACATTATTTTTTTGAAATGAAAAAATTATATAATGTTTTAAACAAATATACACTTCCTACTTAAAATTGGAAAATATTGTTATTATGAAAGTATAACTATTTGAATATAGTTGCGTAATATTAGTATGAATTAATTAATTGATTATAAAGTATATTAATCTATTTTAAGAAGACTAAATTGTCATTATTGTTTACATTATGAATTAAAAACATATTAGTGTTGATCAATTACTACAAAACTTTAAAAAAAGTGTTCTTAGGGAAACACTAAAAATCCGATTAAATATTAGGAGATATCATAATGAATTACATACATACTTGAAAATAAATTAATATTCTAAATTTTTATTAAAAAAATTATATATTGACATTAATTTTTTTAAATGGAAAAATTATATAATGCTTTAAACAAAGATAAACTTCCTTCTTAAAATTGGAATTTCTTTTTTCATGAAAGTATAACTATTTGAATATAGTTGCTTAAAATAGTATGAAATATTTAATTCGTTATAAAGTATATTAATCTATTTTAAGAAGACTAAATGGTTATTATTGTTTACATTATAAATTATAAACATATTTTTGTTTATCAATTACTATGAGACTTTAAAAAAATTGTTCTTAGGGAAAGACTAAAAATCATATTAATTATTAGGAGATATAATAATGAATTAATACATACATAATTGATAATAAAATAATATTCTAAAATTTTATTAAAAAATATATATTCAAATTATTTTTTTGAAATGAAAAAAATTATATAATGTTTTAAAAAAAATAAAAACTTCCTACTTAAAATTGGAAAATATTGTTATTATGAAAGTATAACTATTTGAATATAGTTGCGTAATATTAGCATGAAATAATTAATTTATTATCAAGTATATTAATCTATTTTAAGAAGACTAAATTGTCATTATTGTTTACATTATAAATTAAAAATATATTGGTGTTGATCAATTACTATGAGACTTCAAAAAAAAATGTTCTTAGGGAAACAGTAAAAAAATCTGATTAAATATTACCATATATCATAATGAACTAATACATACATAATTGAATACAAATTAATATTCTCAATTTTTTAAAAAATATATATTGACATTAATTTTTTTAAATGAAAATAATTATACAATGATTTAAACAAATATATACTTCCTACTTAAAATTTGAAAATTTTATTTTTATGAAGGTATAACTGTTTGAATATATTTGAATAATATTAGTATGAAATATTTATTTCTTTATAAAGTATATTAATCTATTTTAAGAAGGCTAAATTGTTATTATTTTTTACATTATAAATTAAGAACATGTTGTTGTTTATCAATTACTACGATACTTAAAAAAATGTTCTTAAGGAAGCAATAAAAAGTCCTATTAAATATTAGGAGATACCATAATTAATTAATACATACATAATTGACAATAAAATAATCTTCTTTAAATTTTAAAAAATATATATATTGACATTAAATTTTTGAAATGAAAAAATTATATAATGATTTTAAGAAATATAAAGTTCCTACTTAAAATTGGAAAATTTTGTTTTTATGAAAGTATAAATATTTGAATATAATTTTGTAATATTAGTATGAAATATTTAATTGGTTATAAAGTATATTAATCTATTTTAACAAGACTAAATTATTATTATTGTTTACATTATAAATTAAGAACATATTGACAATAAAATAATATTCTTTAAAATTTTAAAAAATATATATTCACATTAATTTTTTGAATTGATAAATGATTGGTACAATTGTTATTTTTTTGTATGCATGTAATTTAAATATGATTGGTACAAAATCGATCCTAGATGAAAATACACATACAAAATGTGTGTTCAATCCTTTTGAATCTTAGGGATTGTTATCTCCCCTTAGTGACATCACAAATAGTAATAAGTTGTTTACATTTATATGTGGCAATTTAAAAATCATGTCTATAGTATTCAATTATATTAACTATTTATTTACTCCTTTCTTACAGCTTGCACTCCTACACACTCTATTTATAAACTAAACTATGATGATGATCAAATGAAATGGTTGTCAAGTATTGGGCCTTCAAATACTACAACCAATATATTATCAACATGCCATGCATCAAATGAAAGTGGTATTGTAAATTTATTAGAATCATCAAAAATGGAAAACTTTTCTATCTGTTCTAAGAAGAATTATGGTACCTCTATCATAGGGCAACAATTGGAATTCGATGAAGTTTAGCATTCTCATTTTCCAATATGTGTAAACCTTTATTATTAATATTATTTTATAAGTTTATAACTATTTTCCTTACGTTGTAATTGTTATTTATATATCTATCATAATTTATGTGTCAACAGATATTGAAATAGAAGAGAATAGTGGAACCCTATTATCTGGTATGCATTGATTAATATATTTTATATATGCATATGGAATATTACATTTCTTGAAAAGTCTCCTATTAATTTCTTTTTAATATATTAAACATAATAGGAGAACAATATAATTTTTTCAATGTCTGATACTTTACATCTTCACAGATGCTGAAATAGAACAAAACAGTGGAACACCATCTGGTATACAACCAGAAATGTATTTGTACATAAATTTTTTTTAATAAATCTTTTCAAATGTCTTATATTAATTTTATGATATGTGTAGATTATTTTGATATTGGAGATGCAATATACACATGTGGATTTTGCAATTCTTTTTTTCTGGTATGAGGAAAGAATGTGTAAAAGTCGGTCATCTCGAAATATTCTTTATTTTGCATGCAAGGCAAAGTTCAACTTCCACCAATGAGAAATTCTCCTAAAGTATTACATGACCTGTTATATTTACGTAATGATAGAAGCAAACACTTTCTCCAGAATATTCGGTCATACAATAATATGTTTTGTTTTACTTTGATGGGAGGAAAAGTTGATAGGAGTTTGAACAATGGAAGATCTCCTCCAATATTTAGACTTCATGGTCAAAATTATCATCTTATGGGAATTTTATTTCCAAATGAAGGTTCAGTGCCTAAATTTGCACAACTCTACATTTACGACACTGATAATGAAGTTGAAAATAGAGTTCATTATGTTAGGTGAGTTACTTAAGAAGCTATAGTAATTATTGAGTTCTTTTATTAAGTAATTTCTTCTAATTCCTTATTCCAAATGTATTGGTTATAGGGAAAGTGAAACCTTGAACAACCTTCGTACATATATTGTTTATGATTTGAAGACGATGCTTGACTAGAATAATGTGTTGGTTAAATCATTCAGAATGGTCAGAGAAAAAATTGAAAAGGATGGTTTTTTAGATGTAAAGTTGAAGTTGATTGGTACGAGGAATGGAGATGGAAGAAGGTATAATCTACCTATGGCTTTAGAAATTGCTGGATTAATTGTTGGGGACTTTGATGCATCATTAGGAGATAGGGATATATTGGTTGAAACCAAAACGGGAATGCTGAAACGCATTAACCAACTCCATGCTTCATATCTTGGATTACAATATCCTATATTGTTTCCTTACGGTGAATATGGCTATAGAGAAGACATTCCGTTAACGTTGAATGGGGGAATGAAGTAGGGTGGTCGGAAGTATGTAAGTTTAACAGAGTATTTTTCATATCGTTTGCATGAAAGGAATTCAGAGTTATCAATTATATTGTCTTCCATGAGACTACTTCAATAATTTATTATTGACGCATATACTATGGTTGAATCTTCAAGATTGAATTACATTAAGTTACATCAAAAACATTTGCGGTGTGAATTATATAGCGGACTAACAAATGCAATTTTAAGGGGTGAGACCTATCCATCAACGCAAGGAAAAAGAGTTATATTACCGTCATCATTCACAGGTGGTGCTCGATATATGATTCAAAACTATCAAGACGCCATGGCAATTTGTAGATGGGTTGGTTATCCAGACCTTTTTATTACATTTACTTGCAATCCCAAATGGCCAGAAATAGTTCGTTTTGTTAAAAAAAGAAGCCTCAAAGCGGATGATCGTCCGGATATTATTTGTCATGTTTTTAAAATGAAGTTGGATTATCTCATTAAAGATCTTTGGAAGGGTTAAATCAAGTACTATTTCATAGTTTATGTGTGTGTGTGTGTGTATTATATTTAGCATATATTCTTACTATAGTTGGTTATAAACCTTTATTTTAATTCAATTGCAGTTATATCGACTATTGAGTTCCAGAAGCATGGGTTGCCACATGCACACATATTGTTATTTCTTGCAGCAAAAGACAAGTATCCAACAGGAAGCAATATAGACAAAATTATTTCAGCCGAAATTCCAGATAAACACATTGATCCTGCGTATTATACAACAGTTCAAGAATTTATGGTACATGGACCATGTGATGTTGCTGCTAAGAGCTCCCCTTGCATGTCTACTGGCCATTGTACAAAGCACTTTCCTAAAAAGTTTTTTGAATCAACAACTATTGATGATGATGGATATCATATCTATAGAAAAAGAGATAACGGGCAAATAGTGGAGAAGAACGGAGTTCCTCTTGATAACAAGTTTATTGTTCCTCACAATCATTATTTGTTGCTGAAGTATGGTGCACATTTGAATGTTGAATGGTGTAACCAATCTCGTTCTATCAAGTATTTATTTAAATATGTCAACAAAGGACACGACCGTGTTACTGCATCTTTTTATGGAAGTACAACGGATGACGAAGTAGCAAAAAAGGCAGATGAAGTTCAGATGTACTATGATTATAGGTATATATCATCATGTGAAGCATCGTGGAGGTTATTCAAATACGATATTCAATTCAGAGATCCTCCGATTGAAAGGTTAGGTTTTCATCTTCCAAATCAACAAAGTGTTATTTTTTCTGATTATGATCTAATCGATGATGTTGTTGATCGATTATCTGTTAAGCAAAGTATGTTCTTAGCTTGTTCTTAGCTTGGATGAAGGCAAATAAAGAATATCCTGAGGCAAAGGAATTAACTTATTCTCAATTCCCTACAAAATTCATTTGGGATAAGTATAATAGAGAATGGCGACCAAGGCAAAAAAAAGTTCTCTATTGGATGGATTTTCTATGTCCCTCCTAGCACTGGAGAACTCTATTATTTAAGATGTCTTCTTAATGTTGTGCGTGGACCTACAAGTTATGAATACATAAGATGCATTAATGGTGAGCAACATTCATCATATCATGATGCATGCTATGCCCTAGGTTTGTTAGATGATGACAAGGAATAAATTGATGGTATTATTGAGGCAAGTCATTAGGCTTCTGCATCTTCTTTGAGAAAATTATTTGCAACATTATTGACATCTGAATCACTTATTCAACCTGAATTTGTTTGGAATCATTGTTGGATTTATATGACTAATGATATTTTATACAGACAACATTTATTATTACAACATGAAGGTAACTTACCTTATTTATCTTATTTATTTTTTTCACATTGTTAAACTACTTATATATTCTTTCTAAACTTATTGAATTTATTTTCAGAACTTCATTTGGAAGATGATGAGATAAAAAATTATGGCTTGGTAGAGGTAGAAAAGTTGTTACGAAACTGTGGAAGAAGCTTAAGAGAGTTTGAGCCAATACCATTCCCACCATCCGAGTTTTTTTCTACCATTGGTTATTCATTGATACGTGAGGAAATATGTTATGATCGATCAAATTTGTCTCAAGAGCTCAATAAAAATCTATATGTTATGACCTCAGAACAAAGACATGTATATGATGAGATAATGGAGGCAACAAGGTCAAATACAGGTGGATTATTTTTTGTGTATGGGTATGGAGGTATAGGAAAAACGTTTATATGGAGGAACTTATCAGCCACTATTAAATGCACAGGAGATATTGTGTTAAATGTGGCATCAAGTGGAATAGCTTCTCTTTTATTACCAGGAGGAAGAACAATTCATTCTTGATTCAAGATTCCTATAAATATAACTGAAGATTCAACATGTAACATCAAACAAGGTAGTCCACTTGCTAATTTGATTATAAGATGTAAACTCATAATATAGGATGAAGCTCCAATGATGCACATATATTTCTTTGAAGCTTCGGATAAAACTATAAGAGAATTTTACGCATTAACAATCAATTTAGTATTGATAAGCCATTTGGAGGTAAGACAGTTGTTCTTGGTGGTGATTTTAGACAAATATTACCTGTCATTCCTAAGGGTACTCGACAAGATATTGTTCATGCAACTATCAACTCCTCATACTTATGGCGAGATTGCAAGGTGTTACGATTGACAAAGAATATGAGATTATGTAACCTTACCTCAGTCGATGAATGTGCCAAGTTGAAGTAATTTTCTAATTGGATTGCAAGCATTGGAGATGGAACAATTGGATGTTCTAATGATGGTCATACAACAATCGAATTTCCAAGTGATCTATTAATAAAATATTCAAATGATCCAATTGCAGCTATTGTGAAAAGCACTTATCCAGAGTTCACAAGGAATATCACTGATGATACTTATTTTGAGGGAAGATCTATCCTGGCACAAACTCTTGATATTGTAGAGTCCGTCAATGAATACATGTTGTCAATTAACTCGACTGAAGAGAAAACATATTTGAGTTCAGATATAACATGTAGATCTTATTCAAATAATGATTTGTTGCAAGATCTACACACTCCGGAATTTCTAAACAGTCTTAAGTGTTCTGGTGTCCCAAATCATGTCTTGCATTTGAAGATTGGTACACCTATTATGTTATTGAGGAATATTGATCATTTAATTGGCTTATGCAACGGTACTAGGATGGTAATCACAAGGCTTGGAGCTTACGTGTTGGAAGCAAAGATCTTAGGTGGAAATAATTCTGATGAACGAGTATTGTTACCAAGAATGTCATTAACACCATCTGATCCAAGGTTGCCTTTCAAGTTTAATCGAAGACAATTTCCACTGATTGTATCATATGCAATGACAATCAACAAAAGTCAAGGCCAATCACTTCATAATGTTGGTATTTTATTAAAGAAACATATATTTAGTCATGGTCAGCTTTATGTTGCCATATCTCGAGTCACAAATCGTAAAGGTTTGAAAATCCTTATATGTGACAATGATGTTGCAGAGAGTAATTCAACCACAAATGTTGTATTTAAAGAAGTGTTTGAAAAGATATAATTATGAAATTTCTTTGATTAGTTATTCTTCAATATCTATATTTTATTTCAATTTGTTTACAATTAATATCTTCTTATAAATTAATTATATAATACTTATTTATCCTAAATATTTCTTTACCAAATGTTATTTATAAATAGGGGTATTCATACGCTCGAATCCTCCGTGCATCACACGGGTGCAAATCTAGTAGAGACTAAGAATGGAGATGTGCAACTATGTTGCGGGGTTAGCGTGACATGGGGTTAGCATAAATATGTTATTTATATTTTATTTTCATCATTCAAACATATATTAAAGAAAAGTACCTAAAAATTGTTAGAGGTTTTTAAACCTTAAAAAAAATAGTTGTGGTCCTAAAACCCTTCAAAAGATAAAAGTTTAGGTCCTTAAAACATACTTAACCTATACATCCCTACATGCTCTTCATAACGTGGTCTAACAGTAGCTTATATTTTCTTATTACTTTAATAATATGATTTTCTTCAATGAGTAGAATCAAACTGCCATGTGGATAAAAAAGTGAGCTTCAAATTAACAAAAAAATTTGTAATTTTTTCCCCTTAAAAAAGTCATAATTTTTTTCTTAAATTAAAATATCTACTAAAATTACCCACCCAAATGAAATACAATGCTTAAATTACTAGATCGATACAAAATAGTGATTGAGAATAGAGATATGTAACTATGTTGAGGGGTTAGAATAAGATGGGGTTGGGGGTAGGCATATTGAATGCATATGAATGTATAGATGGTATCATGCAAACGTATGTGTGTAATATATAAAATAGGGTCAATGGAATAGTATGTAGGACAACAATCCATAGTATAGTTGAAAGCTTTGTACTCAATTACTCATTCGGTCATAAATACAAAATTATGGAGTTCCCCCACCCCTTCTCTTTTCAACTTCCATGGCTAATTGATCACTATGATCTTCACAATACATAATGTCTATTAAGTAAAAGTTTTAAATATTTTTTAAAAAAAATTATTAGGTTGAAAAATGATGCTAATGTAGATTGGCAGGCCAATATTATTTTTGTTGGAACTGGTACTATGCTTAGGATATGATGGATTTAATTATGTGATTTGAAAACTTCAATAGTTATAAATTATTTTCACTCAATAGCTTAAATGAACAACAATTAAAGTAATTCAATAGTGTATATATTCAAGAAAGTTTTAAATAATTTATTATATAAAGTGTAGTTAACTAATTTATAATCAACGTTGAATATATTCTATAAATTTTTAAATAATTTATAATGTATAAGTGCTTATTTGTTATTTTCATTGTCCAATGTATAACCATTTTTTCTAGACATATAAGTATTTATTTTAACAACTAGTAATATAGTACAATTTAATAGATTAGTTATGGATTGTTGTATATGTTAGTGAGAAATTTCTAATATAAATATTAATATTTGTACTCTTTTACTCGTTCGGTCATATATTAAGTGAAAAGTTTGAATCAAATTTTTTAGTTCAAATTATTAGATTAAAAAATGACACCAATATAGATTGGAAGGCCAAGATTATTTTTGAGGAAATTAGTACTATATGCTTAATTAGAATATGATGTGTTTAATTATGAGATTTGAAAACTTCCTTATATGTAAATTATTTTTACTCAATAGTTTAAATAAACAACAATTAAAGTAAATCAACCTAGAATATATTCAAGAAAGTTTTAAGTAATTTTAAAGTGTAGTTAAATATTTTATAATCATCATTGAATATATTCAAGAAAATTTTAAATAATTTATAAGTGTTTATTTGTTATTTTCACTGTCCAATGTATAACTATTTATTTCTTATTTTCTGTTTTGATATATCAGTATTGTTTCTTTAATAAATAATTATTTAATTATGTAGTAAAAATATAAATTATAACTTATAAAGTACAATTTTGAGAATTATATATGTAAAAACTAGTAATTAAATATAATTAGATAAATAATTTATTTTAACCGTTGAAATAGTCGGTTGAAATTAAGTTGCAGATGAAATTGCGCTGAATGTGTGCATTGAATTTGTGCGTGCATGCATGTATCCAATGTCTACACGCAGTCAACTTTCTCCGTATATATATATATATATATTCAATACATATAAAATTTTGATTTTCGACTTACTAAATATGCGCAGAGAAAATAATTCAACCAATATTTATAATAAAAATAGACTCCATTCAGCGAAATTGATGCTATCGAATTTACGATATAATGTTTGCCCGAACAAGGAAGATCAGTCAAGCAAACGACGCTATCGCTACGGCAACTATTGTAGTTACTGATGACACAGCTAGAGCCCAAAAGTTTTTATTCGTCGTGGTGCCTGCAGCCTTCACAGCTCCAATTTCCTTCTCTAGCTCACTGATTTTGGTGAATTGTTGATATTTTTCCTGGTTTAACAAGGCCTTCTCCCTCTCCCTTTCCTCAATCTTTGTTTTCAACATCTCGATCACTCCATTGGCCTCTTTTATCTCCCCCTCTCTCTTCATTTCTCTGTTTTTTATTTCTGTCGGCTTATGGTTGAGGCTTTCAGTTTCCTCCATTAGAGCATCTAAATCGCGTCTAAACCCATTTCTTTCACGGGTAAGCCGATCCACCGTTTCTTTCTCCTTCTTTATCTCACCTTCAAGCTCATCGGCGATACCCTGAACCTGAGACTCCATGAACGCAGAAAGCAGATCCTTTTCAAGATAAGCTATCATGTTTTCGTCCACGAACCGTGTAAATTGGGATTTGACACCCTCAATATCGGAGGAAATTCTAGCTATGTCTATCTCCATGGCTTTCTTTGATTCAAGAAGGCATTTCACCTCTTGGCATCTCTCGACGATCTCTTTCAGCAGCATAGCGTTGAGCGACTTCAACATCGTCAGCTTCTCTGATGCGTCTTGTGGATTCTAGTGGTCGGTTGATAGAGTAGTAGTATTATCTTTACGGCGGGTTGTTTTCGTCTTGGCCATGGTTGATTGATTGGAAGTTTGCGAAAGTTGGGATTTGGGACTGAATGAACAAGGAGGGAGATGGGTGTGCGAAAGTTGGAGACTGATGAATGTGGATGTAAGAGCGGACGGGAGCGCATATATATATACATAGGATGAGGGTGATTTTCTAGTTCTCAAATTTCGAATAGTTCAAATTTTGGAGAGAATATTTGGAGAAATTACCGGTCAACATCAGTAATGATTCCGGAGAAAGCGGAGAAGTTCGGGGTCTGGAGAGAGAAACAGCGAATGTTGTCCGGGAGGAAAAAATGAGACCGAGATGTTCAAATTTTCTAGTTTACTAATTAACATATAGTCTAATATAAAAATTACTATTTATTATTTAGTAATTAAAAAAGTTACTAGTTTGAATTTATATAAAGTTACTGGTTTGAATTTATTTAAAGTTAGTTTACTAATTAACATTATATACATAGTATTTGAATATTTTAATTTTGGAATGAAAAATTTTGAAATTAAAATTAATTAGTATATCAAGATGAGGATTTTAAAAGAATTTCTAAATTTACATTTTACTTACTTTAATCCAAATTTATATATATATATATGAAAATTACTAATTATCATTTAGCAATTAGGAAGGTTAATAATTTGAATTTATTTAAGGTTATTGGTTTGAGTTTTTTATTAATGTTGGTTTACTAATTAACACTATATACATAGTATTCGACTGTTTCAATTTTGGAATAGGAAAGTTTGAAATTGAAATTCATTAGTATATGAAGATGAGGATTCCAAAAGAATTCCCAAATTACATTTTACTTATAATTATTGATTAGGATAACCATAATTAGAAATGTGGGAGATATATAAATATATAAAATCGATGTACTAACTAAAAAAGGTTAATTACAAAATATAAGATGAACAATTTTTTTCCTTAAAAATGTTGATTTACTAGTCAAGAAAAATGTAGGAATATTAAAATGGTACATGATGAATAAAAAAATTATGATTATTATTATTATGTACATGAAAATTGAAAAATGGTAATAAATTAAGATATAAACATTTAATATTATTATTATGCATATTATATATATATATATAGTAATTGATTATTTGAATTTGGGTATGAGTAATATCAAAATTGAGATCAATTATTATGTGTTTGGTTTGTAGAAAATGAAAGGAAAGATAAATGAATGAAACAAAATAAAAGAAATTAATTTTATTTTTTATGTTTGGTCTTATTGAAAATATAATTTTTAGAAAGTATTTTTGGTTTTTAATTTTCTAATAAGAAAGTTATGAGAAAGTTGATTATTATTATTATTTCAATATTCTTTTATATATTTTATTTTTATTTTATCTTTTTTTAATTATATATGTATTAAATAATTTGTTTTTTTTATATAGAAAAGGTGTAGCTGTAATTTTTTTTTTTTTTAAATATTTAAAATTGTATAATAATTTCTTTTTTTAATAAGGAGGGATTATGACTTAATTAATAACGAATTTAATGCACTTATTTTCTTAGATCTAATTTTACAAGAGCCCTAATGCTATATACTATCACAAATCTTTAGCTTAAGTATGCAGAACACACGTGCTTAATCTTTAGCTTGGGCTTAGAAAACAAATCCGTATTATTATATAATTACAGGCTCTGATCACAAAAGTTATCCGAAGCAAATGTTGGTTTAGGACGGCGTAAACTAAGAAGCAATCTTTATTTAATAATCTTGCGAATTTCTTCACATGTTCCTAAAATGAGTTATGTTATTCATAACATGAGATAGATTTTTCAAACTGAATGATATATTATCAGCAGGAAACGATAGAAACTCCGTCCCTGGCATGGACCAACAATGTAGCAAGAAATAACATGAAGCACCACTAGACTCATATCATGTCACCACACAATCGTAATTTATGCATGTTTTCACTTGAGTATTTGAATGTGGGGTTGTACTCGGGAGAGCTCTAATTTATTGTGTTTGTATCCGGTGCCGTAGAGACTAGTGGTTAGTTTTTAAATTAATATCCGAAAAATAATTCAATCTTAATTAATAATATATCAAAAGTAATAATATTATTTAAAAAATACTATAAATGTTATTAAAGTAATAATATTAATTTAAAGTATATCTAATTCAAAATAAATTGATGTATATTGGTAGTTTTGGAAATGAGATATTTTAATAGGATACATCCTTGTAATTTTTTTTAATTGTTTAGAGATTTAATCATATAGATTTTTTATTCATATAATTATGATTAGTATTAATCTTTTTTATTAATTATTTACTTACAATTATAATTTACGACATTTGCAATAATAATTTGTTTATAATAATGACTAATATTATTTGTTATCAATAATTTATTTATTATTAAAAATTATTATTATATGCATTAATTAACTAATTATAATAATGATTAAGAATATTTTTATTAATGATTAATTTATAATTATAATTAATGGTATTATTATTTATTTGTAATTTATTTTTTATTCACATTTTTTTATTTATTCGTTATTTATAATTATGATTCGTATTGTTCATAAAAATTATGAATTTATCATTACTATTAATATTATTTGTATTAATTAATTATAATTACAATTATTATTATTATTATCCATATTGATTATTTAATTATAATTAATTATTATGACTATTTCTATTTAATTATAATAATAACAATAATAATTAATATTATTCTTATAAACTATTTATTAATCATTAAAATTAATATTAATTGTATTGATTGCTTGATCTATTTCTAAAAAGAAGCCTCATGGTTTTTAAAGAAAAACTTTAATTATTTATTTTTTCTCAAATTGTAATATATTATGATATTAAAATATAATTATTATATTTGTATTAAAAAATAATTTCATAAAATTAATTTTATATATATTTTAAATATATATTTAGAAATACTAATGGTCAATTTTATTATTGAAATCCACAATATAGTTCTTTTAGAAACATAATGAGTAATTATTTATATTTATGAGTCACAATATTTTCAATAAATATTAAGTGACATGGACAATTAATATTACCCCTTTTAATTTTATTTTTCTAATTATAATTAATATTTATGCATTGATTAAATACTATAACTATGATTAAAATAGATATTCTCATTGATTAATTTATCATTATAATTAATACTAATTATTTATTAAGTATGGTGATCATTTTAATACAGTAGATATAATATTCACTAACACGTGTCAACTTATGGACTAACCCATCTTTTCTATAACCTACCAAGCATTATCCCATGTATAATTTTGTAAATTACTAATACAACTCATGTAACCTATAAACTTATTTTCATGGGTTGAGTTATATAAATCACAGATAATTTAATCCATTAAGCAATTCCTAGACACTTGCTAGACTAACAACCAAGCAAAGAATACTCCAATCTAGATGAACTCCTGGAGATAAATTATCAAAACAATGATTCAGTGTCATAGACCCATCTAAAGAAAAATGGATTTGGGTGCTAGTTAATAGTCCAACCAAGGAAACAACAACAATGCCTTAACCAAGAAGTTAATCTCCACTATGGTCCTTGAAATAAATTCCAATAAATAAATAAATAAAAATTAAAATCTAAAGCAACTTAAATAATGGCCTTTAAAAGAATATGACTTTATTTTTCTCACTTAATTTTCTTATCTGATCTAAATTAATTATTTTCGATTTAATATGTTCTAACTTATTTAGTATTGATAATAACAATAATTATTAATATTAATTATTATATTATAATTATCAATGATTGTTGTATTGCTATTTTTATATTATGATTATTGTAATAATATTACTAATCATAATATTGAACATAATATTATTATTAATTATTCTAATTAACATTATTATAAATAATGATATATATTTCTTTATTAAAATAATAATTATTATTATTATCACAAATAATCATATTATTAAACTATTTGTATGAAAATTATTAATATTATTATTATTATAAGTATTTATATTATTTTTAAATATATATTACTATTAATAATATTATTATGAATAATAAAATCATAGAGATAATAGTACATATAACAATATTAATATTTATATTCAAAATATTTCTTTATTATAAATATATTAGTAGCAATAGTAGTAGTAGCAGTAGGAGGAGGAGGAGAAGGAGGAGGAGTACTAATACTAGTAATTTAAATAGTATCGATGAAACTAATAACTATTATATTAATATTATCAATAATATTATAAAAATTATCATAACAATTATATTCATAATTGTGATAATAATAATAATTATTATTATTATATTAAAATTTATAATAATTAATTATATTTACTTATGCTAATAATTATAATGATATTAATAGTTATTTTAATAATAATAATAATAATAATAATAATAATAAATATCATAATTTTATTAATAAATATAGTTGTCGTATAAAAAATAATAATTAGAATAATATTAATGATTATTTATGCGTAATTCAATGTTCATATGATTGATGTGATACATTTGGTGTATTGTATGTGGGTCTTATATATTAATCTTGTATAATTGGTTACTCAATACCATTGTATAGAAGGGAATATTTCTCGGGCCTCTACTTATTCAATGGGCAGTAGCCTTTATTAGCTTAACTTACAAGTTCTATTGAAGGATTAATCATCGGGTTAAGAGTGTAGGTTTATCCAGGATTCTGTCCGGTAACTTGAACCAGAAGTTTCTATATTTTCCTTATAATATTTTATATTTCCTTTCCACTGATTTTATTTTGTAACCATAGTTAATGGGTTTTATTTGGAAGGTGAATTAACCTCCATAACCATTATGCTATTCTAATTTACTAATATATTCTTGCATTTAAGTAAAATAACATTTTAGCCTTAGCACTTGGTATTAAAATAATGAATAAAATTGGTATGGTACTAAGTATAGCGGTAGCACCCCAAAATTTAATGACTTAGCTTATACTTGTAACTTTTAAAAATAAAAATTTTCGGTAGTAAATTTTGAGGATGTTACACATAACTTGTTCTAATAAATCTTTTGATCAACAAGTAAAATCAAATACACCTTACCCACACTATTAATCTTTCTTATCTTCCATTTGTTTGTCTTGTTTTGGTTCTTATTTGTTCTTTTAGGTCTATCAAATTGAAAGTGAATTGATTAATGGAATAGAGAGAAAATAAATTGAAGGCTAAGACAGGAGGAAAGAAAGGGATAATCTTAAATAATCCATATCCAAGGTCCAAAAAAGAAGAATATTGGGAAAATAAGAGAGGTAGAGAGACCTATAATGGAGAAAGACGACAAAAATTTGCAGTAGATCATAATCGAAACCCAAATATAAAGAAACCATGAAAGATGAACAAGAAATAACATTATATATGATAATAAATTTGCAACAAGTGTCTTTACATACTTAACCTAACATTTTTATATACATATAACATATAACATCACTTCCCAACATTAGATCCCTTCTTAATCACCCTTTCACATACATAACATCTTACATAGGATAACATGCATTCTTTTTCCATTTTCCAATATAATATTAATAATCATAGAAATATTTGTAACAAATTACATCTAACACAAACCTCATGTCAAAACCCTAATATGGAAACATAAGATATCTAAAAACTTTGGTAGAGTATAAATGTTACATGATTTCCTACAAAAACAAACTTTACGAGCAATCGTTTAAAAATAATTAAGATCCATTAACAAAAGTTTGTATCTAAAAATAATATGACAAATACCATATTAATATTTGATAAATAAAATAATGATTTTTATTAAAAATACTTATCAAATATAAAATTACCAAACTACCCCTATTTCTTAAATTTTATCTAAAATTTATAAAAAATACAAGGCACAACTTATACTGCACATGCAATATAAGAAATGCATGAAATGAGAGGCAATGGCCTGGGTAAGAGTTGTGGGTAATGGTGGGAGATGTGGGTTTGGTTGTTGTGTGCAAGAGGTGGGGGAGGGGATGGATGGTAGCTAGATGGTATAGTGTAGGTGTTTTAAAGGTTGTAGAGGCGGCGGCGTAGGCTATAAGGAGAGATAGTGTAAGGAAAATGAAAAGAAGAAGAGAATGAGAAGGAGAAAAGGGCAGGTGGTGCTAGGGTGGCTATGGATGATGATGTAGGAGTGGAGTTTGAGGTGGTTGTGGCTAGCGATAGGTAGCTAGGAGAAGCTGTAGCGGTGGAGGCAATGGAGGGGAGAAGGGTGGATAAATGGAGGTGGTGGTTGCAGTGTGAGATGTTGCAAGGAGGAGAAAGGGGGCATAGTTGTAGGAGAGGCTGGGGTATTGGCTGATCGGGGTCTTGCAGGGAGCTGTGAGGTGGAGGAGCTAGTGGTGCCTACAGTGGAGGAGGTGGATGATGTAAGGAGACCGTGGTAGTGGAGAGAATCAATAGGAACAATAGTAGGGGAGAAAGAAGGAGAGAGGGGCGATAGAGAAGGAGGAAGAAGGAAGGAAGGAAAAAGGGTGGTGGCTGGCGATGGAGGCACCAGGGGTTGCTACAAACGGGATAATGAGGAAAAATAGGGGAAGGTCAGGGAGAGAGCAAAGCACAAGGGAGAAGAGGGGAAGGGAAGAAGATAATAATAAGAAGAAGAAGAGAGGGACAATGGTTCGATGTGCAATGAAAATTGAGGGGTATAGGGTATGGCAAGCAGGGAAGAGGTGGAAGGGGGAAATGGAAGGGAATAACACTCGAGGGTGGAGATTAGGGGGCTACAAGATCAAAAAAGAAAAGAAAGGGACAACAATGGGAAGCATTGCAGGGGGTGTTTGCCCAGGAGGTGAAGGCGGTGATTTAGGAGTGTAGAGGAGGCACGTTGTGTGCAAGAGAAGAGGAATGAATGCAAAGGAGTACTTGGCCCGTGTTTGGTAGGGGCACGGACAGGGAAAGAAGGAGAGAAGGAAGGTTGGGATGCGTATGGAAAAAAAGGAAGGAGAAGGGAGTGAGTTGGCTTGTGTGGAAGAAGAGGAAGAAGAAGAAAAAAGAGGAGTTGGGTCGGTCACAAGGGAGAAAATGAGAAGAAGAAAGGAGGGGAGGGGAGGCTGGCCCGAGGGAAAAAGAAAAGAAAAAAGGGGGAAGGCTTGGGTTGGCCTAAGGGAAGAAGAAGGAAAAAGAAAAGAAGAAAAGGGAAAAGAAAGTAAAGAAAGAAAAAGGAAAAATAAAAAGAAGAATAAGAAAAGGAAAATATATTTAGGGTGAAGATTAGAAATTGGATTCAAATTGAGCTATTAAGAAAATATTATATTAATTTATCCATAAATTAGGGTATTAATTTAAGAAAATATTTTTAGTAAAATTATTAGTTTAGGGTTAATTTAAATAAAAGAGTAAGATAAAATGATAAAAATAATCATATTAATTTATTAAATAATTTATCTATGTTTGTAAATCAAAGGTTCACAAAAATAATTAAATCAATAATTAAAGACTAAATTTTTTCAAATAAAAGATTAAACATTCAATTTTTTTTTGATAAAAATTTGGGGTGTTACAATCATCATAAGATACTAATACTTAAAGTTAAAGACCTCGAGATCAAGAATTGTGGTTATTTAAGGGTAACTACCCTTAAGACGTGGTTTAGCCTATAAGCCACGGTCGATTATGATTTTTTTTTTTGCTGATGAGCCTTAGTGCCCAGGTAGGTCATATATCTTATTATATTTAGCTGTATGGACTTATTAAGTTTAGGCTTACTTATGGATTAGATTTGCTTGTCAATAAGGTACTATGTTACCTTCGTGTGCTAGTACGATCATGGTACCCTAATTTCCTTGGGTTGATAAGCAATAGGATACTTTGTTATCTTTGTGCACTAGTATAACAAGAGTACCTTAGTATCTTTAGGTTAATATGATCTCATATCGAGTATATAAAAATAGAAATGATTATTGTTGGATTGGTTGATAGTAGCTTTTGTGCTTATATGTGATTTAGTAGTAGCCTTCATGCCTATCTATGGGTCTCTAGTAGCTTTTGTGCCTACCTCTTCTCTAGTAGAAGCCTTTGTGCCCACCTATGATTCAGTAGTAACCTTCGTACCTACCTTTGGTTTATTAGTAGCCTTCAAGTCTACCTCTTTTAGGTATTGTTCCTTTGAGCCCTACTGGATATGTCATGGATATTATCAATGTTGATTTTGTGATACGAGATATATATGGTGAAGTTATGCATATTATTTTGAGCTTGATCCAAATGATTATTTTAAAAAGCATATCTTCAATGTTTTGTTGATAAGTTTTATTATGTTCTAAATGAAAGAGTTCGAGTAGTATGCGGCTTTTTGTTATTATTTATCTGATATGATTATTATATTTGATCATCACATGTATATTTCAATAATTTTATATTATAGATTGTTATAATTCCTTGATGTATATTTGATCATCACTGCTTCCACATATTCCATTTTTCTTTTAAAAAAAACTTTTTAATCTTCAAATACTAGGGTGTTACATCAAGTTTTTAGCTTTTTTTTAGAAGTTTAAGGACCTCCAGCCATTTTCTTGGTTATAAAAGCTGAAGTTATGTATTAAAAATAGTATTAGTATAATTCTACTTATGTAAATATAAAAAATTAAAAGTGGAGATAATTAGAAGGGACTAAAATTTCACAATTTAAAGGTTTAGAAAATCAATATTTCTTTTTCATAATTTTAGGGCATCAATTGCTTTTTTCCAATAACTTGGTAATTCACTTTTTAAATAATTTATGTATCTCTCTTTTCTTTTAATAATTTAAGCATGTTATTTTTCTTTTTTAATTTGATCATCTCTCTCTCTCTCTCTCTCTCACTCACACACACACATACACACAATGACTTTATTTTTTTCACATTCATCCACACAAAAAAAAAGATGTATTGATCCACAAATTATTGAAAAAAAAACATTCTAAAAAATAGAAATTAATTCTTCAAATAAAGAATGAGGTTTATTATTTGATTTATCATTTGAGGTCTGAAACTAGGAAAAAGAAAATTTGATATCTCAATCTTTTAAAATTTAAAAGTTTAGTTCCTTCTAATTGAGTTTGGTTTTAATTTTTATATTTATACATGCATAAATATGTTATTTATATTTTATATACATTATTCAAACATATGTTAAAGAAAAGCAACCAAAAATTATTAGAGATCTATAAACCTTTAAAAAAATTATCATCCTAAAACCTTTCAAAAGATAAAATTTTATGCCAAGTATAATTAACCCAGACATCCCTACATGGTATTCATAACGTGGTCTAAAGGTAGCTTAAATTTTCTTATTACTTTAATAATGTGATTTTCTTCAATGAATAGAATAAAAGTGCCATATAGATGGAAAGGTTTTCCCTTAAAAAAGTCAATTTTTTTTCTTAATGTAAAACATCTACTAAAACTACTCACCCAAATGAAATACCATGCGTAAATTACCAGATAAATACAAAATTGTGGCTAAGAACGGGGATATGCTGCTATGTTGAGGGGTTAGTGTAAGATGGGGTTAGGGGTAGGCATATTGAATGCATATGAACGTATAGATGGTATTATTCAAACGTATGTGTGTAATGTGTAAAATAGAATCAATGGAATAGTATGCATGACAGGAATCCATAATATAGTAGAAAGCTTTGTACTCAATTACTCATTCGGTCATAAATACAAAATTATGGAGTTCCCCACCCTCTCTCTTTTCAACTTCCATGGCTAATTGATCATTATGATCTTCACAATACATTACTCCTATTAAGTAAAAATTTTAAATAATTTTTTTTGTTCAAATTATTAGGTTGAAAAATGACGCCAATGTAGAATGGTAGGCCAATATTATTTTTGTTGAAATTGATACTATACTTAGAATATGATGGTTTTAATTATGTGATTTGAAAACTTCATTAGTTATAAATTATTTTCACTCAATAGTTTAAATGAACAACAATTAAAGTAAATCAATAATGTATTTATATTCAAGAAAGTTTTAAATAATTTATGATATAAAGTGTAGTTAACTAATTTATAATCAGCGTTGAATATATTCTAGAAAGTTTTAAATAATTTATAATTTATAAGTACTTATTTGTTATTTTCATTGTCCAATGTATAACCATTTTTTGTACACATATAAGTGATTATTTTAGCAATAAGTAATATAGTAGCAAGCCTACAAGTTAATAGATTAGTTACAGATTGTTATATATGTTGGTGATAATGCTCTAATACAAATATAAATCTTTGTACTCATTTACTCGTTTAGTCATATATTAAGTGAAAATTTTGAATCAAATTTTTTAGTTCAAATTATTAGATTAAAAAATAACACCAATATAGATTGGAAGACCAAGATTATTTTTGTGGGAATTAGTACTATATGCTTAGAATATGATGTGTTTAATTATGAGATTTGAAAACTTCCTTTGATGTAAATTATCTCATTTCGCCAGCGGGAGAGAGAAAGAAAAGAGAAAAAGATAATGAAAAAATTTATTTTAGATAAAATTAATTAATTTTTCATCTATATAAAATTTTGAACTTTCATCCATAAGTAATTTGGTTATTTCTTTCTCTATTTTATATGTATACTTGTGTAATTAATTTGATCATTATGAGTAGCTAATTATTTATTGGTGGAAAATAGATTGAAACCTAGATTATGGTTTAAGATATGTCATTATTTTTCTTTTCTTTTTTCATGAGATTATTCTTTGACTCTATTTTGATTGCTATCTTGTATATATATGATTATTTCAAGTATAATTTATATGGTGTATGCCTTGTTTTGGTTTCTTCATCGCGACAGTATTTAGGATTATTTGCCAACTAGGTGGCCATATAAATATGTTAGAATTTATATGTATAAATTGCATTTAGGTTAGATAACAATTCACCTAATGATTATGTGATTTTAACCGGAGTAGTGAAACATTTAGATATGTGTAGATTAAAAGAGAGAAATACAGCTAAACATGCTAATTGTACTAGTTTGGATAATTAGATTGATATCCTTTAATTTGTACTAAATGCATTAAATCTAGTTAAGTGGCTACTATACTAATAGTATTTAATATGATTAATATTGGCCTTTTATCGTATTAATTAGTTTAAGGAAGTAATATTAGCTTACAACTTGTTTAATCTCCTTCCCATGATTAAATGATGACTTAAAAATTAGTATTATAGTTTCATCTAATCTAGAGATGGATTTTTATTTTTCTAGCATATTTATCATATTTGCAGTTATCCATTATTTTTATTATTTTATTTATTATTTTATTATTTTCTATTTTTCTAAAATCCCCATTAGTGTTTTTCTTGTTTATTTGTTTTGTGTGATTTAGAGTTTTTATTTATTTTTATTATTTTTTGAGCTAGTTAAATAGAGTTGGGCCCTTTTGATCCTTAATATAAAACGATACCTTATTTACCAATACTACAATTGTCAACAAGAGGGTTTAAATTGTGTGCCGACTGCGGCCACACCATCCACCTCAAACTTTCGATAGTGAGTTGAATGCAAGACTATAAATCTTACAGATGAAACTTAACAAAAATTTTGGGACCTAAAATTCAGATTGGTGATTTCAAAGACACTATCAAACCATTATAAATGCTAGGTGGTCTTCCTACAAATAATACTCCTATGACTTATTATAAATCTCGCATGAATCATTATGACCTCATTTACAAGTGCTAGATATACTTGGGTTTGTAAATGTGATACTAGTCCTATTATTATAATGAATGGTTCTTAAATTTTCTTGAGACTAATTTTCATCATATAACTTGTATATATTCAATTCATTGTCTTATTTTACTCGATATTGAGAAGAAGCATAAGTTTGAAGTCAAACCTTAATGTATAGAAATGATGTGGTTGATTGATAGTCATTTTGATAATTTTGTTGGTGATGCTTTTAATGGATCTAATAATTATATCAAACATTTTAATAACTCTCTTGCTAATAAAAAAAATTTGGAATAAGGATTTAGTTGGTAATATCTTTGATCACATTTCCTACCTTCATAAAAAATAAAAACTTAAAGATAACCGATTCAACCATTATTCATGTCAGTTGATGATATGATAATAAAAGAAAAGAATTTTACTAGTGAATTTGGAAAGCTAAAGACTATATGAATTCGCTCTTTCTTGGTGTCTAGATTTTATCATCAAATTACTATTCATCAACATCGTAATGAAAATATTAACCATATTTGTGTAATGGAGAATAGATTAGTGCTAGGGATGCCATCAAAGAAGAATTCCTTTAGTACTTCCAAACTATCTTTTCTATTATATTATGATTTGAACAACTCTAACACTTCTCGATTGTCTTCGTTGATTGGCCTTTCTAGCTAACAAAAGCATATGTTAATGAGGATTCTCAAAGGGAAACTTATGAAAATAGGAGAATGAGAAATGTCCAATTGACCTTTAAGGAATCGAGAGGAAAATTGAAGACTTAGGATATCTTGGAAAAGATCCATAAACCTTTCTATACTAATCATGATTGAAGATAAAAAAAATTCCAACGAGAATCATTGTCACTCAAAACTCTAACCATATATATATATATATATATATATATATATATATATATGGAGCATATATAGTAAGAAACATCCTTTATAGTGAGAATTGAGAACCACACTAGTTTTCTAATATACTTGTAGTAGTTTCCACCACCTAATATAGGTGGTTTCCTAATTGGAACACATGAATATCAACATTTATAAAAATGTCACCATATTTTTTTCCTAACGTTCAAATACTATAGTTTCCTAAGAAACTTATAGTAATTTCCTCCACTCACTGAAGGTAGTTTTCCTCGTCTACCGTAGATTTTTTCCTAATCTTAAACATAAATACCTAATATTTATAAAGATGCTATCATTTTTTCTAGCACTCAAATACTATATGAAAGCCCGTATAGATACTTTAGAGGAGGTGAATAGAGTATTTTGTAACAATAATGCTGAATTAATTTTTTTTGAGAAATAAGTAGAAGGATGACAAATAATAAATACACAATTTATAGTGGTTCAAGAAACTCTACAAAGTTTCTCTACATCCACTATCAAAAGGTTTTACCTTTTAGATTTGAATATCTCTTTATTTATAGTGGGTGTTTGTTGATGATCACTCATCTCTTGGTTTATGATCCTAAAATCTCAATGACTCTCTAGGAGATAATTTAGACTTTATCTAGTTATCCTCTATAGGTTTATTAGATTACAATCTCAATAACCTCTCTTAGGAATGCTAGACAATACACTACTCTTCTCTTGTATTTAAGAAGATGAGTATTCACTAGTGAAGATTTTTATCTAGCTAGATAAATAATAATTTCAAGTGTATGAGCACTCTAGCTAAATTTAAAGAAAAAATTGGGAGCTATAGAAGTTTGATTTGGATTTTAAAGTGTAAAATCAAAACTCTCTTTGATTCTTTGTAAGATGTGAAAATGATGATTTTAGAAGAGTTGTGCTAGCTTGATTGATGTTTATTAAAATATAACAACTCTTATTTATAGTGATAAAAGATGAAAAAAATTTACACTAGCCATTGGGTGTAAAAATTACTCCAACATTCAAATTAAAATGAACAAAAAATCTTAGAAATGCCTAGATTGGTCAACTAGTTTTGACAAACCAATCGATCTATGGAACAGTTTTCATCACTGCACACCTTTATAAAACATACCATAACTTGAGATATAGATATTGAAATTATATTCCATCTTTTTTTTATATAAAATAGACATCATAAAATTTGCAAATAAATATTATTCACCTAAAAATAATGTCTATATAATTTACTGTAAATTTTACAAGTTAGATCATATGCAAAACTGCTTAAAATAAAATCAATTTAAGATAACATTTTACCCAAATAGTTGGAAATATTTTTGATGCATGAAATTACTTTAAGATATTTCAAAATTATTTTTAAATAGGATTATAAATATCAAATCATTAAAAAATATAAATACTCAATATGTTAGTCATATTGATGTAGGTGTATCTAAAGTTGATCCTCAAGGTATTGATTTAGCATACTTATTTTTGGAGCCAATTATATTACTTGTCTTTAATGATAATTTTTTGACTAACTTTAATGATATTTCCTTAAGTTATTCTTTCATGTATATAACATATTTGTAGGAAGATGATAAAATTATATAAGAGTTCAAGATACTTAAGATTTTCACATGTTACAAGCTATTGCAAAGGAAGTTATGTTGTACATGAAAGTTAAATTCAAGAAGGCCTAGTCAACCTTTCAAAGTCAACACTATTATTTTTATTATTATTCTTGTAAATTATTTTTTGTAATCTTATTTTACCTTTTTTTTGTAATAGTCTTTTTAACCCATATATTATGTAGGAAATAAATACATTATAATACTAGTTATATGCTAGTTAGTCATTTGTGTGTCATGTGGCTAAACTAGTGTGCTATTTTACAATGTCCTAAACCCTTATATAAGGAATGGATATCGACACACTTATAGCATGATGTTGAATAATTTTGATATTAAAATATAGCTCAATTAAATACTTGGCTAATTCTCTCTTTGCGATTGAATACCCATTTTAAGACTATTTGGAATAATCTTAGATTGGTGATATTCAAATTGGTTTCTTTCAATCTTTTTTAGTTATTTGATTTCTTGATTGAGTTCTTGATTTAATATTACTTGAAGTGTGTCGAGTGTGTCTTGAAGTTTTATTTGAAAATGGGTGAGGAAGTTTTAATTAAGATAATGTATGATACTCTTCAACAACTAGCAGCAATTTTACTTGCAACTAATGCACAATTGCAATAACTTCCTTCCATTCAAAGCCAAATACAAAGATTGGAATCAATAGTAGCTAACTAAGAGACTTTACAACTTATTCATAATACCATGGAGGCTACAAATGATCGAGTAGAAGGCATAGTTAGGAGGGCAGTGTAACACCCCCAAAATTCACTATTGAAAATTTTTATTTTATTAAATTAATTAGCAGAAGCGGAATAACAAAAGTGTGAATTTTGGGGATATTACCGCCACACTTAGTACCAGACCGGTTCACTCCTACCGTTCCAGTACCAAGTGCTAAGGCCAAAAGAATAAAACAAACTTACGAGAAACTCAGACATATTTAAATCAGAGTAGCGTAATAAATAGTTTACAAGAATAAAATCCACCAATGGTGCTACAAAATTACATTGAAACCAGAAATTTAAAAGGGAAAGATTACAACCCTAAGACTTTTCGGATATTTTCTTATGCTCTTTCCTAGGAGCCCACTTGAATAGCACCTAAAAAGGACCTACAAGGGACACTGCCTATTAAATAGGCAGGGACTCCACGAATGGAATCCTTCAGTACTATGGTACTGAGTAACCCTTTAAAACACACTTAACAGCAGGCCTGCAGTGCAACACATGATACAACACTACATACATACATAATAAAAGGTAGTTACTTAATATTCACATTCGTGTATTCACATACTTAACAAGTCAATCAGATGTTAATAGGTCATAATGAACAATCGATACTTATGGGCATTAAGCCATTAGTCCATCATTAATCAATCATCTCTCAGATTTTATATATCTATGTGAGTGCGGGAACTCCACTATTATAGCCGGTGGATCGGTCACTTATAGGACATAACGCACCTAACCACTATTATATGTCGGTGGATCGGTCTCTAGGGCAAAACGCTCTTGGCCACTATTATGCCCGTGGATCGGTCTAACCCTAACTCTCATGGTGTTCCACTATAAGCGATTAATATTTTCCCATAATTTATTCACAACCAAATCAAATTTATTGAGCTCGGGATCCCCACTATTATAGCCGGTGGATCGGAATACAAATATACATCATCTAGGGCAACACACACACTTGGGTCACTATTATATCTGGTGGATCGGTAATCATAAACATTATCTAGGACAAAACTCTCCTGGGCTACTATTATATCCGGTGGATCGGTACTCATAATATAATTCAACTGGGCCTAACTCATTAGTCTTTCACTTTCACGCTTAGTGTTTTCCCTTTTTTAATCATCAAAATAATTTCATTTATTTACCTTGATAGGGAGATCAAGATCCCGGGACACAAAGGTACACCGGTCGCACTGGTGCATAAGAGCTACTTAGCGCCCTTCAACTATCAACCTAGGTACGCAAAGGTACCCTAGTCATACTAGTGTATAAAACTAACTCAATACTCTACCGACAATGACACATAATCCATAAGTATGCATACCCCCTAAATAGGTCTGTAGAGCTAGATAGAGTAAGATATAGGGCCTGGATGGAGCGTAAAGGCACACCAACAAATACCAAAATAATCGTGGGCTAAATCACGTCTTTAGGGTAGCGACCCCTAAAGAACCACCATTCCCGATCTTTAAGTATTATAGTCTTAATTAAAGTGATCACGAAAAGCACACAATCAGATATTTATTCGCTTTCAAACGTTCTGATATCATTAGGTATTTCTTATTCATACGGTTATCCAAGATAACACAGAGGAATCATTAATGCCATCATAATCTCATCCAATTCTAATTTAGGATTCGTGCTCGTGATACTTACCGAATATCAGATACCATTATATTACTATTTAGTGTTACTTGAGTCTTATTACGAAACTCCATTATCCCATCAACATACTAGATACAAATTACTAACTTATTCCTTGCTTGTATAATTATTAAGTCATCCCTTTCTTACTTGTCAATTTACCATATTACCCTTTTTGTTGTTACACTTATCATATTTCTATTTGGTTGACTAGATTACCAAATTGCCCTTCTCCTTTATTATAATTAACAAAATTACCCTTTAGTTGGTTAAATTACCAAATTACCTTTCTTCATTATCAAAATTACCAAATTACCCTTTAGTTGGCTAAATTACTAAATTGGCCTTCTCTATTACCATAATTACCAATTTACCCTTCTCCATTATCAAAATTACCAAATTACCCTTTAGTTGGTTAAACTACCAAATTGTCCTTCTCTATTATCGTAATTATCAAATTGCCCTTCTCTATTATTGTAATTACCAAATTACCCTTTAATTGGTTAAATTACCAAATTTTCCTTTTCTATTATCATAATTACCAAACTACCCTTCTCCATTATCAAAATTACCAAATTACCCTTTAGTTGGTTAAATTGCCAAATTGCCCTTCTCTATTGCCATAATTACCAATTTACCCTCCTCCATTATCAAAATTACCAAATTACCTTTTAGTTGGTTAAATTACCAAACTACCCTTCTCTCTTATCATAATTACCAAACTACCCTTCTCCATTATCAAAATTACCAAATTACCCGTTAGTTAGTTAAATTATCAATTTTCCCTTCTCCATTATTATAATTACCAAACTACCCTTCTCCATTATCAAAATTACCAAATTATCATTATCCCTTCCAAAATTACCATTTTACTCTTGCCTCCAAAATTACCATAATACCCTTTTTACTTATAAATTTACCATTTTACCCTTGCCTCCAAAATTACCATTTTACCCCTTACTTACAAAATCACCATTTTACCCTTTACCTCCAAAATTACCATAATATCCTTTTTCTTACAAATTTACCATTTTACCCCTTACTCACAAAGTTACAATTTTACCCTTCACTTCTAAAATTTCCATTTTAAACTTTTACTTTCAAAAATACCATAATCCCCTCTTACTTATAAATTACCATTTTACCCTTTATTACACCATCTTTATCAAATTATCACCACTACATAAAGTAATAATATTAATAATCCATTCTCATTATCCAACTCCGCCAACTATTATATTTCAAAATAATACTTATTAACATCCACACATATTAGGCCACACTCTTGCACAAAATATATTACTATAATGCCCCTAGACTCACAATAATATTATTCATGGATCAATGGTCACATAATATAACATGGATAAGTACTCAACATTTTCATTAATAACCAAACTCTTTCCTTAAGCAATATTTCCACACGTAACATATAAAATAACATGCTTCCTTTTTATCAATCAATACAAAAACTACATATATTATGTTAAACAACATATACCAGTCATAATAACATATTAAAAACCCTAATGTGCTAACATACGTTTAAGTGGGGTTTAACGATTACCTTAATTCCTACAAAAACAAACCTTACCTGTATTCTGATTAAAGATTCAAGCTTTAATTAGTAAAACTAATACCTAAAAATAATATCAATATTTATTATATTAAAAATAAGAAAAATCAAATCATAAGACTTTATAAAATTTACTTAATGAAATAATTAACTTAAATATTATTATACCCAAAAATCATTAAAAAAATGGGCCAAAAAATGCATCAACTCATCTGCTCGCGCAGCATTAGCTGCATGCAAAGAAATGAGGGAGAGGGTCAAAATGGCATAAGGAGAAGAAGAGGGAATCAATTTTGGGTTAGGGTTTTTGGGCTAGGAAAGAGGGTATGTGGGTGAGGATTTAGGGCAAAGGAAGGGTGCAGAGGTGGAGAGGGGGTGTAGGTGGTGGTTGGGGATAGGTTGACGGTGGCCAAGGGCGGCAGCAGTGGCGGTAGCAAGGCTGTGAAGGTGGTTGCTGAGGTGGAGGGAGCTGAGAAAAAAGGGAAGGGAAAATGAGGAAAATAAAATAATTCAATTTATAAAATAATAAAATGTAATATTTTTTAGTAATAAATTTATTTAATAATTTAATTTAATATAATTAAATATATGGGTTTAAAATGATAATTTTAGTAAAATATTGGTTTAAAAATTATTTAAATAAAAAGAGTATAAATGTTATTTATTTTAATTTATTAAATATTCCTATCCACTTTTATATACTTTAAAATCTATAAAATAATTAAATTAAATACATTTAAAAGCTAATTTATCCCAAATAAAGTTATTTATTAAATTATAGGCTTTTAAAAGTTTTGGGAGATTACAGGTGGTCCAAACAAGAGGTGTTCATATAAATGTTAGGATGGAGTGTGAAGAAAGAGCTCATGAGAGTGGATCAAATGATTTAAATCAAAATCAAAGAGGCAATGCAAACCATCAACAAAAGTACAATCAATTTGAAGACAAAGGTATAAAACTTAACCTTCCTAATTTTTATGGTGAATTAGATGTTGATTTATTTTTTGGATGGTTGCATGAAAATAAAGTAATATTTGAAATTAGGGAGTATGATTATGAGAATAAATGTAAATTAGCAACTCTGAAATTCAAAAAGTTTGCCAGGGTTTGGTATGACAATCTTAAGAGAACTCGTGATAGGCAAGATAAAAGTAAAATCAAGTCTTAGAAAAAGTAAAAAAAAAACACTTAAGAAAAAAAATTGTACCTAAAGAGCATGAGTAAGAGATGTATAGTAACTTGAGTACTCTTAGGCAAGTGTTTCTTAGAGTAGAGTAATACACTAGAAAAGTTGAAAGATTGGCACTCTTATATGATATGCAAGAAAGAAAAGAACAAAAGTGTGCTAGATTCTTAGGTGGCCTTAACAACTTGATTAGGTGAAAAGTTGAAATTTTTACCTATTATTCTCTTGAGGATTTGATTAAGTTAGCTTTAAAATGTGAAAAGCAAACTAATTCTACCAAATCTTATCAAAAGAATAATGCTTCAACTTCTACAGCTAAAAAATTAATTCTAATGCATCTATATCAAAATTTAGGATACATAACTCTTCAACAAATGATAATAAAATTAACCCTAACCGAGATGATAAAGGTAAAACCAAAGTTAATGAAATGTCCACTAAACAATGCTTCAAATGTAAAGGGTATGGACATTTTGCTAGGGAATGTCCTAATCCAGGAGTCTTAACCTTGAGTGAAATTGAAAATATGGAACCATGTATTAATAACAACGACTTAGAAACTGAATCTAATGATCATGTCTTAATTATGTATGAGGAAGATGGTAATATTTGTTTTATACTACAAATGGCATTACAAATACAACCTAATGATCAATCTACACAAAGGGGTAATTTTTCAAAACTAAGTGTAGAATTGGTGATAAAGGTTGTAAGGTCATCATAGATAGTTGTTTTTGTACAAATGTTGCTAGTGAAAAAATGGTCAAACAATTAGGACTAGTGACTATTATACATCCTAAACCATATTCCTTACAATGGCTTAATAAGGACAAGGGATATAAGGTGACTAAACAAACACTCATTTCTTTTTGTATTAGTGATTGTCATGATGAGGTGTTATGTGATGTCTTACCTATGGATACTTGTGGTATTTTACTTGGTATACCATGGCAATATGATCATAATGTAACTCATGATGGTGTAACTCATGAATATGTGGTATTAAATGACAAAAATAAATATAATTTGAAACCATCCCAATGTGATTATGTATCATTAATCAAACGAGAAGGGTATTTTGGTAATTTTGGCATAAAGGGATGACTTGGTAATTTTATAAAAATAAGGGATAAAATAGTAATTTAATAAGTAAGAAGGGTATTTTGGTAATTTAGCATAAAAGAGGGGGTAACATGGTGGTTTTATGAGTAAAAGGGGTAAAATGGTAATATAGTAAGTAAGAGGGGTATTTTGGTAATTTGGCACGAAAAGGGATAATTTGGTAATTTTAATAAGTATGAAGGGTAATTTGGTAATTTAACCAACCAAAAGGGTAGTTTGGTAATTTTAACAAGTATAAGTGGTATTTTGGTAATTATACAAGTATGAAGGATAATTTGGTAATTTAACAAGTACAAAAGTTATTTTGGTAATTATACAAGTATGAAGGATAATTTGGTAATTTAACAAGTACAAAGGGTATTTTGGTAATTATACAAGTATGAAGGGTAATTGGATAATTTAACAAGTTTGAGGGGTAAAGTTGGTAATTTGATAAGTATGAATAGGACTATAAATGAGTTGAGCCAATTCGGTATTTGGCTCGGCTAGGCTCCTTAAAAGCTCGGTTCGGCTCGTTTGTTTAGTTAAATGAGCCAAAAATGAGCCTCACTTTTAGGCTCGTTTATTAAACAAGCCGAGCCCGAACTCGAAAAAGCTCGGCTCAATTCATTTTTTGGCTTCGGCTCGTAAGCTCGTCTCGACTCGGCTCGTTAAAAGCTCGGTTTGGCTCATTCGTTTAGTTAAACGAGCCAAGCCCAAACATCATTTTAGGCTTGTTTAATTAAATGAGTTGAGCCCAAGCTTAGGGGTATTCGGCTCGACTTGTTTATAGCCCTAAGTATGGAGAATTTGGTATTTTAACAAATATGAAAGGATATGTTGGTAATTATACAAGTATGAAAGACAATCTGGTAATTTGGTAAGTAAAAAGGGGTAACTTGGTAACTTTACAAACAAGGGGTATTTCAGTGTTTTTGTAAGTATGAAGGGGGTAGATCAATAAATTGCATATAAGTTGTAAATGGATTAAATAAGCATCTATAATAAGGCATAAGTAATATTAAATAACAGGATAAGGGTTTATAACCTTAGTATCACCTTTTTAAGTATAATCACGTCTATTATAAGAATATGGGTATTTTGGTAAATCGGTAAATATCATAAGGGTAATGCATGGTATAGGGTTTAATGGGGTAATTAAGGGTATGATGTGATGTTATCTCATATTCACACAAGAGGTGCCTTAATTATTAATTATTTATGGATATGTGTGCTTGATGTGTTAGAAGTACATGTTAGGGTTTAAGTGTACCATAACCCTTGATATAGAATACTCAATTCTATGACCGTATTATTATTATGGTATGATAACCCTTTATGGCATGTGATAAATGGAAATGAATTCTGAAATGGAAATGGATGATAAAAGGATGGCCTTAGAGGTTTATTTAAGTTAGCATGGATAACAATATGCATAAGGATTACTTAATAATAACAGAAACAAATGGAAGTGATTAAGTATGTGATTGTTGTGTTTCTCGTAGTCACCTTAATTAAGATACTAATAATTAAAGTGGAAGACTTTGAGATAAGGAATGGTGGCTCTTTAGTGGTTGCTACCCTAAAGATATGGTTTAGCTAACAATTGTTATGGATTTTGCTCGTGTGCCTTAGTGCCCCACCCAGGCCCTACATCTTACTCTATCTAGCTCTACTAACTTATTTAAGGGGTATGCATACTTATGAATTAGGGTTCCTTATTGGTAGTACTATGCGTCATCATGTACCGATGCAATCAAGGTACCTTTGTGTCTCTCGGTTGATGATTGGAGGGTACTGTGTTGCTTGTATGCGCTAGTATGACCGATGTACCTTTGTGTCTTCGGGTTAGTGATCTCCCCCTCAAGTTAAATAAATGGACTTGTTGTGTTAATTAAATCGAAAATACTAATCATGTAAAGTGAAAGATTAATGAGTTGGGCCCAAATAGATTATATCACTGTACCAATACACCAATTATAATAGTGGCTAGGAGCATTTTGCCCTAGAGGATATACAAGTGTATCGGTCCACCGATTATAATAGTGGCCAGAAGCGTGTTACCCTAAAGTATACTCTGGTCTACCGACTATAATAGTGGGGGATCTTGAGCTTAGCAAACCAAACCTTAGATGTTAATAAATCATGGGAAATATACTAATCACTTATAGTGGAACATCAAGTGAGTTGGGGCCATACTGATCCACCGGTGAATAATAGTAGCCAAGTGTGTTATGCCCTAAAGTGTATCTCTAATCCACTAACTGTAATAGTGAGGTTCTCATACTCACATGGATATTATTCGAGAGATGATGTTGAATAATAATTAATAGCTTAAGACCAAAGGTGTTACTTTCATCCTTATGATCATTGATATAATATAAGTATGGTCTTGGTGCCTGTCACTCTTGGTAAGTGCTGGAGATGCTAAGAAAATGAACTTGTGTTGTATAATTCTTATTGGTTGCTGTGTGTAATCGCTCTTATGTGGTTGTGATTATTTATATGCTCGGGTATGATATTGTCTTTACATTTATTTAAGTATGATGTGTTACATGTGGGACCTTCCTTTCAGTTTGGTATAAAGTTTTACTCGGTACTATAGTACTAAAAGATACCGCTTGTGGGGCCCTGCCTATTCAATGCATGGTGTCCCTTGCAGATGCTATTCAAGCCGTTATCAGGTAAGAGTGTAAGGATTGTCTAGGAAGAATTAAAGGTTTTTCTTTTAACCTTATTGTTTCTTTATTTAACGATTACACTCTTGTAACCACTAATAGTGGGTTTTATCTTTTGTAATGTCATTAACACGCTACTCTGATTTAAATGAAATTTTAAATTTGTTTAAACTATGTGTAACACCCCCAAATTTCACTCCTGGAAAAATTTTTTTGAAAGAATAAAGCGGAAGCTAGGAGAGAATTCAGGAAATGTTACCGCCACATCTAACACAAGATAAATGCCAACCATCTATCTCATGTTAGATGCAAGGCTAAAACCTGTCAAACAATTACATCTGAATTTTAAAAACTTATCAGAGTACAAAGATTAAAAGACAATTACAACACCATTAAATTTTATATACAATACTTGAAACTTCCAAAAATAAATACAGTTAGACCAGACAAAACCCGATAGATTGAATTCCGGACTGCCTACTCTCTCAAGTCAAGTCTTCCACCCCAAAACAGTATTCGATCTTAAACCTGCACAAGAGGTCTGCTCCCCACCATCAGTGGATCATCACAGGACCCATTCAACCAAGGTAGTATCAGTACAGGTCCAATACTGAGTAAATCCCACTACCCTACCTTATGGAAGAGACGTAAACTATAACATCAAGTGCATATTAAATTATGATACAATACGTTGATACAATATTACGCATACTCAAACCCGCATCACAAGTCCTACCATACACATATAATAACATGTGAAACATATGTAATATCTTAAACCGATAAGAGATTCAGATAAACCAACCAAGCATTTATGGATAATGTTAAACCAACCAACCAGACATTTTTGGACAACGCCAAACCAAACCAAGCCGAATCGGGCATTTATGGGCAATGCCGAACCAAACCAATTGGGAATTTAGCCTCGCGGACATTACTTAGGGACATGTCCAGCCCCGAGCATTACTTAGGGACATGCTCAGCCCCGGACATTACTTAGGGACATGTCCAGCCCCGATCGAGTAGAGTCATTCTTTAGATCTCTGGTAAATATAGCCGATTCACATCATAATCTTTATCAATTCATGTGAGTGTGGGAACCCCACTATTATAGCCGGTGGAACGGTCATGAGGGTCATGCCCTGCCACTATTTTAGCCGGTGGACCGGTCATAAGGGTAACATACCCTACCACTATTATTCGCCGGTGGACCGGTCTGGCCCCGACTCATATGATGTTTCACTGTAATTACTTTGTGTCTTTCCCATGTCTTATCGTTATTACGTTCAGTTTGTTGAGCACGGAATCCCCCACTATTATAGCCGGTGGACCGGTCATGTAGGGTACCCCGGCCCTAGCCACTATTATAGCCGGTGGACCGGTCATGTAGGGCACCCCGACCCTAGCCACTATTATTCACCGGTGGACCGGTCTGGGTCCGGCTCAACATCTTCCTCTTTAAGTGATTAGTGTATTAACATATCTTATTTGAGATTATCTACCCTTGACATGCATAGCTAACTATATCCACCCGTATCCTCACAGGAGGGCCCGTCCCATATCTTGGGACTCTTGCGCCCCTTATCACACCTCAGTATCCATTCCCCTTTACACTTACACATAATGAAAACCAACTCCTAAGGGTGTGGGTTAAGGCCCAACACCTCGTGACATCAAACTCCACTCGCTATTAGCCTCTAGGGTTTCCCTTTAAACCCTAATTAAACCTATGACCCAATTTCCTCTTGCTTTACTACTATTAATTCATTTATCGTCAAACACCTCATCTCATTTAGGTTCAATCCTAAATCATATCACTTTACTCATTGATTTCGTAGGTGATCGAAAAACCCTAGTTAGCCACTCCAACCCTGGCACCTTTCTTCTCCCACAAGTAACCTCTCCTTTTAACCCAATATTTCTTCTCTCCCAAAACACCCATAATCATTCCTTATAACATAAACTCTCACTCTCAACCCGCACCTCACTCACCCTTGATCATTTTTACTTTCGTTTTTTTTTCAGATTACTAATTCTTCCAAAAACCCTAATCGGGTCCCTTATACTCCCTTCTAGCAACTCACTTCCCATTTATTTCTTTTTGTCCTTTCATCTCCATGCCATCACCATAATCACCCTAGCATGCATGTCCTAGAGGGTTACATCATGTCACAACACATCATAATCACCACATACGGATATCACATTCATGTCATAAGAAAAACATATACCACATACTTTAACTCCAAGCTGCGCTACGCATAAAACACGTTAAGGTCAAACATGTGATACACAACAGGACATGGTATATATGTACGAAGCATCCAAGGCAAGTAGATCATATATCACACAAGCGGCCTTAGCCACATCCTTACTAAACACCCATAAGTAGAGGTAAGTAGAGACTTACCTGAATCCGAAGCTAGCTAAGCGAGATAAGAGGGAGAGAGATCACTAGCTCGTGGATCCATGAGAAAGCTTTCCTAGATCCGATAGAAATCGAAAACTAAATTAGAAACTATTCTATCAATCAATAATTCACATATTCTAATTAAATAAACACAAACAACACAAATGATCTTTCTTAGAAAACGTGTCCAAAACTTAGAACTTAAAAGCACAACTTTATTAAGATTTAAGGTTAAAACTAAATCAAAACGGATTAATACAAGTATCACTTGGGACATTTCAACTTAATTTGGAAATCCCGAGAAGGAATAATCAATCATAAGTTAATTTATCGAAAATAACTTATTTATTAGGTTTTACAACTAAATAGGTAACCCAACTATTTACATAGAATCAAATCCAAACCAATTAGGTTAAAACATAATTTAAATGATTTAAAACCCAAAGATAGAAATCGATTAGATAAAATACACATGGCAAAAATCAATTTTATAAAATCATCCCCGAAGATTAGGGTTTTTAATACCTAAACCACGAATCGGCCAAATCACTTTGATTACCTCAAATTGATAGTTTAAAACACAATTAAACCAATTTTAGATAAATCTAGATAATCAATTTCAACCAAACAATCTTCCGATTAACCAATTCCAGATAATCAATCTTCAAAATTAGGGTTTTAAAGCTCACAACATAAACTCAGGTAATTGAAATCAATTAATTCTAATTAAAGATATTAGAATACAATTAGGATCATTTCAACTACTTTTATAAATTTAATTTTAGCGAAACAACTATACAAATAACCAAATTCATAATTTTACTTAAAATCTAGGGTTTTGGGCCCGAAAATACGATTCGGTAAAATTCTATAAGTTTAATCAAATTGAATGTTTAGAAATGCAATTAAACACATTTTATAACATATCAAATAATCAATTGATCAAAACCGATAATAGAAATATCCAATTTAGCACAATTAGGGTTTTTGAGCCCGGAACGCAAATCCAATCAATTCTTGCCAAAACATATAAATTGACGGTTCGGAAATGTAATTAAACATATTCTAATGTAATTTATATAGTCAATTGAATAAAATAACCCAATTACACAATCCAATTTAAACCACGGGAGTTTTGACCTAAAAATCCAATTTCGATCAATTACGCACAATTTTCCCAAATCAACACTTCCAATATAAAATTAAATACATTTTAAACGATATTATAAAATCAATTGAGCGGAACGGCTCAATTATACAACCTAATTTTATTACACCAATTTTTGACCTAGGTATTAAATTCCGATAAAACCTACATAAATTTCTCAAATTGACGGTTCCAAAATAAAATTGAATACATTTTAAAACATATTGTATAATCAATTTATCCAAAATCGCAAAAATGGGCGAATCCGAAAAATTTGGGCATAACCTGGCCAAAAATCCAAATTTTCCAAAATTCTAACATAACCATACAATTAACCTATCCAAACCAATCTTACAGTACATATATACATAAACAAACAATCAATTTAGCTTTTCACAAGCTAAATCACATTCAATTAATCAAATTCATATTAGGGTTTTCAGAAAATTATACCAAACAAAAAATCGACAAATCGGGGCAAATGAAGGTCGGGAAAGCTTCGTTGGGGAATAGTGAAAGCTCGCCGGCGGTCGGCGATGCTTGCCGGTGACCGGGCGGTGGCGTGAGCTACGCGGCTCGTCCCTGCTATGGTTGTTGTTGCGCGACTGCTGTGGGTGGCTCTATTGCAGTTGCCGCTGCGGCTGCTGCTTGCTGTGGCTGCCGCGCGGCGTCGGTTGCAAGCTGGAGGTCGGGCGGCGGTGGCTGGAGGTCAGCTAGTAGGGAGGAGGAGGCAAGGGAGGCTAGGGTTTCGGGCGCAGGGAATAGGGAGAAGGGAGCCGGGACTGGGAAAGATAAGGAAAAAGAGAGAAGGGGGGGTCGGGGGTCCCGACGGGTTTGGGCTTCTTCTTCTTTTTTTCGAATTCACATGCAAAATAAAAGACCAAATATTTACAAATTATTATCGGAAGATTTTATCTAAAATTTATTAAACGAAAATTATTTCCGAAACGATCAGAACGCTTAAAATAAATAAAAAGGCTATATAAAGAATTTAATAAACATTTTCGGAATAATTTACTAATGAACATATTAATTTATATTATTTACGGAAATACATTATAAGACCCCGAAATAATATTTAAAAACTTATAATAAAATATTTAAGTCAAATTCTAATAAACCGAGAGTAATTTTAATAATTTCCGAAATCGGGTTTTGTTTTCGTAAAATGAAAAGCGTAAAATAGAAGAAAATTAATTTCAAAAAGAAATTATTAAATAAGCTCCGAAAATATTTTTAATTTAAACTTCCCAAAAATATTAACGATTTCTAGAATCGAATAAATTTAAAGTCATAAATATTTTCTACAGATAAAATCATTGAAATAACTTTAGCTATTTAAAAAGAAATTTTATAATTTAAATAATATATTTCATCAACGAAATATGACCTCAAAATAACGTCGTAATCATATGACAAGGTTAAAATCAAATATAAATCTAAAATATTAAAAATAAAAATACGAGAAAGAACGAGAATATATATTTTTAACCGAGACTCGAACTCATAAGAATATAATAAAAATCATTGTCGTTAACGAATTTATCTAGAATGGTTCGCAACGACAACGATTAATTAAATTCAAATATGAATTCAAAATCGTCGATAAATCCATAAAATGAATCAAAATTAAAATAATTAAATATTTGCATCAAATTACGTTAATCAAATCATTAAACTTAATAATTTGGATTTTAAAAATACGGGGTATTACACTATGTTATGTTCCATTTTAGCCTTAGCACTTAGTTCTGGAATGGTAGGAGGAAACCGATCCGATATTAAGTATGGTGGTAGTATCCCCAAAATTTACCATTCTTGATTCCGCTAATTTTTAATTAAAACACAATTTTTCAATAGTAAATTTTTGTGGGTGTCATACCTATTCTTAAGCACATACATCAAATAAGAAGTTTTTATGAGTTAGCTAGTTTCTATTCGAGATTGATTAAATATTTCTCTACCTTAGCTGCACTTATTACTCAACTTATGAAAAAAATGAGATTTTATTTGGGGAAAAGAAGCCACTAACGCTTTTGATATTCTCAAGGATAAATTGTGCAATGCTCCTGTATTATCTATGCCTAATTTTGACCTACTTTTTTAAGTAACTTATGATGCAAGTGTGGTACGTATTAGAGGGGTTATTTCTCTAGAAAAATAAGTCTATAGCATATTTTATCAAAACACTCAATAGATGATTACATTAAGTCATAATATAAATGAGTATGTTATCCAAATATATTACCACAAACTCTCCTATGAATGGTTTTAACAACTCATTCATGAACTTTATAAAATACCCAGGCGCATTTCATAACCCAAACAACATCACTAACCACTCATAAAGACCATACTTAAACTTGAAAGGAATCTTTCACTCATCTCCTTCTTTAATTCTCATTTGATGGTATTCACTCCTCAAATCAATCTTAAAAAATATCATTTCTCCATAATTATCATATAACATATCATCTAATCTAGGCATAAGAAATATATATTTGATTTTGATGATGCTAAATACCCTTGAAATAATGCATGTCCTCCATATTACATCATTCTTAGGCACTAACAAGGTTAGAACACAACATAGACTCATGTTCTCCCTCACATATCATTTATCTAACAACTCTTAAATTTGCTTTTGATGGTCCTTGGACTCTTTAGGGTTACAATGATAATAAAATTTATTTATAAGAGAAACTCCTAGAATAAATTCAATAACATGCTCAATCTCCCACAAACGTGTTAATCTAGGTAGTAACTCTTTTAGAAACACATTACTAAACTCCCTTAGTAGCTTGGTGAGGCTTAAATTGTGCTTTGTTTCATCCCCTTGTCGTGCTTCTTCTTTCATCACTCAAGCATATCAAAACCCTTCTTCCTTGATGGTTTCCTCCTTGTATTGCTCATAAAGAACAAACTTTTGAACTAAGACTTGTCTTGTGTCTCCTTAAACTTGGTTAAAAGCTATAAAAAAAGCTTTAACTTGAGCTTCTTCCACTCGTTACTCATTATGTAATCATTGAGCATTACATTATGAGACACTTACTTATTTGATTGTCACAACCTCCTAAGTAAGATGTGACATGAATCTGTAGGTAATATATCACATAATACATCAACAACATAATTACCACTTTTAAAAGTAATGAGGAATTATTTAGATACTCTTACCCCATTGTCCTTGTTGTTTTATTATAGATAATGAGGTATTGGATGTTTTGTGGTATTCAATCCAATATTTTTCACCATCTCTTCACTTGTAACATTAGTGTATGAGCCATTATCAACAATGAATTTGCACACCATGTCTCCCACCTTATACTTAGTCTTGAAATTTGGTCTCTTTTAGTTGAAAAGGATCATGAATGCACTTGTATATCTCTTTAAACAATGTAACATTGTTGTCCATCATTTCCATACATAATATCTACACCACGCTTCTTCTTATCTTCTACTTTAATCTCATCATCACTATATGGCTCCATACTTGAGTTCTTTTCTCAAAGTCAAGTAATTTTGATAAGGCCTATCCTTAGCAAAGTGTTTACAACCTCTACACTTAAAACATTACTTTCTAGCATTCTCTCCCATCTTATCCTTTACCTTATCCATTCGGATTTCATCTTCCTTTTCCTCATAATTTAAACCTCCACTAGAATAAATCTTGAACCATGTCAAAGATTATGGCTTAGAAGTCACATAATCTCTCTTCAATTAATTCTTAAAATTTAGAGCTAATTTTATTCTAAGGTGTCATAGATGCATAATTCCACCTTCTTTCTTCCATTAAAATTAAGACCTCCAAGGATCTTTGCACACACTTATTCCTTCTTCTCTTAAACATCACATATTAGTGATAGTATTTCAAACTCCCCAGTATACTCTTCTACACTCTTAAATAATTGTTTGGGTGTGGTCATCTTGACGAAGTTATCTTATTAAAAATCTCAAGGCACAAACTTCCTCTTAGGGTACTTTTTCAACTTCTCCTATGAGTTAATATTATCTTTTCACTCTCTTTCATGGTACTTCTTCAAATTTTGAAACCATATCCTAGAAAATTTTTTTAGCTTCAAAATTGCTAGCTTACACCTCATTTCATCATCGCGCTCCTTAAATTTAAAGATTGATTATGTGGTTTTTTATCATTCCAAATCAACTTTAAAATAAATTTTACCTTAAAATTTAGGAATACCAAATATAATACCATTATATCCATCATCATAGGTAGCTTTTGATGCTGATACTATCCTCCAATTATTTCCCACACTTCCATCATATTCTTCTTTAATTCAAGTATATATGTGTGGTGGCATGTGGAGTTCTCACATAAGTGCCTTTATCCTTGCATCTCTTTCTCCTTTATTACATGAATCCACATTATTGGAAAGGTACTCTTGGATTATAGACAATTTTTCTAGTTGCCTCTCATTTTTCTTTACAATTTGGGTAGTAAGTTTTTAAATTTGTGCTACCAATGAATCATACTTATTATCGTTCTCCATATTTGTGTATTTTTTGTATGTGCTAAGGTTTTAACCTCCAAAAATTTTTCTATCCTTGATTTTTTGACGAATACCTTCAAGTTTATAGGGTTTATGGTTGAATATTGATGGATTCTTGATGAATTCTTCCTAGAATTATTCATTTTGAATAAAAAACTTCAACTTCATGAACAACCATATTTTGGTGTGTGTTATGGGTAGAAAATCTAGGCTTTGATACCATTTTTGATGTGTATTGGATGCAAAAAAACACCAAAATATGATATTTTCAATTAATCCCACAAGAATTGAATCAAAATTGGAAGAAAAAAAATAAAGGAATATGATGATTAGCTTTAGGTATTGTGGATTAGGGTTGTAGTTTGGGGCTAGAGTTTTTTCATGGTTTGATTAGGTTTTATGGAGGCTTTAATATCTTTATTAGTGGAAGTAATTAATTTCTACAATTATGGTTAATGGGGTATTAATTATGAGGATAATCATGGATAAAAAAAGGGTTAGAGTTACGGTTTTAATGATGAATATGATGAATATCTAGGGTTGAATGTGTGTGTGTGTGTGTGTGTAAAATGATTGTGATTGATGATTTTTGAGATATGAATATGATATGGAATGAAAAATCTCTCTCAAATTAAATCACACAAAATTTAATTAGATAAACTTGATCACGAGTCACACAGAAATCATAAATAAGGAAGAGTTGATACAGAGATTTAATTAAAGATTCAAACTCAAGTTGATTGTACTATACTCTTTACTATCGATTCACACCATGATTATATAACTTAAATTATCACCTCCTTGAGTAAATTCTTCCACAAAAAATATAAATTCAAAATACAAAAGATAAAATACATTAAAAAAATATCCCTTATTCTTGTCATACATAAAAGGGAACAAAATAAAAGTTCTTCTAAAAAGATAAAACTTCAAATAATTATCTGACTAACTAATATCTACTAATTTAAGTATTTATGGACATTTTTCACAACTCTTGGACTTTTCTTTTATGTGAAAGAAATGTGGTCTTATTAAATTTTGCATAGTGAATCTTACATCCCCTTTTAATACATGCTTAAATAAATAATCACCTTATTAGGTCCAATGTTGCTATTTTAGTCCAATTATTCAAACAAGTGCAAAATAATGGGATACATAACTAAATAAGCCAACCTTTCATATGTAGGACTTGTAGAACATTCCTCAACACCAAAGATTTCACAAAATCTTTGTGAACTAGCTTATTTTGTGTGAATTGGTGAAACAATGGTATTTTAGGCCATTTTTAGGGTTTTGGCCATTTGGCCTTTGATTGTGTTAATGTTTTTTTTCTTTTGATTTTTATGTTACCTTGGTTTTCATTGGTAGTTCTAGTTAAAATTTGATGTACAAGATGTTTAAGTCTGAGCATAACTAAGCCTAATTAAAGTTTTTAGGTTCAGCATGTATAAGGCTTTTCATAGGCATATTTATTTATGCTATGATTTAGTGTTGATTTTGAGATTTTTAGTTGATTTTAATCCTCCCATGTTATTCCTAGGATTTTGATGCATGGCTTGTAGGATTTGAGTATGATTAATATGTTATATTTATGATTAAAGATTTAAATGCCTTATGTATTTTGTATGAATGTCCTTATTGTTCACAAGGTGTTATTCATTATTAGTTTAACCTAAGTGCTAATTAATTTCTAAACTACATAAATAGGGTTAGTAATAATTGACTAGAGTTAATAAAAATTAACTTGGTTTATGATATGATTTAAGGTTAAATGAGTAATTTACATTAAAGGCTTGTTATTATGGTATTAGGGATTAATGATTAACCATTGATCATTGACTTTGGCCTTCAAAATAGTAACTGAGAATAAATAGTAATTTCCTAAAATAATAGTTCTTAACTTTTTCTATAGTAACTTTCATTAAAAAATTTCATTTTTTATCATTATAATTAATGCTTGAGATGAATAGTGAATATTCAAAAAGTGGCGTTTGGCCTACTTTAGAAGTGATATGATTCATTATATCTGAAAAACTTGTTAATTCAAGAAAATATTAGTCTGGACTTAGGATATTCATTTAAACTTGATTTAACCACCCAAATGTTCATTATTCATATACTGCTAACACCACAAACATTAGATAAGCCTCTTTCTACTATACATGTAACTTCTAAGCCCTTTAGGAGGTGTGGTCACTTAAGGATAAGGTGCTTGGTTAGAGGAGGATCCTTATCTTGTGAAGTGGGACCTTTTGATTCGCTAGAGGCATAAAGAAAATATATTAGATATTCCTCATGTTATAATTATTTATGCCCATAGGGTATAGGAGATAAACATGTTTCATGTTGTAAGTGAAAATGTTTTAATTTAGTGAAGTTGTATAAGCATTTTTAGGTGGATTGTTTCAATGATAGCTATGAAAACATGATGATGTGAAAACATTTAGTGATAATGTATAGTATTTATGACTCTTTGTCAATATAAATAGTTACTTTTGAAAGCATGATAATGTTATTAGTATGAATAATATGATGTATTTTATGCTGATGTGAACTGTACATTGTGAAACAATGATTCCTCTATGTCTCCTTATAAAAGCATGGTTATTTAACTTTTTCATGTATTAGCATGATTTTCACTATTTTATTGTAACAATCCACGCTTTCTCATAATATCATGTCCTTATATGATTTCTTCTATTACCATGTATAGTTAGTTATATGTATATTAGTGTAGTTAAATAACATAATAAAATGAGTATTTCAATAGCATTATCAAAATAAGGAAGAGTAAATAAGTTAAGTGGATTATATGATAAGATATCTATACCATATTTCAATAAAGTGGTTGGTTCCAATATTGCTATTTATTTTAGGAATATAAGGTTATAAGTGTGTGAGATGAGTTAGTGCATAAAGTGGTTTGTTATAGAGTTGTTTTAGTAATAGTAGCATGATTTATTTTTATGAAGTTATCAGTATTACTTAAGTGATATTGTATAATTCAACTAGTTTAGTGAATATTATATGTGATCGCATGTAAAGTATGTTCTTTTGTGTTTTTTGTAAACCATGTTATTGATTTTATTATAATGCGTTTACTCAGTACATATATTGTATTGATAATACCCTTGTTTTAGTTTTCCATGTGCATGTGCAAATTATTATTTCTACATCTTTTTATTGGGTTGGAGTAAGATTAGAGGTGTGATTAAATTTTCTTTGAGCTCTTATGTATTTACTCTTTATTATATTTTCTTTCCTTTCATTGTTTTGGTAACCTTATAGTGTTTGGAATCAGGTTTCAACCCTACCTGATCACTACATATAATTTTATTTTTTATCCTTGTATCTAGTATGAGTTCCACAAGACCCTTTTCAGAACTAAATTTCTTAGGAGTGATAATAAGGGTGCTACAATACCCTTTTTTCATTATTATCAAATAGAACACATACCAATACTTTCCAAACATTAATACTTGTAAAGTATTTCATAAATTAGACATGTTTTCAAAAAATTCTAGTTACCTTAAAAGACACAAATGTCATTTTCATCATCAATTTTTTTTAACACTTAACAATTATTAAGGTATATCTTAGGCTTCTAATAATAACAAAACCACTTATGTAATTCATAGATCCCATATTTCACTCAAAAATAATAGAATATAATTTTTTTTTGTAGAAATATTGTAAAAGACCATTTTACCCTCAACTTGGAATTTCTATTTTAAATCCAAATCAATATAAATCCTACAAAGAAAAATCCCATAAAATTCATAATTAGAAAATAAAATATAACTAACATAGAAATGACTTCAAATCTAAAAAAATAAAATTCAACCATAAGTGAGTTTATATGAATACCCTTATTTATACTAACACTTTGAAATAATATAACTTAGCCTAAACAACTTAAATCTAGCATATCTTATATGATTTTTTGAGTAAAAATATAAGGAATTCAATGGTATACTCAGGATTGTAAGAAAATGATTTGATATGGAAGATATTATCCTTAATTGAGACTATCATATAATGAATATATCTTTATTTGCAAAATAAAACCATGTATTAACACATTTACATATTCATATTCAAATACAAATAGTGACATGCATTGACATAAATGTTCATAAGTTACATAATTATCCAAAATCATACTTAACATGGATCCATACATATCCCAAGAAAATAAAAAAGAGAATATGGAAAAATACTTTAGAAAAAAGAAACCCTAATTATGCTACTAACATATATTAGCGCATTTAAGAGAAGGAAACATTTATCTCCACTCGCATAACTCTAGTAAATAAAAGAATAAAAAGGGAGAAAAATTGACAGGACCTCATTGACCCTTTGATACCCTTTCAAAAGAACACAATAAGATTTAGTAAAAATATTTTTTAGTAAGATAAGATACATAAGAAAATAGAGCAAGGGTTAGAGGAAATGAGATATCCAACCTTATTCCAAAGCTAATGAAACCAAGAAGAGAAATCAAGGACTTTCTTCAACTTTTCTCTAAAACCTAACTCCTTTTATACTTAAGGAATGCATAATAAATCTAGGTTAAATATTAAGAGAAGAGAAAAATGAACCAAAAATGGAGAACAAAAAGGGAAGGTGTCTCATTTGAGGCTCAAGAGTAAGATAATAAATCTTTACACTTGGAGGAAAATAAGAGTAAATATAAAGGAGTAAGTAAAATGTAAAAAGGAGTCAAGCAAATGAAAAATAAAACCCACCAAACCCTCATATGCCATAAATTAGCTAACTACAATGAGGATGGAAGAGAGATGTGAGCATTTTTATTTAACTTTAAGGGTAATTGTGTGTTAAACATAATTGATAATTAAGCTAGGTGGATTTTAGAAGACCTTATATTAGAAACAAATTCATGGAAGGTGAATATAAGAGAAAAGCTTCAAAGCTGCTTCCATAATTCTTATAAAAGCTAGATGGGTAGAGAAAAAGAAGGAAGAGGTGAAAGGTGAAGAAAAGTTGTTGTTAGGTTAATTTAAAGGATAGTTTTAGGCATAATTAACCTTAAAAATAAAATAAAATGAAAAATAAGATACTATAAGGTAGGAAAAATGAGAATTATATTTAAGATCCCAAATATAATTTATTGAATTTAAAAAAATTGTTGAAGGATAAATCACTTAAATAAGCATTAAATAAAGTCAATAAGAAATAAATTTCAAAAATTATGAAAATTAATTGAAATGTCAAAAATAATAGTCTAACTCAATTATTTAAAAATATTAAAGTTTTGTAATGGTTTGATACCAAAAAAGAGGTTAAAAAAGCCTTATAGAAAACACTTGATGCAAAATATTCTTCTCAACTAAATAATCGGTTGAACGTCATTCATGCTCGCTCAACTATCAATCCGGTTCTTTTTTTAATAAAGATAATATTCCTAAAATTATTTTAAAATAATAAAAATGATATATTTTCAAAATAAAATGATTTTATCTTAGTAAATAATAATTAGGATTTTGAAAAAGGAGGGGTATTTTAGGTATGTATAATTAAGAAATTTCTTCATTAAAATTAAATTATTTTTGTATAAATATGGTGTTCTACATACTATAAACATATTTATACAATGAAAAATATTAATTCTTACTTAATATACAAATTAATTATATATTAGTTAATATATAAATATTTTATTATTCATATAATAATTTTCTAGCTTTGATTTCTATTATTCATATATTCAACATTTTATTATGTTTGTGTTAATATTGTCATTTTATATCTAATCATGAATAATCCTTGATTAACCCTACATAAATATGATTAATTCTTTAGTAACTTTAATTAGTGTGATTAGTGGAAAATTAGTGAATAAAAATATGAATCTTTATGAAGAACATTCAAAATCATTTTTACTAAACTTTCTTAAACTTTAATCAATAATAACTAAGTATTACTAACCTAATTGACAACATATTATATACCAAATTATATTTGAAATTGCCAATAAATATCACAGAATCATCTGACTTAACAAAGTATAATAATATCATTCAAAATCACCCAAAACCCTAGTCTAACACAAACATGATAAAAATTGATAGATTTGTGCGCTCGTAGGATTTCAACCATAACTATTTGTATAAATAAGAAAATAATGAACCATAAAATGTTTAGCAAACTAGAAATATTAAGATTTAATTTAACACCTCATTTAACTCATAAATCATAATTCACACGTAAAAACTTCCATAAAACAATAGGTAAAAATCTAGAATACCATTCAAGCATGGTTCATGTTAAACATTAAATGTTTTCATGCTTTTTATCATACTTTTGAACAAATAGTGATATTCCACTTTATCTCATAACTCATACATCATATTAATGTGCATCTAACGCTTTCAACATAACACAATGCAAGCTTGAACTAATTTTCTCAATCAAAGAACATGAAACATGCTAAGAAGAACAAAAATCATATTATCTAGCATATCAATTCTACCATATAAAGAGTAGGTTCGATTTAACATCAATAAAAGCTAAAAAAAAACCTTTTTAAAATCATAAATTCAATTCATTTTGAAATAATATAAATTATAAGAAGATGCTAGACAGATCTAAACTTAAACTTAAACAAATGAGAAGAAATCAATGATATTATAAGGATGGACATAATCCTCAATCTTAAAAAAAAAACTTGCAAGCTTCATCAATGTTGGTTTTCAATTGAGGAATATGGAATAGGTAGGATAAGAAATAGAAAATTAGTTCATGCCTAAATAAAAGGATTACTTAGTGAGTAAGGGTACACATGATTGAGAAGGGAGTTAGAGGAGATGTATGTAATCATTGTAAGTGTAATATTATCTTTAAATGTAAAAGAATTATATGGAGGAGAGGAAGCCACATACAATGGGGATAAGTATATGAAGGATGGTGTGCAAGGGAGATGAATGGGAGGGTGTGTCGGCACACAGTTATGGAGACAAATATAAGAAAGCTTAACATGTGGTGTGATGATTACTTTAGAGAAAATATCTAGATATTTATTTTATTCAAATGAAAGTCTTCATTTAGGAGTGATGGTCATCCATCTTGGCCTCATTTTAGTGTCTATGATTTGATCATATGAATATTAAATTGCTATGATTAAGTATCATAAAGATTAGATGAAATTAAAATACATATACCTAAGTTTCATAAGCTAATTAAGCCAGAAAATGAGGAATTAAATCTAAAAATTATAAAAAAAATGTCAAAATGTTTTTATTTCATTTTTAAATCAAGAGCATCAAGATATAATAATCTCCAAAGTTTCTTAAATTTTAGATAGATAAAAGAATTAGTTTAGGGCTTAAAATGCAAACAAATGCTAATTGGAATATGAGCGGTACTTTTTTGTTACCTCTCCATTTATCACTTTAAATATGATTAGGATGCTAAAAAAAGATAAGGATCTAAAATATTAACAAATTAGAATTCTCTATACCAAAATCAATGTTTAAAAGTGATGCAAGAGTTGTCCTACAAATTATATAACTCATGGGCTAACTTATTTCATATTAGAAAATATTAGTTTAGCCTTGATTGAGGATTTGGGCCAAACTAAAAACATTGGGACAATTAAGAACCTTACTTATTTATTTATTGATTAAGAAGGGATTAATGGTTATTATTAAAATTTTAATGTTACACATGCCATGAACGTCTAATATGAAGGGGAAGAAGCCATATGTGTCAAAATTTAGATTTAGTTAGTACCTATTAGAAATGTTTAGAATCTTATAATCCTTATCTTGTTAGTTGAACGTTTTATTATTTTGTTTAGCTTGAGTGTGATTACTTTGATCTTATTCTCTTTTCTTTTTTTGATTTTAACTTTTAATTTTATCTTATATTTTCTTGGAGAATAGAATTTGAGAGATTCAATTCATGTATTAAAATCCACCATTGTAAACATTGAATATAGCATGCAATTTTAATATACAAGTTTGATTCTTCAATTAGATATTTACGTGAATTCATTCTTGATTTGTGATTTATGTGTGATTCACAATTCAATTTTATTTACTCAATTTCTATGTGATTTGATTGAGTTTGTTTGTTTGTTTTCAATTAATCCCATTCATATTCTATACAATCAATCGCCAATTCATTCATACACACACGCACATGCATATTCAACTTCTTCATCTTTAATCTCTTGAAACCCTAACTTTAATACCCTAATCTTTACGAATGATTTTCCCCATCATTAATTATCCTATTAACCACAAATTTACCTACCACAATTAATCATTAGACATAAATTCATCATTAAAGCCTTAGCCAGTTGTGCATCAAAACACTAATTCTAAACCTAAACATAAACCATAATTACCAAATCCTACCCCAAATTTCTATTCTTTTTTGATTTATTCCTATGTGGTTTGTGTAAATTCTTTATTTTTTGTTATTTTTTCTTCCAACTTCCATAAAAAAGTGTCTCAAAAAATACACAAAACCAAAATCTCAGAAAGGATAAGGATTCTCAAGCAAAATATTTCTATAAATGCTGTTAGAGTTGTAGATCTTTTAAAAGGTGAAATAAACTGTCAAAATATAATAATTTTGTCTTCATAAGATATAGATACTAAATTAATTTAGTTAAAAAAATACCGAGTATTACATTTTATTACAAACTAACGATAAAATAAACTCATGTTATCCAATTACAAGTAAAATTAAATAATTAAAACACTCAATAAATTATCATATTACTATCAAATATTCAGACCAATACATACCACGGATTAACATATATTATCTAATGTCGTTGAATAGAGGAGGGATATATAGGATATGCAAAAACAACTTAGAATTAGCATGAGATGTATGTCACTTTAGTGGGATAACATGTGTCTCAAGATATATGACCATTAGGCCCTATGTGAAGAAAGTTTTTTCAAGTAGATATCGGGTATTAAATGGCTTGATCTTGGGGATTCTAGCAATTAATTTTTCTTTTTCAACATGAAATATAGAAAAAAAAGATATGTGGTAAAAAATTAGTAGATATATGGATACTAGGTTGATGATCAAGATTTAGTGAAAGATGCTTTTATAGAATCTATATTGGTTTACTAATGTAGATGTCCTACAACGTAGACCAATGTCAAATCTTTCACAACAAAATGAACTTTTGTTACCCATCACCTTATAGGAAGTTAAAGATGTAGTATGGTTTATTAGAAATACTAAAGTTCCCTACTAGACGGGTTCACTAAACGTTTTTAAATCCCTTTTTATAGCATTGTTGGGGAGGACATATGGTCTTTCATGAATTATATTATCTTTATAGGATTCTTTACCTCTTTTTAATGAATTGATTGCCTAATTTGGAATAAGAACATAGAATAAACATAGCTAAGAAAAGAGATATAACAGGTCAGTGTATGATGACTCTTATATGGGAAAGATAGCAAATTGGTTGGATTATATTAATCGGATGAACCTCCACATAGCTTACATGCGCTCTCTATAATTCACTCTTACACTCTCTGTGAGGCTCTTGAAATTATTATTTTGTATTTATAGCTAAAGGGGCTAATATAATGAGCCTCAAGTTTGAGCCGGACCTTGCTTCTACTTGATTATGTTACATTTTATAACTTATTAATTATTAACTAGCTTACCTATTGTAACTAACTATACAACCAATGTGGACAACCAACTACCTTAACTAAAAATCTCTCCCTTTATCCACATACTTACAACAATTCAAAAGTTACAATCAGTGACATAACTTAGTAGTAGGTAAGGCCTTAGTCAGTAAGCTAGTTGCATTATCTTTTGTGATGACGTTCTTAAGGCTAATTTTCTCTCCAACTAGTGCATCCTTAATGAAGTGCAACCTCACATCCAAATGCTTTATCCTCTCATAATAAATGGGATCCTTACTAGAGTATAAAGCACTATGATTGTCACAATAAAAATACATCATACTAACTTGAACCTCTAGAGCCAAGTTACCTCCTTTATTGTTTCTCTATAGGATATATACTTTGCCTTTATTGATAAGAGATTAACCATCCTCTACAAGGATAACTTCTGATTGATAGTGTAATGCCCTAGTTGAAATACATAGCGTTACCGAGTTCTCCTTGTATCAAGGTTCCTTGCATAATTTGAATATGTAAAACCTTTAAGTTGAATCTCTTCTACCTTTGTGAACTATATACTAGCTCTTTATCTTGAGTTCCATCTAAATACTTGATTATCCACTTTACAACCTTCCAGTGTTCCTTCCCTAGATTGTTCATGTACCTACTCACTAAGTTTATACCACATCACAAATCATATCTGGTGTAAAACTGAAGTAAGAAAGAACTAGTCGCATAGTCCACTACTTGCCTACTAAAAAAAGATGGTGGATTAAGAGTTATTGACATACAAGTTTGGAATATTATTGAGAGGAGTAAGCATCTTTGGCACATTACCCAAAATGAAAATTGCCTTTGGATCAAATGGATGCACATTTATTATCTTAAAGACACTTTTGAATGGGATACCATATTATTGATCACTTTTTCTTGAACCATGAAAATTCTATTTAACTCGAGGGATCCTTTGGAAACTATTTTTGACACAATCAATGTCACAAAATCATATAAAATTAGCTTGGTGTATGAGAAACTTAGAAGATGACTTCCCAACTCAAATGGTGTAAGTATATTTGGCTAATAAAGCTAGTCTAAAGTATAAATTGGTACTATAGTTAGTAGATCATAACAAACTACCAACCAAAGACACTATCAAGAGATACTACATATTGGAAGACACATTTTATTACTTTTTGTGATCTAGCTGAACCACTACCTCATCTATTGTTTGAATGTGTTGTCATGAAACATCTATAAAATAATGTCTATGTTTGTGTAGGACTTAGGGAACCCTTTAGAAGCTAGCCTAAAGCACTAGAAGTTATGAGATGAGAGAATAGTGGAGCTAGATGGAAGACCCAAGTCTTTTAAATCCTTTGTGTACGTTGACACACCATGAACATAAAGATATTTTCCTTGTAAATGATGAGTTGGAGATTTTTATTTTGGAGGATAATGTACATAGTATTTGCTAGATTTTTATTTCTCAATGTAATAAATAAAAGTGATGATGCCTAGCATAGTTTGAATAGTTATGCTAATTAAGTTGTAATTTTTCTACTCAATAATTAAATTTTAGATCTTTCTCTAAGGAATTTTTTTTTCCAAACTAACAAAGCAAACTCAACTCATGTTGAGTTTCATAATTATATAAAATAGAAAAGAAAATAGAATCTATAACTTAAGAAAACAAGTATGCCCCCACCACGCACGCGCGCGCGCGCACAAAAGGGGGTGTGAAAAATGATATAGAACTTAAAGATTAATTGCACATATAACTGCATGGAAGCTCGAAATAAGCTTAAGGAGAAAGAAGAAGAAAGATACAGAAGAGAGAACTGAGAATTTTATTTGAATATCTCTACTTCTCTGTTATGCCATCTATATTATATAGACTTCACTTTACACGTATGCTAAAATATGACTTATGTATCTAATAAAGCACAGAGGCTGTGCTACACATGCTATATACTCTACTGGCCGGAGCATTATATTAACAATACACATATGTAGAGCTGGCAATCGGGCGGGTCGGATCACTATCGGATCGGGTTATATGATAATCGGGTCATATCGGTTTCGGATAATTTTGGATCATTTTGTCGGGTCGGACTGGGTCGGGTTTGATTCGGATCAACTCAGTATCAGATAATCTCGGATCATTCTAAGGTCTCGGATCGGGTCTGGTTGAGATCGGATGGACTCGGATTCGGATAAATTTCGGCTATTTTAATTTCGGTTCAGGTTCGGATCGGGCTTAGGTAAATTTGAATTATTATATTTTCGGGTCGAATTTAGATTAGATTTAGGTTATTTCATATTTAAGTCATGCTTGTGTCATTTTTTTTATTCCAATATATTATTAAAAGCTAATTATTTTGAGATCATTTATTTTAATTTATCTTATTCAATTAAAAGTGAATTATTATATTAATTGTTTTGGGGCCTTATAATTTTTTATCATTATTTCATCTTTGGAGATGTATTTGACATTTTAAATTTAAAAGTTTTCAAATCGTATCACTTTTCTTTTTATGTTAAGGTGTAGCTTATAATTCAACTCCATTATTAGCTTGGTCATATTGAGTTCGAGTATTTTTTTTTGATAATTGATGTTACACCAGATAAACACAAGACCTAATGAAACTCCTGTGATGTCAAGAAACTCCTATTAAGCACAGGAATAAAAGACATTAGAAAACCTCCTATGATGTCGAGAAACTCCTATGATATCAGCGCTTGAATATTATGGGTCACCTCCTCCGCTCGATATGGAAAGTTTTGTCCGCCATTTTTGATCCAGAACCCGATTCACATCTTTATAAGCATGATCATCCATCCTCTGCTCATTTCGACCTTTTCAAAAACTTTTCTGTTTCTGGATTTCTAAATCGTGCCCAAAATTGCAAAGAATGCCGCTTGCCAAATCTCTCATCTCAATCATTTGCATGATGTTCCGAGCCAAGCTCTAGCATTGTCCGCCACTGACTCGGGTATCACCCAATAATACCCTATCCATTCGCAGATCTCGTACCATACCTTTCCTGTCACAGTACAATGTAGGAACAAATGAAGGTTTCTAAGGTTGTGTTTCTCATATTATTTTTATAAAAAATTGATCACATCATATCAACATAGTTTTAATAATAATAATAATAATAATACAAAAATAATGATAACAATAATAATAGTAATTAATGAATATCAATTATGGAAAAAATAATAGTAACAACACATTAGTTTTTTTTATTATATATTTTGATTATATTATACCAAGCAAAATAAGATAAAAATTAGATAAAGTAAGTAATAATGACTATTATTGACAAAAGACCAACTAATATTGACTTATTACTATTTAACACTGTAGATGTAATAAAAAATATTAATCTTCAATTTTCATAATGAATGACTAATATTCTCACTCTAGATTTTTCCTACTTTCCTATGATATTATAGGTGTTATATTGCAAGGTATGTCCATATAGATACTAACATATAGTGTTCAAGGCTGCACTATTATTATCTTATGGTACTAGATGGAATCATAGAAGTGAACTAATATTTAGATGACATAGTAGAGTTTTTCTTTTTTTTTTCTCTACTTTTATTTCTATACTTTTATATTGGTATCAATGGATATTTTATTTGTATATACATAAGTGATATAAATTTTATGATTTCTAGATTTTGATGTAAGTGCTAGTATGGATTAGTTGCACATCTATATTATTTCATGCTTTATGAAGTTTTGAAAATTTTGAGTTATGGGTTAATATTAATTTTTGGATAGTACCAAGTTGAATCTTTATAGATTTATAATTTTTCAGATAATATCGGATTTTGGATAAATAATGGATCGGGTCGGGTCATTTCGGATTTATAGTTTTTCGGGTTATATCGGATTTCGGGTGAGTAGCAGGTCGGATCGGGTTCATTTCGGGCTTATAATTTCTTGGATTATATCGGATATCGGATATGTATCGGATCGGGTCAGATAGATTTCGGGCTTTTAATTACTCGGATAAAATCGGATCGGATTTCGAACGGATCGAATCGGTATTCGTCGGATTTTTCGGGTCGGATCAACTTTTGCCAGCTCTACACATATGTGTTCATATCATACGCCCGGGGGGGGTATGTGATTGTAAATAAATTTTTTCTCTTCAGGTTCATATTTGAAATAACAAATATTCTCTTGTTGATTGATTCTTGAGTGAAAATTACACTAATTGGCCGACTGAGGTTGGATGTTGTAGAAATACTATAGAAAAAGCAAGAGAATGGTAATGGTATATGTGGCAACAATAGTGGTTTTACGTAAACATGCTCAGCGAGCCTTTTGGCATCTAAAATTCATTACAATTGTTAATAAAGTAATGCAAGTTGTCAATGTGAGATATTAAAATGAATCAAATGAGATTTTAAAAATAAATCAAACAAATATTCTGTTTAAGCATCTAACCCTTCAAGAAAAGAAAGAAAAATATATAAAAAGATTGCATAAATAAATCTCTTTGTGGAGCTATTAGTACTTTATCATGGTTGTAAAATAAAAAAAAGTATAAATTATATAAGCTTGATTAAATATTAGGTTTTGTATGATTAAATTTTCATCAATATCGTAGCTCCAGGTATGGTTACATGAAATGGGAAAGGGTTTAAGTTAAGGATATCTTTTATCCCCTTTTCTTTTTATTCTTTGTTTACAAACCCTACTAAGGATCATTTATTGTTATGAAAAAAGATAATTTAGATCCTAGTTATATCTTGAGTAGAATGGTTCCTTCTTTTACTCATCTTATGTTTGTAAATTACTTGCTTAAATTTGGTTAAGCTAACTCTGATGAGTAGCCTAATATTCATCTATTAGTATATATTTAAAATTTTAAAGTACTAAACAAGAAACATCAAACTAATGACTAGCCTAACATTCATCTATTGGTGTGTATTTAAGTCTACACACTTTTATATGAAGCTAATTATGGATATATTTAGTAAAACTAGTGAAAATTTTATCAAAAACTTACAAATATTTGATAGTTTGAAAGAGTTAATTTTTTTAGCCTTTTAGAACTTCTTTTAAAAAGTTAGCTCAAAGATAAAAAAACAACTTATATATAAACTAAAAACATGTGGGCTTGGGGTTGGTGTGGTTTCGTGGCCATAGATTTCAATTATTTTTTATTAATCTAGGTTAGACTCATATTGAGATAAATTAATCTGAATTAGATCTGTACTAAACCAATATCAATTATTATTTTTGGTTAGATGTTATATAAATAACGAATCTATTAATAGATAGATAAATAATCCATCTGTATAAAAAAATGCTTTATCACTAAAAATTTGTATAAAATAAAGTTATTTTATAAACATTAAAATTTACTTTTTATTTTTATTCTTACTTTTTCTATAATATATATATATATATATATATTAAATATTTTATTATCTTTTATTAAATAGTATAATTTTAAAATTATTTTTATAAATTGATAAAATAAATTTGTTTTTATGAGAAAGAATTATACAATTTATGTTCTCCCAATACATGATACATACATGTATACCCCCCAAAACTAGTATAAGTAGGTTTACACGTAATGACGTAACCGTACATTGATACATACTTGTCTACCCCCTTGTCGTGTCCGCTGCTAGTTTCATGTTCATCCATTTCTCCTCTATTTCTTTCTCTGGTCAGGCTCTCGTACAAAAATCACATAGAAGTGGTGTCTCGCCGGGGTATCTCACTTCTATCATCGATCTGTCACTTCTTTCTCCTGTCTTTTAGAACAGAAAGAAATCTCAGCACCGATTTTGTTTCCACTGTCTGTGCTTTGCTTGGCTCAGACGAGATTCGAGCAAAGCATAGAAGAGAACTGGGCTGATTAATCTCTACTACTTCTGATTTCGGGTATTAGTTATTGGAATCAATCGCTTCAAGTTGCATAGCTCCGTGTTTTCTTGCCTAGTTTCTGTCTTTGTTATTGTAAATTCTTTCGAGATATTAATTATATTTATCTTGAAGTTTAGTTGTTCTACTAAACTTTTCTGCTGTACCTTCGATTCGATTGTAGATGATTTCATTCGCTTTCTAGGTTTACATTTGTGTTCCGAGTTTTCGGCGTGGGTGATGAAGTCGCATTAAATTGTTGCTTCTGTGTTTATTTGGAACAGCGCTTGATTTGGGTAAAATGACATCTAATGAAGGGTTCCTGACGGAGGAACAAAGACAGATGTTGAAAGTAGCGTCTTTGAGTGTGGATAATCAGTCTTCTGCTCCTGCTCCGAAGAGCTTGAGGTCCCCAAAGAGTTTATCATCTTCTCCTAAATCGTCATTCCTTGGAGACCATCGTGTGAAGGTCCCCGGTGGGAAGCATGGAGGCGGTGCTGGAGGAGGTGGCGTTGTTAGGCATGTAAGGAGGTCGCAGTCTGGAAAATTCAAAGCTAAGAAAGGTCAGTCCGTTTGTTTACCCGATGACTGTTATTGCAGTTGATTGAAGCATTTTTGGAGTTTTCATCTTTTGATTGTTCTATCTTGTGGGGTGGTAATTCCCAGTATGACATGGTTAATTGTTTCATTTCTGATTTGCTGATGTCATCTTTTTCTTGATGATAGTTTCGATTGATTTTCAGAACCTCCAGCTATTAAAGTTTTTATATATTTTTTGGTGAAAATAAATCAAATTGGTAATAAGATGCAGCTGGAAAAGTTGATTCAGATCTATCATATAAGTTACCGTCTTCATAGTTTTTTAAGTTTGGCTATTAAACATTCTATGCTGATATATGTAGCACGAATTATTACATGTGATCCTGAAAGATGGTAAAACCAGGTAGTAGCTACCTGACCATTTGCCCTTCCGTTTCTAAGCTTTCTGACGTGATGGTCCAGTCTCTGTCATTTTGCTTCGTATTCTAAAATGAAAACTCCAAACCTTTTGTTTGCTGAAAGAGTTTTTGGCTATCGGTTGAGTTTGTGATGTGCTGTATGAGGGTTGTTAATATGAGATTGTGTGCATGTGCATTTGCACCTTCCCAGACCTTTTCAGTTATTTGATTCCATTGGGTTGGTTTATTTTTTACTTAAGTTTCATTAGTTGAAATATATTTATATCGACTTTTTTGAATACGTACTTCAATACTTTTGATTTGCTTGATGTGATATTATAGATTGTGATAAATGAAGAGTATTTGAAAAGTAGTTGCATGTGAAATGGAGTAGTAATTTATATAAGCTAGTTACCAAATGAAGTCTATCACAATGCCACTAGAGTAGGAAAGCTTCAAAGCAGGGATATAATACTTTTGAGTTAGAGGCTTCTGGACACTTTTCTAATAAAAAAGGGCAGAAAATCAAGTAAATAAAAACTGCAGCTAGGCTGCTTGCTCTTCATTTTACTGGGTGATTTCCCCCCTTTTCTTTTCTTTCTGTTTTAGCACTGGATTTATCAATGATCAAATTTAAGGCTTTAAGCATGTTTTCAAATCAAAATGAATAGTTTGTTGGGTTGATGGAAACTATTAACAATACATATGGGAATCAATGCCCAAGTCTTTTTCATTATTTGTCACTGGTCTGATGAAGTCTATTAGCATTTTTTTTTTACTTTATCCATTATTTGAAAAAAAAATTATAGTTTTGTGGTGGTGAGTCTTTTGGAAACAATAGTCTGCTTCTAGTTCAATAGCTAGTGGAGGTGAGGCATTATGCCATTAGAACACCCCCCAAGACCCTGCCAATGACAGGTTGCATATTAGGTCATCATCATTGTTTCTGTGCGTTGGTTTATCCATTATTGACATTGCCCTGAAAATGAAAACCTGCAGAAAGGTTCATGGATATATCTGTGGCAGTTGTAATGAAAACAATTTTGGTTAGCCAGTAACATTGAGCAACAATTGCTGACACTTCTCCTCCAGTTCTTTTGGCACATGCACTCTTCTGTCAACACATGTTTTTCTACTAAACAACACAATTTTCTCATTTGATGGTCAGTAGCATGGATTTCCTTTGATTTGTATTTTATTCTGACTGCAAGCTATAACATGGTTAGTAGCAAGAAATATCTAATATTATCAATAAATATGGTTGGACCTGCTTAGAATGCTTTTTTCAAGGGCTTATCACTTGTGTAAGAATGACAGAATGTACACTACACAATTGACTCTTTTAGGAAAATTACTAGCTAGCACAGAGAGGTGAGGCTAAAAGCATGGGTTTACTAATCACACTTAATATTATATGATTCCTCTTTATATGAAAGATTGTCACTTTTTAAGCTTTCACTTTTTAAGCATTGAAAAAAATGTAATCTTTCAATTTTGTCATTTACTTCTCTATTTCCCCAAGCAGCATAGAATCTAATATACCAATATATCCAGGATATATATATATATATATATTTACCGATACTTCAGTGCATGAAAAGGCGCACTTGAGGCACGTCTAAGGCACAAGGCGCGAAGGTTTGAGGATTTTTTCATGCTAGGCGAGGTGATATTAGCGAGGCACATCTAAGGTGCACTAAGGTGCGCGCATTGCTAAAAATTAGCTGCTTTTGGTTTTTAATTTCATTCAAAAAAATTTACAGTCAATTGGGAAGGAAAGGGATGAGGGAAAAAAGGTCATAGGAAAACCAATAGACGTAATTATAAGTAGAAAAGGAAGGAAATGCATTTAGTGTAGAGAAAGAAACTCTTATTAGCTATTTTTGAGTTTTATTTTCATGAATACAATAACTAAATCTTGTATTGGGATGGAAAGGGAAGGGAGAGGAATAAGGGTCATATGAAGTCCAGTAGACATGATTATAAAGAGAAAAGTTTATATATTTTAGAATGATCAAAAGCTGTATTAGATAGGTAATATTGGTGCCTCACTCTGCCACACACCTAGTGCTTAAACTCTAGGACCCCTATTGCCTAGGTGCACCTTACGTGTTATCAAACATTGTTTTACTTATATTTGAAGATATTTATTGAGTTTTACCAATATTTGTTGGGAAAAAAAATCATGCCACAACATTTAAAATATCACACTCTAATACCGCAATATGGTGACCACAATCATGGTTTTATTGCCTGCCAAGCAGAGAGTAAAGCAAAATTATTACACCTTGAGAAAAATTAGAGATATGTAAAGAAAGAAATTAGTCTTCGACTTTTTAAAAGTGACAACTTTTGAATACGGAAATAGTTCTTTTTAGTATAACTTGTCCTCATGGAATTTAGCTTGGAAGTAATGTTACATCTTGCCTAGTGCTCTCTCTGATTTCTGTCTATGCTATCATCATATTAGATACCCATCAATGGGTCCTGCCTGGTTAGTCTTCATTTTTTCCTGTGGGATTTCAAGGAAAAAAGACCCTCTCCAACCATCTCATTCTGCAAGTTGGGCAGTTTCTACCCCACACTCATACAATGAAATATCAGTTTCAAAATTGCATATCGGCTGCAATTTTGTAGTTTTTGGGTCAGGTGTGATGTAAAATTCCCAAAACGCGATCGTTTCGGAAAACCTCTTATTTATTGGCGAAATATCGAAGATTGGACTATATTTGGTTGTGGAAAAAAAAATATCACATTGCCACAAACGTGACATATAAAAATAACATTTGCAACACTCCGATATCACAACACCGTGGCCATGGTTTTATTGCTTGCACACACTTTGCCTAACACAATTACTTTTTACCTATGTATGAACATGTGTCATGCAGCTAGTGTATCAATGATAACCCTTGATAAAATCCCACAAGGAACTTCTCCTCACTCTTTTATTTCATGAGAAGGCTGACCATTTTTCTTTTGTATTTCATGCCTTTAGTGTCTTTGTTTATTTAATGCTCTGCAATTCAGGCTGGATTTATTGCCTTGACCAATGAGTTTCCAACTCTGCTATTATATCTGTGCAATGTATCGATCTTTTTGGTGTTTGGTTTATTCCTTATAATCAATACTCCATCTGTTTCATAAATAAAGTTCTTTAAGCAATTTGGACACTATTTTAGGAGGCAATAAATATACCTCTAATATTACAATTATATCCTGAAGTTAAAAACAATATAACAATTAATTCCTGGAAGAAGAAAGAAAAAGTAAGGGTAAAAATGGAAAAATAAACAATAACTAATCTAAAAGAACTTTTTTTTAAAAATAAAATTTTCTACTTAAAAGATTTTTCTTTAGTAAATGAAGGGAGTATTATACTTTTAGAAGTGTGCCTTTTTAAAGTTTTAACTCATGCCAAAGCATCCTTGCAGTATGAGATTTTGTGTTATTAATTTGTGAATTCATGATCAAGGATTAGTTGAGACGATGTATCATGACTTCCCTACTTGATGAAGAATAGTTGAATGCAGTAAATTATGACTGCATTGCCTTCTATGGTAGAAAAGATTAATGGACATGTAATCTATGAGTATTCCCTATGTATTCTGATATGTGAGGTAGGTGAGTAGTTTTCTGGTTAATATAGTAAAGCTGTGTGACCTTCACAAGTTGCATATCATTTAATAGTTCTGTGTGTCACGCCTTTTATCTGAATTTATAAGATCCTATGTGCTGTTGAGCAGGCACTGTGATTTGCAAAACAGATTCTGAATCATGTATCTAACTCAGGGTTAAAAAATCTCTAATCTGGAAAGTCGATTATACAAATTCTTTCACATTATTCTGTTCTTTTCTCATAGTTTATCAGTTACCACAATTATTAAGTCTCTTTTTTGACCTATGGCGGCAGATGGAGCAGGTGGGAAAGGAACATGGGGAAAGCTTCTTGATACCAATGGTGAAGCCCATCTTGATTGCAATGATCCCAACTATGACAGTGGCGAGGTGATTGGCTGATATTAGCCCACTTTATCTTATTTCTGTGCAATTTATCTACATTTTTGTTTCTCTGTGTTGTGACATTCCCTTCATTTATTTCTATCTAGGCAGTGAGGTCAACTTATTATTTTGATGATCTTGTTTCCAATTTTGACAAATCAATCGTTTTACAGGAACCATACAAGCTTGTTGGGTCAACCATTTCTGACCCATTGGATAACTACAAGAAAACTGTAGCTTCTATAATAGAGGAATATTTCAGCACTGGTTCAGTGGAAGTGGCGGCTTCTGATCTTAAAGAGCTAGGAATGTGCGAATACCATCCTTATTTTATCAAGAGACTTGTTTCAATGGCAATGGATCGACATGATAAAGAAAAGGAAATGGCCTCTGTTCTGCTCTCAGCTCTTTATGTTGATGTTATTAGCCCACCCCAGATAAGCCAGGGATTCATTTTGCTGCTTGAGTCTGCTGATGACCTTTCTGTGGATATTCCAGATGCTGTCAATGTACTTGCTTTGTTTATTGCTCGGGCTGTAGTTGATGATATCCTTCCTCCTGCCTTCATTACAAAGGTGCAGAAGATGCTTCCAGAGTCCTCCAAGGGGTTCCAGGTCATAAAAATGGCCGAGAAGAGCTATCTTTCTGCTCCACACCATGCAGAACTTGTGGAGCGCAAATGGGGAGGTAGCACTCAGCTTACAGTTGAGGAAGCCAAAAAAAAGATATCTGATATCTTGAGAGAGTATGTCGAGAGTGGAGACTCCTTGGAGGCCTGTAGGTGCATTAGAGAGCTAGGGGTTGCATTCTTCCATCATGAAGTTGTGAAGAGAGCTTTAGTCCTTGCTATGGAAATTCGAACTGCGGAGCCTCTGATCACAAGGCTCTTAGAAGAATCTGCGGGTGAAGGCTTGATTAGTTCTAGTCAGATGGTCAAGGGTTTCTATCGGCTGGAAGAGAGCTTAGATGACCTTTCTCTGGACATCCCTTCTGCCAAAATCTTCTTCCAGTCATTGGTACCCAGAGCAATATCTGATGGTTGGCTGGATTCTTGTTTTCTGAAATCTTCTGAAAATGAAGTACCAAAACAAGATGAGAGGGTGAAATGGTACAAGGAAGAGGCTGTGACCATCATTCATGAGTACTTCCTTTCAGATGACATTCCTGAGCTCATTTATAGCGTCGAGGATCTTGCTGCTCCTGATTTGAATCCAATATTTATGAAGAAGCTGATCACTCTTGCCATGGATCGGAAGAAAAGAGAAAAGGAGATGGCATCTGTATTACTCTCTGCACTACATATTGAGTTATTCTCTACGGAAGACATTGTGAATGGTTTTGTCCTGCTTCTAGAATCTGCTGAGGACACAGCACTAGATATCCTGGATGCTTCAAATGAGCTTGCCCTTTTCCTTGCCAGGGCCGTCATTGATGATGTGCTGGCACCTCTAAATCTGGATGAAATTGCTAGCAAGCTCCCACCAAACTGCAGTGGGAGTGAGACTGTACATATGGCTCGGTCACTTGTCTTCTCCCGTCATGCTGGTGAGAGGATCCTGAGGTGCTGGGGTGGTGGGTCTGGTTGGGCTGTAGAAGATGCAAAGGATAAGATTGTGAAACTTCTCGAGGAGTATGAAACTGGTGGTGTTGTTAGTGAAGCCTGTCAGTGCATTCGTGACCTTGGGATGCCCTTCTTCCATCACGAGGTGGTTAAGAAAGCTTTGATAATGGCTATGGAGAAGAACAATAGGATGTTGAATCTACTGCAGGAATGCTTCAGCGAAGGTCTCATCACAATCAACCAAATGACCAAGGGCTTCTCTAGGGTCAAAGACGGCCTTGATGACCTTGCACTCGACATTCCAGATGCAGAGGAAAAATTTAGGAGTTATGTGGAGCAGGCAAAGAGCAAACGGTGGCTCCTTCCTTCCTTTGAGAATTCTGACAGCGACGCGTCCCTGATACTGGCTGCAGCCTCTTGAAGGAGACGTATGTTTGGGTTCGATGGGTGTTAAAGACCCCCTTCTCTTCTCCCAATCTTTATTTTGCTCTGCATTTGTTCATCACGCGGTGGTAGATGGACGTTTAGTCCGACGGCTACCCTTCTGTTTTTTTATTTTTTATTTTTTTTTTATTTTAGATGCTTCATAGTGAGACGTAGAGTTCGACTTTCGTCATTCTGCTTAGGCTTCCTCTGCAACCTTTGTTTGAAGCTCAAAAAAGGAAGAAAAGGAAAAAAATAGATACTATTTTTGCATGCAAACGTGCCTAAGGTCTTCGGTTTTTGTTGTTGTACCATGGTATGAAATGATGTCTATCGTGGTCTGTTTCTGGAGTTGATCCATTGTGCCAGAGGACCCGTTGTAGCACCACGGTTTGCTATTAAATGTCCTTGGTGTTGAGGAGAAAAATCCTCGGCCTTCATGTTAAATTAAAGAATGTTGGTTTACATGTGCTCTGAATTGGAGCAAATTATATGATAATGATGCTATCCACTAGTTGTTTGACACTAGCCTCTCCAAACATCCTCGGAAACACCATCCTTTCCTCGGCCAGTCATAACATTTGCACACAAAGCCTTACCCATGACGCTTGCAATCTTACTCAAGGATTCAACTAACCAGTAATACCTATTATTGTTAATAGCTAGTATTTAACCATTTATATTAATAATTCTTAATAATAAACGATAAAATGATTAATACTAGTGAATAACTGAAAGATAATAATAATTAATTGATAGTAATTTATCATAACTGTTACTACTTAATAGTTAGTCATTAATAATTAATAATAATAGTTAGTAGTTGATAATTAGTAATAATTAGTTATTGGTAGCTAGTATTTAACCATTTATATTAATAATATGGAATGATGAGTGATAAAATAATTGATATTAATAGTAAGTAGTTATTAATTGATGATAATTGATAATTAAATAATGCAAATAATGATTAATAGATAATATTTTATAATAACTGATAATAATTAATATCCATGAGTTAATAATGCTTAATAATAATTGATAAATAATAAATAATTATTATTAGTCAATAACAATAATAGTTAATAATTAATTAAAATTGAGAAATAATATTTATTAATAGTTCATGGTTAATAGTTATTAATAATTAATAATAATTGGTGGTAGATAATAACTCATAATAATAACAAAATAATAATTGGATTAACCCCTAGAAGTTGATGTCACTAGTTAGTATATTTTCCTAGAAGCTGATGTTCTAAGTCATCTTATCATTCATTGATTGATGATATGAATCTAGTTTTTAATGTTGTTACTTAGTAAATTGATAACTTTGTATTTTGGTTTAATCTTGTCTACTATAACGATATGAATTACTTTCATTTGATTCTTTATTGTGGATGGGTAATTTGGTCCTATGTCCAATGTTAAATTTAAATTATGTGTTGAATAGATTAGGTGATTGTAGTTTAGCCCTTGAAGCCATAGGATCCATATTTCAGTAATGAGTACTTTGTAACATTCTTCTACTTGTAACGTGTAATATAACTTGGAATACCAATATAATATTAAACATAAACATCTAAAGCTTGAACCATTACCCCTAGCACTAAACCTCAATACGTAATGATTTTAATTTTAATTTGTATACTTCATTTTGTTTTTCATTTATTTTTTCATTTTAATTTATAGATGGGTAGAAAAGTAAAATAATTGCATTGTGGTTTCCTACCACCTCCCACAATTGGGACACATAGGATAGCGAAGTGCACAGTGATTGTTAATGTGAAAAAGGGATTCTAGATGCACATGCTCAAAGGCTCCTCAAAGGAGAGATGCTCACACACTACAAGAGGAGATGGCAGATAATACTCCTGGTTTCTATGATATCAAAATGATGATAACCATGACATTGGTTCTTTTGTTGGACATAATGGTGGTGGTGATGGTGCTTATTATCCCACACCGGTTAGTGAATTTGATTGGTTGTTGACTGGATCCGTTACCAATGGTCCTAATTTTCCTCACCTTTTGAAGAGTTTTAAGGCTAATGTGGCATATTTCATATGGAACTGTGAGGCAAGTATTTGTGTATACATAATTATATGATAATCATTTGCCATGTTCCATTCCCCTTAATATTCTTCCAATTTCAGGAATAGCCAGTGTTGAGGATCCATTCATATGTTCTTACACTTGAAAGATTACCTTATCCGTCCACTGATGCTAGAGTGGTCATTGTTGATAGAGGGATTTAGTTTCTTTGCTATATCTATTAGAGCATCATTATTGTATGCTCACTTGTACCTTTATTAAGAGATGGCAGTCAAATAGTAAGAGGACACACTTTCCATTTGAAGATATAATGATTACATTAGACGATATGCACACATTTAAGTTGACGAAGATGCTTGAATCAAACATGAGATGGACAAGAATGACATTATTTCTTAGCTTGTTGGCTTCTGTCATCTTAACCTATTAGATTATGATGTTCAAGTTGGTTGATATCAACTTATTATTAGTCGATGGAGTCATATAGAACCAAACTAAGATTTTTCCTTACTTGTATTTATCTGAGTGTGCCTATGTACCAGTATTAAGATTGGTGACTAATGTAGGGCCACTGGACGTAAGGCATGGAGAGTTTTTACTTTAACACTTCTTTATTGGAAATTAGGTAAGGCCACTCATATCGATTGTGCCTCCTTTTGTAGATGTTTTATGCTTTTAGAGGAAATAATTTATTTATGCATTATATAATCTCAAAGAAATATAGCCATTGTTATAATTTATTTTATAGTGCCTTATGAATTTTGTAGGCATGGATTTATGAACATTATCCTAACTTTCACCGATTGTTGAGAGTTGGATATTGATCAAGCCAATCATGATATCTATAGTGGGATATTGGTACAAGACATTGTCCACCTAAGTTAATAGAGCATTTGATTTGATACAAAAGACAATTAGATGAGTTGTTTACTAAGGAGATTAGTGAACTTCTCAACTCTTTTTTTTATAGTTACTAATTAATATATTAATAAATAATTACTATATATGATTTTATAGGTATATTTCATGCTATATCATACCAATATGATAGCTCGTTGCCCTGTGGCACTATATGTTGGGGGTATCTAATACTTAGATGATGTGGAGTCCTATATGCTATATTGAGTCATGCACCCATTTAGATACATTCAAATTGTCCTAAATGATCCTATTAAATTGGAAACTAAATATCATCGGGGACCAAAGATCTTTTCGTACAAGGTTGATTACTTAAGCATTGGGGGAACCTAGCCTCTTTGGAGTGATTACACTCTTGATATTTCTCTTGTTTCTCACACTTGTACATATTAGTATACTGTTGCATCTGCATACCTAGGGAGGTTTTTGAAGCAGACACATCCTTATGTTCATAATGTACAACTTAGAGATCCTCCTTATGATTTGACTACACACTTGGTCACTATCGATGAGCAAGTGCAGACTTTATTTGACAATCTACGTAGTGAGCTTACTAATTGAAAGCATAAATGAACTATTTATAGCATATTTGCTCATCGTATTCATTAGATGTACCATTCATTGGGCAAACTTCCACTTTTTGATGAAGAATGGTATAATGTGCATCAACTAATAGAGCGACTAATATATGAAGTTGAGATGGGCCCTTTTTTGTTCTATTATGTTTATTTGATTGTCATCTACAATGTTAATTTGAATTTAATCGTCTAAGATTTAGTTTCATTATTTAACTTGGTAAATGAAAAAGTTGATATCTGTTGACATGGATATGAAGTGATGTGTTAATGACATTACATAAAATGTGTTAAGGTAAATGGTACTAGATCTAAAGGTGTACCACCTCAAACATAACAATGAAACAAATCTCCACTACTTAATGTAGAAACCCAGAACTATAAGAATAAAGAGTAATCCTACATAAATAGTTACATAATAATTACTAAAATCTTGTTTCTCCACTATGTTTATCACAAATGGTATTAAAAGTGATCAATCCAAATGAGGAGAAACATCTTATCCCCTTTGTTGACTTTACTGGTATAACATAATGTTTAAGGATTGTATACTTTAGTAGAGACCCCAATAGAAGAACAACCACATTTGTGAGTTGATTGACCACATCTGTGTGATGAAGTGGAACAAGATTATGTAATTCTACTCAGTGTGCTCCCACTCTAATAGTTTCCTCCGTGAAGGATTTCTAGGATGACCCTTGCCTTGTTGCATTTTTGACTCATTCTAGCTCATTCATTTATGCAATAGAAGGATGAATGATCTCATGTGTGGGAGTAATTTTGAGCCAAAATCTCACTCACGTTGGAAGAAAAATTAAATACACATCAATAAAGGAATGGTTGATTAATAAAATGAGAGATAATCTTCTACAGGGTTTGAGAAATTAAAAATCCTAAAAGATGGATGAATTACTGATGTTAGATTAAACTGATGATCTTGCATGTATAATAATATCTCATATGCACATGCTAAACTATGTGAGATCCTCAAATACCACCTACACACTAATGGATCAGAACCAATATCTTCTAATTGTTTATGCTCTTTTTCAATCAAGTCCAACACTATCACAACATACAATAGAAGTGAACTCACTGAACAACAACTCATTTGCACAATGTGGTATAATATTCTAAGACTCCTCCAAATACCCTTTTATCTCATTAATCTAAATATTTAACAAACAAATAGCTTTGATAATATAATGTCAAAAGTTGTAATACCTTAAATTGAGCGGAGTGTTATAAGGATTGATTTGGCTACTTATATCAATATGGTATACCATCCTTTTGGTGATTCCATCCTAAGAACTCCACAGTTAAGCGTGCTGGTCGTGGAGCAATTTTAGGATGGGTGACATCCTGGGAAGTTTGGAAATTTTCTGAAAATTTCTCGGGAAGTGCGTGAGTGAGGACAAAGCGTGCTGAAAGGACTCGTGTTGATCTGTGGGACCAGCCGATCAATCCAAAAGCGCTCCAAGGTAGCCCCCGCATGGTTGTATCGACTTGGGGTGTTACAAAAGTTCCAATGAATGAATATATAAAGGCTTTTACTTTGGAATGCTTACTTTCAACCCTACAGTAAACAATTGGTTTAATAAATAAAGTATGTGAATGCCTGACATTAACACACAAAACAAATGAAAGTGCGAGAAAATATTACAAGTTTTTCGTATGCATGTTATATTGACCGATTTTATCTATGCCAAGACAATTATCTTCTTAAAAGGTATTAACTAAGGTTTTTTGACATATTCCATTAAATGAGGAATTTGTGCAAAGTTAATTTTTTTTTAATTTCAATTTCACCATCATGTCTAAATTTAGTATCTTTTTTAATAAGTGTAATTCACCTTACTAGGAAATTGATTATCATTCCCAAACCCTAATCTTCTTTACGGCATTTGACCATACATTCTTGTTGACATAAAATTTACATAGGAGAGGGCTCACATCTAGAAAAATCACGGTCACTATTCTTATTTAAGCTAATTATCTATCATTAATTATAACCCTTATCAGTTGAGGCTCCACCATCATCTTCCTTAGACCTCACAAAGCTAACTTGACCCAAATGACCTGATCCAAATATTCCAAACCAAAATACAATTTGGATCTAAAAAATTTAAATCCGATCTCAACTTGAAAATCCGAACCAATTTAAAACTAAACCAAATTTAGAAAACTTGATAATGACTTATATCCAAATAGCTCAAACTAAAATAACCTAATATGAGAAAAACCTGACCCATACCCAAAAAAATATATGATAATAACCTAACCCGAAGTTATCTGACTTGAACTTACCTAATTAGAAATGACCCAACTCAAATCTAATCCATTCCTATACATAACTCCAAACTTAAATCAGACTAAAGTCAAATTTGACCTACAAAGGTAATATTACCTCATATAAATAACTATATAAACATCAATAAACTATATTATTAATAAAATTTATGTAAAAATAATGATATGTAACTCATATAACATCAAAGAAAACAAAACTAATAAGATTATGTTCTCTTTATTTTATTTTAGTAGGATCATATTAGCATATACTAGATTACATCATATATATTTATATTATTAATGTTATAATTATCATTATTAATATAAACATAAAGATTATAATTTCAAATATAATAACTATAATATATATTATCATAATGGCAATAATAAAATGTATATTTATATATCTAATAACCATAATGATTATTATATTTCTAAAGATAATAATAATAACAATGATAATAATATTTATTAAGTATAATAATAATAATAATAATACTTATAATAATAATGATTAATATAACATTTATAGTAATCATTATAGTTATATACTCTCTCTATATAAAAAACAAAGCCATGTTAATAATTTACAACCTTCATTGAAATATAGTAAATTATTAAATGCATAGATAATAAAAGGAAAAATATGAGGGTAAAATTAAAAAGTAGGTTTTGAATTTTCTAAAGTGTCTTTATTTTTTTATACAAAAATTAAGTGATATAATAAGTTGATTTTTGATACAGATAAAGTATATAATGATATTTATAATAATAACTATAACTATAACTATAACTATAATAATAATAATAATAATAATAATAATAATAATAATAATATTATTATTATTATTATTATTATTATCATCATCATCATCATCATCATTAAATATTTTATGATTATATTTTGTTATATCATTACATATATTATGATAAAAAATACAATAATAAGCATAACAATAATAATAAATCATAATATTTAATTTATTCTTTATATTAAATTAATAATAACCAATGCTAATATAAATTCTAAACCACATTACCCTAAACCAAACCTAATTTGACACAAAGTCTTTATTTCTAAATCAAACTCAAACTCATAGAAACTTGATGCATTAGACTTAGACCTGACCTGATATTTTCCTAATCCAAAATGACTTGACCCCACATGAACCTGACCCCAAAAGACACCTGGCCCAAACCCTAATCTAGTCCAATTGCATAACAAATTCAATTTTAACCTAACCTAAAATGATCCAACTCATACGAACCATTTGCCACCCCTACTATTACCCTTGTTAAAAGCCTAAAGGTAGTTATCTTCTATCTTTGTGTCTAGGAATGTTACCATAGTAGTAAAGTTTTTACCAATGGATGTTAATCCCACTACCTCTATAAAGAGAAACTGATACATTTTGGTCTTGTATGTGTAATCTAATCTAATAACATATGAAAATCCATGTAATAATGCAACATATTCTAGATGTGCAAATAAGATATTACCAACAACATTTATACTCTGACTCCTACAATGCCAATGTTGATAGATTTTGGAAGTAAGTAAATGAATCAATTATTGCATAATTATATGCCCTCCCATATTCTCCACTCTTAAGTCATACCTCTCGTTATAGATTATCTAGAGGGTAGAATCATTCCTTATCATTTTGCTAAAGATAGTCAATAATCTCCTTTGGCTTTGCATGATAACGAGTAGTTTTTTTTAACCATCTTATGCTCTTTTGATGCTAGCCTTGCTGTACATGAGTGACCTTGTAAAGAATTTTAACATCACACATAACAACTAATTTCTAACCATAATCAAACACTTCATTTAGTCTAAAGGGATAACCACACTTCTTTAAACTTGTTACTCTTGCATTTTTAGATCTACTGGAGTATGTATTTCATATATATCACCTCTCTCACAATGTAACCATACATTTTTCCTTAAATATTTTTAATCAATTAATCACTATAACCATATATTTTCCCTTTCTCATTACTCTATCCAAATTAGTCAATTCATCACGTGTATGGAAAATCAAATTAGTTTGGAATAGTCCACGCCAACCACTATTAATTGGATCCTAAAAATTTTAAAATAATGTTAAATATAACAACAACATAAAAACAAATTAATAAACTTTAATTATTAGTAAAACAATTATCATATTTACTTTAAGTGAAAAGAAAATAATAATTTAATACTATTATTATCGTAAGATATTAATAGAAAATAATTAATAAAATAAAAAATTCATTTGATCGGTCTAAGTAACAACTTAAACCTAGTGACACCACACAACCTAGGCCCCTAGCTTGACCACATGGCTCACATGTTTGGACACTCCTTAAAGAACATGAGTTGTGCATCTTACCTCTGGTTGGAATGCATGGATGGTGCAGTAGGAGCACCTAGGATTGCTCAGGCAACCCATCAAAGATGGGTGGAAATGCATTGTTCATATAATACCCCCAAAATTTACCACTGAAAAATAACGAAAGTAAAAAAGCAAAAACCATGAATTCTGGAGATATTACCGCCATACTTAGTACCAGTCCGATTTCCTCCTACTATTCTAGTACCAAGAGTTAAGGCTAAATATCAAAATATAATTTTCTCAAAATCAGACTTTATTTGAATCAGAGTAGCGCAATAAATACTTAACAAGAATAAAACCACTATTAGCGGTTACAATAAAAGAGATCATTTTAACAAAAGAATAAAAGGTAAAAGAGAAAACTCTAAATCATTCTCGGATAATCCGTACACTCGTACCCGATGCCCACTTAAGTAGCATTTGAAATAGACATGCAATGGACACTACCCGTTGAATAGACAATGGCCCACAAGTGGAACCCTTCAGTACTATGGTAATGAGTAACCCCTTTAAACCAAACTAAAAGGCAGGCCTACATGCAACACAATGATAGATAACGACATAGGACAATATTATATGAGGGCTTAGGAAAATTAAAATCAACACCAGAACCAATACATAAGGCAACACCACATATGATAGAAGATGCATAATGCAAAAATCCATATACTTAGCAGTTCCATCATATACCCAAGCAAGGACAAGCACCGAAGCCAACTCATGCCATATTAATAGATTATAATGTGAAATCAATACTTTTGGTCTTAAGCCATTAATTAATCATTATTCAATCACCATATCTCAAATTATATCCACATGAGTGCGGGAAGCCCACTATTATAGTCGGTGGATCAGCAATACCCAGGGCAGAATACGCCTAGATACTATTATTGGCTGGTGGATTGGTCGCTAGAGCACCCCGTACCTGGCCACTATTCTTGTCGGTGGATTGGTCTGGCCCCGACTCACATGGTGTTCCACTATAAGTGATTAGTGTCTTCTCATAATTTATTAACATCCAATGTTTGGGTTTATTGAACTCGAGATCCCCAACTATTATAGCCGGTGGATCGGAAATACTTTAGAGAAGAACATACCCGACCACTATTATTCGCCGGTGGATCGGTCTCTAGGGCATCTTGCACCTAGCCACTATTATGCCCTTAGATTAGTTTGTGCCCGGATTAATAATCTTTCACTCTACGTAATTAGTACTTTATTCATGTCTTATTCACCAGGTCCATTTCATTAATTCGAGGGAAGGAAAAATGTCACAAATCCAGAGACACAAATATATACTGGCCATAGAATCAAGCATTCCATATCAAGGATCATGGCATACACCAAACCTTAACACATACTTCAACATATCCAACACACATTTCCATGCATACTTACAAACCAGACACCTCTTGCATAATTATGAGATAAACACTACATCACACCCTTAATTATCCATCCAACCCTAGGTTATGCCCTGCTCTTATGAGACTCACTCACTTACTGAATACCCTTGCCCTATTATTCACTATTACTTATGTCTTATTATGAAATTCATTTAATCCATTGACATATTAAATACAAGTTACCGATTTACCTCTATCATCTTTACAAAATTACTAGAATACCCCTTATCTGCAAAAATTACCAAGTCACCCTTCTTCATTTGCCAATTTACCATATTACCCTTCATGTTTGCATAATTACTAAATTACCCCTTGCATGTGTTATATTACCAAATTATCCTCCATACTTGTTAAATTATCAAATTGCCATTTTGGTTGGCTAAGTTAACAAATTGCCCTTCTCACTTATTAAAATTACCAAATTGCCCTTTTGACTGGTTAATTTATCACGTTGTCCTTCTTGATTATTAACATTACCAAATTGCCCTTTTGGTTGGTCACATTACCATTTAACCCCTTTACTTTACATAATTATCAAAATACCCTTCCTTTTGTACCAAATTACCAATTTACCCATTTACTTTACATAATCACCAAAATACCCTTAATATTTACTAAATTACTATTTTACCCTTTTACCTTATATAATTACCAAAATACTCTTCCTTTATACCAAATTACCAAAATACCCTTTTCCTTTATTAAATTACCATTTTACCCATTTACTTTACAAAATTACCAAATACCCTTTCTTTTATGCCAAATTATCATATTGCCCTTCTCATTTATTAAATTACCATTTACCCCCTTTCCTTAAAAATTACCATAATACCCTTTCCTTTATACCAAATTACCAAAATATCCTTTTCCTTTATTAGATTACCATTTTACCCCTTTACTTTACAAAATTACCAAAATACCCTTTCTTTTATGCCAAATTACCTAATTGCCCTTCTTATTTATTAAATTACCATTTACACCCTTTCCTTAAAAAATTACCATAATACCCTTTCCTTTATTAGATTACCATTTTACCCCTTTACTTTACAAAATTACCAAAATACCATTCCTTTTATGCCAAATTACCAAATTACTCTTCTCATTTATTAAATTACCATTTACCCCCTTCCTTAAAAAAATACCATAATACCCTTTCTGTTATGCCAAATTACCAAAATATCATATTCCTTTATTAGATTACCATTTTACCCCTTTACTTTACAAAATTACCAAAATACCATTCCTTTTATGCCAAATTACCAAATTACTCTTCTCATTTATTAAATTACCATTTACCCCCTTTACTTTACAAAATTACCATAATACCCTTTCCTTTATACCAAATTACCAAAATACTTTTTTTCTTTATTAAATTACCATTTTACCCCTTACTTTATAAAATTACCAATATACCCTTTCTTTTATGATAAATTACCAAATTACTCTTCTCATTTATTAAATTACCATTTACCCCCTTTACTTTACAAAATTACCATAATACCCTTTCCTTTATACCAAATTACCAAAATACCTTTTTTCTTTATTAAATTACTATTTTACCCCTTACTTTATAAAATTACCAATATACCCTTTCTTTTATGACAAATTACCAAATTACCCTTCTCCTTTATTAAATTATCATGTTATCTCCCTTTCCAAGTAAACTTACTAAAGTGCCCTCCTTACTTATCCATGTACCATTTTGCCCTTATTATACCAATTTTATCAAAATACCCTCACTACATAAAATGTTGATACACATGTTCCATACATATCATCCAATACTACCAACTACTATTATGTATCACTAATACTCATTAGCACTTACACTTATAACTAAAAATTTGATTATTCTTTTTCTATAAATATCTAAATTTTTATGCCTAATACCCTATAGATAGTTCGAACTGTATAGGCTCAATAATCAATTTTGGCTCAAATAGTTTGGAGGGGAACTCTCCCTTCTCGATCCATTCAATACGCACAATTTCTTTTCGTCGATACATCTTGCAATTTGTATTTGAATTCCTTTTGTATCAGCTTGTTCGGTCAATTCAATAGCTTTTTTAGATACACATCATCCAACTCCATCAACTATTATTATTTAACATTAACACATATTCGCACCTACCACACATACTTATTTAGGCCATGCTTTCACACATGAGAATTTACTAAAATGCCCCTAGGCTTACATTAATATTATCTATGCAACAAATGACCACATTAGCATATCATATCATACATATGCATTTAACATTATCATTAATAACAAAGCTCCTTCCCTTAAGCATTATCTCTACACATGGCACATAAATTATCATGCTTTTCTTTTCACCAACCAATATATGCCACCAAACACCTTATATTTAACAACATATATCATGCATATAAACATATTAAAACCCTAATATGCTAGCATATGTATATCTATACCTTTTAGTAGGGTATAATGGTTTCCTTATTTCCTGTAATAATCAAACCTTACCGGTACCTAGGTTAAATGTTTAAGCTTTGATTAGTAAAATCAAAACCTAAAAATAATATCAATATTTATCATATTAGAAGTGAAAAAATCAAAAGAATAAACCTTTATCAAAACTTAATTAAATACATACTATTATTAACCATTATTATACCTTAAGATTGTTAGCCAAACATGTCCAAAGGGAGGCAGCAGACTCACGCTACTCATGCAGCGTGAGCTGCATGCAAAATAGCAAGGAAGGAGGGGGTCAAAGAGGGATGGAAGAAGGGAGGGGTGGTTGTTTTGGGTAAGGGTTTTGGGAGTGGGGTGGAGAGCTTGTGGAGGGGAGTTAGGGTGGATGCTGGGTGTAGGGATGGAGTAGGGGTGTAGGTGGTGGTCATGAGTTGGTGATTAGCGGCTCAGGGTGGCGGAGGTGGCGAAAGAGGAAGGAGGGTGACAGATGGTGGTGGTGTAGGGTAGAGGCCGAGAAGGGGGAAAGAAAAAGAAAGGGGAAGCAAGGTGGCTGTAGGGGCATGTGGTGGTGGCTTGGTGGTGCAGGGAGGTAGTAGGGGTGGTAGGATGTGGTGTTGGTGGTCATATGGGTGGCATGAGTGGTGGTTGAGGGCGGCGTAGAAAAAATAGGGGAGGAGAAGATAAGAAAAGGAAGAGAAGGGAGAAGGCTCTGCAAGGATGTGAGGGGGCTCAAGGCAAGTTGAAAAATGAGTAGAAGGGAAGGTGATAAGGAGAAGAAAAGGAAGAGAGAAAGGAGAGGAGCCAGGCGCCGGCTGGGAGGCTATGGTGGCAGGTGATAGGGTGGAGAGGGAGGGAAGAAAAGGGAAGGAAGGGGCATGTAGTGTAGGGCATGTATGTCCCAAAAATGGTAGGAAAGGGATGTGGGGAGAGAGAGAGTAGACTGCAGGGGGTAGGTGGTAGAGATGGTGGTTGCAGGCTGTGCAGGCATGCATCGTTGAAGGAGAAGGGAGGAGGAGGGAAGAAGAAGAAGAAGGAAAGAAAGAAGGGGCAGGCCAGCCGAGTGATGGAGAAAGAAAAAGGATGGGCCAGCCCACACATGAGGAGGAGGGGAAGAAAAATTGGGCTGGGGCGACAACGTGAGGAAGGAAGGAAAAGAAAAGAAAAGGGAGGAAGATGAGCTGGGGTTGTCGCAAGGGAGAGGGAGAAGGAGATGAGAGGAGATGGGCTTGCGGCCCAGTGCAAGAAGAAGAAGGTTGGTAGCCTGAAGGAAGAAGGAAGGAAGAAAAAGGAAAAAGGAGAAAAAGAAAAAGAAGAAGAAAAAGAAAAAGGAGAAAGAAAAAAGGAAAAAAAAAAAAAGGGTGAAAATAAAATAAAATAATTTTTAGAATAATGGCATTTAATAATTTTGATAGATAAATTAATTTAATAATTTAATTTATTAGAATTTAATATTTTAGTTTAAAAAGGATAATTTTAGTAAAATGTTGGTTTGAAAATTTATTTAAATACATGAGTATGATAAAATAAAAAAATATTTATTTTAATTTACTAAATATTCATATCCATTTTTACACACTCAAAAATCCACAAAATAATTAAATTTAATAAATTTAAAATTTAATTTATCCCAAATAAGGATTATTTATTAAATTATAGGTTTCAAAATTTTGGGGTATTACAGTTCATGTGTATGATTATTGTTCCTTCGTCATTATTAACACTACATTTTCCTTTTTAGTATTCAATATATTTAATAAATAGGAAATAAAATATCCAATTATTCATTCATAGTTAAAAAAAATGCATACCAAGTCTAGTAATTCATCCAGATTAGTAGATTCATTATCCACATTGAAGTCCATACAATGAATTCATCAAGAGGGGTTGAACTATGAGGGGTTTGCTTTCTCCCACCAGGTACCTCCTCTGATCATTCTCCCTATGTTTTGAAGAATGGCAAACCACCTCACAGGCATAAGCCCTTCCAATTCCTAAATATGTGGTGTACCCACCCCAGATTCAAAGAAGTGGTAATGGTAAACTGGAGATTTTCCTTCTATGGCTCTCAGCAGTTCAATTTTTGTAACAAATTGTTCCTTCTTAAACAGGATCTAAGAAAGCTTAACCTGCATGATTTCTCCCACATTGTAGCTCGAGCTAATCTTGCAGATTCTCAGCTTAAGGCAGCTCAGGAAGAGGCCTTGAAGGACCATACCCTACAGGGGCTAGAGAATCTGGCAGGTCTACACAAGAAAGCCACGTTTTTGAAAACTACTGCTGCCCAATATGTTGCCCAGATAAACAGAAATAAGTTCCTGTTCTATATGGATCAAAACTCCCATTTCTTCTTCAGCATGCTGAAGGCTAGGGTTAAGAAGAGCAAGACAGTGCAGATCACTAAGAGAAATGGCCAAGTGACTCACTCTGAGCAAGAAATGCAAGAGGAATTCTTAGCTTTCTACCAGAACTTACTTGGCACTGAAAGTAGGAATGCTGGCTTTGACAGCTCTGTGATATCCAGAGGTCATATCCTCACTGCTGAACAACAGGTTGCCCTGCTGAAGCCTGTGACACAGGATGAAATAAAGGAAGTGGTGTTTTCTTTGGGAGATTTTAAAGCCCCTGGCCCTGATGGTTTCTCTGCAAAATTCTTCAAAGAAGCCTGGGAGATTGTAGGGGATGATTTCTGTGCTGCTGTCTTGGAGGTCTTTTCTAACAGAAGACTGTTGAAGAGGGTGAACCATGCTGTCTTGGTATTGATTCCCAAAGTCCAACAGACCTCTTCTGTCTCTGATTTCAGGCCCATTGCCTGCTGCAATATTCTCTACAAAGTGATAGCTAGGCTTCTTGCAAACGGGATAGCTGTATGTTTGGAATCTCTCATAAGCCCTGAGCAAGGTGTCTTTGTCAAAGGTAGATTAATGTCAGAGAATGTTTTGGTGATGCAAGAGATTTTGAAAGAGTATAGCAGGAAGAGAACTTCCTCCAAATGCTTGATCAAGATTGACCTCAGAAAGGCCTATGACACCCTGTCCTGGAGTTTTCTTCATCAAGTCCTGCATGCCTTCAATTTCCCCCCAGAGTTCTCTGCTCTAGTTATGGAGTGTGTATCCACAGCTAGTTTCTCCCTTAAGCTCAATGGGAGTATTTTTGGTTTTTTCAAAGGGGCTAGAGGTCTTAGACAGGGTGACCCTATGTCCCCTTATCTTTTTGTCCTTTGTATGGAGTATTTTAGCAGAATCCTCAAGGTCCAAGCTCAGCAGCAGGCTTTTGCTTACCATCCCAAATGCAAAGGCCTCAACCTCCTCCATTTGGCTTTTGCTGATGACCTCATCTTGTTTAGCCGAGGAGATGTCCCCTCTGTGAAGGTACTACTTCAAGGGCTGGAGTCTTTTTGCAGTTGCTCCGGGCTCTCTGTGAACCCCCAGAAATCTCATATTTTTATGGCAGGGATCAAGGCCCACATTCAGCAGAAGATTCTGGATCTAACCAAAATGCCTAGAGGAGCTTTTCCCTTCAGATATCTTGGTGTCCCCCTAAATCCCTGCAAACTCAGAGCCATTGACTATGAACAGCTCATCAACAGCCTTTGTGATCAACTAAAAGTGTGGAGGGTTAATTCCCTTTCTTTTGTAGGCAGATTTGAGGTGATCAACTCCATCATCCTGGGTATTCTTGGATTATGGCTCTCTCTCTTTGCTATCCCTGCCATAGTGCTGAATAGAATTGTCACTCTCTGCAGAAAGTTCCTTTGGCAAGGCAAACCTCCTCCTGTAGCTTGGGATAAGATCTGCCTCCCCAAGGGTGAAGGTGGCCTTGGAGTTAAGAACCTAGCTGCCTGGAACTCAGCCTTTCTCTGTAAATATATATGGTTCCTGCAGGATGAGAAAGAAACCCTGTGGACCAAATGGATCCACACCCAGTATCTGCAAGGCAGAAACATAGACTATTTTAGACCCACTCATAACACTTCACATTTTGTGAGGAAGCTCAGAAAGTTGTTTGATGTACTGGTTATAGCTCAAGGCACTGGGGATCAAGCACTGACCCTAGTGAAATCTTGGGTGGTGAATGGAAGATTCTTTACACAGTTGGCTTACAATTTTTTCAGAGACAAAATCCCCAAATGGAAACCTCATAAAGTAGTGTGGGTACTAAACAAAACTAAAAGGTACTCATTCCTGCTGTGGTTAACCCTCAGTAAAAGGCTCTATACCAGAGACAGGCTGAGGTTCATGGATGGGCCCAAGGAATGCCTGCTTTGTCAAAAGGAATTGGAATCACATGACCACCTATTTTTTGACTGTGATATATCCCAGAGCATCTGGCAGCCCCTTAGGAAATGGCTTGGCATCTCCAGAGGATCCTCAACCTTATCCAGGGCTATGAGAATCCTGCAGAGAAATTCTTCCAGACACCATCCTATATGGAAGGCAAGGGCCTTAGCAGTAGTAGCAGCAGTTTACCTTATTTGGAGAGGTAGAAACTCTGTTTTGTTTGATTCAAAAATGCTAGATGTTAGGAGTATTATTGTACAAGTCCAAAAATTTGTATATAGTGCCCTATTTTTTGACAAGAACCTTAGGGAAGGACTGAAAGCATATGAACAAGTTGTATCTTAGGATGCTATGCTTCCTAAGGAGTCTTGTAACTTGATTTTTGTATATTGGGGGCCTGCTAACCAGGGTATGCCCTGTGTACTTGTACAATAATCATTTTTGATATATATATTTACCTCACTTACGGATCAAGAGGGGTTGAAGGAACTAGAAAAAATATCTTAAAAATAGCAAGGGCATGATTGCCACAATAAAAAAATAACCCTTTTTATAATATATCAACTCATAGAAAAGGGTTGTTCATATAACAACCCCCATATATAAATTTATTAAAAGAAAATCTATATATAAAAACTAAACTAATAACTCGCATTCTCTAGGATTTGAACATGGGTTGATATGTTATTAATAGCACATCAAACCACCAAGGCATACAATGAATATATATAAAATAATAAATATTTCAAGACCCTATATTTTTTAGGGCCCTAGGCCCAGGCCTAGTTTGCCTAAGCCTAGGGTCGACTTTTGATGAAGGGAAGGTTTATGAATTGATTTAAAATTAGGTATTTGATTATACAACTCATCATGCCAGGGTGATTGGACTTCCTTTTTGATCTAAAATCCAAAAGATCCAATGGTAAATGTGAGCTTGCATCATTTCTAGATTATTCCTTTATAGATGTTGACTAGGGACACTCACTATTAGAAAGTATAGTCTTGGGTGAACAAATTCCAATTTTATTAGTTATTGAGAGAGGAAAACTTGATACCCATTGGCCAAATTGTCAACCCTCCTAGAGGAAAATGGATCATAATCACCCTTAAGTCCTTTTATCATGCATGATTTTGGAACATTGGAATTGTAGTTTATGATTTGGTGGTGGGAAAAGAATATAACCACGCTAAGCATCATCATTTTATTGGGTTAAGGAAGATTTTTGAAATGAAATATCTTTCAAGTATATATTTTGATTTTAGAGATGAGGAAATGAAATAGTGAAAGGGATGTAATGTAGTACCAAATTATAGATGAGGAATAATTTAATATTTAAAATTTTTGTAAGTTACTTTTTTACTATTATTTATTTTATAATTTTATAAAATTAATATTTGTAATTTATTAAATAATATCCTCTTTAAATATTACACTAACCTACATGAAATTAGTTTAGAATAATATTTTTGAAAAAACTTTATTAAGATTGAGCTTAGATTACACCCTCTTCGACGTTGGGTTGTTGTAATCGATAGATGGTGTGTTGATGAACCCCTTTAATGGGTTTAGAGTTGTGTCAAACCCATACTCATATTATTATCATCTAACCAAAATCAAAGCTTTTGATCCATATTTGCCATTTATATCCCATCACCACTATCAAAGTAATTTCCATCAAAGAAACTAAAGTATCAGATAAACAATCCTTCTCTTGGACCTCATTCTCATTATTTCAAATTGTTTATTTTTTAAGACTGTACCCTAACTAATTGAACTTCTTTGGATATTGGTGTATTTTCCATTGTGGGTCATGCTTTGATTTAGTTACATTGTGCCTTCATTGTGGCTAGCTGAGATCATTGTCATTGTTCTTTTCTAGCCTAATTTTGTTCTACCGATCATAATTATCATCTTGTTTGCTTATTCTATGTCTAGGATACAAAACTAGAGTCCATGGGGCCATCTAAAATCTAGGTGCTTAGTGTAATATTTTTTCAAACATGAATCATTTAATTTGTAAAGAAAAAATGATACATTCTAGATGCTTTGAAATAGAAGTTTAAATAAAATATAAAAGAAAAAAGGGTTAGAGGATGAGTTGTTAATGAAGGATTTAAGAACTATTAGGGTAACCATTTTTTTCTCCAGTAATTGATTAATATTTTCTCGGGTTAATAATTAATCTTGCCATTGTAGTGATATGATTTAATGAATCCTCAAGGATGAGTTCTTTTTGTAAGAAAGGGAGAGGAGTGTGATATCAAATCATAGTTGAAGACCAAAATAATATTTTAAATTTTCATAATAAATTTTTTGTTAGTTAATTTTTAATTGAGTAAAATAACTATTTAGTAATTTAGGGAATAATATCTTATTTAAATAGTGTGCTAACCTACATGAAATCAGTTCAACAAAATATTTTTGAAAAAAATCTTTATTGAGATTAGACTTAGGTTACCCCATCTCCGACTGCATGTTGTTGTAATCAATAAATTATGTGTTGATCACCTTCCATCTACTTTAGGTTAATAAAGTAAAGAATTTCCTCAATCTATAATTTTCTTACATTTCAGTCATTTCCTTTTTTTAATTAAACTATTAGCTATGTTTTTTTCTATCTAGAGTCAAATCGGTAGTCAGGTTCATGTTATTTAGAGAGCTCAGTTCACTATATTTTCCCTTAATATGATTTTATCTATGCATCCTATAATTCCTTAAAAAATAGCTCACATAAATTTGGTATATATTTAGTTTGACAATTATTGTTGAAGCAACGTGCATAACTTTTTGAAGTATTTTTGTTGAGGTAGAATATTTAATTAATATTAGCAATATCTCTATAAATTCATCCAAAAGAAATAAGAATTCCATCAGTAATGATGTTTATCTCATATATGGATAAACCCCTTAGAAAGGAGGCTTTATCGTGAAGAAAAATTATTCTTGTACACAAAAATTCAGATTATAAATTGATATGCAAGCTTATAAAAGTAGCATGGAAGTATGTAGGTAATATGAAAGTTCATTTAGAGATGCTTCACTTGAAAAAAAGGGTTAAAAGAATAGAATTAAGAAAGAAAGGGGCATCTGCCTATGATTTTGTTTTAGAAAACCCAAGGATAAGTTTTTCATCAAATAAGGGCAAAATATGTGATACGGAATGGAGGTTAAGGAATTAGTAGTTTAATCATTAGTAATAATCACTTATTGTTATTTATTTTATTAATTTACTATCATAGATAATTTTCTATTAATGGGGTATACAACCTTGATAAAATTAGTTTAGACTCTTTTTTGTTTTTTGAAAAAGTCTATTGAAATTAGGATTAGGTCACCCCATATTTGACTTCAGGTCATAGTAAGATCCAATTAATATGATTGAAACTTTGCTTGGTTATGGTGTTCTTTTCTCTATGTTTGGAGTTATAACCAATCAACTCCTTCTATGAGTTTGAAGTTGTAATGCGGATAATTTACCCACAAACTATCATTTTTCTTCAAATTTAGTTGTTACCTCTTTTAATTTGTCAGTTATCTTCATTTGTATTTATTAATAGTAAAATCTATAATCATATTTCTATCATATTAAATTTATTTAGTATGGTCCCATACTTAAGAAATCAAAATACTAATCATATTGCTATGAAAGACTTTATGCTTTGATCTTGTGAAATTTTGCCTAGATAATGTAGCTTTTTGTTAGACAAAGAAGGTATCTCAACCGTCTTATGTAAATGATTTTTAATGCCTATATAAGTACTATAGGATAATATTATTTTTTTTTTTTTGCCATGAATAGCTTGGGGAGTATATCTTAGAGGAGTAGCATGCCCTTAGTTTATAGCCAAGTGCATATCACTTGAGTGAAAATGACACGCATATTAATTCCTAGCTCTATGAACAATTCTATTATCATTCATCATTTCTTTTTCTATTGGACTAAGATCTATGTCACACAAAGGACCAAGTTGATCATTTGCGTGTTTGACATTGCTGGTGTTTTTTTAAGGTTTGAATCTTTAAATGCATTCTAAACACTACTTTCACCCACTTTTTGGACATTTTTGGCAATCAAGTTTTGCTAATTTTTGGTCCACATGCATAAATCTCCAATGTGATCATGACAACCGCCCTTAAAATTATATACATAATGTTGAATAACTAAAGGAGCATCTAACCTTATTTGTACACAAATTCGTGTGAATGGACCATGGTCAACATTTACAACACGGATATATACATTAAGCACTATGTCAACAAGATTCATTATACTTTATAGTGTAATAAATGGATAGAATTTGATCAGAAACATTAGATCTCATCCAAACAACATTTTTTTTAATAACCAATGTCTTTAGGTTGATATTAGTATCCCAAAGTCTAATGAATAGAAGCTTATAGTTAATAAAGAAATGAACTTTCAACAAATTATTTCCTTGGGTCATTTTGTAAGGAAACTCAGCACCAAAAAAATTTCCCTAAATATATGGCTTCAAACTTATTTAATGGTTCAAACAGCTGTGTGAGCATTCATATTATAGTTTATAATTACTTTGGGAATCTAATTATAAAGGTGCACAATTCGAATGAACCTAGAATTTTATACTAAATCAGATTAGGTAAAACAAGTTAGGGCTAGCTCAATTTTTCAAAATAGTTTGGGTTCCTAGTGGCATATTTAAGAAAAATAAAGTTTAAGCTAATTTTTTCAATCAAGACCATAAGTAAAAAAATACAATTGAAAACAAAATAATAATAAAAAACCTTTAAGTTCCCCACCCAGTCCTCTCCTCTAAGTCCTCTCTCACTCTCAAGTTCTTAGGTTTTTTATAAAGTAACTAAGGCTCCATAACTCAATGCCTTAACCAGTCAACCTCCATTGTCCCTCTCTTATTTTTTTCTATTGTTTGTTTCATGAAGACAATTTTATTAGCTTCTAGCTATTGCAACTTTTGCATCATGGAAGTTGAGCTTCATCTTCATGTTCTTGCCAGTTGGTTTCTCCATCCACTTTATCTAGCTTGTGCTTGTGGATAATGTATGGTATGATCGTTCAATTTTGTTTTCTTTGAGCTTTTCCTTTATATTCAACCTTGACCTTGATTTCTCCTTCATCGTAAGTCATTGGATTCTTGCTAGCTCACTATATTATTGCCTCTGAAAAGCTAATATTTGCTAATTTTTGAGGTATTAATTAGTGTATGAAGTTGTAATATTTTTTTTTGGCTAATTGGAAATTGAATAATTGCACCTTAAACTTAGTTTTTTAAAATGTGTATAGAGATGACATTGAATTATGAATATATCTTAGGTTTGATTTTTCATCTATGTATTGCTAATTATTGAGATTTTATCTGCGAATTTCTTTAAACATCTTAGTTTTATGTGTTGAATATGAGTTAACATTGAAAATTTGAAATGATGGTTTATACTAAGAATATAGTGCTGTAATAATTTGATTTTTGAAGTTACTAACTTTCCTTGTAGACTAATTTCTTTAAATAGCCTAGTGTATTACTTATTCTTGGGTGTCTTAGCTTCTACTTAGGCATGAAAACATGATAAGGTAGAAAAATGGCCTTTCCATTCTACTTATTTTTTTTTCAATTTAATTTCACTTCTACTCGGATGATTTTAAGAAGTTAGACATTGTCTAAGATGTTTACTTATCAATGCTTCACTTTACATCTTTCATTTTCCTTAGTTGATGCATTTCATGGTATATATCATCTTAGAGTTATTTAATTGGTGTTTTTGATTTGCTTTCAATATGAATTAAATGTTATTTTACCTATCCTTTTGTTGGGATCAAAAAGGAAAATGACGAACCTTTGTAATAAAGTTTTTTCATGTCATGATGGTTTTTACTAAATCATTGTAATGCATCTCCTCTCATGTTTGATTCTTTAAAATGTCTGATATAGGCTTTTCCTAATCCAATACTATTGGGTATTGGGAGTGTTGGCCCAAAGAGTGAAGATCAACCCAAAAGGGCTTTGGATTATTTCCCTCCTAGTTCCACGCTGGGCCGATCGAGGGTGCAGTATAGGAACAATTAACTAACTCCTACCACACAGTATTTTTTCTATCCCTCTCATTTCACCTCTATATATATGGGGCCTTATACTTATTTTAGGGGATCTGAAAATCATTAATACACATTATCACTTTTTCTCTAATTTTTCTTCTCTACTATTTCCTCCCAGCACTCCTTAATTGTTTTAATTCCTCTCTATTTTCTCAATAACCCCTCAGTTCACTAAATACACACAAAAAAAGCACAATCTATGGGGACCTGAATAAAAAAGTATGTCTCCCATCCAATCTTTAGATATGTTTGATCCTAGTACTAGTGACCCCTTTAGAGAGGATAATCTAGTAACTAATTCTAAGCTTCAAGCTATAAACACTGAACTCCAATCATCAATTTAAAAAAATGGGCTTGAACATGCTAGCTCTACTAGCACACACCCTGGGTTAGCTACCACCAACCAAAGAGACTTTTAGATTAGCATTGTCGTGAAATGCTCCAATAGCTTACCCTACAAGAGACTCTAGTGGAGGCTCTAGACCTTCCATAGAGAGAACACAGGACCAGATGAGAAAACGGAGTCTATAGAAGTCATATAACTGAAGAGTACTATAAGTAATATATGATAGGTATGATTTATATTCTTTAGTTGGAGCTTTAATAAAAATATTTAATGTAATTATATGATAAATTTTTCATACTTGATTCCAATTATTATTTTTTCCTACTCTTGAATAAATTTTATAGGTATTTGGAGAGATTGAGATCAAAAGGATTTAAAATACAATAATTGGAACAAATCAGAAACAATAATAAGTGCTTAAAGTATGCAAGGTTGGAAAGATAGACACATTATTTCATGATGAAATATGATATTGGAAACATGCTAAGCATAAAAGTTTTATTTTTTATTTTTATATTTATAAATTATTAAAAAATCAACCCAAATAGAGGTATAATGAAGAAGTTATATCTAAAATATTAAAAATTGACAAAACTATCAAGAGCCACCAAATTCAAGAACTACATGGCCAACCAGTGTTGATTTGCGACTGGGCCCATTATGTTGTTATTTAATAATACTTTTGATTGAGATTTACGGTTAGAAATAGACGGGATATTTTTCATCCATCTTGAGAGAAGAGTTACACTGTTCATCACTATTTATCCCAATTTCCGTCTCTCATCTCAATTCTTCTTCATCAATTCCATTATTTTCTCTTGTAACTCCAAATCAAGATTGGTGGATCAGAGTCCTCCATATTGTAATATCAAGCTTTATTTATCAATTGATTTTTACATCTCTATATCTTTTTCCATATGGTGAGTATCCTTGATATTACAATAATGTGTGGCTAATTTTCTTGTGCTAAGGTGATGGAAGATTTTTTCCAATCCCAATGTCTTGAATTCTATTGTGTATATCCTTATCTAAATTTGTAATTGTGTGAATTGAATTTTTTTGAATGTTAGAGTTAAAGTTTTAAAAACCTTTGATCTCAAGAACTTCCATTTGAGATCGAGAGAAAAGATGGTTAGAAAATCTACAGAATATAATTAGATATTAGGAACGAACAGGTCAAGAGACGTTAATTCAATCTTTACAACAAAAGGGGGAATATTTAAAATTATTGCTTGAAAAATATATAAATCCTGGCTAGAGATATTTGGACTTGTAACTAGTAAAAAGTTTGTTGCAGGTTGAGAAAGTGTAGCAATAATTATCCCAGTTGACACACTAAGCACAAATTTTGAGTTAGGATCTACACGATTATTTAGCATATCATAAATTAGAGAATTTAACTGGAAATTTAGCTATCATTTTTATAATTTAATTTTGATGTTTTTGAATTTTTACATCTTGAGTGTTTTCATTTAGTCATAATTTTTAAAATAATTCTACTATTCAGCTATTTAGTGGTCTAACATAGAGAAGTCCAATCACCATTTTGGTGCTTACTCCCTAGTCTTTGTGGGATGATACCTTGAGTGTTACCTCAATATCATGCACTTGTAGTTAAAGTACATTAAGAAACAACAACTTTCTTTAATCCCTCCTAGGTGAGACAGGAGATAAAGGCATCTAAGTTCAAGAAGGGGGCACAATGGCTGCTAAAATAACAAAGATGACAAAGAATATCATGCGTATGATGGCCACCAGACTAACATAGATGATAAAGAATATCATTTGTGTGATGGTAGCCGAACTAACAAAGATGATAAAGAACATATTACACATGATGGCTGATGAACTAATATAGGAAAATAGGATTTTATTTGTAGGATAATAGAGTAGAAGGTACAAGAAGATTTAGAGGCTAAAGGGAAGAAGAGAAATGGCATAGATGGCTAAAGTTAGCAAACACCCTTCATAAAGGGTATATTTTAAGTGCAAACAAAGAGAATAAGAATTCCATCATTCGAGTCATTTGATGGCTTTATAGATTTAGAAGACCATTTGAATGTGCTTAGAAATACAATGTTGTTGGCTCCAGCATGAGAAGATACCCTATGTAAGGAATTCCTGGGTACATTGAAAGGATCTCCATTGAGGTGGTTTGCCAAACTCAAGGTTGAGTCAATAAGATTCTTTTCATATCTCACGATCACTTTTGTGGAATAATTCGAGAGTAGTGTGATAAAGAGATATAATAGATAAATGAGCTGGACAATGACATTGTCAGATCTTCCTTAATCAAAGGCTTGGCTGAAAAACGATTTGGTTGAGAATCTATACTCGGCCAAGCACAAATCATACACTTCATTGAGAAAATAATGTGTGTGGGAGAGTGGGATTCTCAAACTAATGAGAATATGGATCGAATTGGGTTTAGATATTAGGTAATTTATGGTGAATTAAGAAATTGAATATTTTAATATGATGGAATAAGGATGAGGATGGTTCAAATGTGGTAGAAAAATGATGGCGATGATTTAGTGATGGTGATTTGTTAACTATGATGGTTTGAATGGAGTGTACTAGTTAGCTTACGCATTCAGCAATGGTTTGGTGAGGATGTTAAGCTTTGAAGGTTATGGTTTGGATGAAGGTTAAAGTCGTGGTTTAGGGTTAGGGTTTAGGGTTTTATTTAAATAGGATGATTAAGGTGATGTTTGGTTTGTATGAAAAAGGTTAGGGTTTCGAATGAATGGTTTAGTGTTTCAATTGTGTATATTGAATTAAGAATTTGTTTATCCACGAATTAGAGTAGGATTTTGATGGTAATTATGGAAAAAAAAAATGGATTAAGGAGAGTATAAAATATATGGATTAATCTCTAATTCACGCAGACGAAGAGGTTAGAACTTTCAAGCTAAACCATTCACACATATTCAATTTGCTTGAGTTTGAACTCACATAGAATTCACTTGTATTCAAATTCAATGTTGATATTTAACTTCAATTCAATTCTCAATGCCCATAATTGAAATTCATAGCAAATTATAACCTTTCTACCACTAGCTAAAAGCATAATTCAAAAGATTCGAAGCTAAAAGATATTATGGTACCCTTATGCTAACTTTATTATCCAACTTTACTACTTAATCAAAAAATTAGCTAAATTACTAATAATACTCGAAAATTTTGCAAATAAACTCCCCGTTCACGTGGTCACTTCTTCCATGCATGCCATGCACATACACGTAGACACTTAGTTGCTTGTTTGTTATGTTTCTAACAACATGACCATTCGTTGGTCTTCAAATTTGCGGGAGACACATTCCAAATGAAGAATAATTGATTCCATAATCATGAAAGCCAATTCTTGAGTGTTTTCTCCTGCATCATTCTCCCTTTGTTGATTTGAATTTGCCCTCAAACTTGCATCGCCATACTAAAGGCTAATATCTACAACGTTGAATGTCCTTGATACCCCACTATATGAATCTGGCAAATCGAGCTCATAAGTAGTCTCTCCAAACTTTTGAAGTAATTTGAAATGACCTTTCTCCCTTGGCATAAGCTTGTGTTTCCTTATATTAGGAAATCTCTCCTTCCTCAAGTGTAACTATGCTAAATCTCCTGGTCAAAAAACATGTTAGCTCCTATGCTTGTTGGCTCTTATCTTGTACACTTCATTTTTCTTCTCAATATTGTGCTTGATTTTTTGATGAAGCTTTTGAAAGAAATCCACTCTCTATTGTGCATCATAACTATTCACTTCACCCTTCTTCAGTGGCACCATATCAATCGGCATGTATGGATTAATACCATATACTATCTCAAATGGACTTGAGCTTGTTGTAGTAGAAGGACTTCGATTATAAGCAGACTCTGCATGTGATAACTTAACATCCCAATATTTAGCACTCTTACTCACCAATCCCCTTAACAAGGTACCCAAAGTTCTATTAGTAATTTTGGTTTGTCTATCCATTTGAGGATGATGCGATGTACTAAATAGAAGCTTCGTTCCTAGCATGTGTCATAAAGTCTTCTAAAAATAGCTTAGGAACTTCCCATATCTATCTGAAACTATACTTCTCAGAATTCCATGCAACCTCATGATCTCCTTGAAGTATAAATTAGCAACAAGGGTAGCATCATCGGTAATGTCACATGGAATAAAATGATCCATTTTGAAAAATCAATCCACTACAATTATAATAGAATCCTTGCCTCATTGTGTCCTAGGTCCCAAAATAAAATCTATACTAACACCTTCGCATGGTTGAGTAGGCACAGGTAAAGGTGCATATAACCCTCTATGAAAGAAATTCTTGCTCCTCTGACATGTAACACACCTGGAAACCATGGATTGTACTCCCATTTACATTATTGGCCAATAGAAATATTCTTATAACAACTCCAAAGTCTTGTGAACTCTAAAGTGTCTTGCGATTCCTCCTTCATGCACCTCTTTGATTAGAAAGTCTTGAACTGAAGTCTTCGGCACACATGATTTGTTGTTCATGAATAAGAACCCATCTTGAATAACATAAGATTTAGAACTCCCTTGTTTCTTGCACTCTTCAAAGATCATAGTAAACTCATCATCCATGGCATATTGACTCTTCAACATCTCAAACCCCAAAACCTTTACATCCATCATGGTAAGTACCGTGGTCCTCCTCAATAATGCATCTGCCACGACATTTTCTTTGCCATCCACATGTCTTGTAGAGAACATAAATATTTGTAAGAAGCTTATCAACTTAGCATGTCTCAGACTCACCTTCTTTTGACCATGTAGATACTTCAGACTCTCATGATCCGAATAAAGTACAAAAGGCTTGGGTCTCAAGTAATGACTCCATGTCTCTAAACAACGCACAATAGTATAGAACTCTATCATAGGTTGAATAGTTAAATATTGCGTCATTCAACTTCTCACTGAAGAAAGCAATCGACTTCCTTTCTTGTGAAAGCACACCCCCAATACCTACACCACTTGCATCACATGTTACTTCAAATAATTTATCGAAATAAGGTAAAGATAATACTGGTGCATTTGAGAGCTTTGTCTTCAAGTCTTTAGAATCCTTTATCGCTTGATCATTCCAATGGAACTCTCCTTTCTTCATCAACTATGTGATAGGTGCTATAATGGTAGAGAAGTCTTTGATGAACCTCCTATAGAATGAGGCTAACCCATGAAAACTTCGTGGACATTAGTAGGAATAGGCCACGATTGTATAGCTTTCACCTTTGACGGATCAACTCGAATACCATCTCCACTCACAATATAACCAAGAAATATCACCCTCTCCATCATAAAATCACACTTCTCCATCTTACCATAGAGCTTCACCTCTCTAAACTTATCAAATATCCTCTTCAAGTCTTGTATGTGCTCAAACTCACTCTTACTATATACCAAGATATCATTGAGGTAAACAACAACAAAGACTATAAGGAATGGTCTAAGCACATCAATCATAAATCTCATGAAGGAAATTGGTGCATTACATAGCCCAAATGGTATCACCAACCACTAATACAACTAGTACTTTGTCTTGAAAGCTGTCTTCCACTCGTCCCCTTCCCTTATTCTCATTTGATGATAACCGCTTCTAAGATCAATCTTCAAGAACACCTTTTCACCATGAAACTCATCTAAAATTTCATCCAATCTTGGAATCAGAAATCTGTACTTGATTGTGATGTTTTTGATTGCTCTCAAATCAATACACATTCTCCATGTACCATCCTTCTTAGACACCAACAAATTTGGAACCCTACATGGACTCATAATATCCTGAATATAACCTCGGTCTAACAACTCTTGCACTTGTTTTTGTAGCTCCTTAGCCTCCTCTAGATTGCATCTATAAGATGACTTATTTGGTAATGGAACTCATGGCATAAGATCAATAGCGTACTCAATACCTCTCAAAGGAGGTAGCCCACTTGGCAACTCTTCCGGAAATACATTGACAAATTCTTTCAATAATTGTTGTAATTTTGGATCCATATTAGCATTCTCCCCTTGTTCGACCTCTTTTGGCACTAATTCATAGCATATCTTCTCATCTTTTATTGCTTTATTCATCTCACACTCTTTAAGGATCAACAATTCCATGTTACTCTTCTTTCTTCTCTTCCTACACTCAACATCTTCTTTCTTTTTTTTTCTTCTTTTTGTTGCTTCACGCTCTCGGTTCCTTCCCCTTTTTCATTCCTCAAAACCGAATCCTCCCCATCTAGATTAGGTTTTAGCTTAAACATATTTGGACCCTTGCATACTACATACTCATTAAGGACCCCATCATACATAGCCTTCCTATCAAATTGCCACAGCCTCCCCAACAAAATGTGACAAGCATCCATAGGAAGAATATCGCATAAAACATCATCAAAATAATTTTCAATCTTAAAAGAAATAATAGTTTGCTTGTTTACCCTTATGCCTTTGTCTTTGTTGAGCCATTAGAGTGAATATGGTATTAGATGACCCTTGGTCTCCAAACCGAGCTTGCTTACCATCTTCTCACTAGCAACATTAGTGCATGAACCACTATCAATGATGACTTCACACACTTTATCACCAACTCTACACTTGGCCTTGAAAATCTTCTCCCGTTGAGTAAGTAAAGGTTGTTTTTGTACTTGTATCACCCTTCGCAACAAGTAGCAATCCACTTGGCCTTCTTCCAAAGCATCCTCCAGGCTATCACTTTCCTCTTAAAAGTCCTCATCAAGGTCTTCATTCTCTTCATAAGCCTGCATATTTGCTATCTCCTGCAAAGTTAATGCCCTTTGGTTTGGGCAATCCCGAGCAAAGTGGTCATGACCTCTACATTTGAAGCATTGCTTTTTCACCTTATCAACCACTTGATTGTTGCCCTTTTCTTCACAATTGAAATTTCTAGCATGTTCTTGGTTTGAGGCTTGAGAAATTGGTGTCTTTGACACACCCTTGAAATTTGAACCATATGGAGAATTGGTTGACTTACTTGGTGGCTTTGTCCTCTTCAACTATCTCTCAAACTTGATGGCTAACTTGGCTAGGTCTTCAAACACTTCATAAGGGTACACATCTACCTTCTCCCAAAGATTCATATTTAAACTCCTGATGAATCATGCACACCTTTGTTCTTCTTGTTCTTGGACATCACGTATAAGAGCTAGCCTTTCAAAATCCCGAATGTACTTTTCAACTCCAAGTAACCCTTGCCTCAACGTAGTCATTTTTATAAAATTTTCTTGCTCGTATTATCGAGGCACAAAATTATTCTTTAATTTTTCCCATGACCTAATCTTTGATTTTTATTCTCTCTCCCATCTCCTTTTTAAGTTATCGTACCACACTCTAGTAAATTTTTTAAAATTTAATATCGCTATTTGACACCATTTCTCGTCATCAATTTCGGGCCGAGATTACCTTCAAAGTCGGAAAGATTAAATTGGATTCCTTTTTCCACATCATCATAAGTTTTCCTTGAAGTGTCATGTGGCCTTACGTAATTTTCCACACTCTCTTCTTCTTTTTCCACCCGGTTTTGTTCCCTTCTCACGTGCCCTTCCTCCACTTGTTCCTTTCAGTTTTGTGGATGTACAAGGGACTTGTAGGCTTGGGAAGCTTATATTCTCCCTACTTGAAATTTTACCTCCTTGATTTCATCCATCAAGGTATTAAGAAAATTTATCAAGTCTTCTCCTTGGTTCTCCATCCTTCTCATTATCAACCGAACACAACTCTCTCAAAGATGCCCTTAAGTGCTTGGTCCTCTTGTGTTTTTTTCATGAATTCTTGGATATTATTGAAGATGGAACACTTTATTGATTAATCTTGAAGAATATTGAAAGAAAGATTGAATCTTGATTGCAATTCCACCAATATATGGCTTTGATACCAAAATTAATGTGTGTGGGAGAGTGGAATTCTCAAACTAATGAGAATATGGATCGAATTGGGTTTAGATATTAGGATGAAGGCTTATTGATGATGAATTAAGAAATTGAAGATTTGAATATGATGGAATAAGGATAAGGATGGTTCAAATATGGTAGAAAAATGATGGTGATGATTCAATGATAGTGGTTTGTTAATGATGATGGATCGAATGGTATGTACTAATTAGCTTATGCATTCAACAATGGTTTGGTGATGATATTAAGCTTTAAAGGTTAGGTTTTAGATGAAGTTTGAAGTCTTGGTTTAGGGTTAGGCTTAGGGTTTGATTCGAATAGGATGATTAAGGCGATGTTTGTTTTGTATGAAAAGGTTAGGGTTTCAAACGGATGGTTTAGGCTTTCGATTGTGTATACCAAATTAAGACTTTATTTAATCATGAATTAGAGAAGTATTTTGATGGTAATTATGGCAGGAAAAATATGGATTAAGGAGATTAAAAAAGATATGGATTAACATCTAATTCACACAGATGAATAGATTAAAATTTTCAAGCTAAATAGTTCACACAGATTCGATTTGCTTGAGTTTGAACTCACATAGAATTCACTTGTATTCAACTTCAATGTTGATCTTTAACTTCAATTCAATTCTCAATTCCCATACTAAACATTCATAGCAGCTTATAACCTTTCTACCACTAGCTAAAAGTATAATTCAAAATATTCCAAACTAAAAGGTAGTATGCTACCTTTATGCTAACTTTATGCTACTTTATACTAACTTTATTATCCAACTTTACTAATTAATTAATAAATTAGATAAATGACTAATAATTCTTGAAAATTATGAAAATAAAATCCTCATGCACGTGGCCACTCCTTCCATGCATTCCATGCACATACACGTAGACCTTAGTTGCTTGTTTGTTACGTTTTTAGTAATATAACCATACGTTGGTCTTCAAATTTACGGGAGACACATTCCAAATGAAGAATAATTGGTTCCATAATTATGAAAGCAAATTATTAAGTGTTTGATCCTACATCAGAAAATATGTGCAAGAGAGGATAAACACTAAGGAAATGACTAAGGTGATGTGGCCGATTGGCAGAAAAGCAGACACACCATCAACGCTAAGATATAGGACAAATAAGGAAGTATATAGGCAAGAAGAGAGTCACGTGAAGCCAATGGTGCAAACAATTGCATGATGACTCAAAATGGCAACATTTGATAAATACACACCTTCAGTGGCCAGCCTATAACACATATACAATGTTGAAAATGGTTACAAACATTCCTAAGACCAGTTACCATACACGCTAACATGAAGTATAAAAACCTTCATATGTGCATATCACAATGATTATGGGGATAAAATTAATGAATAGAGAAAATTAAAGGACATAGTTGAAGATTTAGTCCATAAAGGTCATTTAAAGCACAATGTGCAACCATCAATGGTAAGACAAGAGATGGGGATGACACATCAACTACCTCCTCCGCCTCAGATTAAGGGACCTTAGAAAAGAATACACACCATTACATGAGGATATTCCTTAGCTAGGACTAGCAATGAAAACTTAAAAGCGTATGTTAGAGAGGCTGAATTCCATTAAAAAAAAGGCCGAGAATAGGTGATTAAGAAGTTAGCTTCAAAGCAAAGGACGAGAGGTCGGGCATGGATGGATATCACTATGATCCTTTAGTAATTAAAGTATAATTTTCTAATTGCATAATTAAAAGGGCTATCATGGAAAAAATTATTTCAATGGATGTCTTATTCAAATAAGCTTATAAGTAAATATAGTTGCCAAAGAAATGCTTGGTAAAAAAATACTACACCCCTAGTGGGGTTCACATGCAACATCATAAAATCTAGGAGAGTGGTGGATATCACTATGGCAGCTAGCCAGCTGGGAGTAGTGAAGAGTATATAAGCATAATTTATGATAATTGTTTATCTATTGATCTATAATATGATATTAGGATGATAAACCCTTAACAAACTCTATACCAACATTTTTATGCCTGGATTATTAATGAGATTCCTAGTCAATGGAGGATTGGAAGAGGTTTAGGGTGATAGAAGGACTACTCATTAGTGCTATATTATTGAAGTAAGGGGCACCCTTGGAAAATAAAACACTAAGAAACCATGGAAAAGCTTGGTATTAGAAGGCATAAATGTCCTTAGGGAAGGAATCTAGGTTGCTATATAGGTAGAAGAAAAATACTTAGGGGATACATGTAATATCCTGAATTTTAACTAAACCTAATCCTGAGTGATTAATATTGTAACCTAATTCTAATCTTAAAAAATATAGTTTTTATTTACCTTATTTTTTATAGACCTAAATATTAATCTAGTCCAAAACTAAATTTTAGATATGTTATATTTTTTACCTAAACTAAACCTCAAAAATTTGTTAATTAAATCATCCTAATACCTTAACCTAAATTATTTAAACCTAATTCCAAATCCTAACCCTAAACTTATTTCACTGTCCTCTTTATTTTTCTTTCATTTTCCCCTTTTCTTCTCTTTTTCCTTTTTCCACTAGCGATTGAAATATTTTCCTTCTCCTGCTTCCTTTCTTCTTGCTTGTGATTTCTTCCCTGTCCAGACCATGCCTCTACTAGGCTACGCCCAATCACGCATTAACTTCCACTCCTCTTATTCCTTGCATGTATTTTCTTATCGAAACCCTTATCAATTGTGTTGCTTCGTCCCTTCCCATCTCACCTTCTCCTCCCTCATGCATATCTCTATATATATGGCACATTAAATGCGAACCATCTCTTCCTTCCTTTATTCTTTCTATCAAAAATTCACACCACTACAAGGATAACCTTTCTTCCTTCCTTTACCCTCCTCACCATTGCCAAAACAACCCCTAAAACCACCTCTTATAGCCTTTGTCATTCGCTCACCCCAAGTACTGGCAACCTCCACCATACCCTCACCTATACCACCAACAAAACTCACCAAGCATACCTCTTAACCTTTAGAAAACTCCACCGACACACCCAACTTTTCAATATCCCTTGATCATGGGTGATCCACACCAAAACCATGCCTAAACATCGACCAACAATTCCATTCTCCACCCTCTCCATTCAGTACCAACCATCGCAACCCGTACCTGCCACCTTTGGCCACATTCACCAAAGCATACACCATATTCGACCTCCTCTACCATTCCACCCTCTTGTGAACTGGCCAAATACACTATTACTCACCCCTCCCTTAGACCAAACTAGCAATTTCTCCCTTTTTTATTTTTACACAATTGACTGAGCACCCTATCTTTATTGAGCAAAGTTTTTTGAAGCACTCTCTTTAGTTTGGTTTCAGTATTGTCCCTTTCTTCCACCCTAATTTTCCTTAGATATTATCTTAATGATATAATTAGAATCTAATGGTGTTTTATTATGGTTTCTTAGGTGATATTCCAGAGGTTCTGGAAGAAGCAGAATAGGAAAAGTGTGCTTAGAGGTTGGAGTCCTCTTTGTAAGGATATTAGTCGTTGTTTAGGGTTTTGATTTTATTTAATTATTTTTATTATGTCACTAAATAAATGTTGTATGGTATTTTATGAGAACATGAAATTATATGTTGAGAAAGGAGTAAGTATGAAAATCATATGATATCATTAAGATAATGTTTTGTGTAGAAAACCCTAAGAATATCAATAAGATATATATATTTGTAACATGGGATTAATAAAGTATGATAAGTGGTGGATATAATTATATGTAATATGTATGGTGATAAATGGAGGACTTAGAATATATGATACCAAATATACAAGTTTTTTTGCGAAAAAATGGCATTTGGTTATCCTTAAGAGCATTATATTCATTATGGGTTTAATATGGAATTTATAGTATTCTAACATCTTAGATAATTTAAAATATTATAAGGGTAATCATATGAAAATTTTGAAGTAATATTAAATAGCATAAGCTCCACAAAATTAGAATGATGCTAAATTTAGGAATATTAATTCTAAAAGTAGGGATGTTATTATCACATATGTGAAACGTTAGATTTAGATCACAATTTTTGGACATGTTATTAATATTGGTATTTTATGGATGTATATGGAATTTGGTAACTATATGAGAATTATGGAAAAAGTTATGATTAAATTGTAGCATTAAGTGTTTTTTTGGTAATTAAATGATTTTCATACCAAAATTGGAAGATATGTACATAAGTGTTTACAAAGACTCAAAACAAAACAACCAGTCAAACAAAAAATCAACTTAAACAAACTACGAACAAAAACTTAATAAAAAACCCTAATGGTCTAAGGAGCTTAAGTACTGTAATACCTCACTATCTCTGCTCCCTTCATGCCTTACAAAAACCTCATGCATAATTTTTTTGATCAATATATCTAGTGCAACTTGCTTTTGTTGGAAAACCATGATGTAGCATTAAGGTTTTATAAGCATCGTGAATAGTAACTTTTGATATAGGGTTATTATTGCATGTGTAAGATGTGACAGTTAGACCTTGAATTTAGGTATGTTAATAATAATAATATTAAAGGAAGAGATACTAAATCTAGTGAATAGAAGAATAATCAAGAAGAATTTATGCCTAAAATGTGAAATTAGGGTTTTTCAGAAAAATATAAGGATCTTAACCTTTGAGGATGGCCTTGTTATAACATGTTGGTGCTTTGCTTACCTTAATTATGTTTTGTACCTATAAAATCAACCATGAATCAATCATTAACCACATAAAGTGAAAGATCACATGAGTCAAGACCGACTGTACCTATCGGTTCCATCAAACGAGAATAGTGGTTGGGAGTGTCTTGTCTCAGGGTTGTATTGATAATCGTTCCATCGGTAAATAATAGTGGCCATGATAATTTTTCTTTGGGGTTTTATATTGATAATTTTTCCACTAATTGAGAATATTGGGGTCTTGAACTCAATCTAAAATAAATCATGAGAATGATTATAATCATTGATAAGATATTAATCACTTAAAGTGGAAAACTAGGTGATTTAAGATCAATTGTACCTATCTATTCCACCAAAAGAGAATAGTAGCCCAAAGAATCTTTTCTTGGGATTATATTAATAATCATTCAATCGGTAGAGAATAGTGTCTAAAAGCATTTTTCCCAAGGGTTGTATATTGATACTATTCCACCTATTGAAAATAGTAGGGTCCCTAAACTCAGCGTAAATAAAATAATAGATTATTTCATATCTAATAATGAGACCTAAATCAGTAACTACCTTGTACTACTTTATGTCCTTCACATATATGTATACTTTCTATTGTAAATCTATGTAATTATCTATATCTCTTACTCGATAGTATTGCCATCTTGTTTAATACGTAGTGCATTGATCACCCTTTTTATGGGTGTTGCTCATTTCTATGAGTAGATGATCCTAATGCTTTTGTGTAGGTTGTTGAGGACCCATTGGATAATTTTTTTTTGCCAATGATGCATTGTATGGGGTAGAGTGATTTTATGTACTAGGGTTTTGGGCGTAGAATCATATTATCCGGATGATGGTTTTACTTGGATACCTTTTTGGACTTCTAGATCCACATTATCCCTTTTGTCTGTATTTTGTTATGGTACTTGGAGTTAATCTCCAAACTCATAATTATATTTATGAAGCTACTCTCATTTTATATTTATCTTAGTTTAAATTTTAATCCTTTTGTCTTGTGATTGACATAAAAATGGTGAAGTAAGTTAAAATTATGTCAATTACATCGTTAACACCTAGTTATTTTGGTATTATATTTTAGATGCAAATAAAAATTTTTAGTAGTAAAATTTGGAGTGTTACAATAAAAATCATAAAGTGACATAGGTAAAGACATCATTAAAGTCGACAAGGAGGAGCTATTAGCAATTCTCACAAACAACAATGATATATTTGCTTGGTAAGTGTCGGACTTGGAGGAAATTCCTCCTGAAAACATTGAGCATCATTTAGACATAAAAAAATGTATTTACACTGATGAAACAAAATAAAGGGTTCATCAGATAAAAAAAACATAAGGAAATTAGAGAGGAAGTGGAGAAATTTCTCTCTGTAAGCTTTATTTAGGAAGTAAAACATGTACTATGAATTGTTACCTGCTCCTCATATTGACTGATTGATTGACTCAATGACCAGCTAGGAGAGGCTAAGCTTTATAGATTCTTTCTCCGAGGATCATCAAATCAAAATTTTTGATGTTGACAACAAAAAATCACCTTTATCACAGATGGCGAGCTTGTTGTTATAGGGTGATATCGTTCAGACAAAATAATGCTAGGGAAACTTTTTAAAGACTGGTAAATGCAACATTCCAAAAGCATATAGAAGCTTATGTTGATGACATAGTCATGAAAAGTAAGAATAAGGAAACCCACATACAAGAACTCTAATATTTGTTTAATACTTTCAAAAACTATCAAATAAAATTAAATCCCACTAAGTGTGTGTTTGGAGTTGGAGCCGGCAAATTCCTAGGTTTCATAGTGTCTAATAGGGGTATTGGTGTAAATTTAGAAAAGGTTTTCACCATCCTATATATGTAGCATCTGATGGGAAAAATAGACATTTAGCAACTAATAGGAAAACATGTTTCATTACACATGTTCTTGTTCAGAGGAGTGGATAAGAGTTTTCCCTTATTTAAGCTTTTACTAGTGAAAGATAATTTTCAATGGACACGCGACTGGTAGAAACCATTTGACAATCTGAAAGCCTATTTGTCTAAATTTCCAACCCAACCACCTTGCTGGAAGGAGAAGAGCTATTCTCATACCTTCCAGTATTGAAGTAAGTTGTCTATTCTCTTCTTATTAGAGAAGAGAAGATGCTATGACCGAAGCAAAGAGACTTGTCTATTACACTAGTAAGGTTCTCATTAATAATGAATGTCGGTACTCTAAATTAGAGAAAGTGACCTATTCCTTATTGATATTGATCGCCTCTAGGAAGTTGAAACCTTATTTTTATACTCATTCTATTATGGCTTTAACTAACATTCCTCTCAAGACCATTCTATATAAACTAGAGAACTTAGGAAGAATGATGGTGAGGGTTGCTGATTTAAGCATATATGATATCTAGTGTAGACCTAGACCTACAATTAAAGGAAAAGCTCTAGCAAAATTTATTGTTTAATGTTAATTTGAGGCTGATCCCCAACTTTCATTTATGCTAAGGGAATATAGGGAATGGACGTTATATGTTGATAGAGCATCTAACTGTAACACCCCAAGCCAATACGACCATGAGGGGGCTACCTTAAAATGCTTTCAGATTGATCAACTGATTCCACATATCAAAACGAGTCTTTTTAGCATGCTTTGTCCTCATTTACACACTTTCTAAGAAATTTTCTAAAACTTTCCATAATGGTCACCCATCCAAATAATTGCTCCATGGCCAGCACATTTAACTGTAAAGTTCTTAGAACAAAATCACCAAAAGAATAGTATACCATATTAATATAAGTAGCCATATCAATCTTTATAACACTCCCCTCAAATTGGAGGTATTACACCAACAGTTTTGACATTAGGTTTAACGTGGTCTTGATTGATCTGAATGGTATAGTTGTCAAATATGCACTAAGATTCAGATTCACTACCACTAATAATGAAGGAGAGTATGAAGCTACTTTAATTGGACTCATAATAACACATGTCCTAAGGGTAGAAAATGTTAAGCTCTATAGTTACTTAGCATTAGTCATTGGACAATAGGATGAACGATATGATGTTGGAGAACCTAGCATGAAAAAAGAATAGCGAAGCTGATCAAAATGACAAAACACTTTTCCTTTGTTGACATTGCTCAAATACTACGAGTGGTCAATCTAGTTTGACGTACTACCCTAGTTAACCTTGGCCAATACATCTTCATCAATCAAGACAGTTAAATAGAATACATGACAATAAGATTGAGGGAAAAAAGTGAATCCCAAGAAGAAAATTTTGATATTTCAAAAGTATTGACTCCAAATGAATGAATAAAAGAGCTAATATATTAGTTAGAAGAGGGAATTACACTAGCGGACAAAAATAAAGCATTTGATCTAAGAGGAAGGGTTGTGAAATATTTTATAGCCGATGGGGAGTTATATAAGTGTTCGCAGACCATGGTTATGCTTTAATGCCTATCTCAAGGGAAAAACTATATTAAAAGAAATCCACGCTAGAATATGTAGCTTGCATCACGTTGCCAAGTCCCTCTTTACTAAAGCTTTACACCATGGATATTACTGGAAGACCATGTACCAGGATGATAAGGCAATCATATGACGATGTTAAGAATATCAAAAATTTACCTTGGCACAACAAATTCCTATTTTAGAGCTTCAATTGATTATAAGTTTGTGGCTATTTACCATATGGGGAGCTTATATTTTTGGACCACTTAGTCCTAATAATGATAGTACTTGGAATTAATATTATCAGTTATGTCAATATATTAATGTGATGTTTCCTAAGCTAACATATTGAGTGTAGGTATTGTCCAAAAAAAGATTAATTATTGTTGCTATTGATTATTTCACAAAAAGGATAGAAGTAGATGTTCTAGCTCAGATCATTGAAAAGTGAATGACAAGGTTTTTATTGAAAAATATAATAAGCCAGTAAGAGAAGTAAAAATAGGCTTTAATGAGATAAATATTATGCAAAGAGAACTAATAATTTGTTGCAAGTTTGGAGTGCCACAAGTAATTATTATGGATAATGACCGATAATTTGATAACAATAAGTATAAATAGTTTTGCAAAAACTAAGGAATTGATCATAGATTTACTTTAGTAGCTCATCCACAGGCAAATTGCATTAATTGTTTTTCACAAGAACCCTTAGTCCAATAGAATGGACTCCTCATTAGGACCAATTTAGTGTAATAGTTGGGCTAAGCGTTAGAATAAATAAAATATTGGAAGCATTGAGATGCTTAATGAGCGGAGTTAAGAGAGGTTGGGTGGATGAGCTTACATCAATATTAAGGGACATCAAGAAAATAGTAAAGAACCCAACAGGTGAAACTCCTTTCGGTTTAGCTTTTAATGTTGAAGTGGTCATTTCAACGAAGAGATAAACCAAATCATATAGAATCAGTCAATATAATCATAAAGATAACGAATAATCCTTCAAAATATAGAAGGAATTACTCAAGGAATGAAGAGATATAATACAAATACTACTCATAAATTACTGACATTTAGTAGCTTCATAGGATAATAAGAGAGTAAAGCCCACAGATTTGAGAGTAAGAGACTGAAAATTAAGGAAGCTAAGTTCTAAAGCAATGGTCATTGGAGAAAACTTGCAACTAAGTGAGAAGATCCATATCAAGTTATGGAGCAAGTTGGGTTAGCAACCTTTATATTATCCAATAAGGATGGAAAATACTTAGCCAAAACCCAGAATGTGAAACACTTAAGAAAACATTATTTGAAAAAATTACTCGAGGCTTGTTTGCATAATAACATTGTTACATTTACATCCATTTCATTTGTTAATTTCCTTTTCTTTAACATTTGTTAATAAAAGAATAAATTATCATTCCTCACTAATTCTGTAACAACGATGTCTTATGCACAATTTAAATATACAATCCCTCTAAAAGGTGGTCATCAGCGAGGTAAAAGTTAAAAGATATCATTTTTGAATGGAGCAGTAGTCCAAAAATAAAGGATGAATCAATAAATTAAGAAAGTGCTTAAAGAGGTCCATTGTTGACATGTCCTCCAACAAATGGCACCCGTATAAGAAGCATGTTATCATTATCCAAGCATTGGGAATGAACTATGTCAAGCTAAGTCAACATGCTTGGAGGAATTCCTTCACGAAAGGATGTAAGGGAAAATAGAAGCAGGCATAAAGAGCCTCGGCATACAAGAATATGCACTTATTCGACAGGATATTAACCTCGCCCAATAGATAAGGTGCAATTCGAGGAAGAGAAGAGGGAATATAGTATTTTTATGAAAATGCTCGAGTTGAGGGTTGGTAATATTGTTAGGAAGGAGAGTGTTTGAATTGAGTAAGGAAGATTTAGCTAAATTGACAAGTGAATAATAATAAGAAAAAGGTGAAAAGGTTGAGAGTTTTGTAGTTGAAAGGATCATTAAAGACGAAGAAGGTAAAAGAGAAATGTATGGTGTTGTAGATGTAAGTGAAGATTTAAAAGAGAGTTTTAGAATTATTAAGATCTTTTAGGAAAAGATCCCTCAATATATTAGGATATTTACTAGCATGGCACAAATATTGGTGTTTGTGCGACAACAATGTGAACTCCACAAGTGAGATTTCCCTTTGAAAGCTAGTGATATTTCACACCTCCGCTTATAGCAACTATAGGAGGAGTTGTTATAATGTCTATGGACGGAGATAATATTGGTATGGACAATATCCTAACAAATGATGGAGATAAAATTGTAAGGGTTGAAGGTTTGAAGATAAAGAGAAAAAAATAAAGGTAATTGGAAAACGTCAATCACAAAGGATAAAGAAGAAGAGAATAAATGAAAAAGGGATGTGTATATATATAGCGGTGCAAGCTTATTGAATTGACCTCATTTTCAATTGAGAGGATGAATAATTTTCACTCATTAATGACACAATATCCTTAGTAATATCATCTTAGAGAAAATAAAACATAAAATCAAACCTCGATCTCCGCTTGCTCTTTACCTTTTCTTATATAGAATAACAATGTATAAATTAATGGTCTTTAATGACCTAGGAAGTTGGTTCCTTTTTTAGTAATTGATGAATGAATTATGTGGTCGTCATTTAAAGAGATTTTATATGATCTGAAAACATGGGGGAAATTCAATGAAGATTAATCAAAAAGACTCATTTTGAGTACCATTTTACATTTTACTAAAATTTAAAATTTACATTTTACAATAACTGATAAAATTGGTGTAGTTTTATTTTTCTCTCAGTAGAACTTGTTGACAGACTTTATTAATGAGATTTAGTTCTCCAAAACTCGCTTATGTATATATGTCATGTCGAATGGTATCTTTACTATTATACTTTTAAGTGATCGATGGAATTCTTACGTAATCCCATTTGTAGGTAGTTGATAGCCTCTTATAGTTAACATATGGTTATTTTGTAATTTTGTGTTGTATGCTAATCTTCTCAATTATAAGCTATTGGTTGTCTTTTTATCAATATTGTAAATGGATAATGGATATCTTATTTTTGTAAATTCACAATGTGGACCGTAGGCAAATCATTGAAGTTTGGCTTACCGACTTTGAAGGGGCAACTACCTGGTGCACATGGTCATTAGCAAATCATTAAAGTTTAGCCTATCTACCACATGAGAGGGACTAATATGATGTATGAAGTTTTGAAGGGAGCGATGATATAGGTCTTTACCAAACCAATACTGCTGGGTCTTGGGAGCTCCAACCTAAAGAGTAAGGATCAACTCAAAAGGGCTATGGATATTTCCTTTCTAGTTCCACGCCGAGTAAGTCGAGCATGTAGTATAGGAATAATTGGCTCACTTCTAATGCACTATATTTTTCCCATTTCCTTCCCCCTCATCCCGCCTCTATACATATGGGGCCTTATATTCATTTTGAGGGATCCAAAAATCATTAATGCACATTTTCACTTTTTTTCTCTTCTCTCTCATCTAAGATTTTATCTAGGCACTCCTTAATTGTTTTATATCCACTTTATTTTCTCAAGATCCCCTTGATTCACTAAATAGACACAACATTGTCAATTGTTAGTGTGAGCTTGTTCTTCTTCTTATTTTTTTCGTAAGCATTGTATGTATGTAATCCATTAATCTCAAAATTCAAGGAAGTTAAAAGTATTTCTCAAGTAAGCAATTAAGAAACACTCAAAGTTGAGACACCTACTCAATGGTTAAAATCCTTTCTTAAGTCCTTTATACATTTTATCAAAAAACTACAGGACTTGCAATTCTAAATTCTAGTCATCTTGTTCTTATTTTGATTGTTTTTTTTTCTTAAACTTATACATTTAAAAATTGTCAGTTAGTGAGGTGATATTACAACTATAGAGCAATCCTTGAAGATTTGGAGAATATAGAGTAAGATAGTAGTAAATTAAGCTTTATTTTATTTGATTAATCTAATTTTACTTTATACCATTTAATCTTTTATCAATTCTACTTGATATAATATTATTTCTAACTACTGATTCATTTACATTTGAATTTGAATAGATGTGGATAAGAAATTCATTGTGGAGGCAGAGGCGGGGTATGCTTGTAACACCCTCAAATTTTGAATAAAAAAATTTTTGCCGGAAGATATCTCAAAAGCATTTATAAAAGCAAAACTGAAGAATGTTATTGCCACATCAACTATAAGAGATGTGTGATCATAACCTAGACCGTGCTTGATGCAAGGCAAAATAAAAAAACCACAAAAGAATGCATGCTTTTCTAGATAATACAACAATGCTAATAATAATAAAGATAAGAAAACTATTATAGATAAAATATAGAGTTTACAAAATCCAAATACAAGGCTCAAAACTAAGAGTTTAAATATCTGGAAGAACTAAAAACATCCCAACACAGTGGGCAAAAGTACATCTAACCGATTAGTCTAACTCTCAAATAAATGGGCATGTAATTCTTGAACTCCAATCAATGACTAGCTACTGACTCACAAACACATCTGCAAAATACTCTACCTAAGAATCATAACCTTGAAAATCATCCTATGCTCACTGGACTAGAAGCCGGATCATCACAGTGTCCACATAAATGTAGTATCAATACTAGTAAAACAGACTACCTAAACATATAGTAAGGGATCATGTTACACATTGAAGTCACATAGTAGCATGGTGATAAGCACACTAACATGAAATATCACTCAAACTCATGAAAGAAAAAAACAAGGAATGCTTTTATAGAAATCATGGAAGAATAATAATGCAAATCATGCATTAGAATCACATAATGTAAACCATATTATAATATCCTTCCTTTAGTGGTCACATAAATTTTAGTTATTAAGATAATTTGTTCAACCACACTCAATTATCTACCATGAAAAAAAAGTCATGGCAGTATACATACACAATGGGATACTACAACCACCACACAATATCAGGATACATTGAAGGGGATTTTCTATGGGTATACCACACCCACCAAAAATCGAATGCACCTATCACGAGGGATAACATAGATTCACACTCTTACCCTTAATTTTCCAAGTTTGAGAGTCACAAAACTCTCATCACTTAGAAAAATTAATCAATCCTAAGAAAACTAGTCATGCAAGCCATACAAACCTTGTCAACCTTTACTACCACCACAAAATAAAACCCCGCCTTTTAAGCCATGTTTCCCCCATTTTTTCCCACCCTTTTTAGCTCAAATTATTTTATTATTTTAGACCCAAAAATGCATCGCATTATGCACCCACAATAGCCATATAAAACAAGCCACAAGTCCCTCTCAAGCTACATGGCAAGTCCTTTTCAGCACTTAGGAAGAATGATGCAGATTTTTGGGAAGAATAAGGAAGGCAAGAAGACATTCTTTACTTCTTTTTGTCCCTTACAAGATTAAAATGATCTTTGTCTCTTTCCTTATGAACCAAATGGTAGCTACATGACTTAGTCATGTGATAGAAAGGCCTTGATGTTTGAAATCTGCACACATGTATTCACTATGGCTGAAACACATGGTGGTGTATTAGGTAGTTTTCTTCATTTATTTTAACTCAAATCATATGTATTAGTTGGCTAAGCTGTAACCTTTAATCCTACACTCCATATATAAGTGCCAAGGATAGAATGAAAGAGAACACAACTTGTTTTTGGCTGCACACATTCCCTCTCAAAACTGAAAGCCTTCATCCTTCAACTCTAGTGTAGGAGTTTGAAGTTTTACAAAAATCTTCCAAGATTTATCCTAAGATTTTAAACCTTAGGTGGTTCTTTTGAGTATTGATTCAAGGAGTTAATAAGAATCAATTTTATCTTCTCAAATCTCTACCCACTCTACTCTTAATTTTTGGTTGATATAATCTTAATTAGGCGCCACTTCCTAGCATGACTCAAGTTGGATCTCATATGTATTAGGATACCACACCCACCACACATGGTTAGAGCACATTGAAGGGGTTTATATTGGGATACCTCACCCGCCACACATCGAGTATCTACACCAAGAGGGATAAAAATTTGTGATACTACACCCGCCTAAGCAACAGATAATACAAAGTGTTAGGGGTAGTGCTAGGGGCTTGTACTAGGATACCTCACCCACCCGTACTAGACACCGATGTCATGTCAACCTGCCACAATATAATATTATGCCTCAAAGATATGTGGATACCCCTACCAACTGCAACCCTATAGAAAAGGGAATAGTCATTAAGTGAAAATATAAAACATAGAGTAACCCATCTACTAACTCTCGGATAGCTACCCAAGAGTCAAAGAAAAATGCTCAAATGAAATATTAATCCATTAGTTATTAATTACCAAGTGATATCTCAAATCACAATTAAATTCCAATAATATCCAAATTGGGTGTTTTTAAGTGATAACACCAAACACATCAAAAGGTATAAAAGTCACCAATTGAGTGCTTAGAGATGACACCGAACATAACCAAATCAAGGCCCAAAATATCGCTAGTTTGATCCACATTAAATGCAGGTTAAACATGGTTATCATCATGATTTAAATGATGTAGTTGCATAAAAACATCAATATAGAAAACCACATAAAAGGATATTAATTAATAAGAAAAGCTGGAAAAAACAAGCTAATCATTCGATCGATCCCTAGGGCTAGTTGATTGGTCTAGTCATATCATACTTGAACAGAAAATAAAACTAGTGAACTAGTAGACTAGTTAGTCTCACCGATTACTGCTCATAAGAAACCAATCGATAAGTTCAACTAAATCGGTCGATGGGTCTAAGCAGAGACCAGACTACTCTAGTCACAAGAAAACCAATTGATTGGTTTGGCAAATTGATCAACTGCTTATAGGAACCAGTCGATCAAAAATCCAAAACCAAGTGGCTATTTACACAGCCAGTTTATTGGTCCATCAAATCATACCTAGACTTGTGATTCACATATCAAAACTTCACCCAATTTTACCATATTAATCCTAGTATACTTATATATCATAAAACAAATAAAAATTCATGTTGCACTCATAGAATCACATGAATACATGGTAATATTAGCATTTAATGAAATCATGCTCAAAACTACCCAAAATTATGCATAATAATAGGGAATTTGAAACATGCTTAAAACCTCAAGAAGAAACTTTAACATATGCTCAAATCCAAGAATATAATTTGCTCATGCAAAACATGATAATAAATCAAGTACATGGAACTACTAAAACAACAAAATCCTTATTCATATTAAAAATGCATCACCTCAAAGCAATTTTTCTAGCATAAAATACTCTTTACTTGATGGCTATCTACCAAGAACTCAATTTCTAATAGAATCAAGAATGAAAATAATTAATTTTTTTCCAAACTTAATAAAATGAAATAAGAAGAAGAAGAAGAAGATAAATTTCATAACTCAACCTTTTCTCAGTATAAAATACTATGGAGAAATAAGCTAAAATCTTCAACCTTTCTCAGAACTTTAATCCTTCCTTGCTTAATATAAACAAGGGAGAGCTAAAGATAATACTAGAAGAAGAAATAAGAGATAATAACTCGACCAATGGACAAGGAACTAGAGGCAAGCCTCTATTTTCTCAATAGAGAAGAAAAAGGGAAGAAAAGTGGATAATGCCCAAAACTTAGAAATTTTCACAAGGGAAAAAGGGAGAGAATGAGAAAATGTGGAAGGTGAAAGTGAATTGAATCAGGAATGGAGTGTATATGAGGGAGTGATGATTGACATTATAAGTGAGAGAGAGGAAAGTATGACTTAGGTTGAGTGTGGCCAACCAAGGTGAGAGGGAACCTATGTTGTGGGGTAAGGGAGGTGGAGTGCAATAAGAAAAGGCATGTTGGTAGTTTAGTAAGTCAGGGAATGGGTTTAGAAATTCAAACATGCATCCATGGCTTTTAGAAGAGAGAGGAAAGTGAGGGAGAAGATGAGGTGAGAAATGCCTCAAAAAATATTTTTAGGAAAATTTTAGCTACATAAAATCATAGGGTGAGCTAAATAATATAAAAATAATCCCAAATCACCAAAATATACTTATTAGCACAAATATATTCTAATTATATTATTTCATAAATAGTGGGAAAATATTCTAATCAAAAGTAGAAAGGGATCCAAAATCACATGACATCCAATCAATTAGTTTAGGCAAATCAGTCAATCAGTGCACTTGAAATTCACAAATTTATTATAATTTCAAGTCCTTTACAAAACCAAAAACCATTTATTTCACACCAAAATAATTTTAAATATAGTTAGAAGTATTTTAGGATGGGATATTACAATGTCGATTGAAATGAAAGATAACGTTGAAAACTTTCATTTTGTATTAAATTTTATGTAAACCTTATTTTTATATTATGTGGTAGATTACTATTTTTATTTGGAGGATATCGTGGTTTTGTGGCTTTGATCTCATCTTCCATGGTTTATGTAATTAGGTTATATTTTCTTTGTTTTCATCTTTTTTTATTTTTGTTATGTTTTCAAAACTTAGTAAAAACTCTTATATGCTTTTTAAAATTATTTTATTGATCTAGATTGTTGTGGACATGTGTGTATGAAATGGTTCTTCCATAAATTTCATGTTGATGTTAGAATTTGGATAGAAATAAGGTTGAATTTCAAAGTTGGAACAAAATACGATAAAAAATAATCCGGGTTAAAATAAGGTCATTTTTTAAATAAGTTTAAAATAGGTAGGATTTGATTTTAATCTAGTTTTTACATTTGAGTATGATTATAATCCTTTTTTAATTTGGTTTAGGTTCTAGTTTGTAGTTTAATTAAAAATGGGTCTCCGGGCTAAGTTTGGCTCAGTGTAAGGTTGCCAATTAGTTGAGTTAACTCTCTAACCAAATCAACTAAAATCGTTAAAATATTGATTCAGCTCATTTATTTAGTTAAACGATCTTACCTAGATTTAATTTAAGGTTTTTTTTATTATTAAAAGAGCCAAGCTTGATCCTATAAATGTTTTGCTTCACTTATTTATTATACAAGCTTGTGAGCTCACCTCAGCTTGACTCAACTCATTCAAAGCTTAGTTCACTTTGTTCATTTAGTTAAATGATCCAAGTTCAAGACTTATTTTAGGATTGTTTATTAAACAAGATAAGTCAAGTCCTAGGAGAATTCAACTCGGCTCGCCTCATTTACGCTCTGGTTTAGTACACACTCCTACATCTATGGGTGTTCAATATTTGGTCAAGACAAGAAATTTGGACCAAAACTATGATTTATTCCAGGTTTTGGTTCAAGAACGAACTAGTATTGTGGTCTTCGATCTAGGTTTCAATCGCAAAGTAAAAAAATATATTTAGTCCTTAACTAGTTCTGGTCCTGTTCGATCTAATCTTCTGGTCAAACTCAAAATCTCATTAACATTATACCAAAAAATACATATTTTTAATATTACATATATATATATATATATATATATATAATTTAATAATTATGATCCTAATTTATTTTGGACCGGTTATTCCGATATGGTCTCCGACTCTAACTTAAAAAAAATTATGTCCTTAACCGAGTTCTAATATTGTTTGATTTTGAACAGTGCACACCTTTAACTACATCTAACAATCTCCACAATGAGTGAAGATAGCCAAGGTTCATAAATCATCTTCTTGTCATCTTTCTAAAATATAATTTATGAATCCCACCTATTGTTCTCTTCATCATCTAATGATACTTTTTCCATAAGATTTTTAAAGCATTTCTACACAGAATAATTATAATACCCCAATTTTCTAAAATATGTTTATTATTATAATTAAGAAAATTTATTTTAAATTAAATATTTTTACATCTCTTTAACTATCGTTACATTTTTAAAAATATTTCGTTTAAATTATTTAACATTTCATATAGTTTTGAGTCTTGTAAGATTTTTGAGTCACTTTTGAATATTTAACTTATTTTGAATAATTATAATTTTATCATATTTTAGTTCCTTTTTTTTTCTTCTGAGTTTTAAGCCCTTTTCAAAATTTGAAATGAAGGCTTTAACTAAAAGTACTAATCTTTGCCATTTTACCCTCAATCGTGTTTTAAGTCCTAAAACAAATGTCTTATCCAAAAGAATTTATAACATTTTAGGGATACTTATATTTTTACATATTTGAACTAAAAATGAGTTAAAAATATTTTTGTTAATTCTAGATAAATCCGCCAATTTTAGATATAATTAGCCCCTAAAACTCAATTTTCTCTACATTAAAGACATCCTAAATATTCTAACTTTGATCCTATATTTATACAAATATAAAAATAAAGTTGGGAAATTAATTTCTGACTAATGGGATGTCTAAAATCAAATGAATCTACCCCCTTTTTTGATATTTTACCATAAAACATCATTAAAGTGCCTTTATTAGCTTAAATATCTATCTTAACCATTTCTTCCTCCAACCTTATTCTTCTAACTAGAAATTTTGACCATCTTAGATCCTAATAACATCCTTCTTTAACATTGTTCCTTCCTCCATTTTTTTTACACCATTTATTGAATTTTCTTCTTAAATCTTGATTTTTAGAATCTTATTGTTATTTAGCGTTAAAAAATATAAGAAATTGAAGAAAAATTCTCCTAAGCTCTTCCTTAATTTCACAACTCTAATGCAAAGGAGATTAATCTTTTTTAGCATTTATTCTTTATTATTTTATTTATTTTGCACTTTTGAACTGTTTTTGATGATTTTGTTGATTTTTGGTGCAAGGTTTCCAAGAGGTGAAAAAGTGGTGATCATGATTTGATTTTTGTGCAATATTCGATCTAAGAGTTTGGTAAACTAAATTATGCTAAGATTAGATATAAATTAAGGTATTAGCATGCTAATATTATTTAAAGTTGTGAAAATGATCATTTTAGCATTTTTGATTCCATTCGGTCTTAGGGTTGTTCTCTGTGTTTTTATGCTCTTTTCTAGGTTTTAATTATTTCATTGGAATTATTAGGTTGTTTAGATGTAATATAATATATTACAAGTCTTGATTTATATTTGTATAATTAAAGTTATGATAGAATAATATTTTAGCTTGACAAAAGAATTTTTTTGTCCATATACATGTATGCTGCTATTGTCTTGACATTTTTGGTGTTCTATTATGTTCAAGGAGTAATTCAAAAAGTTTGAGGCATTATATCTGTGTATGATAGGATGCTATTTTATTTGTATTTTAGGGTTTAGGGGCAATATGATCTTTTCACATGCAATAAGTTTTCATTAATAAAATTTTTGAGTTCTAACATGATAATTATTGATTAAGTATGATCAATATTTACTTTCATGATTTTATAGAATGATTGCTATTTTATTCATAATTATCTAATTTAAGGTATATTAGGATTAATTTTGTTTGCTTTGTTGTTTTATGTTTGATATTTTTGCCTTGTCTTTCATATAAGAAAGGTAAGAGAGTCAGATTTATACGGTGATGGATGTATTACCCGTATATAACCATTTGATTCCACATTTTAAAGTGAAAGTTTACTTTTTATAAAATTGGGATGATATAATAATGAGGTTGCTAAATTGAGGTCTTCGAAAATATAATTCATTAATCTGACATATTGTCCTCAAAAATATAATTTCACTATGCTTTTGTTATAACACTGAGCTTTTCACACTTTTATAAGGCTCCTAAATTGCCATGATAATTCATTTTCTCTTTAACGAAGATAGATTAGGGACATTGTTCATCATATATATATTTATGCTGCATGTAGACAATTTTGGATTGTTAATTTGATATGGGTACATTATGAAAGAAACGGAGATGACAAATACGAGGGAGAATATATAGACTTAAATGTGAAGCATGTGCGATGTGTCTATGGTAGAACATAGCTTTATCTTTCTATACAATGTGGCTAAGGGGCTAAGGTTGCAACCACCCTTCTAGATAGTTGAAATAGGATATGACATGGTTCTTAAATAACATGTTGAGTAAGATAATATATTGATAATTTTTTGTACATGTTATGAACAAACATTGACTTTCCATCCAATCCCTCTCTCAAAGGGAAATGCATTATATTATTATTAACCATCATCTTAAAAGAGGCGATTAAAATAGTAGTTCATTGTTATATCTCATTGAAACGCATGACTAAAAGATGGCAAAGACGGAATACAACGGTCACAAACATGAACATTTATATAAAATAAAAATGGTTACGCTTATGAAAATTATAAGAATTATTTTAAACCAAATTTACCGATCATATGATGGCCAAGTAGATGAGATGTGATTGTTTTGATAAATTTCGTCATGGCCGACCATTTTATCTTTCGAATTTGGGCCACTTCTTAACTACCCTCGAGTTCCTCAACAAATATAAGATTAAAATTTTCATTCAGCATATTTTGTAAGCTTTGTTCGTATTAATGCAAATAAGGTAATGATATCCACATTAACCTAATAATTATTTTGCTAATATTTTAAAACATTTACTACTTTTATATATATATATGAAGGTACATAATTAAATCTTCCGTCAATAAAAAGTTGATTAATTTGAGTTTCATGTTATGCGTTATATTGCTATTATTAATGCAATTCCATTATGGAGTCATACTCAACATACTCCTTGCATACAATGACATTTTTTCTAAATTTATTGATTTTTCTAATATATATATATATATATATATATATATATATATATATATATATATTATTACAAACAACATAAATACACATTTTCTATAATAGTAATACATATTCTCTAAACGTATGATGAGTAAAACAGTGATATTTTTATAAATTTTATGAACTTTATTTTAAATGATGTTGGAAACATAAGCATATTTTCTAACAAAATACATATCTTTTAAAATATATGTATATATATTTCAATTTTTAATACACATTCTTCCAATATGTAAATAGTTTAATAGACATCTTTCAAAATATAAATACACACCTTCTGGAATTTAAATATATATATTTTTAAGATATAAATACACATATTTTCTAAGGCATAAATTATACATATTCTATGATATAAATACATATAGGGATGTAAATGAGTTAAGCCAACTCAGTATTTGGCTTGAGTCACATCGTTAAAATCTCAATTCGTCTCATTCATTTAGCTAAATGAACTGAGCTCAAAACTTGTTTTTTAAACTCGCTCATTAAATAAGCCGAGCCTGAAAAAGTGAGGCTCGAGTTTTAGCTCATGAGCTTTACTCAATCTAGTTCGTTAAAAGTTCGATTTACCTCGTTTGTTTAATTAAATAAGGTGAGCTTGAACTCAGAAGTGTTCGACTCGATTCGACTCATTTACAACCATAAATATACATCTACCCATACTATGATACATATCTTACATAACAATAATACACATTTTATAATAATAATAATAATAATAATATACATCCTTTTATTTATATAAATGTAAGGGAGGAATACACATGTTCAAACACAAACACACAATTTACAAAACAAAAATACACATCTTATATATATATATATATATATATATATATATATATATATATATATATATAATTCTAGGGTATAAATACACTCTCTAGAATATATCATATCCTACATATTTTATATGCTAAAATTACTCATCTTTCTGTAATAAAATACACATCTTAAAATTTAGTGTAATTTTGACTCCTTAAAAATCAGAGTTTTCTCAACCCTAAACCTTCATCCTACGCCATCAACCAAGTGGAAGCATTAACTTGACTTGCGCTCTAAATCCCCCCCCCTCTCTTCAATTACTACCGCTAAAGTTGCTTGTGGACCTGTGGTACCATCATTTCTTGCATCAGTGACTTCGACCACTCCTCTTAAACATCATTAGCTCCAACATTTTTGATCAAGCTAAGCTAACCACGACGTCCGTAAAACTTCAAGATAAGCTTCTTAAATTAAAAGTGCATGAATGTAAAAACTTAGAAGCAACAAAAATAGAAAACATTTGTAGCACCTACAATACTCCAAAAATGAATGCTGACATAGCTACCGTATGAGTACACTGCACATGAACGTATGATGCATTAACATAGTATTTGGTAAGTTAGTATCTTATTTGAATTTATTCTAAAGTGAAATGTAATGATATTTTTTGGTATATATTTTAATACAATTTAATTTTTTAAAATTAATATATATGAACTTGTAATATAAAGTAGAAAGTCACAAAAAATATATAATTATCAAATGGTATCTAATTACTAGAGCTACTAAAAGTTGATCCAACCTGACCCGACCTGTACAAAATCCGATTCAATATAATCCGCTAAATTTATCGACTCAACCCAACGCTGATCAAAATATAAGTGACCCGACCCGACTTCAATCTGCAACCCGACATCAACCCAACTCGCCACCAACCATACCCGTTATCAACCCGACCCGACTCGACTCGACTCAACAAAATCAAATTTGATATTAATTAGTTATAATAATATATATATTAAAAGTTATGTGTGTGTGTCTTATTATTTATTTAAAACTTTTAAAAATATATTATTATTTAAAATTTATTTATTTTTCTTACTTTTATTGTGAACTTGCTTATTTACCAATGATATTTTAATTTTACTGATTTTTTTTACATAAAAACATAACATTAAAAAGCCATAATAATAACCAAATAACAATTAATAACACATTATTAATCTCATACTTACATAAAGTTAAACTTTATACTTGCTTATAAGGTTAATGATTTAGAGTAATTTTGATGGTCAATATTCAATTTGATCCAAATTTAAAGTGATTCGATCTAGGATTAGCTTGGTCCAAATCCAACCCGACCTATCAAAACTTAAAAAGATTTGATTCGTCAAGTTAATCCAAATCTGACTCGTCAAATTAACTCGAATACAAAATCACTCAAATAGGAGCTTACTTGGCCTAATCCTAACCTGATACAGATGTAAACAGGGCGGGTTTAGGGTGGATATGCCCATACCTGTATCCTTACCCGTATCTGAATTTGTATTTGTACTCGAACAGGTATTTACTTACACATCCATATCCGTATCTGTTACCCGATGAATATTATATTTACTCATTAACGGATATTATCCAGAGGATAAATTAATTATCCAATGGAGAAACCTATTAAGAGTTAAGTCAAATAACAATTTTAACCTTACTTTATACTATATTTATTTTAAAATTAAGGATAAAATGGTAATTATATATTAGGTAAATGAGTATGGATATGGATACGGGTATGAGTATAGGTACATATATGGATATCCCATACCCGTATCCAATGGGTATATTTTTTTTTCCATTATCCATATCCGTTTAAGTATCCGACGAATAAAATTTAGCATGTTTTGGATAAAATTTGCCCCATTTACATCTATAGACCCGCTCCTATCTTAAAAGCTAACCCGAAATAATTTGAAACCGACCTGAATCAAATATGAATTATTACAACCCAAACCTTATCCGACCCGACCTGGTAAATTAACCCAATACAACCTGAATCTGCAACGACCTGAGACCGAACCCGACCGAACCCAACCCAACCCGATCCATAAAATGACATACATACAATCCGACCCGCTATAACCCGACCTGCCCGACCCGATTGCTATCTATCCTAATTACTATTTTACGTAGGACGTTCTTTATCAATGAAAACGCGAAGTTTTGCCTACACCTGCGGTACCTATTTATATGCCATATGTGCTACTTGCTGCCGGCCGGTAATCGAATTTCTCCTGCAACAAAATTTCTGCTTTGCTCTCATCCTCCAGCCGATGTCGGAACCACAGCCAAGTCAGCCGCGGGCATCAACTCATTCAAAACTGGATGGAATTGCTGATGATAACCTAACGATCTCCGACGTGAACTCGGCGAAATCACGGCAGCCTGCAAAAGTTGTGGTAGCAGACCTTAACATCGATCCTCCTGAAATTGAAGACGAAGAGTCCAAAATCGCCGGCCCTACCGCCACCGCTCCATTTCCCGCAGCATCCAGGTATTTCTTTCTCCGAATCTTTTATGGATTTTTTTTTCTTTTTTCTTTTATGGCTTCTGTATTATGTCGTTTCTGTCGGAAATCGTTCCGACTGGTCGCAAAGCCCCAGCCAGTCCAGCAAATGGAATATGCTGTTTTGAGCTAAGTTTTTGGAATAAGCTGTTTTGAGCTAAGTTTTAGGGATAACTCAAAAATAATTTGGCAATTCACTATAGTAAATCTGTATATAGATTAGGAGCTAGGGTGTGTTAGTGTGTAGAATTCCAACTTCTCCATTTCTTTCGAACTGATAGTCGTGGTTGCCTGGTTGTAGAATTCTGGAGACCGTCAACTGCAATTAGATGCATCTAATTTCCATACGGAACTCTTCATTTTCCTTTCTCAACTAGATGAGAACTGGATACTACATTTGATACTTGACTAAGAGTGTGGTAAATTTATTCATCAGTGGTTGAGTATATCATCAAGATATACCGTGATACAAGGTTCTGAGAACTGTGTATTGATTTAATTTCACTATTAGGCGTCTAGTTAGCTGAGGAGGTAGATGATTTTTGATACAATTGCGTATCTACTGATCAGGTGAAGTTGTTCAGACTCTGAAAGTGCTTAACTGGCTTTATCTTCAAGTTTACTTTTATCTTCGGTTGGATACTTGATGGAAGAAGTGTAGTGAGGATAAACAATATGCGAATTCACTAAAGAGGACTGCTATTGGCGAAACTGAAGAAAAATGGCCTTTTTGCCGTCCTTGATACGGTTCAAATAGCCAGCCTTGATGACTTGGTCTTGCGTGCAACTATTTTCATACCTTTGACCAATTGTGACTTTCAGCTTCTAAAACATGAGGAGGTTTTACAACTCACATGGTTCTAGAGAATCACATATTTGTTGTGACTTTTGATCTGCAGACCTCAGCTGTCTGATATTTGTTGTTTCAAGATTGTTGCATTAGGACTTAGAGAGAGAGAGAGAGATGCATAATGACCTTTTATTTCAAGCAACATGTATAATATTTTAGTTTAGATGTTTTTCTAGCTTTGAATCTTATTCAGATTGGATATTCTAGTTTGTGCAATTGAATCATTATTTAAGCTTCACATGTAGGGTTACTATTGATGAGAGCTGCCAGGACAGAGGTGGTGTATTGTGTAAAGATAACAGTGATGTTGCTTATGGAGAGGTTAAGAGATTGAGTAAATTGGCGAAATGCCGTTCAAGAATCGGTAAGGTAGAGGAAAATCTTGAATGTGGAGTGGATGTGGATGTAGATCAGCATTCTCAAGGAACCTCCTCCTCTCGCGAAGAGAAGATCAGCAGCCTCAAAACGGTAAGTCCATTGTTGAGACAGTTTCTCCTTCAATGTTTATATTTTATCCTCTATTAAATTTGAAATGGAGCATCCACTCCTAGTCATGTAATGGGTAATGTGTGAATCTTGGTCAAGCTAATATCTTGTTTATTGCATTATCCTTCTGAATTAAGAACTTTGTCGAAGTTCTAATTGAGATAGTCTGTGAAGCTATAATCTGCACCACCTGTCTTGAGGCCTTGGATGAGATGCTCATGGGGAACAGAAATAGTATCCTTATCTGGATTTTGATCTATGTTTTTTACTTTTTCTACATTCTTTCCTTCCTTAAACATGTTGACTATGTCCTTGTTATCCATCATCAGCCTTCCTACAAGCAATAAAAACTTCCAGCTTTTCATTTCCACTGATTTGACTTTCATGGAAAGTTAGAGGATAACTCGGATGTGCCGTTGACTTGGGAACTCGTTCTCTTTACTCATTTAAACATATGTATTTATATAAATGTTGGGTGCCTGTGTGAGTTAACTCAAGTTGCCCCACATTGAAATGCGGAATGAAGCTTAAGTAGCTTATAAACATGTATTCACCCCTGGCGCACTTTAGTGTTTGGGTTAAACACTGCATGGACTCTTTGATCTTAGTAGCGAAGTGTGCAATTGGGCTCCCTCTTTTGTCTCTCCATTTTATAATGCTAGCATTAAATCTATCTATGCATGAGTGCATGTATACACTATTAAAACTTTATTTAACCTACAAATTGACCCTTCACATTTAAAATGCACTACTTTTACATTTTCTGTGGTGACCAGCTTGTCTTCTCCTGCAGGGCTTGGCTCACGTAGCCAGGAAGATCCCAAAAAATGCTCACGCACATTTTTTACTTGGTCTTATGTATCAGAGGTTGGGTCAGCCACAAAAGGTAAGCTCTGAAGCCCATGAAATCCTTTCTTTGGATTGTAATTTTCTCAACTTACCAGTGCCACCCTTTCTGAAAAATGCATTTCAGGCAGTTCCAGCATATGAGAAGGCCACAGAGATTTTACTAGGATCTGGTGAAGAGATTGATAGGCCAGAGCTTCTTTCATTGGTGCAGATTCATCATGCACAGGTGTTTAGTAGTTGACATTGAAGTTTTCCATAAACTTGTGGCGATGACATTGGTGACTCTGTATATTCATGTATTTTCATTTATTCCACTCGTTTTTGCTCATGTCTGTATAGTTTGCAGTATATAGCTAAACTTCAACCTATTCCTTATGCAGTGCCTTCTTCTAGAAAGTATAGGGGATGGTAATATGGAGAAGGAACTCGAACCTGAAGGACTGGAGGAAATCATTTCCAAGCTAAAGGAATCTGTTCAATTGGATATTGGGCAGGCATCTGTGTGGAACACTTTAGGCATGATAATTCTTAAGACTGGGCATTTTCAGGTATACATTCCATATGGTTCCCAAAAACTGTGTATTTTTATATTTGCAGATTCTCATATGACACTTATGGTTTTCTAGGATGCTATTTCGGTTTTTTCATCTTTGCTGTCCGTTGCCCCCGATAACTTAGATTGTGTTGGAAATCTAGGACTTGCTCACCTTGCAAGGTACGTAATGTCATTACAATGCTCAAATTTTTCAATTTTGCAAGGTATGGAATTAGCAATACTACTCCCTTATCGATCATCTAGAATTTAACATTATGGATCTATCAATTATATAGATAGAAAAATTTGAAGAAAAACTTCTAGATTGATAGTGATTTGTGGACTTAGCCATGGGAGCACATAGCATTGACCTGGCTCCTAGGTTATCTTTCAATCATCTCTAGTTTCCGGAACTCAATCAGTTGCTGTGTCATTCTCATGTGTGACAGTCCATGGAGGACGATGTTTTGCACGGCTATCTTTGGTTGCATGATCTTGCAATAATGTGCAAAAGATGATATATAGGGATGCAGATACCGAAAATCTGGAATAATTCATCTAATCAAAGTATCAGGGGATCAGCCAGTGATTTTGTCATGTTTTGCCCATAATTTGACCTATGTGACAACCGTGAGGCATACAGATGAAAAGAAATTGATTCCATCCAAGAAGGTTTCCATAGGAGGATTCTCTATGGGGAGAGACTGTTCCTAAAAACATATTAGTCCTGTTGGTTCTCTAAGCTTCTGTCTGAGAAAGTGTTTTGGTCCCAAACCGTAGCTTTTCAAAAACTAGTTATATTTGCCCATGCAATGCACGGGTGGTGCGTTAATTATTTATATAGTATTATATAAGAGACTAATAGTTTAATAATTTAATTTATATGCAGGAGATGAATAGTTGATCGTATATGTTCGAGTAATTAATTAATAAAATACTTAATTAATACTTGATTAATATGTATTGTTCGACATATGTGCAGCAGATGAATAGTTATATGCATTTGTTGCATGTAGGAGATGAATAGTTGTGATGTATTAATGACAGAAGATGAATAGTTATATAAATTTGCTGTTCGCATAAGATAAATAGTTGCATTTATATATTCATTAGTTTGATAATACAATTAATATGCAGGAGATGAATAGTTGGTTGTATATGTTCAAGTAATTAATTAAGAAAATATTTGATTGATATGTGTTGTTCGACATATGTGTAGTAGATGAATAGTTGCATTCATATATTTAGTAGTTTTACAACTCAATTAATACGCAAGAGATGAATAGTTGGCTGCATATTTTTAGATAATTAATTAAGAAAATTATTGATTAATATGTGTTGTTCGACATATGTTCAATAGATGAATATTTCACTTAATACGTAGGAGATGAATATCATTTTATTATTATGCAGCGTAGGAGATAAATAGTTTGACAAATCAATTAATACACAGGAGTATTTCATCATTTATTTGACCTTATTAATTAGTAATAATATATGACAATGATAATATATGATTAGTAATAATAGGTATAATTTAGGCGAAAATTTTTTTCTGTATATTGTCTGCCAAATAACTCTGTTTTTATATAATAACCAATGTTGTTATTCTGTTATTAGTTTTTTTGAATAATAATTATATTATTAATCATGATAATATTCATAATAGTAATAATCAATTATATTAATATTCATTATTATATTATAAATTATGATAATAGTAATTATCAAAATTATATAAATAATTATATTAGTATTAATTATATTAATAGTTATAATTAGTATAGTTATATTAATAATAATAGTCATATTATTAATTATAAATAATAAAATTATTAATATAAACAATTACTATCATCATCATCATCATCATCATCATCATCATCATCATCATCATCATCATATTTGATTGATGTTGATCTAACCTAAAAAAAAAAGAAAAAAATAATACTTCATTAAAATTTGTTATATGTACATAAATAATTATATTAGTATTAATTATATTAATAGTTATAATTATTATAGTTATATTAATAATAATAGTCATATTATTAATAATAAATAATAAAATTATTTTTATAAACAATTATTATTATTATTATTATTATTATAATCATCATCATCTTCATCATATTTGATTGATGTTGATCTAACCTTAAAAAAAAATACTTCGTTAAAATTAGTTATATGTATTTTTTAGTTGCATTGTATTAATAGCGGCGGATGTATATGTGTTGGTTGGCTGATTTATGCATTTTATTTGGTATATTAATTATTTTTCAATTATTTATATATTAATATGTAGGATATGAATATTTTGACAATTCAATTAATACATAGGAAATTAATAGTTGACTGCATATGTTCAGTTAATTAATTAAAGAAGTAGTTGATTAGAAAATATTTGATTAATACTTTATTAAAATTAGTTATTCGACATATGTACACCAAATGAATAGTTATATGCATTTACTGCACATAGGAGATAAATAGCCGCATTATATTAATGGATATATGCATGTGAAACAAATAAATATGCACTTTGGTGTATTAATTATTTATATATTAATATGCAAGAGATGAATAGTCCGACAATTCAATTAATATGTAGGAAATGAATAGTTTTCTACATATGTTTGGATAATTAATTAAAAAAATATGTGATTAGAAAATATATAGTTAATGCTTTATTAACATTAATTATTGTGCAGCAGATGAATAGTTATATACATTTAATGCACATAGGAGATGAATAGTCACATTATATTAATAAATAGTTATATTAATTATTCTATCTTATTAATTAGTAATAACAATAATTAGCAATAATATATGGCAGCGGTAATTTATGATTAGTAATAATTGATATAGTTTAGGCGGGAAAATTTGTCTGTATATTATCTGCTAGACAACTCTGTTTTTATATATATATAGATATATCTTAATTCTAGTAAATTTATATTCTAAATATAGCAATACATCAAACCGTAACAGTCTAATAGCAGCAGCATTCCCAAACAAAGGCTAAAGCTGATACCAATGTAATTCACTTTATATCAGATACACGAAGGAATTGATGTTCTGTAATCTATCATGGAAGAATAACTCAACCAGGGTTTTTGCCAGCTGTACTTGAAATACCTGTGTTTTACCTCAGGCTGTTGTTTGGACTCATCTGATGGGTATGTGTTAATCTCTCCATTGGTATTGGTTTCTAGTCATTAGTCATAAAGATGGCTCTAGCGAACTCATATTTTTTGCAACATTTTCTCATCCCTATGGTATAGGTTAAGATAGAAATGGAATCAAGAAGAATAATCTCATGCTGCATCTGTCAATCGATTTGGTCGTCCTCTTTGTTCCCAGCTTGCCAATATCATTCTGCTTACAATATTTCACAGCAGAGTTGTTACTAAGTTTCACTTCTAATGCATGCTTGGAGATGATCCAGTGCTTATCCCCAGAGGTCATCTGTTTGAGTTTTTCTAATATGCAGTTACTCTCTATTGATTCATGCAACGTAAGACCTAGTCAGATGTTTTTAGACCATGTTCATGATGATTGTGAAAGGAAGCATCTAGTTCTTAAATTTGTGTTCACCAGCCTAACAGCTGCTAGCCATTGTCTATATCGATTCCAGTGGGAATTTGGATGCTGCCTTAAAGTGCTTTCAGAAGCTAATCTTGAAAGATCAAGGTCACCCTTCTGCTCTCATCAACTATGCGACGGCCATCTTGTGTAAATATGGCTCAGTTGTTGCAGGTATGGATCTTCCAGCCTAATGTTAGATTAGGAAATCTTGAAATTCATGGATTTGCAGTTGTACATGGACATCATGTGGGGCCACTTGAAAGTTGAAACTTACATTCCATGGATCAATCACTACTTTGCAGGTGCTGGGGCCAATGCTGCAGAGGGAGCAGCTGCAGATCAAATTGCAGCTGTTAATGTTGCAAAGGAGTGCTTGTTGGCAGCACTGAAAGCAGACAACAAATCAGCACACATCTGGGCAAATCTTGCCAATGCATACCATATTCTTGGTGATCATAGGAGTTCTGGGAAGTGCTTGGAGAAGGTAATAACGGCAAGTGTCTTTTTTTATTTAGATTAAAACAACTGTATTTGTTTAATGCCCTCGATTGCTTTGTTTTTAACTAGGGGGAATATTTATTGTTCTGAAATAATAATTTACATGATACTCCCTCAAACTAAATCAGGTCAAGTTTTGGATATTATTGCAATTTTTTTTCCCGTGTGGATGTCTAAATTTTTTGTATCATTTTTTCCCTTTTGAATCTGGTTCCCTAGGCAGCAAAGCTGGAACCCAACTGTATGTCTACACGATATGCCGTGGCTGTTCACCGCATCAAGCAAGTAGAGAGATTGCAGAGTCCTGGTGAGCAGCTCATCTGGTCTGGAAATGAGATGGCTTCAATTATTAGAGAAGGAGACTCTTCTGTGATCAAGCCTCCAATTGCTTGGGCAGGGCTTGCCATGGTCCAAAAGGCCCAACATGAAATTGTTGCAGCATTTGACTGTGAACAAAATAAGTTGACTGAGGCCGAAGAGCGGGCTTCCTACAGCTTAAAGCAGGTAAATCTACCATTTTGGCTTTATTGTAAAAATCTTAATGAATTTTTCTTCTGAAGGATACTTGTGGGTTGCAGTAGGAAGAAAGAGGTGATAGCATTTTTGGTTTTCAGTCATCCTCATCCCGGCTAAGTTCATTCTGTCATTAGGGAAGTTATATCACCTCTGTATTTGAACCATGACAACATGCAATTTTTCACCTACTGGTTTTGAATATGTAAAACCTCATTGGCTTGGATTCGTAATGGAAAAGGATCTACTGTGTGTCATGATTATATAATTCTTTTTATGCATACTAACCGCACATCCAAATGGCATCTTTTTTCTCTCTTGGAGCTTCAATATACATGAAGTGAACATTTATATTTTCTTCATGTTTCTCTTGAAGTGAAGGGCTTCATTCGGCATGTCAGATATATCCTTTATATATGGTGGTAGTTTTTTATGTCTATTTTTTGTTGGAACAGGTAATAGGAGAGAACCCAGATGATGCTGTACAGTGGCACCAGCTGGGGCTGCATAGTCTCTATTGTCAGCAATTCAATATGTCACAGAAGTACTTCAAGGCTGCCATTGCTCGATTCAAGGAATGCAGCTTTGCTTGGTCTAATCTTGGTGATTGCCAAATACCCTATGTTTAACCATTTCAGCTGTTGCTTGTGTATTTTGCAACATTTATTTAAGCTCTCTCCTTTGTATTTTGTTTTTTTAATCATTTGCTGTGCATCGTCAGGCATCTCCTTGCAACTAGCAGAAGAACCAACCCAGTCTGAAGAAGTGTTTAAACAAGCACTGTCTTTGCCTATGTCACAGCAGGTTCACACATTGTTTTCCAATCTGGGGAATCTCTATAGGCAGCAAAAACAATATGACCGAGCAAAAGCAATGTTTACAAATTCACTAAAGCTACATCCGGGATATGCTCCTGCATACAACAATTTGGGTCTTGTATTTGTTGCTGAGGGTTTGTATGATGATGCCAAGTTCTGCTTTGAAAAGGCTTTGCATGCAGATCCACTTCTCGATGCTGCCAAATCTAACATGGTTAAGGTTATTAATTTATGTAGAACATGTACGATTTTGCCCTCAGCTCTTCATCAAGATTAATTTGTGCAAGGGATTGAAAGACTGCTTAAGTTGTTTGGTTCGGCACTGGTTCTCCACTCCAGATGCTCAATGAATATGGTTTGGAGTTGGAGCCTGAGACCACATGATACGTGTTACTAGGTGCTAGCTTTGTGACAATGTGAGGGTGGAGAAAGATCTCCTGCTCCTTAATGGCACATGAAAGAGAATGCTGAAAGTGGCGGTGATTTGAAGAATGATTTGTGACAGCATGATAGCAAGTGCAATCATTTTGTTTGCATATATACAAAGGTTGCATCCTTGCTGGGACCTAATGTGGGAGTGGGTCATGCTCATGGCTTGTCCAGCAAGTACAGGTATAACGGGTAGAACATGGAAGAAACACCAAATGATGTGGAAGAAATCAAGCAAAGTATAAGACTCCTTTGGCCCTCACAACTTGGGATTCATCCTGCGCATGACGACTGGATGATCACAGCAATCTGATGTGGATTTCCCTCGGGGAGTGGCCGAATTTTTTATAGTATCAGTCAAATTCATCCTTTGATGTTGACCTCCTGGTGATTGGTACTCCCTCTTGCAAAACTGGCATATATTCTGAAATTAGGTATGTCATGCCTTCTTCATTCCATTTGCGGTCTTATGTGTATTCCATCTGGTTATACAGCCTCTATTAGGCAGAGATTGAATTGCAACTGAGATTGTTCGTTTTACATTACTTGTCTTATGATATTCAATTTTGTCAATGTTTAATCCATCTTTTCCGTGACAATTGTGATAATGATGTCTCAAGTAATTAATATCACATATCATGAAAGTGCCCATATTACCGAGGGTTGCATTCAGAAATTATACTGAATAAGCTGAGTAAATTTGGATTTGTCTGTACTTCCGTTTGCTTGGTATTTATTTGGGGTTTTCTCCCAAAATCTGCCAAAATCAAGATCTGAAGTATGAAAGACTATTCGCACATCTACGTGCATTTAAAATCTAAATCATTAAGTATTTTATTTCTTGAAAGTATTAATCATACTGTTTGTTTTCCCTCCATTTTGGTACGCCGAGAGAGGGGGAGTCCCGGAAAACGAGGGAAGCGAAATGACAAAGTTGTTGCCTTCGTTTATGAATCTCTTTTCCTAACTTTAACCCCGCCGAACAAGATGGAATGGAAGGGATGTTTCCTTAATTATTTAATTTTTTAAAGTATTTTAAAGTATTAATTATAAAAGTAAAATGTGGGATATGAACAAATAAGCAAGGTGTTGCTGTCGTTCATGACTCTTTTTACTGATTTTAACCCGAACAAAATCGATTGTAATGGAAGGAGTTTTCATAAGGAGTGTTTGTTATGGTGACAATGAAGGGTAGAAAATATATTTTGTACTTTATCAGTAGTGTATTTTGGATCAAAGAAAAATCATTTAAATGAATGCCCATTTTACTCAAACAAAGGTTTAAAATTGATGTTTTCTGGGAAAAAAATGTCCCAAACACCCTCGTTCAAGTAAAGAACTGGAATGTCTGACAACCTAAGTATCCAGATACCAGTTATATTTCATAGAAAGTTCTACACTTTTAGGTGGGGTGCGAAAGGTAAAGTTTTGGCTTAAATGCTGATGTAATTTAATTTGCCTCGAAACTGAGCTGATGGTTGAAAGCAAAACATCATGTTGTGAATTAAAGGTTATTTTAATAGTCAGAATGTGATAATTAACAAATATCTAAAATTTATTTCAATTAAAGAATAAATATTTTTGAATTTACAATAATAAAAAACTTTTAAAGTTTATTTTAATTAAAGAAGTTTTTATTAAAATAATATTATACTTATAAAAGATAATATTTTAGATATTATAATCATATACATACAATTACATCTATTAATATCTATTTAAGATAGCCATTAACTATAAATTAATTTAATAATGTAACCAAAACATATATATTTAAATTTAAATACTAAAAGAATTGAAATTTAAAAAACAAAATAAAAAGTTAAAAAATAAAACAAAACAAAATAAAAATAAAAGCTAAAAAAGAAAGAAATTAAATAATAATACAAAAAGAAAGTTAAGAAAATTTAAATATTTAAAATCAAACTAAAAAAATAAAAATGAAAATTAGTATTAAAAAAGAAATTTACTTAAGCAGGTTTTTTGTAGTTCTTAATTCAAAAATTGTAGAAATAAAATATTCAATTTCTAAATATCAAAAAAATAAATAAAAAAATAGAAAGCACATTCTACAAGCAAGCTTTCGTCACTTTTAATTTTTTAAGCTTTTGTTAAATATGGAAAATAATTTAAGAAAATACAAATTTTTTTGTTAAAATATTAAATAATTGATTAAATAATTATTTATTAAATTAATAATTAATAGAATTAATTGTATGTGTTTGTTTATAATATGTAAAATACCCTGTATATATATATGAAAATATTATTGTTTTAATATAAAATTTTTATTGAAATAAAAATCAAACATTTTTTTATTATTATTGATTAACAAATATTTCTAGTCTAGATATAAAGATCAAATCTACGTTACCCAACTCGGTCCCTCGCGGGGTGAGATGATCCCAAACTAGTTGTAACTCAAACGGCAATATAGTTTGAGGGCCTTTAGATTGAAAACTCACTAAAATCTAGGACTATATAGTTAAATATTGATGGGCTTTTTTGTCCCTATTCTATAGGTTGCTTAAGCTTTGTTTAGAAATTCACATTATCTATACGTTATAATAATATAGGTTTTAGATCGTTTGTTTTACCTACTAGTATTTGTGGTATTTAAAATTTCATTATCTATAAATTATTTATATTTTATTATTATTTCATAAGAAAGTTCTATAACTTTTGACTAAATACTCCAAAAAATCTTTACAGTATTTATTTTTATTATAAAAATATCATTTATTAATTAAGTCTCATCTACCTCATCTATATATCTAAAATTATCATTATATATCAATTTATTTTATTTCATATAGTTTATCAAAATTTTAGCCACATTTTTATATAAATAATTTGTTTGCTATATTTACGGGCCTATATGGTTTTGTTTGGTTCTGTTTAAGTTTCAAACCAAATCAAATTATAATTTTTTGTATAGATTTATTTGGTTTGCAGTTTATATTTTTTGGGATTTAATATTTATTTTATTTCTTAATTTATAATAAAAAAATTATATTTTTACTATTTAATCTCAACTTTATGATATATTTTTTGTATAAATTTATAATCAATCTAAATTCCAACTATAGTGTCTTTTTCAATATGAATATCAAAAAAGTTTTATATCATATGACATTGGTGGAGGGGAGTTAGTATATGTATACAAAGATATACATACATACATACATATATAGAGTTATATATTATAATTTATCATTTAAAAATTACAGATTGATACTTAATGTTTATTATGTAAAATTATATATATTTATATACACGATTTGAAGTTTATAAATTATAATTTAATTTTTTAAAACTATAACCAAACTTTTTTTTTTAATGAATACTAAACTATATCATAATTTTTTTAAACCAAAAACCATACCAAATTATAAATTACGATTTGGTTCAACTTAGTTAACGGTTTGAACCATATTATAATCATATTACTCTAACATATTACATCATATTTAAGTTACCTATTATTTTACTTAAAGCGGTACTATAATTTAGTTTGGTTGGTTAGTGTCTTGAAGAACGTATGTGCTGGCATTGTGAATCGACCTTCAAGGGGGATCGCCGTTTTGTTTTATTTCTCAGCGCTTGAGCTCACCGCTGCTTGAAAGCGGAATCGATCATATCTGTCAATCCCCAAAATACATCCCCATGACGGCGGGCATCACTACGACCAAACTTCATTGTTATCTATTATTCTTAGCCTGTAGACTTTGTACCGGCGGAGACCCTCCAAAACCACCATTAGCAGACTATTTTATTAAAAAAGATTTGTATAAAAAAAAAGTTGTTCAATATATACAATGACACATATAACTAAAATAGTAAAAGTTCTATTTTAGGTTCCTTGTAAGCGTTTTGATTTTCCTAAAATTGTTAGAATACAAGAAATTTAAAACATAAGAAAAGCATTAAGCACTATAAATAACATACATTATCCATATTTGATATTTAGGTTAAGGATAAATAATTAATAAACAAGTAATATATGGCTGTAACTACTGTCGAATAGCCTTAGTTTCTACAAAATAAACAAGATTCTATCATTTTATTTTCATTATAATATGCTTTAAGTATAATTGTGTATTCTTTTTTTAAATCTTCTGAACTTCCGTCTTAAATTATATCTTATAAAATCCATGATTTTGTAAAGAGATCAATAAATGCAACTCTAGCTATAAATGACTTGCTCCTAGTTTTACAGAGTTAGCCTAAATTATAAAATGAGCATAAATCATAGAATTTAATCTGTTTATTACAATAAATTAGCAGCCATTTTCAACTGATATAAATTTTGAATTAATTTCGGCTGATATGAGATGTATACCTAAATTTAAGATGGGAACTGGGAAAAAAAAAAGTGGCGAAACGGACATTGATTAGATCGTGATACCCACTGTAAACTTGTACTCAAACGGAATCAGCATAACCTAAAATGGATCCCAATGGAAAACCAAAATCCAAAATAGTTATATAACAAATCCGGAGAGACCCCGGCCAAAACCGACCCATATGTTCCTCTCTTGACCTAGACCTATAAACGTAGAACCTTAGCCAACCCTGTAAGTATGATCACAAGCTTCTGAGACTCCGGACCTCGAAGTTTTACTTGGGGAAGGATATTCTAGAGCTACTTAGCTCCATCCTTGGGACGTTCGGCTCCAGCAGAGATACTTTCGTTGTAAGACGAATTGCCAAGTCCAGTAAAGGAGATAGCTTTGGTCTGGCGATCTACTGAACATTTTATTGACACTGTAGCTCCGATCGTATGCAACATTTTCTGGCCGGTTTTGAAACGGTGGAAAGAATACAGAGGCAGAAATGATAGACGATTGCATGAGAGCACAAAACACTAGACTTTGACAAATAAAGCACAATCTCTGTATTTCTGTGGATAAATATGCGTGTTCTACTCTTATATGGTGATTCGATTGCGTGTGCATATGTCTGCGCATTATTACCTTGTCGAAAAACACGTCATTCCCATACCTCCTGCATGATCCACTTCACCGTTTTTACCACAGAAGCTTTTCCAAAACCAATGCTCCTCCCAAATCCGATCCATCCTCTCAATAGGCAAATTCCTAGTCTCGGGTAAAAATCCGTACACAAAACCTGTCATCACCAACACCCACCCACCAAAAAAGAAGAAAATCCCGGCCTTAAAATGACACAGCATATCGAGAAAACACTGAGCGACAATGAATGTGAATACAAAACTCACTCCTACCGTCACGCTCTGAGCAATAGATCTGATTTCCAGTGGAAAAATCTCACTGGGTACCAACCAAGCTAGCGGTCCCCAAGACCAACCAAAACCAGCAACGTAAACACAAATCAGAACCACAATTGCGTACCCATATGGTTCTCCCATCTCTCCTCGCTCGTCTAATGTTTCTACCATTATTCCTCCAATAACCAGCTGTGAGGCAAACATTTGTACGCCTCCGAACATAAATAGAGCTCTTCTACCAAAACGGTCGACTACTAGCATCGATAAGAAGGTCGAGACCATGCCGACGGTTCCGGTCATCACGGATGATAAAAGCGATGCGCTTTCTCCAAACCCGAGCGTCCGGAAAAGAACCGGAGCACAGAATGCTATGACGTTGATTCCGGTCACTTGCTGGAAGAATGGTATGGCTATCGCCATCACAAGTTGAGGCCTGTATTTTCTTTTAAAGATCAGTTTTTTATCTGCGATTCCTGACCTAGTGCTTGCTACTATAAGGTCATTCAGTTCTGCTTGCAGCATATTATTAGAACTACTAGTAGTGCCTCTTATTCTTTGTAGGATCAGCTTGGCTTTTTTTAATCATTCTTAGTTATCTAGATTAGGCTGTTTGGCGTTTCAAGCAGGAAAACTGCGCTTGCTATTAGAAACAAAGTAGGAGCAGTTGCCAGAGCTAAAGATATCCGCCATCCACAACCGGCTTTTATTTTCTCAGTGCCATAGTTGATTAAGTTGGCCAAAAGAAATCCAATGCTTATGCTTAATTGGAACCCATTGTTGAATGCTCCTCTGTATCAAGCTGGTGCCATTTCTGAGAGATAAAAGGGTACTGACTGTAACAACAAAATCAGATATATTGATCTAAAGATGTAGCCACAACTTTGGGATAGAGGAAATGTTTCATCAAATGAAGACACGTTACCTGATTTGCAAAACCAACACCAATTTCGAGCAAAATGTGACCTAATATGAGCATGTAGTTATTAGAAGCTACGCCTCCTAAAGCGGAACTAGTAAGGAATGCTATCTCGCCAGCTATGATAGATGCTTTGCGACCATAGGATCTGGTTGTCCATGATGCTAAGAACGAAGCAAAAAGGCCAACGACATAGAGTGAGGAAGTGAAGGTAGTTAATGATTCACTGTTGAATTTGCAGTAGTTGCTAATTTTTGTGTTTGTTTCCATCTGTTTGTATACGTTTGGAAAAAAACTTCTCTAGAAATGGTGCTATCGATTTCACTCCTTCACATTGCAAATATTTTAAATATGTAAGCATTCAATCACTTATATGGTGTCTAAATACCAACTCGATTAATGGTATTAATAAATATAGAGATAGAAATATATTGTAGAAGGGGAAACAAAAAGAGGCACCTGAAATTCCAATGTCATAGCCAAAGATCAGTCCTCCCATGGAAGCCATTGCGTAAGATGCTATGACAACTCATGTTAGTCTTCTGCCATAAGCTACATCTGCATCACCACTTCGCTTTCCTTATTGCAACCCTGTCATTATTGGATAGGACTTAGCGAGATTATCGGCTAACTAGAAAGAGTGAGTGTGAGGCATATTATATAAGGAGTTGGGATATTTTGCTTCGATGGGAGGTATGAGACTAGTCATCTTGGTTGACTGGTACTAACTACAATCATGCACTTGTGATCATAGATTTTTCTCTGCATTTCATTTCTTCTATATATCCTGAGAAAAGTTCCATTTCTCATTTGTCTTTCTTTAATTAATTGCAGTTACATAGAAGTGTTTTGAGTTTGGTATCAAATTTGACAAGGATACTCCGTCTCATTTTGTTTGACAGTAGTTGAAGAAGTTATTAAAGAAGTTAGCATCAGAGGGTGTAAAGATTTCTCAACCTGCACACCCCGGCAGGTACTACTACTTGTTATTTATAATTACAATTAGCTACAAACATTCACAAAGATATTCCGTAAATAACTCAAGGCTTACGGTGGTAAAACTGAGAATATGAAAGTTTACAAAATAAGATTACAATAACTAAATTTAAGATCATAGTAAAATGAAAAGATCAAAGAGATTTTTTTGGAGAGAATAAATATTCAGTTGTGCTGATATTTTGCAACTGATTATGACTTGGTTCACTTGGTTATTACTGTTGTGGTTCACTCCTTATCACCCCCCGTTCAAGTTGGGTAGTGGAGCAGATGAGACGCTAAGCTTGTTTCTAAGAAATTCATACTGAGAACGAGCCAATGGCTTTATAAACACATGTGCCAATTGCATATGGGAACAAACAAATCATGTGACAAGTGCTCCAACTATAACACACTCATGGACATAATGATAATCTACCTCAATGTGTTTAGTGCATGCCTTGAGAAGTGGAATGACCGTTAAGTATAGAGCACTAATATTATCATAGTATAAAGTAGGAAGATTGCATAAGCTCACATTAATATCACGAAGGATGTACGTTATCCAAGTAAGCTTTGCAGTTGTCGAGGCCATCACTCGATACTCTGCCTCAACACTTGACTTAGCTATGGTAGGTTGTTTCTTTGATCCCTATTATTTAAGTTGGCTCCTAGAAAAATACAAAAACCAGAAGTAGAGCGGTGAGTAAAGGAGCAGCCAACCCAATCAGCATCAAAGTAACCCACCAAATTCAAGGTGGAGGAAGAAAGGAGACAAATTCCATGATCCAGAGTCCCCTTAATATATCTTAATACACTCTTCATGGCTTGAAAATGCAGGACAGACGGATTGTGCATGAATTGACACATAAAATTTACTGCATAAGATATGTTAGGCCTGATAAGGGTAAGATATTGTAATGCACCAACCAAGGACCGATATATTAAAGCATCACAATTGGGACCACTAGTAGGGTATAATTTATTTTTTTGAGCTAATGGTGTACTGATAGCCTTTGCCTCAAACATCTTGGCCTTTTTCAATAAATCACGAGCATATTTCCCTTGGGATAGAAATATGCCATTTTTGAAATGTGTGACTTCGACACCTAAAAAATAATGAAGTTGCCCCAGATCCTTTACAGCAAACTCATGCTGAAGGTGAAGTAACATGCAATCTAAGAGGCAGTTATTGCTACTAGTGATAATGATATCATTGACATAAAGTAGGAGAAGAATGGTACCCTCGGAGCAGTGGAGAATATATAATGACGAATCCGCATGACTACAAAAAAATTTGAGGTCAAGAAAAAAATTATTGAAGCGGTCATACGATGCCCGAGGAGCTTGCTTAAGCCCGTATAGTGCCTTCTTTAGTTTACAGACATGATGAGGAAGAGTTGGATTTAGAAACTAGGCAGTTGAGTCATGTACACGGTCCCACGGAGTTTACCATGTAAAAAATTATTTTTCACATCTGGTTGATGAGTCTTCCATCCAAAAGTTATAGCCACTGCCAAGATTGTGCGGATAGTGGTTGGTTTTATCACTAGACTATAAGTTTCCTCAAAATCAACGTCGGCTACCTGATTAAATCCTCAGGCTACTAGGTGAGCCTTATATTGCTCGATAGTTCCATCAGGCTTGAGTTTAGTCTTAAAAACCCACTTACAACCCACAAGGTTCATGTGTGGTTCATACGGAACAAGACTCCAAGTTTCATTGGCCTCAAGCGCTTGCATTTCTGTCTTCATAGCATCATGCCAGTGGGGTATGGATAAGGCAAGCTTGAAGGACTGTGGTTCTGTGTAAGAATTGGTAGAAGAGGCAAGAAAGGCTGGTGATTTGATGAATGATTTCAAATAGGTCACCATGGGACGAACATTATCATTTGATGGTGGATGCAAGTATACACTTTGGATATGATTTTGTGGAGGTGAAGGTGAGGCATGGGAACTGTTCTATAAGCTAGAAGATATATCATGTGTAGGGATGGCAAAAATCCCCATGGATTTGGGGCCCCGACGGGGATTCCCCTATCGGGGTTGGGTTCGGGGAGGATTTTCGGGGATGGGTTCGGGTTCGGGGAATTTTTCAGATATGAAAATGGGGATGGGGCGGGGATGGGTTTTGTATCCCCGTCCCCGAACCCGCCCCGAATTATGTATATATATAATTTATTTTAATTTTTATTTATTTTATATATTACTTTTATTGTTGTTGTAATTTTAATTTATTAAAAAAAATTATATAAGTTTCAAGGACGGGGATTGGGGATAGGGGACGGGGATCGGGGATCTAGTTCGGGGAATGGGGGATTAGCCTCCGTGGGGATCGGGGCGGGGATTCCCCGTTAACAAAAATCGGGGATGGGGGCGGGTATGGGGATGGGTATCTATTTCGGGTTTGGGGATGGGGACACCATCCCTGTCCCCGCCCCGCCCCATTGCCATCACTAATCATGTGCTCTTATATTTGGTGACAGAGAACTAAGCGTAACCACAGTAGGTGTAGATTTGGTGAAGGAATGTACTGGTGATGCTTGATGCTTGGTTAATGGCATAGATTTTGAGCTGGATTGTTGGTGTGTGTAAGAACGAATTAGATGATGGAATATCTAAATGTTGGGTTGGAAATTGTTGTATAGTTGGTAAAGGATATGAGCTATGAGTGGAGGTGCATGGGAGGTTAATTTGACGTGTGTCAGGATTTTCTTTTCCTAAAAGTGGAGGACTAAAAGGCATGGGTACACATGGGCTGAAATGTGCTTCTTCCGTAGCATTTTCATCATCAAAGAATTGAGAAAAGGTAGTGATTGCTTTATCCTTTGTTATAGTAGACTTGGATAAATCACTGTCATTATAAGGGAATATAGTTTCATCAAAAATAACATGTCTAGAGATATATACTCTTTTTGTAAAAGGATGATAGCACCTGTAACCCTTGTAAAGGTTACTATACCTGATAAATATGCAAGGATATGTCTTGGGCAAGAATTTGTGAGCACTCCTTTTCCGGAGGTATTGAAAACACCTGCATCCAAAGATTTTCAATGATGCATAATCAAGATATTTGTTATATAATAATTTAAAAGGGCATTCCATTTTTAAAGTATTGGTAGGCATCCTATTGATGAGGAAAACTGTAATTTGAAATGCTTTTACCCAAAAACTAAAAGAAGTCCTGATCGGAAGAGAAGTGTTAGTACGGTCTCTACAATATTGCAATGTTTTCACTCAGCTATACTATTTTTCTCAGGTGTATCAAGACAAGAAATATGCTGCACAATTCCACAGTTGGCAAGATGCTTCAAAAATGCTAAACTTCCAAATTCACCACCTCCATCACATTGAAAGCACTTAATTTTTTGAGAAAATTAATTTTTTACCAATTCCTAAAATTTTAGAAAAATTTCATAAAATTCAAACTTTTGATGTAAGGGATATAACTAGGTGAACCTAGTGCATTCATCAACAAATATCACATAATAACGCATGCGTTGTGAAGATATCATGGGTGCAGGTCTCTAAAGATCACAATGAACCTTTTCCAAGTGGAAATTAGCAACTTGATTTGATAAATTAAAAGGAAGTTTGTAGCTCTTTCCTAGTCAACAATTAACTCATATTGAACTTATGCGGATCCAACAACTAACCATGATACTTTTATTTGAACTTAGAAAACATAAAGTCTTAGAGATAGGATGTCCAAGACTCTCATGCCACACTTCTGCAGGTGCTCTTCCTGATTGGATTGCAGTAAAAGCTTGGAAGGCTAATTTCTTACCCTGAAGTGAACAAAGGTTCCCTTGCTTACTCCCTCTGGCCAATATTTTGTTGGTATCCTTATCCTTAACAACAAAATCCAAGTTAGTAAATTCCATAGTACATGAATTGTCTTTTGTCAATTGACTAACTGAGAGCAAATTTTGTTTAAGATCTAGCACAACTAGGATATTCTTCAACATCAGTTTATAATATCCTGTTTTCATTGATATATTTCCTGTGTGAGTGATATGCATATGACCCCCATTAGCAGTAATGATTTTATTAGTTCCCTTATACTGGGTAATATTGTCTAAATTACTTGCAGTATTTGTCATGTGAGTTGCTGCACTAATATCAACATAAAAATGTTGATCATCTCATGTCCCATTCAAATTTACAGCAATCAATGCTAGTGGAAGGTCCTACTGAGCTTGATATGAATAATCAAATATGTAAAAACATTCAAGTGCTTTGTGATTATACCTTATACAAATTTGGCATGGTTCCTTTGTTGAGGTCGTTGTACGATGATTTTGGGCTTGGCTCGTATTTTTTTGAGCACCTATATTTGATTGGTTCTGATTGTGAGCTGGTTGATTTTTCCCAGCTTGGTTGAATCCTCTACCTTGTGAAGTAAAGTTATTTCGCCCTTTACCATGTCCTTGACCTTGATAATTATTATTCCCACCAAGTTGGACAACAAAGGCTAAATGATGATCAATCTCCTTAGATGTTTGATGATCATATACTTCTCGTATGTCAAATCCTTCAATAGCATTAACAAATTGAGAGAAGGTGGGATACGGGGGCTTACTCAGCATTAGTGTTCTAACTATGCAATATTTGGACTCTATTCCTTTGGAGAACAGAAGGACTTTCTCATCTTCGGCAATAGGTTTGTGGAATAGTAGCTAGGCTATCATATAACATCTTGAATTCCTTAAGATACTCTTGCAGTGACTGGGTTCCCATCTTCAAATTCTGAAGCTTATCCTTAAGCTGAAATTCTTTATCTTTTGTTGCACTCAAGAAGTTCTCCTCGAGTACATCCCAAATATCCCGGACAATTGCACATCCAACTATTAGGAACATGCATTCTTCCTTTAGAGTTTTTGTAATCCAGCACTTAAGTGTGACGTTATCGTCACACCATTCTTCATATTTAGGATCGGGAATTTCCTTACCATCTTTATCAGTGGTAGTCTTTCCTGGAAGAGGATTTTCAACGAGATGGGTTACTTTTAGTGTTTCAAAGAAATTCATCATCTGATTTCGCTACATGAGATAGGTGTCTGGCTGGAGTTTGACAGAACACATATTAATTAGATGGTGAAGGTTTGATGGGGATAAGGTGAGTTTTAAGGATGAGTTGCTCATGGTGAATTTGCTAATCAATAATTAAAAAGTATGCTCTAATACCATAATGAAGTTAGTAGCAAAGGGTGTAAAGATTTCTCAACCTGCACACCCCGGCAGGTACTATTGCTTGTTATTTATAATTATAATTAGTTATAAATATTTATAAAGATATTCTGTAAATAAATCAAGGCTTACGATGGTAAAACTGATAATATGAAAGTTTACAAGATAAGATTATAGTAACTAAAATAAGATCATAGTAAAATAAAATGATCAAAGAGATTTTTTTGGAGAGAATAAATATTCTAATGTGCTGATATTCTGCAACTGATTCTGACTTTGTTCACTTGGTTATTACTGTTGTGGCGCACTCCTTATCAGTTATCATTCACAAATTTGTATACATAGAAAAGTATGTCAATTCTCGGGACCATGTGGAAAAGGATGCCATGAATTTGGACAATGAATTTGTTAGATAGGGTGCTATTGAACTTTAAAGCACAATATATAATATAATCCCAACATGTATCCAAACGTTCCATCTCTATTGCTCTTCTTCATACTTCATTATCATATCTCAACGTTCTTTGCTATTAGTTGCATTTTCTGTCTGGTTATGAAAGTCTAGTCTAGGTATACACACAAACAAACATATATATAAGTACACACACACACATACACATGGTTAGCTTAGTATATGGTCAAGAGTAAGTTTATATGAAATAGGAACCATTTGTATGAGATCATGAATTTTCCATTTACAGAGTATAGGAAGATTTAAAAGATAAATGTAGCCTTTTAGATCTATTAGCTTGTGGATTAGTGGTGTAAGATCCGCCAAATATCGCTTGAGGGGTAAGATACTAGGGTCCCTTAGTCTTCACAACCGACTATATCCTATAGCCTTTTTGATCAAAAGTGACATGTGAAAGACAAATGAACTTCCATCTACTATAAAATGTCAATATGTTAAAAATAGTTCACAATAAGTTGGATGTCACCATGGGAGTAGTGTGTGTGTGTGTGTTTCTTTTAATAGGTAGTATTAGATTAAGAATTAATGGATTTTGCCATACAAAGTGAATCAGCCAATCCCAGCCCCTACTCTTGGAGTACTACTGCAGCATCCGTAAAAAAACTCCTAACCATATCACAATTCAACTAGGATGCGTAGCTAGCAGCCAACTTATATAATCTCATACACGGCTCATGTATGAAACCAAAAAGAAAAATGAACAGCTCTCAACAAGGGGGAAAATAGAGTGGTAGAAAAGCTGGATTGTGCCAATCTGTAGAACGGTGCAAGCCTGCACAGCGATCAAGTACAGAGTGACATCGTTAAGTACATCGTCACAGCCAAACCACCACCAGTTGTTGCCTCCTCAAACCCACTTGCGCAAGCTGATCTGCTCCTGTATTGGTTCAGCCTTAAATCACCCATATAGTGCAAAACTCGGAACCTAAATAGCCAATAAACTTCATAAAACAAAGCCCCTCCTCAATCGATGCTGCCACCGAATACTCAAAAAGTCCAGTTGACCTTGCTGACACCCAAAATTAACCATCTCAACTGTATGCAGCAGAGGTTGGATAGAGTCATCTGCAGCTAAATGTTTCAACCCTTTGGTACAGTAGAATCTCCACCAATAAAGAATTTCAGTACCTGCATAGCAAAGTGTACCAGGTCTGAAAATCACATCTTGCTTCAAAACCATGTGGGGCGAGACATCTTGAAGTAAGTCGTGCTTTGCAAGTGCATCAGCTATTCCATTTGATTCTTTGCCCCATTTCACTGCACGTACACCATGTAGGTTGTGCTTTTCTTGTTTGTTTGTAGCCATTTTTTGTTTTGTATTAATATTATGTAAAACATTAGCATATAACAATTCTCAACTCTTTCTATAAGGTGAAGGATAAAGTTTACCAATGTGTTTTGAGGTTTTGAGTAGTGTTGGTGTTTGTGGGTTGGTTTCTTTACCCTACTAATAACAACTCTTAATTACTCAATAAAAGAAGAGTATTGTCAAATATAAACCTCTAAATACTACACAATTATTGTTACAAAAAATCAATGGTAAAGCTATGTGTAACATTAATTGTTTATTGAAAACCCAGGAGTTTCAAAATTTTGGAATAAAATAGGAGCGGCTTGTCCCCGCTTATACCTTTCTCAAGCATTTTAGTTGTTATTTGATTGAAATTAGTATTAGTTTACATAGATCGAACTTAGATTAGTATATTTGTAGTAATTTTTGGTTAAAATTTGAGCTCCGAACAATATTTATGGAGGTCAGGGGTGAAACAATGGAGGTGGCGGGTGGTTCACCCAGTAATCGGCACTACCAATGGGTAGTTCACCCGTCAGCCTCATCCCTAATTACGTAAATCACTTGTCATAATGCTCTCCCGGTGGGTAAGTCACCTATCACATACCTCCTCTAGCGGGCATCAAACTCCTCCACTGGGTAGTTCACTTGTCAATCTTTGCCCCAAATAGTTGACACATCTGTGGACACCCCGAACCCTAAAACCCTAAAACACCAAAACCATGAACCCTAATATTCAAACCTAAACCTTAAACCTTAAACTCTTGACCCTAAACCCCTAACTATCAACCCTTAACCTTAAGCCCCAAATCATAAACCCTAAACGTAACCCTTAATGCCTAAACCCCAAACCCTAAACAATCGATGAGCTAATGCATAATATTTATTAATAATCTTTGTGTTATAATTTCTAGATGGCTAGTAGAGGAGGCAAAGGAAAGGATTATATGTACGTTACTCTCGCTATCACTAGGGTGGCGAAGAGGGCAATCATTGCTAGTGCTAGAGCATGAATGGATGAAGGAAGGATGTATGAAAATAAATCAATTTTTAGTAGAGAAAAAATTGATAAACATCATTGCAAAAGAAAAGAATCCACTTGTTATCCTATATGATGAAAGACATATGGATTTAGGATAATCAATCTTAGGAACATTTGAGATTGATATGAATCTAAAAAATAGAGCAATAATATATATTTGCCCTAATTTTATGACAAATCCAAAAGAATTTGTAAAATATATAAATATAGGGATAAAAACAAAGGAAAATAAACTCCAAAAAGGAGTAAAAAACTTGATGATAAGAACATGCTTTATTGGAAAATTATGTTAAAAAACAAATAAAATTATAAAATCAACTCGGAAGAGTTTTGTCAAATCCTTACTACCAAAGGAATAAGAGCTATTCCTAGAATAAAATATGACCCTAAAATAAATGCAAGATTAAATTAGAACAGAACAAGTTTTTTAAGAAATCTTAGTTTCACCTTTTAGGAAAATACAATATATGAAACTCAAGACAAAAGTATGTCCCTAAGGTTTCATAATTACGGGTATGATACAAACTCTGTAGCATCTGATTAAGAGTAATAAAGAAATCAATAAGAGTTTTACTAATAATCTTTAAATGAGAAAATATTTATGAACAAAAACTAAAAATATATAAATCTTTTCTTAAAGAATACCGTTATCTCACCAATTACGAGGCTAAGGAAAAAATAAGCATGGTATATCTCTTATACAAACAAAGATTAGATAAAGTCTATGTAGGAGAAAAACCTATAGAATATCTCTGTACTACTTATGGTATAGAAAAGGTATTAAATTATCTTCAACAGGAAAAAAAAAGTTTGCCTCTTTCACTATTATATGAGGATGAAAGTTCAAAAATTAAATAGGGATATTACTGTTAGAGAACTAAAAGATATTGACAGAAAAACCCCTATGGAAAAGATAGATAATGAATTTGAAAGGCTAACAAAATCCATCGGATTGGATTATGAAAAGGATTTTAAAAGATGAATGAAAAATATAAATTAGATTTCAAGGGTTATGATTCTATGAATAAAAGAGATATTTATAGGGAAATGCTTGAAGTAAGAATGATATCCTCACCATCAATGTCAACAAAGGGGCAATCATTAACAACCTATCAAGACACCCCAACATATGATAAAATAGGAGTAAAACAATATATGTATAATCTATGAAGATCCCCTAGAGAACTAGCTAATACCTATGACATTCAGCAGGGAGATTCGAAAGGCAAGGGAAAAAGATATGTGTCTGATAACTTCATCATACCACAAGCACATAGAAATGGAACTGTATTAACATTAACCAATATTCATCCAAAAAAATGGCCTAAAGCCATAGATAGATGGGAGGAAAACTATGTAAGTGCGTGGGTAAATGACTTCCAACAAGAAATTGATATGTTTATTTACCTAGAAACACTTTTAGGAGATTCAGCGTTAAATGCCTATAATATAGTAAAAAAGGAAGATCTAGGAAGAGTTAATGCAAGAAGAATTTTAGGAATTAATCCTTATAAATTTACTGGATTAATCAGAGAAACAATATTAGAAATAGAACCTAGTATAAAGAACGTAAGTTTTCAAAACCAAATGTTAAGAATTTTGGAACAAATAGTGATTAAAGATTGGTCTAACATAGTAGATTTTACCAATGATTATTTTAGTTTGGCAAGAAAATTAGGGTTTATTATGAAAGAAGACACAGCAAATAGATACTTATCTAGATTCCCTAACCATAATAAGAACTATCCCAAGGGACTAAGAACAGGATCAAGAATAATGTATGTATTTGATTACCTCAAACAAAAATGTGTAGAATATGTACAACAAAAAGAAATTAAGAAACAACTGTAAAAATTTTATGACACCTTAGGCTTATGAAAAGCCTAGGAAAAAGAAAATATATTATTTAAATAAAAAAAAGAAACAACCTCAAAAGAAGAAAACATGTTACAAAACTAGATAGGACAAGGCAATGCACATGTTTTATATGTGAAGATCTCAATCACTTGGCAAATAGATGGCCAAAGAAAATTAAAAATCCATGTAGGACTTAGTAGATGGATTAGAAGAAGATATAGTCAGTATAGATTATGATGATTCATCTTTCTATTATATAGAAGAAATAAAAGAAAAGGATTTGGAATTAGAATTTATAGATCCAATGCAAAATATGTCGGAATACATAAACTATCAATTTATGCAAGACGAACATGGACACCAATGGATGTATGGCCAAGGAATACTTAGCAAACATTGTGACTTGTGCAAACTATATCCCAATGTGGCTCATAGGTATAGTTATTTTATATGCTGAGATGATATTTGTATTATTTGTATTGAAAAAAATACTTTAATATAACTACAAAAGTTAAAAAGGTTGCAGAAACATCAATAAAAGAGGAAATATTAAACGTACAACTAGATATTGAAAAATTAAAAAATAGAATAACCATTTTAGAATATAAAATGGAATTTCCTAAAATAAAAGCAATCTCATCGGTAAAAATAATAGAGATTGATAAAAAAAAGGGAAAAGGAATAAAAATAGATTTTGATACAGAATTTGACGAGAATCTTATAAATTTAAGAAGAGAGTTTAACGAATTATAATAAGTACACTACTTAACTTCTACAAATCTCTTAAATTCACTACTAAATCTAAAATAGGTGATGAAACACAAAAAGAAAGTTTTCTATAATAGACAATGAGATTACAAAGAGTTATATATATAAAAGACTATTAAAAGGGTCAAACTGCATAAAAATTCCAAGAATGCGAGTCGCAACAATATTAGCAGATGGAAATACCCATGAATATAAATACTGTATTCCTAACGCGACGGTTGAATTCTTAAATAACCCAAATAAAAAAGGAGTACTTTATGATCTCCCAATAACCTAGGTAATAGATGGACCAATACATATAAAATACTTTGTGTTGGGACTAAACTTTATAACATTAGATAATGGTTTAATGCTTATAAGTAAAAATGCAATATCAATTTTTAAGAAAACCACCGCCATTGTCACTGATAAATTATAGTACACTCACGTAAAATGTGGTGGGAGGTATAATTTTTCACATTTTCCACTTAAAGAAAAATAAATTGCCCAAGAAGAAGATTTCATAACAAATGACAAATCGTCTGATGAAAAGGTATTCGAATATGAAATCTTTTAGAATTTTATTAAAAAATAAACCTTTAGCAATGAAAGGATAAATTATAACAAACAAAAAGTTGAAAAACTAATTCAAATAGCTAAAAAAAAACAAGGATAATAGGAGATGACCCTAAGACACATTTAGGAATACTTCTAGCAAAAGAAAAATTAGAAATTTTAAATCTAGAGTTAAAAACAACAGGAAAATATATAGCTTATACTCATCTAGTTGATGAGGAATTTAGTAAGCAAATAAAAGAACTAAAAGATCAGGGATTAATAAGAAATTCAGCAAGTCTACATAGGTCCCCTACATTCATGGTGGGGAAGCATGCATAACAAAAATGAGGAAAGGCTAGGATGGTCATTAATTGTATGTGGCTCAACAATAACACACTAGATGATACTTATAAAATGTCCAACAAAGATAGTCTTTTAAATAAAATACAAAATAAAAAATGATTTAGTAAATTTGATTGTAAATCAAAATATTAGCATATCCTAATGGAAGAACAATCTATACTTTGGATGGCCTTTACCGATCCAAAAGAAGGACATGACGAGTGGATAATAATATCCTTTGGATTAGAAAATGTTCCTACAATATTTCAGAGAATGATGGATAAAATTTTTGGAGATTTAAACTTTTATTTAGTATATATAGATGATATATTAGTTTTCTCAACTGAAAAGGAAGAACATTATAAACATCTAGAAATTATTTTAAGAAATATTTTAGAAAATGGTGTAGTGATGTCTAAAAAAGATTAAATTATTTAAAGAATATATAGACCTCCTTAGACATAAAATTAGAAAGGAAATTATTGAGTTACAACCACATATAGCAATACTAATCAAGAACGTAGAAATTTTTTATAAAAAGGAATGATGTTTTTCTATGTAAACTAAATATGTTGCATTCTGAGCTACTTGTTTTCAACTGAGTCAAATACCTTCTATTTCTAGATGGGCTATCTTTGCCACATGTCATTATCCTATTAGACCGATAGTAGATTTATAATGGATAAGTCTCTTATTTTAATGGGCTATTTAGATTACAATGAGATAAACATATCCTATTATACAATTATTACTATAAAGAGAATAAAGATAAAAGTCAAAAGATTCCCGACGGTTCTGCGATCAACTTTTCTTCTTTTTATTCCGTACCTCCTTTTTTTTTCGTCTTTTACTCTTTTCCACACGTGTCTGTACAGGTTGTCGGTAGACCACAATTGTGCTTTGTGACATTATTATTTACATCACTGTTGTCGTCATCGCTTATGTGACATCATTGGTTATGTTATTCATAATCTTATACAATACTATTCATCAACTTAAACAGAAATATTCATCATTTAAAACTAAAATATTCACTACTTATAAACACCAAAACTAAAACTAAGATGTCGTCATGAACCCAAACTAAAATAACCATTAATTGAAATATGATATTCATAAACTTAAATAAAAAATATTAATCAACTTACAATTCTTAAATCATATAGATCATAAAAGAACACAAACAATTTATTGTACAACTAAATACAGATAGGGTATCATCTTCTTTACTTAGACAAACCAGAAAACCAAAGATCAAAAATTCAAAACATCCGCTTTTCCGACTGCTTATGTTAGACTAATTTTTGAGACCTTACTAATTCTGATAGACACCACTAAGGGTCTATTTGATTCATTAAAAATATTGTAAAAATGAAAGAAAATGAGATGGAAAGTAATTTTCATGTATTTGGTTGTTCAAAAAGTTTAGAAGAAAAAAAAATAAAAGAAAAAAAGTTGAGGAAAAATTTCTCCTCAAAGTTCGACTCCATCTTCATCGGCTTCTATTTGGTTTTTGTCTCCGTTGAAAACCTATAAAATTCGTTTATAGGTTTTCTACAAAAAAAATTCTACAACCAAATGAGCGAAAGAAAATTAATTTCTTTTATTTTTTTATTTTTATTTTCTTTTTATTTTTTTTTTATTTTCTGCAAACTAAATAGACCCTAATAGATAGTCTCTAGTACCATTATTTCCGGCGACATTTTTTATTCCGGCAATACTTGTCTCCACGGACAAAGAAGTCAAATACTGCGGACCAAGTAATCAAGATTTAGTCGCAGAATCAGACTGTAATCAGTATTTCTGCTTTGAACTCCCCAATTTAATCACCTGTGGATTTGTATTTAAATCCTTGAAGCTACAATTAATCAGAGTTGAATAATTTGATCGCCTCTGCAAGCAAATTAAGATGGCAAAAGTGTATCTCCACTATGTAATTTACGGTTGCTCGAATACAAGCCAGTGCTTTATAGAGTCCACAGTCTCAGATAATATTCATCGGCTCAAAAGCTAGTATTCATCATCTCGAAGCTAATATTTACCAATAAAAAGGCATATATTCATCAGCTTACGTTGATATTTTTAATTTGAAATAATCATATACTAAAATTTAAATTCATCAGATCACCGGCGTAAAATCATCGTGACAACATATAATACCCGTTATCTCAAAGGTTCATATTCATCCGCTTAAACTGATGATATAATTTGAAATAAACATCAAATAAAAGGTTATATTTATCGACTCAAATGATAATATTCATCAACTTAATTGCTAATATTTATCAGCGTAAAAGAGAATATTTACAACTCGAATGCAAATATTCGTCAGCTTTTATACTAGTATTTATAAGCTGAAAGATAGATATTCAACTTAAAAGACTAATACTCATCGTCTTAAATTGAAGAATATTAATTTATAATACTCACCAATCAAAGACTTATCACTTATGTGGTCTAATCACGAGCCATTTTGATCAAAAAGTTTCAGAGTAAACAATCTTGTATTTTCTCTTTGGAAAATTTCTCGTAGGAAGGTAACTCGTTTAACAATCACATACATAATTATTATCTCTTTCTTTTCCCATGATCTGTGATAACCCAAAAAAACGTAAACTAAACATATGAATATTAATAATAATTAGCCTATTCAGTTGATCTTGAGTTATTGAACATTCTGGTAAATTGTGTCAGGTTAGTCTACCGTGTGTGTCGATTTTCTCTTATTCTCCTTTCATATAGAAATTGTTAGGTGAGTCCTCCTTTTTATCACTCAATCCGGTAATTAATTATACCATTGTTAGGTATTGTTTGGAGCTACTTACTAAAAGTAATTATATAAAATAATTATTTATTTTAAAAAAATTTATCCTAATTTTTTTAAAAATAAATAATTATCTTACATAATTACTTTTAGTAAATATTTTTAAATAAGATAATTAATTGTAGACGTACGTGCTACATATTAAACTAAAGAAAACATACAGTCTCACTAGATTTTCAGCTGCCGACTCAATCAGCCTAAGACTTTTATATAACAGATTGGTTGGGGGATGATGTTGTTCCTTTTGTCCTATTCTCTCGCATTTTAATTTTTAATGGCGTCTGCCTCCACCAAAATCACTCCTCTAAATCTATTTTCCTCTCACTTTGGTATGCTTTTTGGAGCTTATTTTCAGTGAGCTGATATGATTGAGGCTCATCTGATTTTATCTGATTAGTTTTGATGAGAATAATAATTATAATTTTAAAATTTATAATAATAATAATATTATTATTATTAATTACAATAATAATAACTATTATTATATTAACTATAATAATAATTGTTATAATCAATGTATTAACATTTATGTTATTAATTATAATTATAATTATTATTATATTAATAATTAGTATAATTATTATATAAATAATAATTATTATCATAATTATATTAATGTTTATCGTAATATTAATAAGTATACTAATAGTTAGTATAATAGCTATATTAATAATTTTTTGTATTGCGATAATAATTATGTTAATAGTAATTATTATAATAATTATATCAATATTTATCATAACATTAACACTATTATTAATGTTAATAATTATGCTAGTAATTTTAATTATGATTAATTATAATAATAACAATAATAATATAAATAATTGTAATACTCTGAATTTTTGTAACCTTAATTTAGAACATTTAGCCTTTTATCCAAAAATTTTAACTTTTAAATATTAACTTAATTATTTTTTGTTAACCCTTGATGCGCAATCTAGATAAATTATTTAATAAATTATCCTAATTATTTTTTCTTTTCCTTTCTTTAAATTCATCCTAAATCAATAATTTTATCTGATTTATTTTTCTTAATCGGATGTCTTAAATTTGGATAAATTAATATTATCATAAATCTAAATTTAACCTAATTGTAGTTTTAACCCTAAATTTAATTTCATTTTCCTTTTTTTTCTCTTCTTCTCCTTTCTTTTTCTTCCCCGCACCTCCAGCCCACCGACCTACACCCAATCCAACCCATTACTTCCTCTCTTGTTCTTTTCTTGTCCAAACCCGCAACCCAATCTCCATTTCCTTTCTTTCTTCTTTCCCCAACCAGCTAGTCCACCTTCTCTCTCTCTCTCTCTCTCTCCTCCTTCTCTTCCCCGGACCACTCTACCTATCCCACCTTCCCTTCTTCTTTCTTCTTCTCCCTCGATCGTCCTACCTCCCAAACACACCCTTGCCTATGCCCAACTATAAGCACCCCAAAACACCCAAACAATCACTACATGCCCATAATTTTGCATGCCAGCCTATCTTTCCCCATTAGGCCAAACCAACCCCCTTTCCTTTTCTAGACCCAAATAGCCCCTGCCCTTCTCTTTGATCCCTGACCATGCGCATGCATGCATGCATGTGTGTGTGTGTGTATACATACATACACCACACTACCTCCATCTCCTTTTTTCCAAACACATCCCTCATTTCCCCTCTATATTTTATTGTCCAAACAACACCTCCACCATCCGACCCCTTCTCCCTCTACATTTTTTTCAACCAAACACTCCAGCCCTCTCACATATGCCACCACTAGCCTAGTAGATCCACCATCCCAGCCTCTACCATTGGTCATCATCATCATCATCTTCTTCTTCTTCTTCTTCTTCTTCTTCTATCCTTCATTCTTTCTTGCAGCCTTATTTTTCTTCCTCTCTTTCCCAATGGCAATTTTTATCTATCCCTGCCCCTAGCACATGCTGCTTCTCCTACAACAACATCCTTAGGCAACGATAGTTTTTGTTGTTACTTTCTCCTCCACTTTGGTGCCACCCACCGTAGTCAACCACGACCCTCTTCGACACCCCCTGTTGCTACCTTTCATTCCCTCCTTCCTTCTCTATCACAACTGATCCACACAGCCTCCTGCACCCTATGCCTTGATGCCACTATTGCCTCCACCACCTCGCAACCATCACACCAGCAGCCACCATCGGTCGTTGAGCCTCCCCTTTTCTTCCTCTCCTTTTATTCTTCTCTCTTTCTCCTCCTCTTCATCATGGCTTGGTATTTTGTGTCTGTCGTATGATCATCTCCAGCAACACCCACCTTTAGCCATTCATTGCCACCTTTTCTCACATCCCTTGCACTACCTCTCGTCGTAGCACATCATCCCTCCTACACTAGCCCACTGAGCCACTACCATCTTTACATCTCCAATACCGCCTCCTACATCGACTATATGAACTAGCACCACCCAACCACCATCTTTAAGCATCACTAGCCAACCTTGAGGCCCCTGCATATGTATGCAGCATGAGTTGTGTTTTAATATAAATTTTTTAGTACTTATTAATATGTAAGGGCATTTTAGTAATTTTAGAAAAATAAATATTTATTATTATTATTATTATTTTATTCATTAAAATATTATTTTAATATTTTGATATTATTTTTAGTGCTAAAGTTGATTCGTAGGATCTCGTAGTATTTAGTAAGGTACTGTTATTTTATATTTTTATTAGAATTTAGGTAACCTTTATACTCCACTAAAATGTTCAGATATTACATGATAACACATTTAGGTTTCGATGTATAAAGTGTGTTAAGTATGCTTGTTATATTATAACTTTTATACTCTACTAAAATGACAACTATCACATGATAACACATTAGGGTTTTGATAAGTAAATTGTATTAAACATGATTTGTTACATATAATTACTTGTTTATTATTGTTATGATAAAAATCGATAAAAAGGAATCATGTTATCTTATGTAAAATATTATGTGTACGAAAGTATAATTAAAACTGTTCTAATGTCGGGAAAAGATTTTGTATGATATATATAGGTGAAAAAAATAGGGTGAGTATGTTTAGATATACTTGTAGCATAATTATTATTATCATGTGCCCTAAGGGCAGTTTGGCCATTTAAGCATATCACGATATTTAATCTAAATTAGAATGCCTAATATGTTCTAATTATTATTAAGTATGGTCATACATGATTTGATGTTTTAGAAACACATGTTTCAATATTATTATTATTATTATTATTATTATTATTATTATTATTATTATTATTATTATTATTATTATTATTATTATTATTATATAACCAAGAGGTATTTTGGTTATTTTGAGTGTATCAGGATAATTATTCTAATAAACATGCCTTATATGTATTATTCATTGTTAAACATGAGAATGTGTGTTTTTATATTTTAGAAACGTGTGTTAGGGTTTTACGTGTAAAATTATGTATAAGGGCAAAATGGTCATTTGATATATCTGACAATTTAATTATATAATAAATAATTTAATTATTGTATTTTATTCTTTTATGACAAATTTATAAATAAAATGGAATTTTTAATAAAAATGGATGATATTATGGTAATTTTAACCTCAGAGGTATTTTTGTCACTTTAGCTTAAAGCGCCTAAGTGTGAATAATTGAGCCAAGGATAGTCTTAGTAGATTTCTAATGTTGATTTTAGTATTGACCATGATTATGGTTATCTTGTATATTTGGAAATAATTAAAAATGGCTAACTATAAAAAATTAGATCCACGTGATTGATATGTGATATTATGGTCACCATTATAAAATATTAATATTTAAAGTAAAATACCTCGAGATTGGAAATGATGACTCTTTAGGGGTTGCTACCCTAAAGACGTGGTTTAACCCATGATTATTTATGGATTTTGCTGGTGTATCTTAGTAACTTAGTGAGGCTCTATCTCTTACTATATTTAGCTCTATGGATCTAATAGAGGGTATACATACTTATGAATTAGATGTCCTTGTTGGTAGGGTATTGTATTACCTTCGTGTACCTGTATGCCTAGGATACTTTTGAGTCTTTAGATTGATAGTCGGTAGGATACTGTATTACTTTTATGCATATATGACCAGGTTATCTTAGTGTTTCTAGGTTGATATGATATCCCATTAAGTAAATAAAAATGGAAATGATTGCTATTAAATCAAAATGATCACTAGATTGGTTGGTAGTAGCCTTCATGTCTACCTATGGTTTGGTAGCATTCTTTGTGTCTACTATGGTTCGTTAGCAACCTTTGCGTCAACCTATGGCTCAGTAGCAGCCTTTGTACCAACTTGTGATTCGGTAGTAGCCCGTATGTATACCTGTAATTTGGTAGTAGCCTTTTGTGCCTACTTGTATTTCAGTAGTAGCCTTCATGAGTCATCATGACTTCTTATGATGTTATGAGTTGTTATTGGTATACATTAGTGAACCTAACTGTGCTATGAGATTTGTTGGTATTGATAACAAGCTTTGTGACCGTGGTTATAATTCGAGGATGATGTTGTTTCTAATTATATTACAAAGTGCATCTTTTAGATGTTCCATTGATAAGTTTCATTTAATTCCAGATAAATGAGTATTATTAGTATATAGCATTAGTGATATGTGGTTATATGAATGATTATCGTATTATAATTAAAGTATATATAATTAAATATTTTATATCATGTATTATTGTGATACATTTTATGTGTTCTACATAGATTTTTTTATATTAGTTTTGTATAACGGGTTACTCGATATTGTTGTACTGAATGGTTCCTTTTTATAGGCCCCTACTTATTTAATGGGTAGTGGCCTTTGCAGCGTAGCTTGTAAGATTAGTTGAAGAATATATTTTGGGTTAAGAATTTAGGGTTATCCAATTATTTGCTGGTATTTTTTAATCTGAAAAATTATGTACTCTAAATGTATTTATGTATTTTCTTTTACTAAAATTTTATAACCTCTGATAGTTGATTTTAATTAGAATAATATTGAATTGCTTTAACTCTTTTGCTACTCTAATTTTATAATTATGTCATTAATTTAAGTAGAATAATATTCTTAATCTTAACACTTGATAACAGAACAGTAGAGGAAACCAGACTTATATCAAGTATGACGGTAACACCGCGTACTTTCTTGTTTTAACTTCCGCAATTAACTTTTCAAAAATATTTTTTCAGTTTGTAAATTTATATAGAAGTGTTATAATAATACTTGTTATAATATCTATATTAATAATTAAAATCATAATATTAATAGCTATAATAATGATTATTATATTAATAATTGTAATAATTATATTAATATTATATTTGTTGAATTGAATATCCAATTTATTTAACTTTGTATTGACTAAATCAATAATTTAATTAAAAAGTATCAAATTAATTATTTTTTTTATATCAAATAATTTAAATATTATATTATTTCATCGAATTCCGGATGACGTAGAACCGTTAGTGAAACACCGACCCTTTTATAACGAAATAATACACCTAAGTGACTTTTGCAATGGTTAGCAAATTTTCGTCACTTTGTGACTATTTATTTGATGTCATCATCTACGTATGCTACGGCTTAGCCTATTTCAACAATTACACTCTAACCTCTAGCCTCTAACCTCTAACCTCTAGGCTCTTTCCCTCTCCGCGCTGACATACATATTATGACATCGATAGATAATGGAGAAATTTCTTTATAATTCAAGATAAAAATTAAAATAGTTTTAAAATATTTAATTTTAAATATAAAATATTATGTACATATAATTATATTAATATATACATCTAATTATATATAAATATATAGATAATATTTTTTATATGTATATGTATATTAGAATATTGAAAAAAATAAATTAAATATCAAATAAATTGACTAACTTTAATTACTTTAATCTAAATAAACCATCAACTATTTTTTTCTATAGATAATTAATCCAGTAGCCACGTTGCATGTACTTCCACAACTTTTGTTTTGCCGACTTTAGCTTGCATGTACCTCCACTACTTTTGTTTTGCCGACTTTAGCCTTGCTCCAGTACCGTCTTCATCACATGCTGTGTAGTGTGTACAACTTATATACGTGCCTCAACCCATACATATACACCTCCCTTAGATCGATCTTCGGTGTACCACAAACACCACTATTTTACATTAAAACTATTCTATTATATATATAATAAGGGTCTTCGTGAATTGGATATAAGATAATTTTTTTAGATACTTAAATGATCATATATCTAAAAAAATTGTATATCCAACACTTTGAATATTTAAAATTTCATATTAGATAATAAATAATTAATCAGATATCCAAAACTTTCAAATATCTCATAAATAAAAAATATTAGATAAAAAAGTATTCGGTAAAAAAATAATAAATTAATATAATTTAATGATTTGATTTAAATCTTAAATTATACTATATTATGTTTAATTAGTAATTTCAAATTTTAGATAATATTTAAATATTTAATCAAAATAATAATTAAAAAATATAAATTTACTCACAATAAATACTCTCATTTCATGTTATACGCATATATGCTTATATAGAATATAATTTTATGAAAAATAAATAGTATTTAAAGTATATATGTATATAATTTATCAAATAATATATTATTTGTATTTATCAGATCAGATATTGGATTTATTTGATCTTTTATTGATTAAATCGGTTATTTAATTTTCTAAATCGGATCAATTCGGATATCAGATCAAATCATCAAATATTGGATGACATGTGTGTGTGTGTGTAGTCCCTCCATTTTCACTCCTTAAAAAAAATTACTACAAAGACTAATGTGGAAGCAAACACAAAAAATGGTGAGGGTTAATGCCACACCTTACATAAGACAAATGTCTATTATCTATCTCATGATAGGAGAAAAGCTAAAAACTTATCCAACAAAACCTAAAATAGGAGTTAAACCAAAACCTTGTCAATAAAATCAATAGAAAACCTTATAAAATTATCACTAATCAATCAGCAAAAAATATGTGCTTCAAAACCTTAATGAAACAACAGAAATATAAATGTCCTTTTACAACATGAAATAAAAATTTGAATACAATAGCTTAACTTTCAAAATATTTACAAACAATTACAGAAGTTCTAGAGGGACAAAAACATTGGGTCGCCTATATCTCATTCCAAACCAACAGTCACAACTAAAATCCATTAGCGAAACCTACACATAGACAACTAAACAATCGCATCAGTATGATGGTGTATTGGGTAAACCACACTCAACATATAGTGATAACATGTACATATTTTAACATTTGATCATTACAGAGGAAAAATGTAACATTGATTTACATGCAATAACGTGAACAATGTTGATGACATGCTTATAAATAATCATCTGGTCATAGCATAAACAGTAAAACATGAACATACATACTATCATATAAGATCATGGTAAAGAACTTACTAAACGGATGAAACATATAAGCAAGCTAACATGAACTTAGATCAATGTATAACCTCAACTAAGCATGAATCCACAGCGAAACATAACACGCAACAGAGTTCCTAAAACACAGGAGGAAATGGCAGAGAAACATGCTTTTGTAGTGGAAACATGTTATCATGGGAGAATGTCATGGATGACACAGAAGTTCTTAAATCTCAAGAGAATTCATATTGCATGCGCACATAGTCATATGACAAGGCATTATAAGTAAATTATATATAATAGAAGGATTCACAAAACATAGGAATACTAGCATGATATCTTATAAGAAATATGAAAAGATGTAAGGACATAAGTTCACCGAATACATGATATGATACAAGGATAAGGGAACATGTGATAATTTTAACACCACAAAATTCTGTAACCTTTTTTTCTTGGGTGTTTAGCCATATTATTCAAAAAATAATGCTTAAAACTTAACCTAATCATTAACCCTTGAACCGTAATCCAACTAATTGCTTGATTATTTTAACTCTTGTCTTTTTGTTAAACCTATCTTAAACCTAATTATTTTTCTGATATATTTTTCCCACCCAGTACCCTAACCTATTCAAACTAAACCTAAAACGAATATAATGATATATATTTATATTATGTCCCTACCAAACCCCTCTCCCTCACGTAACCCCTTTGTCGTGCCTATTTTTACTCCTCTGGACACCATCCCTATCTTCTCCTTACCTCACACAACACACCCATACCCCTATGCCAAGTCATACTACATCACCTCACCCCTCCATGCATGCACATATACATACAAATGCACAAACACTCCTCCGTTCATCCAAATAACACCATGACCCTCCTTCCCTCTCTCTATTTTCTTTGTTCAAAAAATCCAGCCCTTCTTTGCATATACATACATATACTTCTACTTTGGTCTTGTGCTTTCCCATCTAAAAGCCACCTTCCTCTACCTTATTCCTCAACCAAACCGCCACACCAAGGTCCCTCTCCCTTCTCTCTCGGCCCATTTGGTTTCACCACCACTTCAACCAACAGTGTACAACCAACTCCAAATTCCCTCTCCCTTGACTCTGTTTGGTTTCACTCCCAACAAACCACCCTTCACCATTGCTGGAGCACCATCTTCTTCTTTCCCTTCTTCTCCTTTTTCTTTTGCCCCTTCTCGGGCTTGCTTAATCTCATAGAAACCACCATCCCTTTTACCGTGTGTCACCCCTCTGCACCACCACCCACAACCATTGCCACAATCCCAATAGAACCACCACTACCCTCCTCTTCTTCCTCCTTCTTTTCTTTTTCCTTCTACCTTACTACCCTTGTTTTTTTTCTTCTCTTTCCCTATGGCAATTTTTGTCGATCTCTACCCCATCCATTTGACACTTTCTCCCAAAACATTCCTTTGGGCAACCATAGGAACTGTTGTTGAACCCCCATCCTTTTAACACCTCCCTCCACAACAACTCCAACACTTATACCACCTCCTTCGCAACCCTCCCAGCCGAGCCATCCTCCACAATAGCCCACACCATCGAGCCATCACCACCTCACAACGGTGCCACCACCCTTCCAGCCACCACTAGAAACCGTCTAACCTAGCACCTCTTTTTCCCCCTACCTTCCTCCCCCTTTTCCTACGTATCCTTGTTGAGCCCTTCCTCTACCACTTCCAACTGCACCACCTTCCTTCCTAACTAGTAGCCACCTCCATTGCAACCATCATCCTAGTTGGCTTCCCGAACCATTACCAACCATCTCCATCACTACCAACCTAGCATAAGCCCTTCCTATTCATAGCTCAAGCTGCGCATGCAATGCAAGAATTTTGCCATAAAATTTTTGTTACATATTTTAAATGTAAGGATATTTTGGTTATTTTATAAAATAAATATTTTATTATTATAATTATTATTTTATTTATTAAATATTAATTTGGTAATTTTGGTATTATTTTTAAATAGGAAGTTTGATTAGCCGAACCTTGTAGTATTTAGTAGGATATCATAAATTTGCATTTTTGTTGGATTTCAGATAATTTTTATACTCTCCTAAAGTGGTAAATTTTGCATAATAGTACATTAAGATTTCTATGTTTGGAATATATTAAATATGGTTCATTATCCTATACTTATATGTTTATTATTGTTACTATGGAAATAGGTAAAAAGAGAATGATATCATATGTAAAATATTTTGGGTACAAAAGTAAGACAAAATGAGTTTTATGATTATGTATAACATATACATGGAAAAAGAATAGAATAATCATGCTTAGATAAAATTCTAGAATAATAACTATGAATGTGTGCCCTAAGGGCAATTTAGTCATTTTATGCATGATATAATATTTATCTTGATAAGCATGCCTAATGTCGTTGAGCATGCGATTATGTGATTATGGATGTATTAGATGTTCATGCAAGGGTTTTGTATGCAAATTCTTAAATAAGGGTAAATTGGTCATTTGGCTTATCTAAAAATTTAATCACATGATACATTACTTTGATTATTATGTTTAATCCTTTTTGGTAGAAGAAATAGACTTAGTAACTAAAGAGGATGTTAATGTGGTAATTTTAATGTTAGGGACATTTTGGTCATTTTCGACCTAATGTGCCCAAAAGTAAATAATTGAGTCTAGGATGGCCTTAGTATATTTTTATGATTGACCTTGGTGATGATCTTAATAATGGTTCTTTCAAAATAATTGGAAATGAGTAAAATTGGTTAAAGCATGGAAATTAGATCTATATGATTTATATGCAATTTTGTGGTCACCTTGATAAAACACTAATACTTAAAGTAAAATACCTCAATATCGGAAATGGTGGCTCTTTAGGGGTCACTACCCTAAAAACGTAGTTTAACCTACAATTGATTCTATATTTTTGCTAGTGTGCCTTAGTGCCTCAAACAAGTCCTATATCTTACTCTTTTTAGTTATGCGAATTAATATAGGGTATGCATACTTATGAATTAGGTACCCTTGTCGGTAGGTTACTGTGTTACTTTCATGTATCAGTGTGATCAGGGTACCTTTACATCCTTGGGTTGATAGTCGGTAGGATATTATATTGCCTTAGTGCACTAGTATGACAGGCGTACCTTAGTGTTTCCAAGTTAATTGATCTTCGCTCGAGTAAATAAAAATAGAATTAATTTATGGATTATTTGATTGTTAGATTACTAGATTTGGTTAGTAGTAGCATTCATGCCCACCTGTGGTTCGACAACAATCTTTGTGCCTACTCTTATTTTAGTAGCAGCCTTCGTGCCTACCTGTGATGCTATGAGTTATTATTGATCTGTGTCTATAAGCCTACCTATGATGTATGAGACATGTTGATATTAATAATGAGATATGTGATATGTTGTCATCGTCTTGGTTTTGGGTTGATGTTGTTTCTAATTGTACTTCAAAAAGCATATCTTGGATGTTCCATTGGTAAGTTTCAGTTTTTCTAGAAGAATGAATACAAATAGTATATGGCCTTGGTGGTTATATGAATGATTATCGTATTTCGATTAACGCATGTACATTTCGATATTTTATACTATGTGTTATTATGATACCTTGTATGTGTTCTATGTTGGGTTTTCATTTTTGGTTTAGTATAAAAGGTAGTTTGGTACTGTTGTAATGAAAGGGTTCCTTTTGTAGGCCCTTTCATATTCAATGGGCAATGGTCTTTGCAAGTTAGCTTGCGAGTTTCGTCGAAAACTGGTAGTTTAAATTGAGAGCTTAGGGCTATCTGGTGTTCTTTTGCTAACTTTCTTATGGTTATATTCGAACGCTTGTTTCCTCCTGTTCTTTTTGTTTTTTGAGTTTTATAATAACTAATGTTGCTTGCTTTTATATAGCACAATACTTATCCATTGTCTTCTCTACTATATTTATTGTAATCATGTCATTAATTTAAGCGAATTGATGATTTTAGCCTTAGCACTTGGTATGAGAATGGTAGAGAAAACCAGGCATGTACCAACTGTGGTGGTAAAATATTTTTGTTTTTTTTTTTATTTTAGCTTCCAAAATTAACCCTTTAAAAATAAAATTATCACATGCTAAAAACTGAGGTGTTATAATAATAGATGCACATGAAATCATAGGAGTATATACAATAACATGAGAAATATGTGATTACAATAATAGCTATGGGGTAAGAAATACATGTTAGCACATTAATCATATCTAAGCAGCTTAATACAAATAATAATAATAATAATAATAATAATATATAAAATTTGATACTATCATAATCCATTGGTTATTCTATTCCTTATTTATATTGTCTCATAGTCCACCAAAATCCACATTTTATCTAAGATGGAACCTTACTAAAGTCATATATCTATGGTTATGACAATAATCCAAAACATTACAGTTAAAAAACCATCCTAAATCTACTGAGGAATGCTCTATTCTTAAGTATCGATACCCCTTATAGGACCTGTATATTACATATAGAATAGAAAGAGACATTGCTAACACACAACCTTGATAACACAACCATATAAAAACAATGAGTACATCCACTACAAACCCCGCCTCGAAGGCCATCCCAAGTTTACTTACCTAAATCTCAATCTCATTCTTACACTTGAATTATTAGTAAATTTCAGAACATATATGACTTTTACAATCTCATAAAATAAATAATTGGTATTACACAACAACCATTAGTTAAACATGTCACAAATGGCTATCACTCATTTTTCAAAGATCCTACATATATCATACTCATTACAACTCCCTACACTAAACACAATTCAGGCTCAACACATTATTTTTCAACTATTATGATTGCGTTTAAAATTAACATACACCCTTTAATTATTGAAAAAGGTAAATAATCATGCTAATACATAATTTTATATATAGTATGTGTTTGAGTGAGTTTACCTTTTATCCCATGGTGAAGTAAGGAAAAAAAGGAACAAAGAATAGCTAGCTGCGAGGGTCCTCCAAATGTTATCCTAAATTGTTGGTGGAGCACATAAAAACTAGTCTAGAAAATAATTAAGAGGAGGAAATTAATGTAACACACCCATTTTTTACTACAAAAAATTTCATTTTAAAACGGTGTAGAAGCAAAAAGTACTAAACACACTTAGAAAAAATAGGGTACTACTACCATACCTAACACATGATATATGCCCACCAGCTGTCCTATATTAGATATAAGGTTGAAAACCAAATCAACCAAACTAAAGTAGAGTGCGCAATAACAAGATACATAAATAATTAAAGAAAACATGTACACTATAAGACCTTAGCAATCCCCGACATAGTCAAATATAGGGAGATAGATTAACTAAAAATAAGGGCTATTATGGTAGAAAAAAAGTTTAGGCATGGCCCCAAAACTATAGTCTGTCATAGACCTCACAAAAATCTCTAGATATCCACGCTCTCAAGCTCCAAACCTAATACAAGGTAGGCCCACTACCGGTCATTTTAAAAAATCTACACATGGCCATCTACTCTTGGGAATGAGCAGGTGACTGAGCAAACGGATACATCATTATACTATGTATTGAGTAAGCTAAGTTACTTCCTCAACTGAAGTCACAAGCTTACAATATTTTATCATATCACGTAAATCATACTTAACATAAATCATGCTAATGCTATCTAATTAAGTGTACTAACTCTATCGTGGTTAAGTAAAGCACTAGAATTTAATACTATGCACAACTCAGGTAATTCAAGATGCATCATGCTTGTGTTCAAAGTATCATAGCATAGATAGTCACACACACGTAGTAAGCAAGTTATCCAAATGACAACTAGGGCTTATTTTCCAACTTGCTCAATCAATTAGGTTATTCATTTACAGTCATTATTTCTCTTTCTCATTCCTTTTCTCTTATCTTCTAATTCTACCACATCCTTATTTTATTCTCATCCAAATACTTATCTAGGTTACCATCCAGTCATTCATTCCAGTCATTATCCAATTACTCATTCAAATCATTATCCAAGTATTCATTCTAATTACTATCCAAGTATTCATTCCAAATTTTTATCATTATCATTGAGCGATGAACTGTGCACCACACCATGGTCTCACATACCATGGAAGCCTATCCAAACCAAGGGTCATAAAGTCAAGGTTGAAGCCAATAACCATAATGAATATAAATCCAGGCCGAAGCCAAGTAATCACCAATGGACATAAGTTTAGGTTAAAGCTAACCATAGTAGACATAAATCCAAGTCGAAGCTAACCACCTTGGTAACCATACCCTTTAGTATCAATACCCTCTAGTATCGACACCCTCTAGTACATCATCAATGTCTAGAGTAGGTAAGGCACCTGAATATTTTGGATTCTCACCCGAAGGCAGACTAACCCCAGGTAGCTAATCAAAGATTGGGTAACCCAGACCCATACTCAGCTCTATTGTCTTTCACTTTATGTGATTAGTACATTATTCTTGAGGTTATGTGATCACACAAGGCTGATATAATAAGTAAGCAAGAAATTCATATATTTCTTCCTTATTAACCCTTTCCATATCTAACCATGTGTGGGGTTTTTATTTATGCTTGCTCAATATTAACCATATCTATTATATTAATCTATCGAAAACATAGTCCATATTTCATCACCTTTTCTCAAAACCATCACATTTTATTTATGGTTTACCCATTAAGGTCTTTACAACACCCATTGAACATGTCCTGAATCATGGTTCATTAAATTCATTTATTAGGTCATTGATCCATGGTAACATATATATTTTACCTATTAAATAGTCACATAACATCCCCATGCATAATCTCAAAGCATATCTAAGCCAATAAAGAAAAATCACACAAACCAATCAAACCAGTCAATTGGTGTGGCCCAACCAGTCGATCGGTTATACCAACCAGCCTATTAGTTTGAGCTAACTAGTCAATCAGTTTAGGTCGATCAAACCTAGTCTTTCCTCAAACTAGTCAATCAAATTAGACAAACCAGTTGACTGATCATATACCGATCAATTTGTTATACAGTGGATTTAAGCAAAAGAGCAAGGCAAAGGACCTTGTACACCTACCAATCAATGGGTTGGGTTAATTATTCGACTGTTATAGGAGCCAGTTGATTGGTTAGACCTAACCAATCGATCAGCTTCCCTCAAACAACACAAAACTATCAATATCATGCAGACTATGCTTATAATTATTTATCATACCAAATCAAAACATGGGCAAACATCACATGACATATTTTTAGCATACAATAATTACATATTTAACCATTAATCATCATAACCTATATGCAATTCTCTTAAGTTGCATAGTCCAACCATTCAATACTAATTTAAAAGGCTATATAATCCTACCAAAATATAACATCAAACTTTAAGAATTCCATAACATACAAGCTTAATCACAACATACTTCAGAAGTAATAACAACTTACTTGATGCAAGCAACACTTTCCTTAAATAAGAAAACTCAACTTGTGAAATTCCTCAACTTTCAAAACCTTAAAAACAAAAACAAAAATTAACTCAGAAATCACTGAATAGCTTTTTCATATCTGAAATTTATATGAAAAAGGAAAAAAAGATATACCACACACAATGAAAAATAGAGGGAGCTAGAAAAAGAATCAAAAGAGCAAAATAATTTGAATACAAGTCTTGAAGTGGAAAGGGAGAAGGCAATGCTAGAGAGCTAAAGTATTTTCTATGGCTGAAAGAAAGGTGAATAGAAGGGGCAATTAGGGCTATTTATAGCTAACAAATCGATACAAATTGTAAGTGTGATCAGGAACATATCAAAAACCCTAATTCTTACCATTCAAATTTAAGTTGAATGGGCATATCTTATCCAATATATGCCAACGTATTTTCTAGAGCTCAAATGATGATTAGTCCAAAAATGCAAAACATAAGGGGGAAAATCGAAGGCCAACTTGGAAGGAATCTCCCAACTAAGCAAAATTGAGTCTAAAATCAAAGTAATGATCCCAGAAGCGTGTAGAGGAGAGATGTGGAAGAAGACAAAGCTGAGGTCATCTTCTCCCTCACTTGTTCAAATTGACTCATGAGATCAATCTGAGGCATTATTTTAGGCTAAATACATCATGAGAAAGGTTAAAAATCTTTTAGGAATGATTTAGAATGGGTTTATAAAGGTTCCATGTTAGTATAAAAATCTTTTATGACAAATAGAGTTTTGAAAATGCACCCAACTCAATAAACAAGTTTATCAGTTTGACCTACCAGTCATCTATTCTATAGAATAGTCGATCGGTTCCTCAATTAATCGATTGGTTTAGTCGAGTAAAAACCATTTAGCTGAAACGACGAACTAGTCAATCGGTCCACCTGAAAACATGCTTAATTTAGTTTTCCCAACCTCATTTCAAATCAAACTCTACCTCAAACCCAATCATAGCTCCAAATCAAAATAAAACATTAATAAATGGTATAATTTCTCATTCAACACATTTACAAAAAGATGGGGTATTACAATTAAATAGAAAGCAATAAAATTTTATCAAAACAACTTAAATGATTATGTGTTGTCATCAAAACGTCAAACCAATCAATTTTGGATAGTTGATCCAAATTTCTAAGACAAAAACACAATTACATCATTTTTAAATCAAAATGAATAATCAAATAAATAGAATAACCCCAAACAAAATAGTTTTAGGAAAAAAATTCTAAGAATTAGGGGTTTTATCCCAAAATAAAAATTCGGACAACTTAAACTTATTAATCCAAATTGAAGGTGTTAGAATGCAACTAAGGCCATTTCAAATAATTATATAAAATTAATTTCAGAAGAAACAATTATACAAATGACCAATTTCATAATTTTATTTTGAAAGCTAGAGTTTTAGGCCCAAAAATATAATTCCATCAAATTTTATTAATTTATTTAAATAGAAAGTTTATAAATGCAACTATAACTATTTTATAACATATTACATAATTAAGTGGTCAAAAAATGATAAAGGAAATGCTTAATATAACACAATTAGGGTTTTTGAGCTCAAAAGATAAATTCAGTCAAAACTTGCTAAAATATTTAATTCAACAGTTAGAAAATGAAATTAAACATATTTTAATATAAATTGTATAATGAATTTAACAAAATAGCCCAATGATAAATCAAAATTTATAACTGTAAGAGTTTTGACATAAAAATCTAATTCCAATTGATTTAACACAAATTTCTCAAATTCACACTTTCAATATTAAATTAAATACATTTCAAAGCATATTATATAATCAATTGATCAAAAATAGAACAATTAGATAAATCTAAACAATTCATATATAACTGAATCAAAATCTAATTTTTATAAATCAACCACATACATAACAATCAACCTATCCAAACCAATCATCTAACTTATATATATTCAATCCAAAAATAAATTTTGCTTATCATAAGCTAGTCCATAGAAATTAACTAAAAATTAGAATTTAGGGTTTCAAAAAATTATACCTAACAAAATTGGTGCAAACCAACATTGAGAATGTTGGAGTATGTGAGAGCAATGTAAAGATGGTTAAATCTCATCATATTGGCTAGTGTTAGTGTGATGGTGGCCAATGAGTTATTTCTCTACTTCGTTGCTGTTAATTTACCTTGTTCCTTGTTATTTGTTGCTACCGCTTATCAATGGAAATTAGATGTCATTGGACTGTGGTTTCTAGTTGGTAACAAAATTGGAGGAGATGGAGTGGTGATGGAGCTGGTATTGTGCTATAATGGTGGATAAAGGAAGGAAGTGCTAGAGCTGGTGCACTACTAGAGTTGTTCATCTCCCATGGAGGCAACTCATTGTAGTGTTTGTTGGCATGATCAATGATAGAGATTTGGTGGTATGGTAATATAACGATGGTGGAGGATGGTGGTGACCTGGGTTGAAGACAAGGAAAATGAGAGGAGGTCTCAAGGTTAAGGAGGGCAATAGGTCTCAAACTTATCCTAGACATACTATGTAACACCCTCAAATTAAGGACTAACACATTTTATTTTAAAGAGTTAATTGTGGAAAACAAAACATAAAATGTAGGGATATCACGTCGCATCCAACATAGAGGAGGTACTCCCTATACCTAATCTATGTCGAGCAAAAGGAAAATGTAATCTTGTACCTAGGAATTAGGTGTGGGAAGTACTTGATTCCACCACGATACATGCTACGAAATAAATGGAGGAAAATATATATAATAAAAATAGAGGACTAAAAGTCCACAGAAAGATAGAGATATATGGATAACCATACCCTATACCAATTAGATTAGCGCTCACTAAAGACAAGCATATAACAAACAGTAATAAGCAGTCACCTACAAAACAAGGCTAATCTGCTTCTGGGAATAAGAATCATCCATGAAAGAATAAGCGAGTAAAGTAACAATATAGTCATATCAAGGTTACATAGAATACATAAGTCATATAAAAGAATAAGCGAGCATAATGACTAAATATAATATGATGGAAGATAATACTGATTCCATATCTCATTATAGATATAATTATAATCCAGTATTATTTAGATTGAGTTTAGGGACCCACTTGTAACACCCCCAAAATTTACTACTGAAAAATTTCGTTTTGTTAAAAGATTAGCAGAAGCAAAATAACAAACTGTGAATTTTGGGGATATTACCGCCACACTTAGTACCAGACCGGTTCACTCATACCGTTCAAGTACCAAGTGCTAAGGCTAAGAATGAAATATCAATCGCTAGAAATTCAAATCATATTTAAAATCAGAGTAGCACAAGTAAGCATTTACAAGAATAAAATCCACTAGTGGTGGTTACAAAAACAAAGATTTTATTTAATCAAGACATTAGAAGAGGAAGGATGAAACCCTAAAAGCCGGATAATTCCTGTTGCTCACTTGAATAACACCTAAAAATGAACATGTAAGGGACACTGCCCATTGAATAGGCAGGGGCCCCACGAAGGGAACCCTTTAGTGCTATGGTACTGAGTAACCATTTAAAAAAAACTTAAAAGTAGGCCCACAATGTCACACATGATACAAAGCTATATACATATATAACAAGATATGTACATATAACATTCACATCATATATCAATAGGTCGTAATGCATGATCAATATTTTCAGCCTTAAGCCATGTCATAGTGCAAAATCAATACTTCCAGCCTTAAGCCATGTCACAGTGCAAAATAAATACTTCCGGCCTTAAGCCATTAGTTAATCATTATTCAATCATCTCTCATATTTTATATCCATGTGAGTACGGAAACCTCACTATTATTCACCGGTGGACCAGTCATGCAGGGCAAAATGCTCCTAGCCACTATTATTCGTCGGTGGACTGGTCTTGTAGGGCAAAACGCTCTTGGCCACTATTGTTCGCTGGTGGACCGGTCTGATCCCAACTCACATGGTGTTCCACTATAAGTGATTATTATTTTTTCATAACTTTATTCACATGCATAACTGGTTTTATTGAGCTCGGGACCCCCACTATTATTGCTGGTGGATCAGAATATATATATATCAACATCATCCAAGGCAACACGCTCTTCGGCCACTATTATATACGGTGGATCGGTACTCAATATCATAAGTCAACTGGGCCTGACTCATTAATCTTTCACTTTCATTATTAGTATTTTTCCTTTCTTTAATCAGCACAACAATTCCATTTTTTTTGCCTCAGACGGGAGATCAAGAATGTAGGACACAAAGGTACACCAGTCGTACTAGTGCATATAAGCCACTCAGTACCCTTCAACCACGAACCTAGGGACGCAAAGATACCCTGGTCGTACTGGTGCATAAAGCTACTCAGTACCTTACCGACAAGGACACCTAATCCATAAGTATGCATACCCCCTAACTAGGTCTGTAGAGCTAGATAGAGTAAGATATAGGGCCTAGCTGGGGCATAAAGGCACACCAGCAAATACCAGAATAATCGTGGGCTAAACCACGTCTTTAGGGTAGCAACCCCTAAAGAGCCATCATTCCCGATCTTGAGGTCTTTCACTTTAAGTATTAGTGTCTTAATTAAAGTGATCACAAAAAGCACAATAATCAGATACTTATTTACTTTCAATCATTCTGATATCATTAGTCATTTCTTATTCAGGCAGTTATCCAAGATAACACAGAGAAATCATTAAGGCCATCATAATCTCATCTAATTTCAAATTAGGATTCGTTATCGTGATACTTACTAATTATCAAATACTCTTACCTTGCTAAGTAGCATTATTTGAGTCATTTTATGAAATTCCACAATCACAACGACATGATGGGTACAAATTACTCCTTTACCCCTTACTTATATAATTGTTAGGTCATCCCTTCCTTACTTGACAAATTCTCCATTACCCTCCATGTCGCATAATTACCAAATTACCCCTCCTCGGTTTAGGTTACAAAGTCATCTCCTACACTTTTTAGATCACCATTCACCCTTCATAATTGTTACACTTGTCTTATTTCCCATTTGGTTCGTTAAATTACCAAATTGCCATCCTCCTTTGTTATAATTACTAAATTGCCCTTACGTTGGATAGATTATCAAATTATCCTTCTTCAGTATCATGATTACCAAATTTCCCCTTTAGTTGATTAAATAATTACCAATTTACCCTTTGGTCGGTTAAATTACCAAATTGCCCTTCTTCATTATCTTAATTACTGAATTGCCCCCTTAGTTGGATAGATTACCAAATTGCCCTTATCCATTATCAAAATTACCAATTTACCCTCTTGTTGGTTTTACCAAATCACCCTTCTCCATTATCATTATTACCATTTTACCCTTATCAATTATTATAATTGCCATTTTACCCTTTTCAATTATTATAATTACCATTTTACCCTTCTCCATTATTATAAATACCAACTTACCCATTTTCATAATTATAATTATTAATTTACCCTTCTCCATAATTACAATTGCCAATTTACCCTTCTCTATCATTATAAACACCAACTTACCCTTTCCCATAATTATAATTATTAATTTACCATTCTCCATAATTATAATTACCAATTTACCCTTCTCCATATTTATAATTATTAATTTACCCTTCTCTATTGTCATAATTATCCAATTGCCCTTCTATAATCATAATTTAATTACCAAGTTATCCTTCGTCGTTATCACAATTACCAAGTTACCCTTTACTCCCGAGTTGCCATAAATATCCTTTTATTTACAAAATTACCCTTCTACCCCTTACTTCCAAATTACCATAACATCCTTTTATTTACAAAATTACCACAATACCCTCTTACTTATAAAATTACCATAATACCCCCTTTACTTTACAAATTACTATTTTACCCTTTTACATCCAAAATTACCATTTTTATCTTTTCTTACAAAATTACCCTTTTGCCCTTCTTTTCCAAAATTACCATATTACCCTTTACTCCCAAAATTACCATAATACCCCTTTACTTATAAAGTTACCATTTTGCCATTTAGTCATAAAATTACCATATTGCCCTTTTGCCTCCAAATTTACCACTTTATCCCCTTTATCACACCACTTTTATTAAATAATCATTACCACATGAAATAATAATATTAATACTCTATTAACAATATCCAACTCCACCAACTATTATATTTTAGCATAATACATATTAGCACCCACACATATTAGGCCATAATCTAGCACAAGGAATATTACTAAAATGCCCCGAGGGCTCACAATAATAATATTCATGCATAAATGGTCACAATAACATAAAATAATATGGATAAGGACTTAACACTTTCATCAATAATTAAACTCTTCCCTTAAACATTTCCACATATGTTATATAAACTAGCATACTTTTCTTTTTATCAATCAATACAAGAATATATATATATATATATATATATATATATATATATATATATATATATATATATATATACCACAAATATCAAGCATAATAACATATTAAAAATCCTAATGTGCTAACATACGTTTATCCATGCGTTTAAGTGGGGTTTAACGATTACCTTAATTTCTTCAAAAATCGAATCTTACTGGTATCCCGGTTAAAGATTCAAGCTTTAAATAGAAAAATCAACACCTAGAAATAATATCAATAATTATTATATTAGAAATAAGAAAATCAAAGCATAAGGCCTTATAAAATTTACTTAATAAAATAATTAACTTAAATATTATCTTACCTTTAAATTATTAATAAAAAATGGGCTAATAAATGCAGCAACTCATCTGCTTATGCAGCATGAGCTGCATGCAAAAATAAAAAGGGTGAGGCTCAAAGGGTGCATGGAGAAGAGGTGGGAGGGGTGTTTTTGGGTTGGGGTCTTTAGGGTAGAAAAGGAGGTAGATGGGGGAGGATTGGAGGAAAGGGAAGGGTGTAGGAGTGAAGTGGGGGTGTAGGTGGAGGCTGGTGATGGGTTGGTGGCGGCCAAGAGTTGTTGTGATGGCAGCGGCGAGGCGGCAAAGATGGCTGCCAAGGTGGGTCGAGGTGGAGGGGCTGAGAAGGAAGGAAAAGAGAAGGGAAAACTGAAGGGGTTCGGGGGCTATTTTCGACCAAACAATATATGGGGGTAGTAGAGGAGGTTTCAGGGAGTTGAATGGTGGGTTGGATGGTGGCAGAGGCGGTCGGACGGCAGCGAACGGTGGGGTTGCAGGTGGGCTGCCGAGAAGGGGGAAAATGGAGAGAAAAATAGGTGGGGAGGAAGAAGGGCTATGGGATGGCTTGAGAGGGTGTATTGTGCTGGTGCAGGGCGGTAGTAGAAGGTGGCAGGAGGCACTGCAAGCTGTGGGTGTGGCGGTTGGAGCGGCTTGCAAAAATAGGGGTGGAAATGGGAGGAGAAGAAATGGGAGAAAGAGGAGATCAGGGGGTAAGGGGCTTGAAAGGATGGGGCAGAAAAAAAGGTTGAAGGGGAGAAGAAAAAGAAGAGGAAGGGTAGGGGGATAGGTGGTGGTCGGTGGCAATGTTTAGGGTGGCAGGGAGAGGAAGGGGAAGAACCGAAGAAGGGTAAGGGAGGCCATGCGTGATGGGGTGCATGGCCTGTTTGGTCTAAAATTATGAAAAAAAAAGACGGGGAGAGAGAGAGAGGGGGGAGGGTTGCAGTGGTGGTAGGTAGTGGCAGTAGATGGTGGCCGGCGTGCCCGAGGTGGTAGCACTGGCTGACAAAGACAGGTCGGGGAGGACGTTGGATGGGGCATTGCTGGGTCGAGGCAGAAGAAGGAAGAAGAAAGAAAGAAGGGAGCAGGTCAGCGTAGGTGAAAAAAAAAGACTAGGCCGAGCGGTCTAGGGTGAGGGGAAGGAAAGAAAAAAATGGGGGAGCTGGGCTGGGTGACTGCGCCAGGAAAAGGAGAGGAGGGAAAGGAGTGGGGCGGAGGCCCAAGCGCAAGGAGAGAGGGGTGAGGCTGGCCTAGTGGCCCAAAGCCAGGAAAAAAGAAAGAAATGAAGGAAATGAGAAAAAGGAGAGAAAAGAAAAAAGGAGGAAAAGGAAAATGGGAAAATGGAAAATTTTAAAATAATTGAATTTATAAAATAATAGGATGTAATATTTTTTACGATAATTTTATTTAATAATTTTATTTAATATAATAAAATATATGGGCTCAGAAAGGATAATTTTAGTAAAATACTGGTTTAAAAATTTATTTAAATAAAAATAATATGATAAAATAGAAAAATATTTATTTTTAATTTATTAAATACTCCTATCCAAATTTATATACTCAAAATTCTATAAAATAATTAAACTAAATAAATTTAAAAGCTAATTTACTTCAAATAAAAACTATTTATTAAATTATAGGTTTTATAAAATTTTGGGGGATTACACCACTAATATCACCAATGGAATGACATCAACAATATACAATCCTAAGGCGAAACAATCCTATCCACTATTCTCATCGATGGAATGGACAAACAATTGCTCTTGACTCACATGGTCTCTAATTTTAAATATTTATATCTTATCAATGATTGTGATCATTTTGATTATTAATTTCATGCTGAGTTTAGAGACCCCACTATTCTTAACCTATTAAATGACATTAACTATATACAACCCTAGGTCATAAATCTCATGCCCACTATTCTCTACTGGTGAAATGATATCAATAATATGTAACCCTAGAACAAAATGCTCCTGACTACGATTCCCATCCAGTGGAATGGATAGATACAATCGATCATGATTCACGTGAGCTTTCACTTGAATTATTAATAGCTTATCAATGATCATGATACTTCCAAATATTTATTTCAATTTGAGTTTAGAAATCCCACTACTTTCAACCAATGGAACGGTATCAACAATATATAGCCCTAAGGCAAAATGCTCTTGACCACTATTCTCATTTGGTGTAACAAACAGGTATAACCAGTCTTGACTCACATGATATTTCACTTAAAATGATTTATATCTTATTCAAGTTTATTTATTTCAAGTTCATCATGCAAATACACATATATACATGCAAGCACATGACTCGATATATCCTCCCAATGATGAGTTATATTCCCCCTAAGAAATCTTAATTTCATAAGTCAATCATAACTTTTTCCTTGGTACACATTTTAACACCAAATTAAATATATATAATTAAAATATTATTATTGACAACATAAATATTTAACTCTAATGTCTTATAAATACAATAATAGCTTACCTTTAGAGTTACTATTTACATTTCCTTGTAAAACCCTAATTTCACAAACTATTCATAACTTTTTCCGTATAACCACTAAATTTAATATAAATCCCCAAATTATTATTATTGACATCATATATGAAAATTGAGATCCAAATCCCATGTCTTACACATGCAATAATAACATACCTTTAGAATTACTATTTACCTTTCCCCTATAAAACCCTAATTTCACAATTAAATCATAACTTTTCTCATGAGACGCATATAAGAAACAAATTTATTATGCGTACCTAAAATGTCAATATAAAAAACATATACATAAATTAAGATAAAGCCTCAACATTTTATACATGTGATAATAAATTGCTCCTTGTGTTACGATTTCCACTTAAAACCACTTTTCTCATGTATTGAACTTAAACCATTAATATTCTCTCCTTGCATTCCACATGATATATCTAAAATATTTTTAACCCATTATCCCATTAAAATGCTCAATATTTTATTTTTAACTCATATTAACTAAAATGCCCCTAAGACAGCTAAAATATCCATGTTCCCACAAAAACCTTACAAGTCCTAATATGAATGATTTTTCAACCTCCAATATATATAATCATCATAAAAATGCATAATCATAATTATTTATTTATTTATTTATTTATTTTACATACCTCAATTTATGCCAACACGCAATATGCACAAAACGCATGCTTTTATAGCTTCATCACTCATTCATCATATAACACAGCATATATATGATTATCATAATAATAATATACGTATAATAATTCCAAACATGATATCACATACATATACACATATTGCACATAAAAGTCCTAATTAAGACATAGATCCTCACCAAAGCATCTATAGCATCTAAGCATGTAGGACCTATGATTCCTCCTCTAATACCATTGAAATATCATCAAGAAGTCAAAATAAACAATATTAGACTTAGGGAAAATAACTAGGGGAATACTAAGGCAAAGGAAAGGGAGGAAAACTAAAGACAACCAAAATTTGAAGGCTTGAGCAAGGGTGGTGCATGGTGGAGGACATGACAGTGATGTGGTGGTGGACACGATGGTAGTGTAGTGCAGCAGCAAGAGTAGTGGTAGTGTGGAGCTAGGGCCGACAGTTAAGGTGGTGGGGATGGCGGTAGTTAGGGTGGTGGTATAGTGGAGATGGAGCCGATGATGGTTGGAAGTAAGGATGGTGGTAGTGTGGTGTTGGGACTAGCAATAATTGGCATCATGGAGTGGCTGGTTTGGCAACCAGAAATAGGGATGGTGGAGAGGCCATCAACTTAGGTAGGGAGAGATGAGAAAAGAAAGAAAAGGAAGGTAGAGGTTAGTGGTTGTGATCAATGGAAAGGGAAATGGTAAGAGGAGAAGGGAAAATTTAGAATAATGGGATAAAAAAATTGAGAATAAGGGGATCAAAAAGGGTGTTGGTGTTGGCAATGATGGGTGGCGATGAGGTAGGGAGGTTTCTCAATAGAATAAAGGGAAAGAAAGAGGAGGGAGAGGATAGAGAAGGGGAAATATGATGAAGAAGGGAGGTTTCTCAATCGAATAAAGGTAAAGAAAGAGGAGGAAGGAGAAGTTAAGGAAGAGCGACAACGGTAACAAGGTAGGGAGGTGGAAGAATGCAGGTCGAGCGGTGGTGTTGTTGGCGATATGCTATAATGAGAAAAATAGATTAGGGAAGGGGATGGTGATGGCTCAATGCGAGGAAAGGAAAGAAAGGGAATAAAGTCGAAGAGGGGAGAGCTATGTATGCATGTGTGTGTGTCTTTCTCTCTCCCTCTGTGTGTGTGTGTGGATGGAAGGGGAAACCAACGAGGATAAGGAAGGGAAAAGGAAGAAGGTGACAAGGAAGGGTTGGTTAGGCATGCAAGGGTAGGTGGGGGAGTGGTAGAGGTTATGTAGGGGGTTGGTGTGGTAGGCGAAGGCAGGGACGTGCATGTCTAGGAAAGAAAAGGAGGAAGGCTACGAAGGGCATATGATAGTGCCTGTTTAGCCGAAAGAGGAAAGGGGAAAGGAAAAGAAAGAAGGATGATGAGGAAGGGCTAGGCGTAAGTTGGGGAGGAAGAAAGAAATAAGAAAAAAAAAAGAAAAGAAAGGAAAATAAAGGAGAAAAAAAGGAAAATTCTCAAGGTTAAGATTAGGTTTAGGTTTAAAATTTTAGGCTTATTTTTATGTTAGTCATCTTTGTCATAATCTTCTTTAAGATCCTTATTTTTTTTCAAATTTATTTTTTTTATGTTTACTTTATAAGAAATATGTATAACATTTTGTTTCAAGTATTTAAACACCATTTGAAAGGTTAAATTAAATATTTTGAAATGTTTATCCTTTTAATTATAGGTTTTTTATAAATATATATATATTAAGCTATATAAAACATAAATGTATTTGAATTTATATAATTTTTTTTCTAAAAATAATCAAACCTATTTAGGAACCATTTACCCTCAAGACTCAGTGGATCTGGGTCTGGATGTCAACTTTTGAGACTTGATGGGTTTGGGTTGAGTCTAGGTCTAGGTATTGTAAACAAGTATGGATCTAGGTCTGATTGGATCTCACATAGATCTAACCTATTACCATCCTTAATGAGGGTTTGGGATTAGATTCACGTGCTTAGAAAAGAGAGAGAGAGAGAGAGAGATAAAGAGATAAAGAGAGAGAGAGAATCAAGAAAAAGGAGGGTGTTGGTAGGCTTATGCATGTTTTTACAATATAAAATATCTAACAAATAAAATAGTTAAAATATTATCAAATAAAGTAAATTTTAAAAAAAATCTAGTAAAAATGGACAAGAAACATTTTTGAGTAAAATAATAGAATTTTCTAATAAAAAAGTTTTTATTTAAAATAAATCATAATATTATTTTTGTAATACTCTGAATTTAACCAAACTTTAACCCTAATCCTAAACTCCTTCTCTATTTTACCTTTTTAAATCTTTTCATTATTTTCTTCTTCTTTTTCCTCTAGTTCACCCTCTCTCCCACTTGATTTTCCCTTCCACATGCAAATATCTGTTGTTTGGCCGCCAACCCTAGCCTATCTAAGCCTAATTTCATCATCATCATTATCCCATCCTTTCATTACAAGGATCCATTCACATTGCCTACCTCCATTTGGGCCCACACTTTATGCACCTAGCTGACAAACTACATGAGAGGCCCATGCAAGTCCCCCTTGGTTGTGCCACAACCTCACACAATAAGGATCCATTTACGCCACACTTTCTTATAGCTTTGAGCCTCTTCGTTTACTTTAGTTCTTGCTCCTTTTCCATCTTCCTTTGCCTTAGATTTTACTTTGTATTTTTATTACATTCTAACCATGTATTATTCATAGTTTTTAGGTGATTTTCTAGTGGTCTTGGAGGAGTCGTCTTAAGGTTCTTTCGTGCTTAAAGACCGAAGTTGGTTAGTCAATGATACATGTCATAGTTAGAGTTTTGAATGCTATGTGTAAATTTATATTTGGTATTATTTATCTCATACTTCGTGTTGTTGATATCATTTTATGATAATGTTGCATTGTATAATGGAAGTTGAGTATTATGTGAAAGCATGAGTTTATATGATGTTATTGCAACAATTCTTGTATTGTAACCCTAAGTGTGGAGGTTTGATCTAAAGTATTGATAAAGTAGGGAAATTAGGAAATGAATTTGGCCAAGTGGTATGGTGCCGTAATGAATTACAAGTTGGAAATAAATGGTGTCAAACTTGTAGGGTTTTGTGTAAATTAGGTGTTGTGGCTACCTTAAGGGTACTTGGGATATTTCATGATAATGTGGAAGATAATTATGGAATGATAATCATCAATGGTTTTATAGATTATTTCATAAGTAATATAATAGAATTGTGGTTTAGTAGGACACAAGTTATCTAAAATAAATATTGGAAGCATTTAGGTAAGATAAGGATATTTTGGTTAATATGGGTTAAATATGAAATTTCTAGTATTTTGTATGTGGTGTTGGGTTAAAAGATTCTATGTTACACAAAACAATCATGGTAATTATAAATAGCATGAGAAAATGACTTAAATTAGGAATGATTACCCTAGAAGTAGGTTCATTATTACATATATAAGCCATTAGAGTTAGACCTTAATCTTTGAACATGTTGTTAATACTTTTATTTTAGTATGGTGTACTAAATTTAGTGTTTATATGAGACTTATGGAAGATGTTATGTTTATCTTGTGAAATTAGGGTTTTGTAGAGGAATTGTGGCCATTTTTCTTAGGGAACGACCCAATTATCATGTTATTGTATTTTATGTGCTTTGCATATTTATGCTAAATATGTTTAATGTGTATTGAATATTTATATTTATGTCTACATATTGAAATTAAGATAAATAAAAGTTTAATAAGACATTAATTCCTTAATGTAAAAAGATCACATAAGTTATAACCAAGGTGTTAGTCCATTCCACTGGATGAGAATATTTGCTAGGAGTATTTTTCCCTAGAAGTCGTTTTATATCATTCCACCAATTTAATAATAGTGGCCAGGAGTGTGTGGTCCTAGGAGCTATTGATTTCGTTCCACCGAATTAATAATAGTGGTCAAACGCATTTTATTTTAGAAGGCGTCTCAACCTGTTCTACCAGATTAAAAATAGTGGGGTCCCTAAATTCAACTTAACTAAGTAAATGGATTATAAGTATACCTAATAATGAAATTTTGACTCAATTCTTCTCTTACATTATATCAACTTTAATTAATGCATGTGATTAGTCTTCCATGTGGCCTTATGCATTTTGGATGCCTTGCTATGATTGTATAGTTTCCTTACCCAATATGTAGTGTACTAATCATTTATTTCATAGGTTTTTCTCATTCCCATGAGTAGATGATTCGGATATTTTTGTGCAGGACATTAAGGACTATTTGGATGATTGCATTGCCTTTGATGACCTACATGTGGAGTGGTGATTTTTGTATCTTGGGGTTCGGACATAGAGTTCATATTATCCAATAGTTAGTTTTTGTTCGAGTACCTTTTGTAATCTTAGTTCTATTAGACCTCTTTTGATTATATTTTGTTATATTTTACCCAAAGTTAATCTTCAACTCTTATCTAAAGTTTATGAAATATTTCTTCATTCTCTATTTTTCTGAGTTTAAATTCTAAGTTTTTGCCTTGCTTTTCATGTAAGAGTGGTAAGATTAGCTAGGATTATGTTGAGTAGGGTGCTAACACCTAATTATATTATTATTATGTTTCTGCTAAACCAAAATTTTTCAATAGTAAGTTATAATTTTAAATAGAACAAAATTTCAAAATAATAATTAAAAAAATAGAGAAATATTTTTATAAAACTTTAAGCAAATTTAATTAATTGAAAACATGTTTGGAAAAAGTCCTTCACAAACCAAAATGGAAAAAAATTACTTTTGGAAATAAAATCATAAATAAGTTATAGAAATTTTTTTAATTTAAATTTTTTTCAAAGATCTTATTTATCTCGTAAAAATAAATAAATTCAAAGAAGAAAAAAATTTCTACGGATAAAAAAATCATTAAAATAAATTTACTACTTCAAAATGATTCTAACAATTGATAACAATTAACATAATGCTTGATCCCATTTTCAAAATATAACAAAATAAAACAAAGGTAATTTAGGTGTATTAAATGAGCATAGTTTAGAAGATATATATTATAGGTGTGTGTGTAATAGTTAATAAAATAGAGTATACAATCAATTATAAATAATTGGCATATAAAATTGGAGCAGCCAATGGGTAAATTGCTTACAGTATAATATTTTATCAATAAAGTATAAAAACATTTTTCAGGGATGGTAGACATAGAAGAAGAGTTGATAGACTAGTTACTTACTTATAATTATAATCCTAAAAATAATTTTGGTTCCCTAGTCAAACAAACCTACCATGGTAATAAAATAATGGTATATCTGAGTTATTGGTAGGAAATGATTCAATATATGTGTTTGTGTGTAATACCCCGCTTTTCAAAAATTTAATTTTTATAAAAATATTGATTGTGATTTATGAGTTTCAACCTTTAATCTTATTTTTTTGGTTTTTTTAATTAAATTATAGTTTTTGTAATTATTTGTTAAATTTTTAATTCATTTTACAATTTTATCAATGATTTCAAATTCATGTTAGAATTTATTTAATTGTTTATTATTATAGATAACTATAGATATATTTTTTCAAGAGTACAATTTTATTAAATACATGTGATTCAATCAACATTTAAAATATATTTTCATTTCAGTCATATGTTTTGATTATAATATTTTAATTCATTTTTTATTATAATTTCACCGTATGGTTATGACTTTGTTGTGTGGTTATATTTTGTTAACAAAAATAAATTATTTTAAATTATAAAATCACTTTAAAGTAGTCAAATTATTTTAATAAATTTTTATCCATATTAAATAATTTTATCTTTAAATTTATTTATTTTTATGAGATCGATAAGATCTTTTAAAAATTTAAAATTAAAAAATATGTAACTTACTTATGAATTTATTTTCAAAAGTATTTTTTTCCATTTTAGTTTGTGAAGGACTTTTTTCAAAAATGTTTTAAATTAATTAAAGTTCCCTAAAGTTTTAAATATTTATCTTTTGTATTTTACTTATTATTTTAAAATTGTTACTTATTATTGAAAAATTTCAGTTTAGCGAAAGTATAATAACAATATAATTGGATATTACCGCTGTATTTAATATAATTTTTGGCTAATCTTACCATCGTTACATCAAATATAAGGAAAAAACATAGAATTTAAACTCAGACAAATAGAGCATGGAGGAAGTGCTTTATCAAACCTCTGTAAGAGTTGAAGATTAACTCTTGGTAATATATAACAAAAACAATCAAAAGGGGTCTAATGGAATTAAGAGTCTAAAAGATATCCAGATAAAAAATGCTACCAGATAACATCAACTCTACATACCAACCCTAAGATACAAAAATAAATCCTCAACATGTAGGTCATAAAAGGCAATGAAATCATCTAAATGGTCCTCAATGGTCTACACCACAAGATCTAGATCATCTCCTCGTAGAAATGGACAAAACTCATAAAACGGATTATCAATACACTACGTATTAAGTAAGGTAACTACACAATTATAGTAAGGAATCCAAAATGCATAAGGTCACATGGAGACTAATCATATGCATTGATTAAATATGATACAATGCAAGCAAAGAATTGAGCTAGAATTTCATTATTAGGTATACTTACAATCCATTTACTTAGTTAGATTGATTTTAGGGATCCCCACTATTTTTAATTTAGTAGAATGGGTTAAAACACCTCTTAGAGTCAAACGCGTCCGACCACTATTATTAAGTCGGTGGAACAGATTCAACATCTTCCAGGATAACACACTCGCGGTTACTATTATATTGTAAGTAACTTACCCATTGGTGACACCACTTTTATACACCAATTATTTATAATTGGTTTTACACTCTATTTTTTTTATCAACGATTATACATACATACATACATACATATATATATATATCTTCTAAACTATGTCCTTTTTATACACCTAAATTACCTTTGTTTTATTTGTTTGTATTTTTATCAATTGTTTCAAATGATTGTATTGTTTTAAAATATGTTATTATCATATTTTTGCTAGAAAGAACATTTTATTAGTTTGTGATTGTGTCTCCTAAAGTTTAGTGTAACCCTTTATGGTATCATTCAGTAGTATGGGATTACTAATTGATATTGTTAGCAGTGCACTACATAAAAAGTCTTATTTTCCTTCACAAAATGATAAGAGAATTGTTGATTAGTTGTCGCTATTGTTCCCTACGCTGGATCCCTGGTGGCTATAGTTACTCCATTCATTGGTATTTATTAATTGCTTAATTCTATGATCGGTTATTTCTTTAACAGTTAGTCCTACTAACCATCATGAATTTATAATAAATTGACTTACCTGCATTTTATATCGACCTCTCATGATCATACTTATGTTCATCTTATAACTATTTTTATTCCTTATTTTATGGATATTCCTTTCATTATTTTCTAATATTTTCTAACTTTAGATTGATCCTAATTTTAGCTGGTGGGTCAGATGATTGCTCTGTTGTGGTTTGATCATTCTTTCTAACATTTTAGATGATGAACTTAGGGTGTAGCTCAAGGTTGGGATCAATTACCATGGTGGTTGACTAGTTTTGTTGGGAAACTATATAAATAAATTATAGTTTGACATGCTACTATGTAATTAAACTTGGCTACTATTGTAACATCTTGAACTAATTTGCTATGCAAACTCAAAAGAATTATACTTTAGATTGCTCTATTTAGCCTTACTAGCTATAAGAGTTCATTTGTATATTTGGTGGCATGTAATGCCTCCCTACTAGGTTGTAATTTAGGTATGTTATATGATATGCCTTGGCTTAAATCATGACATTATCATATTACACAATTAAGGTAGACTTTTGGCTTTCTAGAAAAATATAATAAGAAAAGAAATCAATGGCATAATAAGATCATACTATATTGATATAGTAATTAATAATTTAAATTTAAAATATAAAAATAATAATTAAAAGATTTGATACAGGAGCATCCATAGATGATCCTCAAGATGATGTTTTGGCATACTTAGTTCTGGAGCCGATCACATTGTTTGTCTTTAATGATAATACTTTGATTAACCTTAATAATATAGCTTTAAGTCATTCTAGTAGGTATATAATATATTTGTAGGAAGAAGATCAATTTATTTAAGAAGTCAAGATACTTAAGCTTTCCACATGTTACAAGTTATTATAAATGGAGCTATTGTGCGTGAAAGTTAAAGTTAAGAAGACCTAGTCAACCTTTTAAGTCAACATCATTCTTTTGATTAGGATTCTTGTCAATTATTTTCATGTATTATTTGGCTTACTCTATTTGTAATATTCTTGTTGATCCATGTATTATATAGGATATAAATATATTATAATACTAGTTATGTGTTAGTTAGCCATTTATGTGGCATGTGGCTAAATTAATGTGCCTGTTAGCAATGTCTCCTATATAAGGCACATGTGTCTACACCTTGTAGCATGTTGGTGGATAATTGATACTGAAATATAACATAAGTAATTCACTTAGTTAATTCTCTCTTTATGGTGGAATACCCTTTCTAAGACTACTTAAAGTAATCTTAGATTGGTAATATTAAAATTTTATTTCTTTGAATCTTGTTGAATTCTATAATTTTTTGTTGCAATCTTTTTGAGTTTTTACTTGAGTCTTCCTACCTTTTCTTCATAACACATAGTCAAACGATCCTATTCTATCTACATTTGCACCAATCTTCATTCTCTATTGAAGATTTGTGTTCCGATTATTAATATTAATTAATTAATTATTTATTTATTTATTAAGATAAATATTAATAATTGTAAATTTAATAATAGTAACTAATTTAATGATATAAATAATAATATTAATAATAATTAATAATATTAGTGATTAAAAAAACATTTTACTAATATACAAATAATAATAATTAATATTAAAATTAAATTCATAATAATATTATTAATAATTAATAATTATGTATAAAAATAATAAATAATAACAATACTATTATAATTAAAAATATTAATAATAAACTTAAAAAAATAAAATAAAAAATATTATTATTAATTTATAATATTTATGTCAATTCACTAATAATAATGATTAATAATTATTTATAATCATAATATTACATTTTAATAAAAGTAAATAATAATAAATAATATATAAACTAATTTAAAAATATCAATTACTTTTAGATTAATTTAATAAAAAATAAGAATGTTAAGACTAAATTTATTATGGTTATAAATATTTAAAATGATAAATGTTCAAATATATTTATTGTCGCATTATAAATGCATACATACATATATACATACATAAATATTATAGTAAAATATTGCTATTGTTACTATGCATATATAGTAACAAAATAATTAACATTTAATAGTGTTATTACAATAAGTATAGCAAAAAATGTAATGCCCCATTTCTAGAAAATCCTAATTATAACCGATAATTATGTATATTAGTTATAATAATTATTTTAGGACACTTGATAATAAATATATTGATTAATATGTGTAATATTATTACGATAATATAGTTATAAAATATAATTACGTTAAAATATACTAGAGGGTGCTTTTTAATTTTTAAACCTAGGTTGGGTTGTAATTGATATCAGTTTCTTCAAATAAACAAATTCTGCTAATCGGATAATTTTACTCGAATATTTTACCCCTATTTTTACCTAAATAATTTACCCCTAGCCTGTGGTAGATTTGTTTACCTCACCCTACTCGCTCTACCCCTGCACAACCATCCTCCATGCCACCCATGAACCACATGCCTCCCTCTGCCACGCTTGATTCCCTCTCCATGTTTTCCTCCACCTTCTCCCTCACACCACTGTCCATTTAACTCTCTCTTCCCTTTCATTTTTTTTTGTGTCATATGTTAACCCCCAAGCATCCCACACTTGTGTATTTAACACAGGATAGACGTCAGCCACGCGTCTCATATTAGATACAAGGCTGAAAACCAAACCAACCAAATTAAGGTAAAGTGCGCAAGTTCAAGTTACATAAATATTTAAAAGAAACATTTACAACATAAGACATTGATGGTCCTCGACATAGTCAAATACAGGGAGAATGATTAACTAAGAGTACATGCCTATTATAGTAGAAAACAAGTTAAGGCATGGCCCAAAAACTATAGTCTGTCACAGACCATACAAAACCTCTGGTTGTCCATGCCCTCAAGCCCCAAACCCAGAATGAGGTAGGTCCACTACTAACCATCCCCCAAAACCTATATATAGCCCTCTACTCGTGGGATTAAGCAGGTGACCGAGCACACAGACACATTAGTATGCTACATACTGAGTAAGCTAGGTTACCTCCTCAACGGAAGTCAAAATCATACAAGGTTCTATCATGTCATGGAAATCATACTTAACATGCATCATGACAAAACCATATAATTGAGTGTACCTACTCTGTCTTGATTAGGTAATGCATCAAGATTTACTATCATGCATAACTTAGGCAACTCAAAATGTATCATGCTCATTTTCATAGCACAATATCATAGGGAGTCACATACTCATACTAAGTAAGTTATCCAAATGAACACTAGAGTTTATTTTCCAACTTGCTCAATCAATTAGGTTATTTCATTTCTTATCCGCATACTTATACATGTCATCATCATCCATTTATTCCAATCATTATCCAATTGTTCATTTAAATCATTATCCAATTATTCATTCCAACTTTTTATTACTATTATTATCATCATCCATCCATTCATTCCAATCATTATCCAATTATTCATCATTGAGTGATGGACTGTGCACCATCACATGGTCTCAAAAATCATAGAAGCTTATCCAAACCAAGGGACATAAAGTCTAGGCAGAAGCCAATAACCACAATGGACATATGTCCAGACCGAAGCCAACTAATATGGACATAAGTCTTGGTTGAAGCCAATCAATATGGACATAAATCCAAACCAAATCCAACCACCTAGGTAACCATACCCTTTAGTATCAATACTCCCTAGTATATCATCAATGTCTAGAGTAAGTAAGGCACCGGGATCTACTATGATCCCATCCAAAGGCACCAATAAAAACCCGAAAGTAAACTAACCTTTGGTAGATAATTGAGGATCAAATAACCTAAACCTATACACAAATCGATTCTCTTTCTCTTTATTTAATTAGCACATTATTCATGAGGTCACGTGATCACACAAGGCCCATACGAAGATTAAGCAAGACATTCACATATTTCTTCCATATTAATCCTTTCCATCCCCAACCATGTGTGAGATTTTCATTTATGCTTATTTAAAATTAATCATATCTATTATATTAGTCCATCCAAACGTATTCCATGTTTCATCACCTTATTTATCAAGAACCATCAAATTTCATTTTTCGTTCACCCATTAAGGTCCTTACCACACCCATTGAGTATTTCATGAATCATGGTCCATTTAAGCCATCCATTAAGTCATTGATTTGTGCTTGTAGTTTATCCATTAAATAGGAATATAATAATCCCATACACAATCTCAAAGCTTATCCAAACTAAGAAGAATAAAATTATACCAACCAGACAAACCAGTCGATTAGTTGCACCAACCAATAGATTAGTTCGGGCTTACCAGCTGATTGGTTTGGCTCAACCAAACTAGAATTTTCTTAAACTGGTATATTAGTTTGGGAAAACTAATCAACTATTTATAGACCAGTCAATTAGCTCTACCCAACTAGTCGATGGATTTAAGTAGAGAACAAAATCAAGGTCCTCGCAGGCCTACCAGGCGATGGGTTAGGCCAACTAGTTGACCATTTTAGAAACCAGTTAATCAATTTGACCTAACCAATCATTTAATTTTCCCTCTAATAGCACCAAACAATCATTTTCATGCGGATAATGCTTATAATTCTTTATTATACCACATTGAAACATGATCTAACAGCATATAAAACATTTCTAGCTTACAATAGTTGCATATTTCACCATTAATTATCATAATCTAATCTTTTCTCAAGATTCATGTTTTTCTCTCAAGATGCAAAGTCTAACCGTTCAATACAATTTTTTTAAAGCTATATACTCATACCAACATATAACATCAAACCTTAAGATTTCTATAACATGCAGGATTAATTACAACACATATTAGAAGTAAGAATGACTTACTTGATGCAGGCAAAACTTTCTCAAACAACCTATGAAATCCTCAGCTTTTAAAACCTTAAAAACAACATGTTTGACTCAAACATTTTTGAATAACTCTTGAAATTTTGAACTTGGAATAAAAGGAAAAAATGAATACAACACACCCAAAGGAAAAATAGAGGATGATTATGCTGAACCACCGAACCTTTTTCCTAAATCCAACTCTTTCTAGCTTAACAATTAAAGCAAGAGAGAGCTACAAAAAGGATAAGATGAGCAAAATAATTCAAATGTTAGGCTCAAAGGCAAGAGGGAGAAGGTGAATTCTAGAGAGTTAAAGTATTTTGGTGGCTAAAATAAAGGTGAATAGAATGGGCGATTATGACTATTTATAGCTAACAAATTGACACAAATCACAAGTGTGGTCAGAAACATATCAAAAACCCTAATTATTATCATTAATATTTAAGTTGAATGGACACATTTCATCCAACATATGCTGAATTATCCTCCGAAACTCAAATGGTGATTCTAGGGGAGTGCATGTTGATTGGTCTAGAAATGTAAAACACAAGAGGGGAAATGGAAGGAATCTCCTAGATAAGCATAATCGAGTCTGAAATCGAAGCAATGATCCGAGAAATGTACAAAGGAGAGAGGTGGAAGTAGATAAGGCTAAGGTAACCCCCCTCAATTTCCACAATCGACCTCTCAAATCTATCTGAGGTAGTATGTTTGGGGCAAATGAATCATGAGACAGGTTAAGAATCTTTTAGGGGCAATTAGGAATGGGTTATCAATTTTCCATTTTAGTATAAGAAATTTTTTCAAAAAATTAAGTTTTGAAAATATACTCAAGTAGACAAACCATTGGATTGGTTTGGCCAACCAGTTGACTATTCTATATACTAGTTGATTGGTTCCTCAACTAGTTGATGGGTTTAGTCGAGTAAAAATCATTTTACTAAAATGATGAACCAATCAATCGGTCCACCTAGAAACTTGATTAATTTAGTTTTCCAACCTCATTTCAAATCAAACTTTACCTTAAATCCAATCATATCTCCAAATCAAATATCAAATACCAACAAATGACATAATTTCTCAATCAACACATTTACAACAAGATGAGGTATTACAACACTACTCCTTAAGGAGGCTATGTCACCAAAGCCTATAAGCATTCCAATCACATTCCTTAACACATAGCAAGTCATGCATTAGATTTAATACTTCCAAGAAAAAGGGTTACTACCCCCTTAAAGAAAAAAGGATTACACTAAGGCAACACGCTAAGAAAATAAATCTAGGCACTTGGCTCGAATTTCCACCTTATCCTCCCAAGTAGCTAACTTGGTACCATGTTGTGACCAGAGGACCTTTACTAGTAGAACAGTCTTCGTACGCGTCTCTCTTGACTTTATAACTAGAATGCTCATTAGTCATTGTTCATAAGTTAAAGATTCATTTATCTTTAGTGACTCTAGTCGAATAACATGCGAAGGATCTACTACATACTTTCTTAACTAAGATATGTGAAAGACACTATGCATATGTAATAATTCCATTGATATGGGTAAATGATAGGTGACCTCAATAACGTGATCTACAATCTCATATGGTCTAATGTACCTTCCACTAAGCTTCCCCTTCCTACTAAACCTTATGAATCCTTGGTAGGAGAGACCCTCAAAAGGACACTATTGCCTACCTCATAATCATCGGTTCGTCTTCTTAGATTTGCATAGCTCTTCTACCAATCCTGGGCTTATGTAATCAAGTAATGAATCAATTAGATGTGCCTCATCGTCTCCTCGATCATTTTGGGTCCCAACATAAATGTTTTGCTAATATCATTCCAACACAAAGGATAACGACATTTCCTCCCATACAAGGCCTCAAATCGTGTCATCTTGATGCCAGCGTGGTAACTGTTGTTGAAGGAGAACTCAATCAAGTCCATATGATATTCCCAACTGCGCCCAAAATCTAACACACATGCCTTAAGCATAGTTTCCAAAGTCTAAATGTTCTTCTCTATCTGACCATTTGTAGCTGAGTGAAAAGTAGTACTCATCTTTAGTTGAGTCCCAAAAGTGTGACAAGAACTTGGAGTCTCGGTCTGACAAGATATCCTTAGGGACTCCATGCAGTCTCATAACGTGTTTCCTAAAAGTATTGGCTAACTACTCCATATTCCATGTCATCTTTATCATTATGAACACTACCGACTCAGTAAAATGATCTGCTATAACCCAGATATAATCAAATCCACTATAGGTCCTCGAAAGACCGACCACAAAGTCCATAGATATGTTGTCCCACTTCCACTCTAGAACTTCTAATGGTTTCACTAACCCTACCATTCTCTTATGCTTGATCTTAACCTTCTGACACGTTAAACATCTTGCAAAAAATTATTTCACTTCTTGCTTCATACAGGGCCATCTATATACCTTCTTTAGATCCTCATACAACTTGTCCCCTCCAGGGTGGATAAAGGAGTACAAGTTTCTTTCTTCAAGGATCCTTCTCTTAAGTTTAGCACATTCCTGTGGTACACACCACCTATATCGATATCTGACTACTAATGGTGAGCAGCCCGATCTCTAATTTTTGGAAATCTTGGCTTGAATGATCTGACAACACGATCGTGACATCTTTTGACTAAGCACATATGCTACCACATTAGCCTTACCCTCGTGGTAAGTCAATTCCAGGTTAAAATCCTTGACTGACTCCAACTATTGATGTAGTCTCAAATTCAACTTTTGTTGCATGAAGATGTACTTGAGGCTCTTGTGGTCAGTGTGGAACTTGTAATGAACACCATATAGATAATGCCTCTAGTTCTTAAGGGCGAACACTATTGCAGTATGCTCTAAGTCATTCGTCTTAAGTCATTTGTCGGGTAGTTTTATTCATGTTGCTTCGATTGTCGAGAAGCATACACCTCTACTCTCCTATTTTGCATTAGCATGCAACCCAAACCATGCTCAAAAAAATCATTGTATACTTCAAAATCATCAAACATACTTGTCAACATGAACACTAAAGCTGAATTCAAGCACTTCATCAAACCAAAATTATTAGAGATTTTTTTATTACAGATCAAATATTATCTAATCATAAAGAACTTGTAAAATAGGTTAAACAAATGGGTAAAAGTCATAGGGTGATTTTAATCATAAGAGATTCTAGAAAAGGAAATAGTATAGGAGTAGGCGGAGTCCTTATAAGATGTAAAAGAGGTGGAACATAAATGTGTACTTGACCTATGGATATTGAAGGTGCATGCAGTACAAGTTCTAAGAAGATTAATTATCCATTTTTTATTATTGGAGCTAAAATAGTAATGGAAGATGATGGCAAGTGATAGTTAGGAAAAAACGCATAATCACGAATTGGAAACTTATGAGCAAGGACATATTATTCTAGGTAAGTTAACAACAAATGAAGTCAAATTTGTTGATGAACTTATCATAGTTCATGTGAAGGAGTGAAAAATTATTTTAGGTTCACCATAGAAAGAAAATGAACATAAAATATATAAAAAATGTTCATTGCATAGACTTACTACAAATACGGGAAATAATAACGGGACATTAATAACGGTAGTTCGAAAACCGTTGTCAAACGCGTGAAAATTAATCGGCTGGAAGTTTTGATAACGGTTCTAGTTAAAAACCGTTATTAAAAGGGCAACGTTAAAATTTGGACGGATGTTTTAATAACGGTTTTATATAAATCGTTATTAAAAGAGGATTTAATAACGGTCCATATTAGAACCGTTGTCAAAAGTCAGAAGCTTTTAATGACGGTTCTTCCAGGAACCGTTATTAAAAGATGTTTTAATAACGGTTCTCTCAGGAACCGTTATTAAAACCCCAAAATCAAACTTTTATTTCTCGCTCGGTTCTGTTTCGTGCCAAAATTTTCAGACTCTCTGCACTTTCGTTCTCTTGCTCTCCTTCCTTCTCCTTGCAAACCCTCGCACCGCCAACTCGCACCACCAGGCTCCTCTCAAGTAAAGGAAACCCTCGCACCGCCACACCTCTGCCATTGTTCCGAAGTTAGCTAGCACTTGCACCTTCATCCTCCGTCGTGTTTGAAGCCCTTGCCTCTCTCAACATTCTGACCGTCGTGTTTGTAGCTAGCTCACTTTATGTATGTGTTTGTTCTTCCTCTCGTAACTTTTTATCTACTTATATAAATGCATGTCTGTCGCCAGGGTTTCGTTCGAAAATGTGTTGTTGAATGTGTTGGCTGAAAATTTTGCTGTTTGTTGTTGAATTTGTTGCGTTATTGTTATATATTAACAAATGCATGTGTTGGCCGAGAGATTTACATATTATTGTTGTATTTGTTTGTATGGAGAATATAAATTCAACATTATTTAGAGCTACAGCCATAATAAACAAAAGAGAAGACATTATTGAGGTTATTTAGAGCTAGATTCAACTGTAAACTTTGGAGGGTCATAACTTTTTCGTGCGACCTCGGATTTAGGTGATCTAGGAGGCTATTTTGGGTATTTTTTCGAGATCTACGACGTGGCAAATGGCGTAGCCGGTTTGGACAATATCGGAGCCCAAAAAAGGCCATTTTGGCCTCTAAATTTAGGTTTTTTTGTGATACAACCTTTTTAGGGCCTTTTTTACAAATTTAGGGTATGATGGTGTTATATAACCTCTTGATTATAGTGGTAACATATGTTGCCTACCTTTGTATTATTTTGTATGTAGGGTAATACATGTTTTCATTTATTTTAGTTTTTACTTTTATCAGAATTGTTTTTCCTCTATTGTTTATCTCTTTATTGTAATTATGGATGAGATAAGAGCTTTAGGTACCTCCAAAATTGAAGATCTTCGAGACAAAGGAACTTAGATGATGATGATGAAATTGAAGTTTTTAAGGGTTCAAGTGAAGAAGACGAGCAATGGATCTTATAGTCTAGAATAGATTGGTCAACATAGATCCAAGCCATGTATGTTTGCTTTTCCATATTTTTCTATTAATGAATCATGACATACCTAATGGCTAACTGTATATTAATTGAAACATGGGTGTTGTAGTTTTTCACCGATGACTATGCACGAGGCCAGCAATATAATGTTGATCAAATTGATGAAGTTAGAGGCCAAGCACGTGCACTCATTCATTCGGTAGCGATCTATATATTCTACATGCATTTTTAGGTTTTATTTCGTCTACCAGCTTAGATGTGTGAACTCTTTACTTTGGGGTGTAGAGCTACCAAGTTGTGGTATGCCCACTAATTTTATTGCAAGTATAGTTGGTGTATTGAGACATGCATACCAATTATAGATTGATTGAAATTATGGTGTGATTGCAGATTTGGTATGAATTGATGTTGTTTTACATTGCAGATTTGGTAATTGTTTTAACATACAGATTTGGTAACTGTGTATGTGGGCAGGAACAAAACTGCAAAAAAAAAGTGGAGTTTTAATAACGGTTCTTATAAAAACCGTTATTAAAACCTTGTTTTAATAACGGTTCTGATGAAAACCGTTATTAAAATGTAGGTTTTAATAACGGTTCTTCTAAAACCGTTATTAAAACTCCAGTTTTTAATAACGGTTTTCATAAGAACCGTTATTAAAACTCCAGTTTTTAATAACGGTTTTCATAAGAACCGTTATTAAAACCTACGTTTTAATAACGGTTTTCATCAGAACCGTTATTAAAAACTGGATTTTTAATAACGGTTTTTAAGTAAAAACCGTTATTAAATATGAAGTTTACGCGCATATTCGCGGGTTTTTGTGTATTTTTCATGACGGTTATGAACCGTTATTAAATCTTTAATAACGGGCGATTCAATAACGGTTGAAAACCGTTATTAAAACTATAAAATAACCGTTATTAAAACCCCTTTCCGTGGTAGTGTAGTTTAGATTCATTATATAAAATGTTTAGGTTTATCAATAAAGGGTACTAATATAGGCAATATCAAATACTGCTCATTGCAATTTACTGATTTCTTGTCTATAATGTTTTCCTTTATTTACTGGGACTTGTCATATGCTTTTATGTCGAGCTGGGTAGAGACTTCATTCAATTACTACTCATATTCAACTAATGCATCATTAAAATAAAATAATATTATTGTATGATACTTGTCTCTCTTTTTTTCCTTTTTTGGCAAAGAATGCTCATCTTCTTTTGTTGACTCTTAGACTTTGTTTGGTTCATGGAAAATAATAAGAAAAGAAAAAGTTTATATGGAAACCAATTTTTTATTCTTTGGTTCTCAGAAAAATTATAGAGGGAAAAAATAAAAAGAAAAAAGTTGTACTACATCCTTTTTCTCACCAAAACGTATGGAAAATAAGTAATGATTGAGGAAAAAATTTTGGAAGTTTTACCTGATTCCATCCTGAACTCCTCCTTCAACACCATTCTTCCAGCTCACCTGTTGTTACGGGTGGTCCCTTGCTGCTAGCGAAGCTCCGATGGTGGTCTACGACAACAAAGGGAGAAAAAGGCGGAGCTGCTGGCGTTAGGGTCAAGCTTGCTCCCCTGTTCGCTAGCCCGTTGCTGTTACTATTGTAACTCGCGACGCAACTCATCTCCGGTGGTGGCTCGGTAGTTGTTGGTTGGTGATGAGACTGGAGCGGTAGCGTTGTGGTGGTGGTTCGACGGGGCAGCCTGCGTCAAGAGTCAAAGGGTAGGGAGGAAATGAGAGATACATCCATCTGTCCGTCCAAGAAATGGAGGCACCCGACTTTTTTGTTGAGAACCTTCTAAACTTGTCGTAGATGATATGATGAATGATGTTTTCTTCCCTACTAATAACATTGCTGCTAATAGTTCTACCGATTCCTCTAATGCGAATGTCGTTGATAGCTGCAATTCTTCCATTTCCGGCGCCGATAATATATATCCAGCTGGCGGTGACTACGATGGTCATTGGTTCCCCGACGCTCAATTCTCCTGTGAACTCTATGTTCCAGTATGAATTCGTTCGTCCTTTCTTATATTATTTTTTTTACCCCTTCCTTCTTTTGAGGGATAATTTGTTCATAATTTTTTCCTTCTTTCTAACTCTCGTTTTCTGTTTTTTATTTGGTTCATACCATTTTGAGTTCAAGAGAATTTGGGCAATCCAGATAACAATCACTTACTTTAACTTCCATAAATAATAATAATAAAGAACATTTCAAATTCACGATTATTGCCAAACAAAAATGAAACTCAAGTGGAAAACTTGAGACATACATATATATACATTTTATTAATAATATATTACGTTTAGCAAGAACCCCTCCCCCCATCCCAAATGGAATGGAAAAAAAGAAGAAGAAGAAGAAGAAGTTAGCACTTAGTTTGATATGTTGTTAGCAAACTATTATATGATTGTCGAAGGAAAAGGCAGGGAGGTCAGAATCAAAACATATCCGGTAACGAATTTAAAATATTACAAATTAAAACACACGATAAAATAAAAATATATATTGTTAAATAGAATTAAAATTATATAAATAAAAAAATTATAGTCGTAAACAAATTTATTTATAAAAAATTATAATGACAACAATTAACTAGATTCTAATATAAATTTGAAACTATTGATAAAACCGTAAAATGAATCAAAATTAAAATAATTAAAATTTTTCATCAAATTACTTAATAAAATCATTAAGCTTAAGAAAATTGAATTTAAAAAATACGGGATATTACACATTTTGATTGGTATGTGATTGATTTTGGAGCTCAAACAGTGGTTATTTTAGCTTTATTTAGAATGTGCGGCTATGTTTGCTGACATCTATTAATTTTTTTTTTATCAAATTTATTCATAGTTGTTTGATAAACACATTTCATTATGTAATAAGGTTTTTTAGCCTTTTTGAGTTGATGATAACAAGTTTTAGTAGGAATGAATTTTCGTAAGTATTGTTATTTGCTCTATCATTTATTATTAAGTGTTGGAAGGTCTGTACCAAACAGATACATAAAAAATAAAATAACGAGTTATTGATATTTTATAGAACTAATGAGTGTATAGTAATTATAGAGTTATTCTTTTCCCCCCTCCTATGTTTGTTGTATCATATTTAAAATGGAAAAGAATATGGAATATTTTGTATATTTTTTTTATAAAAATTTGGAAATTATTTTAAGTTATTAATGTAATATATTAGAATGCTTATAAAAAAAGTTAGAATTATTATTGAGTTTATGGATTTTTTATTATTTTTTAGACACTTTATGGAATTTTTCATGTATCAATATAATATTTTAATTTTTATTAAATATATAAAATATTTAAATAATAATAATAATTAACTTCCCTTAGAATTTTTTTTTCTATAAACCAAACATCAAAAACATTTTCCAAGAATTATATTTTTCACAAAAAAATTTCAACAACCAAATAAGGAAAAGAAAATTGATTTCTCCTATTTTCTTTCTCATTTTCCTTTCCTTCTTTTTTTTTTAAAATCAAACAGAGCCTTAGCTTGGAATTCATCTCTTGCCGCGAGAAAACGGAGAGGATTTAGCCGGTGTTTAAGCAATAATTAAAGTATTATATACAAAAGACTTGGAGAGCAGCTCTGGTGAAAGAAGAAATGGGGAAAAGAAATAGAGAGAGGAAAAAATAGATGACTTATATGGGAGGGCTTGGAATGTTGACAGACTTACTATAAGAGTTGCTAATATTTACAATAATGTTAGTACTACCGGTTGCATACTATAAATTGAGGAAGAAAATGGGCCTACCTTTTAGTCAACCATCTCCACAGCATCATCTTTTAATTTATTATTATTATTTTTTTCACTCCAACCGCTTTGCACATTCACTTTGCCATCAACAACTCTCGCGTTTGTGGTTCATTGCTTCTCACAGCTTCACCTCCGATTCCAACCCTCGAAAAGGTCATAGGCACTCGCTTCAGGGTCTTGTAACCCCGGCCCTCTAGTTGTGTTGGTCATATTATTTTACCGTAGTCAACACAGCATATTAGTAAAAGTGTACTTCTTTTATTTTTTCTTTTAGTTAACTATGGCCTACTCATTAACGCAACACTGTATATATATATATACTTCTTCTGTAATAACCTCGATTAGCAATAACAGAGTACTGCACTTTCTTGATTTTCTTGTTCGACGCTGTTCTCCTTTCTCTTCTCTCTTTCTCTCTTCGTTCTTTCCATGGCTGCGCTCACATGGTATCAGAGCTCGGATTAAATCAATTTCAACTCTACATTTCAAAACGCTAGTTGCAAATGGCTACCTCTCTAAATATCACATCTGATTTTTCTCCGAACACCATCACTGAAAATGCCGAACATTCCCCATGGTTTCACATTCACCCTTCAGATACTCCAGGTTCTATAATTTTTTCCGAAAAATTCGATGGATACGGATTTACAGCATGGAAGCGATCTATGAAGATCAGTTTATCTGCGAAAGATAAACTCTGTTTCGTAGATGGTACATGTCAAAAACCACCTACATCTAACCCTAATTTCAAACAATGGGAGAAATGCAATGATATGATAATTGCTTGGATTTTAAATGCTGTCAGTAAACCAATAGCACGCAGCATAATGTTTTCTTCCATTGCCAGAGAAATTTGGCTTGAACTCGAAGAAAGATTCGGATAAACAAACTGCGCCCAATTATTTCAAGTGCAGAAGAGTTTATGTTCAATTGCTCAAGGATCAGACAACGTCACTTCTTATTTTACCCGATTGAAAATTTTTTGGGATGATACAAATTCGTTGTTGTCCGGTACAGAGTGCACTTGTGGCTGTACATGTGGCGCCAATGACAAGAGAATACAGAACGATGAAGCCATGAAATTGGTCCAATTTCTTATGGGATTAAATGACAGTTATAGCAATCATCGTGGAAATATTCTCATGATAAAACCCTCTCCCTCTGTCTCCCAAGCATACTCCATGCTACTGCAGGAAGAACAGCAACGAGAAGTTTATTCAAACAATGGGAATTTCTCGGATCAATCAGCCTCTTTCAATGCTTTTAATAAGCCAGGAACACGTTTCATTGGAGGAGAGAAGAAAAGCAGTGATCGGAGATCAAATCTCTACTATAATTACTGTAAAAAGAGTGGGCATACCGTTGAGAAATGCTACAAACTTCATGGATTCCCAGCTGACTTCAAGTTTACCAAATCCAAACCAAGAATAGGAGCAACTGTTCAGAATAATTCTTCAACCGATCCCTTTGGCGCTCCTCCTACCAATCTTGTTCCAGGACTGACTCCTGAACAATGCACTCAACTGCTAAACCTTCTCAATCAACACAATTTTTCATCCAGTGCTTCAAATAATGACAGTCAGATTACTACAAATTTTGCTGGTAAGCACGTATGTTCTTGCCTTAAGAATGATGACAGCCATACATGCTTCCATTGCCAAATGAAACGAAATTGTTGGATCATTGATACCGGGGCCACAGACCACATGTGTTTTGACCCCAAGCTTTTTCATACCACTAAACCCCTTCTTAAACCATTCGACATCATCCTGCCTAATAATCAAACCACTCGGGTCACTCATTCTGGCACTATCATTTTATCTCCTTCCATTACTCTCGATAATGTCTTATTTGTTCCGGACTTTGCATATAATTTGCTGTCCATTAGCCAATTATGCAAACATCTCTCTTGTTCTGCCATGTTTACCACCAGTACTTGCTTTTTGCAGGGCCCTTCCATGAAGAGGCTACTGGCTCTTGGTAGGATACAAGGTGGATTATACATATTCGATGCCCCACATACAACACCTCCACAGACTTGTCCTGTCTCTCCTTTGCTTCCTGTTTCCAGCAGCAACAATGTCTGTAATAATCAATTGGCCTTGCTGTGGCATTATAGACTAGGACACTTACCAATGTATAAACTGAAATCTCTTTCCATGTTCGAAAATAATATGCTGTCTGAATCCATTCACTGTGAAATATGTCCTCAAGCTCGACAACATAAATTACCATTTCCTCGCAGCACTATACACACCACTCATACTTTCCAATTAATACACATAGATGTTTGGGGCCCTTATAAAGAGCCTACATATAATGGCCATAAATACTTCCTTACTATTGTTGATGATTTCAGTAGAACCACATGGACACACCTTTTGTCACACAAAAGTAATGCCCTATCCCTCCTCCAATAATTCCTTAATATGGTAAATACTCAATTTCGTACAAAGGTGCAAACCATTCGCTCAGACAACGCCCTTGAACTGGGCAAAAGCCGTGTTGCCACCCAACTATTTCATGATCATGGCATCATTCACCATACTAGCTGCGTTGCTACTCCACGGAAAAATGGTGTTGTGGAGAGAAAACACAAGCATCTTCTGGAAACATCTAGATCCCTCCTTTTTCAATCCAAACTTCCCTTAAAATTTTGGGGAGATTGTGTTCTCACAGCTACTCACCTTATCAACAGATTTCCTTCAAAGGTTCTTCATGGGCAAACACCATTTCAAATACTTTATGGTTCTTCTTCAACTTATAACCATCTCAAGTCCTTTGGTTGCCTCTGTTACACCTCTACTCTTTCACACAACAGAGACAAATTCTCTCCTCGAGCAATACCTTGTGTTTTCATTGGATACCCATTTGGGAAGAAAGGTTACAAGGTATATAGTCTCACTACCAATGATATCATCATTTCTAGAGATGTTGTCTTTCATGAAACAATATTTCCTTACAAACTCCACCCACCCCTCATTTCTGGATCATTACCTATTCTAGTCTCTGATGATGTCCCTTATTTCTCGTCTTCATTCTCTCATTCACAACCCTCAAATGAATCCTCAAATCACCCTCTTCAGTCTTCTCCACATACCAACTCTATCCCTCAGCCTACTCACCATTCATCGCCACCACTCATCAATTCTCCTAAACCACCTCTCAGACGATCTACTCGCCCTACAAAACCTCCATCACACCTTCGCAATTTCATTTGCAATGCTGCTCAAAATCCAAGTTCATGTCCTCACACTATTACACATTCGATTTCTCCTACTTCTCACCTCTGTTTCTCTGCCCTTTCCCCTTCCAATCAACATCTCATTTTTTCTCTCTCACAAGCACAAGAACCATCTTCATATGTTGAGGCAGCATCTCACCCCCATTGGCAAGTAGCTATGCAACAGGAACTTGATGCCTTACATGCAACTAATACCTGGGAGTTGGTCCCTCTCCCCAAAGGTAAGAAGCCTATAACTTGTAAATGGGTTTATAAGATTAAACATAGGGCTGATGGAAGCATTGAACGGTTCAAAGCCCATTTGGTAGTACGGGGATTCACTCAGAAAGCTGGCATTGATTATACAGAGACCTATTCACCAGTTGTCAAAATGACAACTATTCGCACTGTCATAGCTGTTGCTGTCAAAAGGAATTGGTTCATGCATCAGCTGGATGTAAATAACGCTTTCCTTCATGGAGATATAGACACTGAAATCTATATGCACCCACCTCCTGGTCTTCTCCTTCCAGATTCCTCTTTGGTTTATCGCCTCAACAAATCCTTGTATGGCCTCAAACAAGCCTCAAGACAATGGTATGCTAAACTCACTCAATCCCTACAATCCCGTGGATATGTCATGTGTCAGTATGATCATTCGTTATTTTCTCGGAGAAATGACAAACTTGTTACTTTCATTGCTGTCTACGTTGATGATTTACTCATTACTGGCAATGATACCCATGAAATTTATGATCTTAAGACGTTCCTTCATACTCAATTTAAGATCAAAGATTTAGGGGCTCTTCATTATTTCCTCGGCATTGAAGTCATTCGAGATTCTCATGGGGTTATTTTAACCCAAATAAAATTTGCTCTAGATCTTCTCCATGAATTTGACATGCTCAATGTTCCTCCTTTGTCCACTCCTCTTGATTCTCACACTAGACTTACCCCTCTTGATGGCGAAATATATCATGATCCTTCTCTATATCGAAGCCTTGTTGGTAAAATCAATTATCTCACTCACACTCGCCCTGATCTTGCTTTTACTGCCCAGTACCTGAGTCAATTCATGCAATGTCCCCGTGAATCGCATTTTCAAGCAGCTATACATACACTCAGATACATTAAAACTGATCCATCATTGGGCATACATTTGTCTTCCTCACCTTCTTATTCACTTCAAGCCTATTGCGATTCAGACTGGGCTTCATGTCCTCATACCAGAAGATCGGTAAGTGGTTGGTTTATCATTCTTGGCTCTTCTCCTATTTCCTGGAAGGCCAAGAAATAGTCTACAGTAGCTTTGTCCTCTGCTGAAGCTGAATACCGCAGCATGCACCGAGTTACTGCTGAATTAGCCTGGTTAACTCGTTTATTACACACTCTTGATGTTCCTCAAGTTACTCCTGTCCCTCTCAAATGTGACAATCTCGCTGTTGTCCATATTGTCAAGAATCCGGTCTTCCATGAACGCACAAAACACATTGATCTCGATTGCCATTTTGTTCGGGAAAAACTTCTTGAAGGACTTATCTCTGTTTCTCACATTCCCGCTCAATCTCAGTTGGCTGACATTTTTACAAAGTCTCTACCTGGGCATTTACATGCAGATCTTTTATCCAAGTTGGGCGTGTCTTCCACTGACCACTCTCCAACTTGAGGGGGGTGTTGGTCATATTATTTTACCGTAGTCAACACAGCATATTAGTAAAAGTGTACTTCTTTTATTTTATTTTTTTTAGTTAACTGTGGCCTACTCATTAACGCAACACTGTATATATATATATATATATATATACTTCTTCTGTAATAACCTCGATTAGCAATAACAGAGTACTGCACTTTCTTAATTTTCTTGTTCGACGCTGTTCTCCTTTCTCTTCTCTCTTTCTCTCTTCGTTCTTTCCATGGCTGCGCTCACAAGCTGAGACATGCACAAAGACGTCCTCTTCAGACATGCTGTCATGCACAAAGCAATATCGCAAAATGGCACAAGTTTATCTGCAGCCACAAAAGTCAATTCCCAACATCTCTTGATAGTACGGAGTGCAGCCATGCAGTTAGCTGTAAGATTATCTATATCGATTAAAACTAAGTATCATTACACAATTTTTCCAAGTTAAGATATGTGTCATCCTGGAGTGGGACATCTACAATATTAAATTTGACAATTGACATGTGCCGTGCCCCACGACGGGTTTCAAATTATTGTAGAATTGGATCCGATCACATGCTGAAAGGGATATAGACTGGCTCCTCAGCCTTTTGAAAAGTTACCACCTGCCCACCCCTAATAATTTAGATATGAAGAAACAGTCGGGGATGGATTCAGATGAGATAGGCAGACTGTTAGTTCGGCTTTCATATTATCTTTGACATGTACTCGACTACTTATTAAAATGCAGACTTACAACTTGCCTACCGTTGACCACGCTTCCTCAGCTACAGAGATTTAAAGCAGCCACTCCTTCGACTCCTTGCTAGCGAAAACATTAGCCTTCACCCTCTTCATCTCCTTTTCAACATATATCACTGTTAATCACTTCCGCTTGAAAAGAAATGGCTGATCTGATTTCTAGTGTTGCTTCAACTGCCATCGAAAGCTTGAATTCTTCTGTTCTCCAAGAAGTGGCCTCAGCGTGGAACTTCAAATCCGACCTCCTCAGGCTCGCTAATACTATAACAACCGTCAGAGATGTGATTCTTGCTCACGATGGTGTTCCTGTCCTCGGCTTTGAGAATCTGATCGAGAGGCTCAAAGATGTAGTTCATGAAGCTGATGATTTGCTTGATAAGTTCACCACCTTAGTGGAGCGGAAAAGGCTCTCCCATGGCAGATTCACAAAGGTGCTCCGACGTTTCTTCTCTCGTGACAACAAAGTTGTCACTGCCTGCATAATTTCTAGAGAAATCAAGAGGATCGAGAAGACTCTAAATGATATTGTCGGAGATCGTGAGCATTTTGCATCAATGTTGCCTTCAAAAGACGCGGCGGAACTATCGAATGTTGTTAAGGGAAGAGAAACTTGTTCCTTTGTTATAGATGAAGATGTGATAGGAAGAGATGATGAGAAGCAAAGGATTCTTGATGCATTGTTGAGGTATGATCACCATGACGATCCATTGACCCCGCATGTGGTGGTCCTTCCGATAGTTGGAACTGGTGGTCTTGGTAAGACGATAATAGCCCAACTTGTGTATAACGATGAAAAAGTTAAAAAACATTTTGAGCCTAGGTTATGGATGTTTGTTGGAGACGGGCTCCATGTAGAAGACATTATCAGAAAAATTTCCATGCCTGCAACAGATGACCGAAGTTTGGAGCAGATACACAACACATTTCGTGAGAAGATGGGAGGGAAACAATACCTGCTTGTTCTGGACGATGTTTGGATAGAGGATCCTCATGAATTGTTGCAATTAAGAACCTTGCTTTCCGTCGGAGAAAGAGGTTCTAGAGTTCTTGTGACCACTCGGTCCATGTTCACAGCTGGAAGGATCGGAACATTACCTCCCCTGGAATTACAACTGCTTTCAGACGAGGCATCTTGGATACTCTTTGCTAAAGTGGCATTCCGAGCTAGGCAAGAGCAACAGAAGGACGAGTGCTTGGTGCGAATAGGGAAGAAGATAGCAAAAAAGTGTGGAAATTTGCCTCTTGCTATTAAAGTAATCGGAAGTCTCTTGCAGGGCGAAGATGAAACAAAATGGAGGTACTTCATAGATAATGATCTAGCCAAGATAGACGAGGCCGCTGGCATCATGCCTCTCCTGAAGCTGAGCTACTCTTTCCTTCGCCCGCAATTGAAACAATGTTTCATTTATTGCTCATTGTTTCCGAAGGGTTCCGAGATAGATAAGGTAAAGTCATGTCATCTTTGGATGGCACAAGGCTTCATCGAGTCCTCGAAGCATCCGGCAATGGAAGACGTGGCCCATCAATGTTTCATGGAGCTATTAAATAGAAGCTTATTCCAAAAGATGCAGAGCGACGAAGATGGGGAGATAATAAGCTTCTTGATGCACGATATGGTACATGATCTTGCTCAAGAAGTTGCTGGGAAGGAGATCATCAGTGTAGATGGGGGTGGCGATCATATTAGCTTGGTTGCAGGTACACGACACTTGTCTATTGGTCGTGTGTCTTCAATGCGAAATTTGCCTTCCTTTTTGCATGAAGGAGGAAGTCGTCTGAGGACTTTACTTCAGTATGATGGTTATAATCTAGAACGATCACCATGGAAGGTTAGTGACTTAATTGCTTGCTTAAAATGCATAAAGGTACTGGATTTGTCTATGTTAAGGATTGAACAGTTGCCAGATTCTATAGGGAGGTTGATCCACCTGCGATATCTAGACTTGTCTTTCAACAATTTTGAAATGCTCCCGAAATCTTTCACGAAACTGCTCAATTTGGAAACGTTGAACCTCGCTAATTGTGTGAACCTCAAAGAGCTCCCTACAGATCTCAGTAAGTTAGTCAACCTCCAGAATTTGGATATAGATTTTTGCAACAGCTTAACACATATGCCTTCAGGAATGGGTAGTTTGGCTTGTCTACGGAGGCTAACTAAATTTGTGCTGGGTTCAGGTCAGTACGTTGGTATCGGTCATAGCTACACTTGTTGCAATTCCAAGCCACGTACCATTAATGCTAGTGGAATTGATGACTTAATACTTCTTAAAGAGTTGAGGGGGCATCTTACAATTATGATTGATAAAAAGGGAATCGACGATAATATGATAATTAGAACTAAAGCAGATTACTTGCTCGATAAGAAAGAACTCTCTGGTTTATACATTATGTTGTATGGGGATGAAGTGGGCGATGGAAGTCAAGATGAAAAATTGCTTCAAAGCTTGCGACCCCACAGAAATGTTAGGAACTTTATTTTAGGGGGGTATTATGGAGGGCAGAAGTTTCCAGGTTGGATGTCGATGAATAATCTTTCCTTAGTTCTTCCTAATCTTGTTATGATTGAATTAAGAGGTTGTAAATCATGCCAACATCTCCCTGTGCTTAGTCAACTTCCTTCTCTGAGAAGCGTCTACTTGATTGAGCTGCGTGACGTGCAGTACATTGAGAATAACGGTTATGAGGCATCAGCATCAACATCCGTAGCATTCTTCCCATCCCTCGAATATTTGGAACTACGGGACTTATCTAATGCAAAAGGGTGGCGGACACCTGCGGTTTTTGAAACAGAGCTTGGTTATGATCGAAAACATCTGGCACAGCGATCAATGCAGCCCTCCTTTCCTCGTCTTTCAGAATTGCATATACGGGATTGTCCTAACATGGCAAGCATGCCTCTATGTCCTTCTATTAAGAATTTATTTCTTCTTAACTTCAATCAGAAAATGTGTGTTACTGTTATAGATACGGAAGAGTGGACTGCAACAAGAAGCTTGCAAAGTTCGTCGTCATCATCTACAACAATATCCTCCTCTTCAAGTCCCTCTTTGCTGACGAGCCTAACAACCGATAATATTGACTACCTCAACCATCTGTCCAAGTCGAGTCTCAACAACTTGGCTCAACTGACTATCCTGATGGGTGAAGAAACGGCTCTACGTGGGAGCTTCTTGCAACATCTTACTGCGCTTGAGGACTTGACATTTGATAATTGCTCCGTTCATGATCGTGAGGCAGAGGAGGAGGAGGCAGATGAAATGTCATGGAGATTTCTACGACGGCTTCGTCGTTTGGAATTTTATGAGATTCCACAGTTGGCGGCACTGCCGAAAGGGATTAAATATCTCACCAACCTTCAAGATCTAAGGATTACTTCTTGTCATAATTTGGTAGAAGTCCCGGAATGGATAAGCCAGCTATCTTCTTCTCTCCAATGCCTTCAAATTGAAGGCTGTCCAGAACTGAAAGCGCTGCCGGAAGGAGTTCGAGACCTAACCTCCTTGCGCTACCTTTCTTTGGCGTGGTGTGACGGCCTAACTGAAAGATGCAAGAAGCCCACGGGTGAGGATTGGCCCAAAATAAGACACGTCCCTGAGATCCTATTACCAGGTAAATCGCCTTGTGTGCTTAACCATATGATATCTTTATTTTTTTAGTTTTTATAATCCGTAAAGACAATAAATTTATATTGATGTCGTCGTCACTTTTATTCGCATTCGAATTACATGAAATTAACTGCATTTCCTTGCTAAATTTGAGTCATCATCTCCTCATAATTAATTAATTGAAATTTCATTTGCGATAATTGCAGAATATGAAAGAGTATATCAAACGTTAATTCCGTACGAGTAAAACCCCACTTCGGCAAAGGTCTTGTATGACTTTGTAAGCTTCCATTCCTTCTTCATATTGCACATGCATCACATGAATGTATTTCACTCCTCCTAGGAACCTTTTGTCCGATGTGGAACTTAATAATTTGCTAAAAATTCAGCGATTAGTGGTTTTCAGCTGTCCAAATTTTTCCATGATTTAATGTCGTACAGTCATTATAATATAATAATAGGATGGATATATATAGAGCTGGCAATTGAACGGGTCGGGTCACTTTCGGATCGGGTTAAATAATAATTGGGTCATATCGATTTCAGATAATCTCGGATCATTTTATCGGATCAGGACAGATCGGGTTTGATTCGGATCAACTTGGTATCAGATAATCTCGGGTCATTTTAAGTTCTCGGATCGGGTCGGGTTGAGATCAGATGGCTCAAATTCGGATAAATTTGAGTTATTCTAATTTCGGTTCGGGTTTGGATCGGGCTTGGGTGAGTTTGAATTATTATATTTTCGGGTCGAGTTTGGATCGGATTCGGGTCATTTTAGTAGCGAGTCATGCTTGTGCTATTTTTTTTATTCCAAAATGTTATTAAAGACTAATTATTTTAAGATTTTTTATTTCAATTTATCTTATTTAATTAAAAGCAAATTATTATATAGATTGTTTTGGGGCCTTAGAATTTTTTGTCATTATTTCATCTTTGAAGATTTATTTAATGTTCTAAATTTAAATGTCTTCAAATCGGATTAATTTTCTTTTTATGTTAAGGCATAACTTATAATTCAACTCCATTATTAGCTTGATCATATCATATTGAGTTCAAATATTATTTTAAGTGTATATTATATTTATAGTTTGTACGGTCCTTACATAATATTAACTTACAATAACCATTGATAACTGATAATAAATGAACATTTCTAATGTTGTACTTCTTATATTATTTTTCAAATAGATTGATCACATCATATCAACATAATTTTAATTAATATAATAATAATAATAATAATAATAATAATAATAATAATAATAATAATGATGATGATGATGATGATACAAAAATAATGAGAACAATAATAGTAGTAATTATTGAATATCAATTATGGAAAAATAATAATAATAACACATTATTATTTTTTCTATATTTTATTTTGATCATATCAAGCTAAATCAAATAAAAATTAGATAAAGGAAGTAATGATGACCATTATTGACAAAGGACCAACTCATATTGACTTCTTACTATTTAACATAGTTGATGTAACAAAAACATTAATCTTTAATTTTTATAATGAATAATTAACATTCTCACATTAGATTTTTTTTTATTTTTCTATGATGTTATAGGTATTATATTATAAGGTATAGATACTAACATATAGTGTTTAAGCCTACAAATTGTTATTTATGTATACTTATAATAGAATTGATAAAACTTTTCCTTTGTTTGATTGGATTTTACTTATGATGCAATCTTTATATACATATATACCTTTACACAATTGTTCCTAAATATTTCAAATATTGGAATTAGTATTATTAATAACTATATTTTGAATAACTGAATAGATTATGATTATGTAATATTCGTTTTAAGCTACAATGACAATTGGTTCATATCATAGTTGTTGTTTGGGTTTTGGTCACTAGATCGTGGAATCGAAGACTTTGTTGGAACTTTTGGTAGACTTGATCAATCGAAATGTGTTCAATATCATATCACTTGTGGCCCATGGGGCATATTCTATATTCACTAGGCTTAATATTGTAATGATTAGTCTCTAACTCAAACATCATATTGTATTATTAATTAGTTGGGGTAATTGATAATTCAAGCTTATTTTTTTAGGTTAATGTATTTAGTTGGTCTCAACTGTTTAGTTGGACTATGTATTATATTGTTCTTCTATAAGCTAAAGTGCTCCTTACCAATTTCTATTGCATAGGATTGAAGTTATATATTTTGTATTTGGTCAACCTAGGGTTGAAAAAAATCATATGTATTTTGTTCAACCCAAACTATATATTGAAGCTCTATATTAAAGTTTTGTTCTTCTTATGACATTTAGATTTGGCAGAGTTATACACTCAATTTAGTTAATGAAGGTTACATGCCATTGATTTTTCTTCTCTATTCTCTTCATCTGTTTTTTAACAATGTTTTGTAAGTGAAATAATACTACTTTTAACAATAGTTATATTTGTGGTTTTTCCTTTAGAGATCTTCATCAATACAAGCATATTAACAATAGTTATATCACATATATATTATTACAAGTATGTTCTAATATTTGATAAACCAGATTATGATGTTGGCTTTTCAAGCATTCATAAATCATAATCCCTTGACACTCCCAAGTTGAATAGATGATAAGAATATATCATTTAAGTTGGTAAACTCAAGTAGGTTCATCCATGTTTGATAAGAATATATATGGGGGTGTATCTAGTAAAAACTAATACTTCTAATGAGAATTTAGAACCAATAGTTTCATAGAACAATTATGGTAGTTTCATAAAACTATTACACTAGGTTCATAAACTAAAATGATTATTTTCCTTAATAACTTTAAGTAGTTTAATAAGCCAAAAAAATTAGTTTCATTAGAAATTTAGAGTATTATGAATATGCTATAATGACTAGTTTCATAATATTAGATTAGCGATGTCATTAGAAACTTAGAATAGTTCCATTAGAAACATAGAATACTTTTATAAGCTTAAATGAGTTATTTCATTAGCCGAACTGATAGTTTCATAAGCTAAAGCATGTAGTTTTATTATAATCTTAACGTAGTTTCATAAGTCAAAGTTAGTAGTTTCATTAGAACTTTATAGTAGTCTTATAGATCAAAATGAGTAGTTTCATTATAAACTTAGAGTGGCTTTTATTGATACAAATTTGTAGTTTCATTATAAACTTAGATTAGTTTCATATATAGAAACTAGCAATTTCTTTACATTCAGAGAGCAGTTTCGTAGTTTCATAAACCTAGTGGAGTAGTTCAATTAGAAATTAGAGTAATTTCATTTGTAGTATAGAAAGACTAGCTTAGTTTAATAAACTAAAATTAACAATTTAATTAGAAACCTAAAGTTTTTTCACATATTTTATATGTTATTGTTGTATCTTAATACTTAGATTAATTAAAAATAGAAGAATTGTGTGTGTGTGTGTGAGTAAAATTTAGTTTGCTTTCTTATTAAGCATCAAAATAGCTATATACTTTTTCAATAAATTAATTTTTAGTTTGGTATTAAATCAATATGCACATGTAATATCCCATTTATATAAACCCTGATTTTGATATCTTAATTTAAAATTTTGTTATTATGTATAATTAAGTGTAAACTAGGTTTGGATAACAACAACAACAACAACAATAATAATAATAATAACAATCATAATAGTAGTAGTAGTAGTAGTAATAATCTTATGATAATAATAATAATAACAACAACAACGATAATAATAATGATTATAATAATGCCAGTAATAATAATATAGTGAGTTTGGATAGGATGTTTAGTAATTAATAATATCTTAAAATTAATTGGCATTATTTATTTATTTTTTAATTAATAATAGTAGTAATGATTATTTTAGGAGGTTTAGTATTAAGTGTATTATTATTATGTGTATTATTACGATGGTTTAGATATAAATTTAATCTAGTTAAAACTTGATAGAATTAGACTATTAATTTTAATCTTAGTTTATACCCCTACGTTTTATCTTAATTATTTTAATAATAACCGTTGATATGTAACGTAAAAGAATTTTTTAAAATTTATCCTGAATTATTTTTACTTTTTTCAATTATTTTTGACCTATCTTAAATCAAATTATTTTTTCCAAATTATTATTCTACAATCTAGTATCCTAATTTACCTAAATTAAATCTAAAATAAAAATATAAAATAAACCTATTTTAACCTACTCTATATTTTTTTACAGCACATTATCTAAAGGTCCTGAATGAATAAGGCAATAAGTCAATATGCATGTTCTACCTCTGCATTTTTTTCTTATACACGCTATGACGCCACACGCGCACGCATACCCTCACCTCATGCCTCAGCTACTTCACCTACTCCTGCACGACACACACTCCCTCACCCTCTCATGTCTCAAGTCACAACAAACTCAGTCTCTGAGACTCATCCCTGAGCCAAACAAGCAAACGCCCATTACACCCCTACTCCAGTGCTTCCATTCTGTGCAACATTCTTTTTTTTTTCTCCAGCCAACCTCCCTCGCCAAACAGTCCTCCGCCGGCCTCCTCCCCTCTGCATTTTCAACATCCATCTCCCCAACCTGTCGCAGCCCTCCCCGTTTCCAACTTCTCCACCACTTTCCTCCTCTTCTTCTCCCTACATTACCTCATCCAACTCCAACCCTTAATCGACCACCATCCTTCCAGCACCACCAGTCTCCCCAACCCATCGCAACCCTCCCCATTTCCAGCTTCTCCACCACTTTCTTCCTCTTCTTCTCCCTGCATTACCTCACCCTACTTCAGCCCTCAACCAACCACCATCCTTCCAGCACCACCAGTCTCCCCAACCTATCGCAGCCCTCCCCATTTCCAGCTCCTCCACCAGTTTCCTCCTCTTCTTCTCCCTACAGTACCTCACCCAACTCTATCCCTCAACCGACCACCATCCTTCCAGCACCACCAGTCTCCACGCCCCAGCCACCTTCTCCATTTTCCTACACCTCCAACCGAGCTACCACCGAAAACCCAATTGGGCCACCTTTCCTCTGCACGTAGCACCTCCCAACCGAGCCACCTTCTCATCCTCCCCCCTCATTCTCTTTTATTGTTTGTTTCCCCTAGCCCCGACAAATGTCTCCAACCCGTCGCCCCTACGGCCTACCTGCCTTGGCTCCTCTTTTGCTGGAGAAGTGTTTTCTTTGTGGCCAAGTTGGTCATCTGGCCACGAATTATCATGGTAAGCAAGGTGAGTAGTGACATTACTGTGAGGAATATATTAGAACTAGTGGATCTCGTACTTACGCTTGTAATGTGTCTGTAGTGTTCGGAAGTCTGAGCAGTTTAGCTCTAGGATGATCTATGTTGTTTCTGCATCCTGGTGCAGAACATTGCTGTTGGTTGTGTACTTGTGTTCCTTGTAACGATTCTACTCCTTTTTGTATTGTGAATTGTGATCCACGCCCCTACATATGCATCTGCAGACACTCGTCGAATGGGGATTTATGTTATTTTTTTGTAAAAGAAAAAAGAAATAAAGAAATGGATGTTATTCTCAATAAATATGCTTAAATAGGCCAAGCTCATATTTGTGAAATAATTGTATCTAAACATTATGAGACATAAATTAAGCATTAACTATGCCTATATGTAATGGAAGCTATTAACAACAACAAGAACATCTTCCTCTATTCGTATATATGCACCTCTATCGTTTAGGGTCCAGGAAGTTCATATGTAATGGAAGTTAGAATTAGAGGTGGCAATCGGGTCGGGCGGGTAGGGTTCGGGTCGGGTCATAGCGGGTCGGGTCATTAACGGGTCGGGTCATTTCGGGTCATTTGACTATTACGGGTCAGGCCGGGTCACTAACGGGTTGGGTCATTTCGGGTCAATCAATTTGGCGGGTCGGGTCATTAACGGGTCGGGTCATTTCGGGTCAATTTATCGGGTCGGGTTGAGTCATTTCGGGTTAATTTGTCGGGTCGGGTTAGGTCCGGCTATTCGAGTTAAGAAAACTCGAATTCGGATAATTTCGGGTTAACTTGACTGGTGGTAGGGTCGGGTTGGTTTCGGGTCATTTTCTAGTTCACGTGAGTAGGTGGCTTCGGCTGGTTCAGGTCATTTCATATTTTCATGTAATAATATAATATGACGGGTTAGTTATGTCCGAGTTGTTTCGGGTTAAGTTGATGGGTGGGGTCATTTGACTCATTTCATACAATTTGACGGGTTGAATTCAATTAGTTACGGGTTAACTTAATGGGTCGAGTTTTGACGGGTTTACTCATATTCGAGCCTAAGTAATTATCATTTCATAAATCATAAATATTAGAGACAGACAATCATAAGATTAATATTGCAGATAAAGGAATTAAAAATATTAAATGCCCTTTATTTTCACAAATAAATAGTAAAGATATTTATAAATTTTAATAATAAAAAATATTGCGCTTTGAATCAAACAAAGATATTTATCATTTATTACATTGTAAATATTAGATACAATCATAAGATTATTAGTAAAGATAAATGAAAAAAGAGTATTATATGTGTTTTATTTTATTAACATTATTATATTTATATTTTTATTGTAATATTTTTATTAATTATTATTATTATAGTAAAAAATATAATAAGTTATTTTAAACATAATTTAAATTAACTAATAATTTTATATATTTTCATTAATTATTAATTATTATATATATATTCATATAAATTAAAAATTAAATAATGTAAAATATAAATATTAATATTATAATTAACAAAAATAATTAGATATTGTAAATTTAAAATTGATGAACGTAGAATACTAAATTATATTTAAAGTAAATTAATAATATTAAAAGAAAAAATATAGCTAAAACTTTAAATTTAGGGTTGTAACGTGAGATACTCTTGATACGGGGTATAGTTATTATTTGTTGGATTTTGTGGGTGATAAGTGATAAATTGATAACTAATAAATGATACTATTATACTCTTCTATTAAGAATTTCTTCAAATAGGTGGATTAGTAGATGTAATGAACACGTTTTGAAAATCATTTTATAGGATTATAACTGGATGTTTGTCTTTTTTATTTTGGTTATTTATTTATTAATAATATATCTTATTAGGATATCATTAATAAATAAGAATGTCTAGGGTAAAATTATGAAAAATAAGTACAATTTATAAAATACTATATTTTTTAAAAGCTTTAAATGAATAATAAAATATATGTAATTTATTATTATTATTATTATTATATATTTTTATGTCTGATCAGGTTAATATTGGGTCAAATTGGGTGATTGTCGGGTCGGGTCAACATTGGGTTGGGTCGGCTTTGGGTTGGGTTAAAGCGGGTCGGGTTACTATCGGGTCAGGTCAATTGCGGGCCGGTCGACATTGGGTCGGGTCAATGACGGGTCAGGTCGTTATCGGGTCGGGTCAATAACGGGTCGTGGGTTGGGATCGGGTCGGGTCGGGTTGATTATTATCGGGTCAGTGTCGGGTCGGGTCATTGTCAAGTCAGGTCGGGTTTCTAAATTTTTCGGGTCATAGCGGGTCGGGTCAACTTTTGCCAGCTCTAGTTAGAATAAGGGAATGAAATGTAAGTATTAGACGTACTTATATGCATGGGTATGAAAAGTTTGGAGATGATAAATCTAGATAGTAAGAGGTTGAAGGGTTTCGTTGGTTGGTTGATTTTTGTATAACTCATTGATCATTTGCTACCTTAATATAATAATATATAACGGATGGAAAACATGAAAGGAAAAACTCAGTTTAGCGTACATGTATGTATTCACACACACAAAAGTTGTGTTTAGTATGATGCGACAGTATAGCAGTTTTAGGGTCTTCTCTTTGTCTTATATTATTATATTTAGAAAAGAATAATATTTTCTTTTTATAATATTTTAATTCATGTGATATAATTTTATTAGATCTGAGAATACGATAACTATAAGGATTAAATAATGTTACTTGTTAATGTTTCTTTGTAGGTACAATAAATAATGTTAACTTGTTGCATGTGACTTTAAAGCATAGTTTGTGAATTGAGGGTGTGGTAGCATTTATTTTGAAGGTATTTTTGGTTATGTAACTGATAGACTAAAAGACATTATGTTAACTGCTAAATTTTGTGATATATAAAATAATATATTTTGCTATGTTAATAATAAATAATTCATGTATGCTTTGGTAATATTACAGTGTTAAAATTCATGGAGGAAAATTTTAGGACTCCAAAACAAGAAGAGCATTTTGACACTTATGATTTCTCATCTGTTGGTAGTAGAGGTATTGATTTTTCTTTATTCTTTAACGTTAGTGATGTTTGATACTTATTATTGTTTGATTCATGATATTATCTCTTATTAATTTTATATTTTTCCAAATTGCAGCCCCTGATTCTGAATATACTAAAAATGATCAAGTGATGACTCCAACTTCCATCCCTAATGCAATTGGTGATGGCTGGGTCCCTATAAATCTAAAGAGAAAAGCCGAGGTATGGAAAGAATATAATTTTTATGAAGATGTTCAAAAGAATTTGCATGGTGTATGTAAGCATTGCAAAGAGGTATCATATAGAGCCTAATCAAAAAATGACACATCTAATTTTAAGAGACACTTAGTAAGTTGTTCAAAGTACAAAATTCTTGTCGTGTCCTGCATGACTACATCTCATTTTGATCAAAAATTATACAGTCAGTTGGTTTGTGAGTCGATAATGAAACACGGGTTTCCATTCTCACATGTTGAGTATGAAGGAGAGAGCAAAGTCCATCGGTATTTGAATACGAATGTCAAACCCATTTGTAGAAATACCGCAAAGAAAATTTGTTTAGAGAAGCATGCTGAATTTAAGGAAATTCTTAAAGCAGATTTAAGAAAAAAATTCCAGCAGGATTTGTTTAACTTGTGACATATGGACAGCATGTACAGGACGTGGTTATCTTACTCTCAAAGTACATTATGTTGATGATAATTGGAAATTGAACTCTAAGGTATTGATTTTTTGCCATTGTCCTCCTCCCCACAATGGTATAAAGATATATAATTTGTTACATTTATTGATAATGGATTGGGGCATTAAAAAAAAGATTGTTACCATGACTGTGGACAATGCATCAAATATGATCAATATGATTATGAATATGAAATCCAAGTTGCTTGGAAATTTGGTGTGTGATGGAAAATTTTTCCATATTCCTTGTTTAGCTCATATTTTAAATTTGATAGTTAAAGAAGGAATGAAAAACATTGAAGAATGTGTGGTGAAGGTTCGAGAAAGTGTTAAGTATATAGATGGATCAGAAGGTAGGATAATTAAGTTTTATGAATATGATGTGCGGTTAAACATATCTATTTCTACAAAGTTATGGTTGGATGTTGCAACTAGGTGGAATTCTATATATTTGATGCTAAGTAGAGCATTACATCATAGTCGTGTTTTGGACTATTATGCATTGAATGAACCTAATTTCAAGTGGCATATTTCAAGTAGTGAATGGATCAAGGTAAAAAAAAATAATTGTGATTTTTTACAACCATTCTACAATATCACAAATTTATTTTCTGGAACCGAATATCTGACATCCAATCTATACTTCTTTAATGTATGGATCATTCAAAGGTGCATAGAGAAGGCAATGTCATGTGATGATATGGACATTAGTAGACTGGCGACTCGAATGTATGAAAAATTTGGGAAATATTGGTCAGACTACTCTATGATTCTAGCTTTTGCTATAATTTTTGATCTACGTTACAAGTTTGACTTCATGACATTTGCTTTTATAATATTGTATGGAACCGAAAAGGGTTCACGGATGGCCAAAGAAGTATATGCTCAACTTTTTGACTTATACAAGTATTATGAGGATAATTGCCAAGTTGATTCTTGTGTTCCAAGCACGTCTAATCCTACTCAAAGAGAAGTCAACACTTGTGAAAGAAATGATGACATAGGGGTAAACTATTATTATTAGATATTAAATTTACTAATATCTTTTATATTCATCCTATTATTTGTTTACTTTTTATTATATACATAGTCTTATTTTTTGTTTGTATCTTTTTATTTAGGAATTTGATTCTTCAATATTTCTTAGAGCTAACAATATTGGAAAAATTAAATTGGAGAACTATCATGAAATTTAAAGAATGGAGCGATTGGTTAGACTTAATGTGCTTTCTTATTGGAAGGATAAATCTAGTTGTTTTTCGATACTTAGTTCCATGGCAAAATATATTCTCGCTATTCCAATCACCACAGTTGCTTCAGAGTCTACTTTCAGTATAGGTGGTAGGATATTGAATAAGTGGAGAAATTCTCTTTTGCCAAAAAATATTGATGTGTTGGTAATAACACATAATTGGTTATTTGGATATGGAGGTAATTTGAATATTTAAATCCAAATATTTTATTATGGTTATGTTTTTTTTTGAAATAACATATATTTTTGGTATTTACGTAGATCTTGAAAAAGATTGCTCTATTGTAGACTTTTCCGAACCAAAAAATGAGGTTAATTGAAGAGTTGGAAGTAATTTTTTTATGCTACAGTATTTTTACTGAGTTGGTTGTTCCTTACTTTTGTTGCTGAGTTGATTATTGCATGTCCTTAGTGGCTTAAATTTGTGAAAACTTAATTGGGTATTTTGAGGGTTTACTAAAGTCATTGAATGAACTTGACACTTTTTTTTGCACTTCCCTTATTGTCCTCGGTGTAATTCATTATCTTTTATTTTGTACTTAATTCTTATGTTCCTATTGTAAAACAAACTAGAATATAGGCCTTCATGAGGAAACATTATGCTTTCTTGATATAAATGTTGACATTCTTTGATAATATATAAGAAAATTAGTAATAGCGCTTTGAAATGTATGTGATTCTGTTAGATTATGTATTGTAAAGTAACAATTATATATTACATATTTGTATCATCTAATGTCTTTTCTTTGTTAAGTAGAGAGCAGTATTTAATGTGGAATAATTTGTTGTTAGGTTGTGTGATTTATGGAGGTTAGCATCAAGTGGATGCTTATATTTTGATATCGAAGCTTATGTTTTGATATTTTGTGGAAAGTGTTAGCCCCCAAGACTTGATAGACAAGGGATCGAAAATAAATTTTGGTTCATCATCTTCTATACAATGGTTTTTGTTAGTAGAGCTACCAACATGTGGTAAGCCAAATGTATTTTGATCTTCTAAGAAGATAGGCGTGTCAATTATATAGTATTTTGATACTAAAGCTACCAATATGTAGTAAGCTCAAAATTTTGATTAATTTAGTACGCTCGGTAAATAAAGTACTAGATGTGTGCCTTTTGAGACTTTTTAAAAACTTATACGGTGCCTTTTAATATTTTTTTTTATATTTTGAGTTATAGATGTTGGATTATTATTATTATTATTATTATTATTATTATTATTATTATTATTATTATTATCTTATGGTGTTTTTTAAGGCTTGCATTTTTGTGTATTGGATTAAATAAGTATTTGAAGTGCTTATATCGTGCCTTTTGAGGCTTACATAATTGTGTTTTGAGTTATCGATATGGAAATGTATATTTAGAGGCTTTTTAAGTGTTTATATAGTATCTTTTAAAGCTTTTATATTTGTAACTTGAGTTTAAAGTGTTGAATGTATTTACAATATTATTATCTTATGATACTACATGAGAGTGAATTAATATTTAGATGACATAATAGAGTTTTTCCTTTTTCCTCTACTTTTAGTTCTATATTTCAATATTAGTATCAATAGATATTGTACTTGTATATACATAATAAATGATATATACTTTAAGAAAGTATATTGTTTCTAGATTTTGATGTAAGTAATAGTTACACATCTATATTATTTTATGTTTTATGAAGTTTTAAAAAATTAGAGTAGTGGGTTAATATTAATTTTTGGGTAGTATCGGATCGAATCTTTATAGATTTATAATTTTTCGGATAATATCGGATTTCGGATAAATAATGGATTGGGTCGGGTCATTTCGGATTTATAATTTTTCTAGTTATATCGGGTTTCGGGTAAGTAATGGGTCGGGTCGGATTTATTTAGGGCTTACGATTTCTCGGATTATATCGAATATCGGATATGTATCGGATCGGGTTGGATAAGTTTCGAGTTCTTAATTATTCGGATCAAATCGGATCAAATTTCGGACGGATCGAGTCAGATTTTTTAGATCGGATCAACTTTTATAGGCTTTATATATATATATATATATATATATGGGTGCGGTTGAGCAGCGGCGGAGCCAGGGCTTCCGCATGGTGTCCCGGGACACCACGGAGCCCTGGCTGTAAGGTAGTAAACATGTTTGGATTTTAGGTATTAGATATATCTTTTATTTGTAGGACACCATAGCAAAAACTTATCCTGGATGAATGGTTAGGCAAGTTGGGTTCCCGGTATTTAGACGCCAAGGTCCCAGGATCAATTCCCGTGGTCGACCAATTTTGAATTATTTTCTAGCATCAAAACGACGACGTTTTGATAATTTTCCCCCCAACCCCTTACCTTCTGCCAGGCTCCTCGACTCCCTCTACTGCTGCCCTCCCTCGACCAGTCGACTGTCGACCTTCGATGCAACTCACGCAAGCACCAGGCAGCACGCGACGCAGTCATGTAGATCTCAACCCTTGACTGCGCACCACTGGAGCTCACCGCTGCTGCCGGAAATCGCCGTCGTTCGTTCTTCTTCCAATTCCAATCGCTGGTGGTCCGAAACTCCGACATCCGAGCCTACTGCCTGCCGCCACTGGTCGCTACCGCCGCCTGCTGCTGTTGCTGCCCGGGTGCTGGCTACTGCTCTGATTTCTATAAGCCTGCACGATTGCACCCAGTGGCCGAGTGGTGGAGCCAAGAGCAGAAGGCAGAAGCTGTAGCCTGCGACTGCATCTGCAAGAGTCTAACCAGCTAAACAATACTCCAACCGAGCCACAAGCCAAGAAGGTAAGATTTAAGTTAATTTTTAGTTAGTTAAATTGTTTGTCATAAATTTATAAATTTATAAAATTAGAATGTAGTTAATTTGTTTATATTTATGTTATTAATTGATTATATTTTTAAGTTTATATAAATTCTAATTTATATTATTAATGTAGAAAATAGAAATCCTAATTAATTTGGTAGAAATCCTTATAAGGTGTATGTCGACTTGCTGTCTAATATATCAAAATACTGATAAAGACAACATAATAATGAAAGAGTGGTGGCAATTATGAAATTATATTCAACCTTTTATTCTTCACTTTTGTTTAATACTTTCTGAATTCAAATTTAAAAATACCAAATAAATATACGACCAAATAATATAGTATAGAAAAAGATGAGAAAGTTTATAATAAAAAATAGAGTATTGGCAAAAAAAATTTAATTGTTCAATAAATATTTGATATAGGTTCAATAAATATTTAATATACCTTTGATAAGATTTTGATATGGGATCAATATATATTTTGTATAGGTTTAGCATAAAATAATTTGATTTATATAAATTAAATTCAACATTAAAAACTTTTAAATTTATAATATTTAATATATATGTTTATGTCATAAAATAAGTCAGTTTATTGTATAATTCATTTATGTTTATAAGCATATTATAGATTAGGATCATGCCTAAAAATATTTACGTTCATTAGCACATAAGATATATGTTTATGTGGTAAAAAAATTAGATTCATCCCTTAGTTTTTGCCCATCCCTTGGAAAGTTTCTAAAAGAAAAAAAAAGAAAGAAAAAAACGAGGGGCAAAGTTCATGTGAGTTGTAGTATGTCCCGTTGAAAAAAAGTATTTTCTAAGCTGTTATGCCTATCAGGTTTACGTAGCTTACAGAAAATATATTTATATTAGAACTAATAAGTTGGTCAAATATTTCATGTACACTGATGAACGAATATTTTTATATGTTTTATTTTATTTTAGTTTAAGTTTTTTATTATTTACTTGAATAATATATGAGACAAGTTAGTATGAAAACTCGACGAATAATGTTGTAAAACTATGTAAAATTTTATATTTAAACGCAATATATTGATATTACTTAAGAGTATTATTTTACACGAGGACACCATGAAATTTTTACCCTGGCTCCGCCACTGTGGGTGCCCATTAGTGTGCATGCGTATATACCACGCGAGTCTGATTATAATTACCACTTTTTTTACCCATTGACAAAGGACGCCAGCGGAGGGGGTAAAAATTTGATACATCCACATACTTAATAAGAATTGATCCCAAGACATTTTCAATGGTTGATGAACGCTTTAGTCGTCAGGCCAATGAGATATTCTCAACGGAGGTGATATTTGATGCCCTGTATATTCAATGCTGACCATTGTGCACGCAAATTTATTCAAAACATTAATTGGAGGTTAATTGGCACACTAAGAGCAGCAAATAAAAGGAAGATTGTCATTAAACACAATCTTCACCATCACATCAGTAAAGCTAATCAAATTCCTTCATTTGAATCAAGGCTGTGGGGTTTCTATCTACCTTTTTTTTTTATAAGGAGAAATTTCATAGAAATCCAAGGCAAAGGGGTAAGTGCTCCGGCATTACTGTAAACACTTTTCCCCGTCCCAATAATAGGGAAGAATGTTCACTAAAAAATGTGAAGGATACATCACAAAGACCACAGCCCAACCAACACCTTCTCGGCCAAATAGAGAAGAGCTGAAACAGAACAGGACAAGGGTGGGAAAAAGCCGTCTCAAACGGGAAAGCAAGCGCCGGTGAGGAACAGAATAAGTACCCAGAAACAAAACACACATCAAGTCATTAGAGCTAACAAGAAAAAACACAAATCGCCCATGAAGAGACGCAAAAAAAGGGCAAAGCCCCCTCCAGCTCTATGCAACCCAGCAGTGCAGCAGGCAGTCGCCGAGGGAGCTACTCCCTCAAAACCAAAGCATGTCTGCAACAAAAAACATGCACGCCGAAAGCCACCTGGAGGAACAGGAGTAATCAACTGAGTGTGAAGAGCAGAAAAATAATTATAACTAAGCAATGAAAGCTTCGTTTCTTCTCAGTCCCTACTTTGCCATTAAGTCAGCTACACAATTAGATTCCCTACATCTAAATTCTATCTTCAAACCAGGCCACACCGTAGTAGCAATAGAAATCAGATTGAACTGGAATGAAATCGACGAAGGGCCTGAAGAAGTGTTGGAACACCACTCTACTGTCATCTTAGAATTAGATTCCACCATAATATGCAGCCTCCTGATCCAGTCTTTCTTAAGCGAAAGAAGCAGTGCATTATAGATATCAGTGGCCTCATCCTATTTTACGTCACAAACCACAATCGGAATAGAAAAAAGACATCTAAATCTGCCATAACAATCCCTTAAAACACCTCCCACCACGGTCTTGTTGTCTTTGTGTGAGATGGATGCGTCGATATTCCATTTGAGCCACCCCTGACTAGGAGTCTGCCAATTATGAGGGGGATCAGACTAAACAGGGCCTTTTCAAGATCTTCCCGATTGAAAATTAACATTCTGGAGTACTTCCTAGGGCCGTTAACAAGTATCCGATATTTCGGATATTTGATTGTCAGATATTTAAAATTGTAGCTATCTAAAAATAATATTTGATATTTAATTTAAAATTTCGGATATCTAAAAGATTGGATATTCAAATTTTCCGATCGGATATCATATATAACCGATATTATTTTAATAAAATTTCAAATATAAAAAAACCATTGAATCATAAATATATTTGATATTATCTGATTTATTGAGTAAATATTCGATTCGGTCAGCAAATATCTGACTTACTCAACAAATACCGATGTTAAAATTAAAATAAGGAAAGGGTGGATAGAGTCTATCGACACGCAGAGTATTTTTATTTTTTTTAAATATCTAAAAAGAAATTATATTAAAAATATAATTTCAACTAAATTAAATTTTGCCTCAAAGAATAAATAAAGTAAAAATTATACACACACATCTAAATTTATTTATATACAATTATATATAAAATAAAAATAAATTAAAAATACATAAATATTTTTTTCGGATCGGATATTATTTATATTTGTTAGAATAGATATTTAGTTTATTTAATTTTTCATTGATCGGATCGAATATTTAATTTTTTTTTTTAAAAATAAATCAATTATTTATTTTTTCGAATCAGATCATTTCAAATATTAAATTAAATATATAGATATCGATTAATATAAACGATCGCCCCATACTTACTAAGGTCCGAGCAATATTGTAAGGGAAAAGGGGCTCCCATATTTTAATCCACCAACCCGAACGCCGCATAAACGTACTCCACACCTAAGCCTTCGATTGGGAAGATCCCTCCAAGGTCCTAGAGCTTCTTCTTTTTTTCCAGGGGACAAGTTTTACTTTAAATTTGATAGACTTTATTAAATATATTTTGGACCCTCTGAAATTGAATATCTGTATTTATATTTGTATCTATAATTATATTTATTTATTTAAAATAATTTTAAAATTAAAAGTAAAAAATATAATCAAATTCTAACAATTTAAATATATAGTTTTAATATTAAATAATTTTTATTTTAAATACAATAATTTTTATTTAAAATTTGATAGATTTTATCTAATATATATATAAAATATCCAATGGATTTAAATATAAATATAAATATAAATTTTTTTATCAAATTTAAATAACATATAAAAGATGTCCTATTAATATTCAATCCGTTGTCATTTTTATTTCTTTCATAAAGACCCAAAAAAAAAAAGAGCAGATCAGAGCCTATGATGAAACGATCCTCCTACTGGGGAGGTCCATTGTTCCCAAAGTAGCACGAAAGGGCCAACTGGTGTTACAAAGCTGCAACCACATACTCCGCAGTAACAAAAGAGCAACTGACAAACAAATGACATCCTCTCTCATCAGCTAGGCAACTGAGAACCCAAGTGGCATCTCCCAAAACCACAATCCCTTGCCTTACCATACGGTAGGTCTATTAACAAGGCGAGCCGAGTTAAGCCGGAGTAGGCTTGGACCCGGCTCATTTATTAAACGAGTCTATGCTTGACTTATTTATAAATGAGTCGAAATTTTAACAAGTCAAGCCGAACTTTTAATGAGTCAACTCTCAAGCTTTGGTGGTAAACGAGTCGAGCTTTTGCACTGTAAACGAGTTCGAGTCCAAATTTATTATGCTCAAGCTTAACTTGTTTAATAATCGAGCCGAGCTCGAGTCTAATTTTTAAGTTCGTTTAATAAGCGAGCCGAGCTGATAATGAGGCGAACTCAAAATGCTTGCAAGATGGCTTGGTTTGTCAACAGTCCTACTGTACGATTCCTAGTCCACAACTTATCCAAGATGGCAAGCCAGAAAAAGATTTCAATTCTAAATGAAACCAAATTATGTCCTATTACTTTTGGAATACTAATGATTTCATTTGGATCGTGACAAATCACGATGAAGATAAATCTAAAAAATTAATATAGACGAAAAAAATAAAAGTAAATTAAAGTGAATGTTTTAAATTTTTATTTGAATGATATTGATTTAATATGAATAAATCCGGTAACTATTATTTTAATTCTAATTAAATTGAGGTGAATAAAAATTAATAAATAAAATAAATAACACTTATATCCAAAGTCCGCTTTACAACAAATATTAGGGTGAGGGCATTTTTGTTCAATTAGATAAAGTTTTATTTGTTTTTCTTCTTCACCCCATTGTCCCTGAGTTAGAGGTTAATAAAAATAAAAGAAATTAAGGTGAATGAAGGAGAAAATTTAATAGTTATTAACCTAGACGAACATTTTATTTTTGCCTCCAAAATAGGTGAAAGTAGATAAATCAACTCATTTACCTCAAATCAAACAACCTATAAAAGTCATACCATCCAGATTAGCAAGATAATCATAACACAATTTAATTGAGAAATAACCTTTATTAATCAAACTCCATATAAAAGAGTAATTGCAAGACGCATTAAGAGAGATAATAATGAGAGTTGTCTAAAGCTGATGTTCAAGCTCCTCTTCCGGTTGAAATAAGTGTAGTCCTCCAAAATTTTAAAAACCTATAATTTAATAAATAAATTTTATTTGGGATAAATTAGCTTTTAAATTTATGAAATTTAATTATTTTATGGATTTTTGAGTATATAAAATTAGATATGAATATTTAATAAATTAAAATAAATATTTTGTTATTTTATCATACTCATTTTATTTAAATAATTTTCCAACCAATATTTTACTAAAATTATCCCTTTTAAACCAATATATTAAACTATGCTAAATTAAATTATTAAATTTATTTATCTATCAAAAATATTACATTCTATTATTCCATAAATTATTTTACATATTTTCTCCGCATTTTTCCTTTTTCCTTTTCCTTCTCCTTTTTCTCCTTTCCTTCTTTTTCCTTTTTCTTCGCCTTCAGGCCACCAAGCCTTAAGCCTCCCCTCGCGCTTTGGGCCGCTGGCTCGTTTCTTCCCTCTCCCCCTCCCTCTTCTGACCTCCTTTTCTCCCATTTCTCCTCCTTTATCCCCTTCCCCTATTTTGCTCTGCCACCCCATTCTGACACTGCCACCGCCATAACAACCGCCTGCACCATGTCCTACCACCTCTTACTCTCACCCTGCACCACCACACCACCCCCTAGAGCCCCCTGCAGCCCCTTCTTCCTCCCCTCTTCTTTTTCTCCCTTCTCAGCAACCACCCTGCTCCTCCTCCGTCCGCCGTCGTCTCGCCGCTTACGCCACCAACCCGCTTCCTGCAGCCTCCCCTACTACCCTCTTACCTCCTTTGGCCGGAACAAACCCCTATAGCCTCTTCTTTTCCTCCTCCCTTTTCCTTCCTTCTCATCCTCCTCCACTCTTGCAGCCCCATTCGCAGTCCTGTTGCAGCCTCCTCACCGCCCTTGGCCGCCGATCACCTATCCCCGACCACCACCTATACCCCCACTCCACCCTTGCACCCATCCCTTGCCCTAACTCTCCCCCACCTACCCTCTTTCCTATCCCCAAAACCCTAACTTGAAAACAACCCCCTTCCTTTCTTCCACCTTCTTCAACCCCCCCTCCTTCCTTGTGCTTGCATGCGGCTCACGCTGCGTGAGTAGCTTGAGTTTGCTGCCTTCCTTTGGTTATTTGGCTAATAATTTTTAAGGTATAATAATGGTTAAATAAATTATATCATTAATTAAGTTTCAATAAAGTTTTATGCTTTTTGGTTTTTCCTATTATAATATGATAATTATTGATATTATTTTTAGGCATTGATTTTGCTAATCAAAGCTTCAATCTTTAACCGGGGTACCAGTAAGGTTTAATTTTTGTGGAAAATAAGGAAACCATTAAACCTCATTTAAATGTATGGATAAACGTATGCTAGCACATTAGGATTTTTAATGTGTTTATATGCATGATATATGTTGTTTAGTATAATGTATTTAATTGCTTATATGGATTGATAATAATAAAAAAAGGAAAGCATGCTAATATATGAGTTATGTGTAGAAATAATTCTTAAGGAAGGAGCTTTGTTGTTAATAAAAATGTTAAATACTTATCTATGATATGTTATGTTATTGTGACCATTGATACATAGATATTATTATTATGAGCCCTAGGAGCATTTTAGTAATATGTCTTGTGTAAGAGTTTGCCCTAAATAAGTGTGGATGCTAATGAGGATTATGTTGAATAATAATAGTTGGTGGAGTTGGATGTTGAGAATAGAGCATTAATATTAATATTGTATGTAGTGAGGGTATTTTAGTAAAAGTGGGGTGATAAGGGCAAAATGGTAATTTTGTAAGTAAAAGGGTAATATGATAATTTTGTAAGTAAAGGGGGTAAAATGGTAATTTGGTATGAAGAAAGGGTAAAATGATAATTTTAGAAGTAAATGGGTAAAATGTTAATTTTTAAAAGTAAAGGGGTAAAATAATAATTTAATGAAGTAGAAGGATAAAATGATAATTTAATCGATTTCACGTTATGGTCTAGTAATATGTAATGGACTTGCTAAGTATGTGGATGTTGTGTATACATTTCTTATAATATATGTATATAGTTTTGCATCATATATTGCATTGCGGGCCTACTTTTTAGTGTGATTTAAAGGGTTACTCAGTACCATAGTATTGAAGGGTTCCATTCGTCAGCCCCTGCCTATTTAATGGGCAGTGTCCCTTGCAAGTTCGTTTTAAGTGCTATTTAAATGGGAAACGAAAAAGAGTATTAAGGATTATCCGGAACTTTTAGGTTTTTACCTCTTTCTCTTTTAACTTCTGGTTTAAATGTAATCTGTATTCTTATAACCACCAATGGTGGGTTCTATCCTTGTAAAATGTTTATTACGCTACTTTGATTTCAATATGGTTTGAGTTTCTAGCAAATTGTATTTTATTCTTTTAGCCTTAGCACTTGGTACTAGAACGGTAGGAGTGAACTGGTCTAATACTAAGTGTGACGGTAATATTCCTGAAATTCATAGTTTTGTTTTCTTGCTTCCGCTATCTCTTTTAATAAAATAAATTTTTTTAGTAGCGAATTCTGGGGGTGTTACATAAGTTTCATCTCCATTTGAGAATCCACTACCAAGAAATACCAGTCCAAACACATAAGTCAGCCACAAAACAATCACGGTTCCTTGCCAGCATAAAAAGCCTAGGAAAAATTATAACACCCCCATTTTCCACTCTTGTAAAATTTTATTTGAAAAGAATATAATATAGAAGCACATACAAAAAATAGAGAGTGTTACTACTACACCTAACATAAGATTGATAGCTCTCATCTATCTCATGATAGGTAAGAGGCTAAAAATTGTCCAACAAAACCTAAAATACAACTAACAAAAACCTCCTTGATAAATCAATGGAAACATGTGTTTTGAAATCTTAATCAAATAAAAAAATATAAATGTTTGTTTACAACACCAATTAAAAATTATAATACAGACTCTAAAAATCATAACGAAAATCTAAAATCAAAATACAGAAATCCTCGAGGACCAAATCTCCGGTTAAATTATCTCTCAACACCAAACTATACTTCCTACACACAAACACCTACACAAGTGTAATATCAGTATGATGGCATACTAAGTAGATAACACTCAACATATATCAGTAGCATACTCATATAGATTCACGTAACTGATAAAACATTAATGGGCATGCGATCACATGAGTTTAGAACACATTTTATAATTCATACTATTCCTTTATCATGCTTACACAAGTAATTACTGAAAGAATCATCTCATTTGTATCATAAATCACTTTAATTAAAATGTAGAAAAGCAACCTAACACCAGTGCTATAATGGCACTTAGAGTGATCCTTGGTACAAGGATTAAGGATCCTAATAAATTGCCCCCTATGTTATAAGGGTATTAGGCATCTATTCCAAAATTCCAATGGCATATGAATCCTCGTACTACTCTGATCACCCTATCCTTAAGTGTACACCACCCCTTTAGGATTCATAAGTCACCTATAAAGTAAAAAAGGACTTAGCTAATGTACAAGGCAATAACACTATCTAAATGAATACTTGATGGTTAAAATGATGCTAACTATATAGTTTGTGCCACATAGGCTACAAGTGTGATCCTTGCTACAAAGGCTAAGGATCCTACTAATTATATATATATATATTCCTTCACTTAGAATAACCAATTTATAACTCTTTAAAACAAGTTTTACACCACTTTTCTTAGTTATTCATGCTCCATTTGAAAATATTTAATATCACTAAAATAATGCTAAAGAAGAACCTAAATAATCCACTATACATTTGTTGTATCAAAACTTACATAATAACGTACTCAATGAAATTAACATATCTAACATGCTTGAGAAACAGTTAAACCATCACACATACTTAACCTACCAATCTCATGCCAATGTTAAAGCTAATCATGCATTTTTTATGCTCACACACCATACCATACATCATATATTATGCCAAACTCCAATGAACACAAAGGAATATTGATCATGCACAAAACCATCCTATGCTTACATTATAATCAACTTAAGACCTCATACACATAATCTAGAAGCAATCAAGTAAACGTTTAAGCATCAAACTATGTATTGAGGTAAACTTGATTTATCTAGCTTATAGAGGGTACGTGATACATATAATATCATGGTAGGCTTTGGCATACAATATCACAAGTACATGACATAACATTCATCACTCACCCATAATATATTATAGGAAAACGCATTTGCCTTTATCATTCAAAAGAGAACACTCATATTCACACTTAATATCTATCCTTTAGGTGTTTAAGTGAGTTTATCTATTATCCCATGTTTAATAAAAAGAGGAAAGAACAAAGAGTTGCTAGTTGTAAGAATTTGCCAAATGTTATCCTAGATTTCTGGTGGACCACGTAAGGGCTAGGCTAGAAACTAATCAAATAAAGGAAATTAAATAGAAAACGCGTAGATTTTATTAAAAACAACTTAAACAATTAAGCTTTTGTATTTAAAATGTCAAATCGATTAATTTTAGAGAATTGATCTAAAATGATAAGTTAAAAATTCAATTTAATTGATTTTAAGTCAAAATTAATTGATTAATATATAAAATAATCAAACACAAATAAATTTCAGAAAATGATTTCCAAAGATTAGGATTTTAAAGACCAACTAGTGTTTGAGCTTAAATTACAAATTTGGATAACTCAAATCAATTAACTCAAATTGAAGGCGTTAGGATTTTGGGGTTGGGTTAAAAGAAATGGGAATAGGAGATAGAGAAGGAAAAAAGAAAAGGTTGGGGTGCCAATTTTTAATTTTTAATTTTTTTCAAAAAAAAAATAACAAGCAAAATAAATAAAATATCTAAAAATAAGAGACTTAAAAGATATTTCAATTAGGAGAAATTTTAATGGAATAATCCCAAAGAATCTATAAATAGATTCTTACTCAATTAAATGCTATTATTTAAAATAAATCAAAGCACTTACTAAAATAAACACAAAATATAAAAATAATATTAAAATACATTGAAAGAATTATTTTTGTAAAATTTTAGGTCACTCTAATTAATTTAAAATATTTTAAAAAATGTCCTCCATAAAATAAAATAAAAAATAGAAGAAAATTATTTTCAAAAGAAAATTCATAAATAAGTTATGGAAACTTTTAATTTATTTTTTTTATAAATTATTAACCTAGTAAAAATAAATAAATTCAAAGACAAAAATATTTTCTACAAATAAAAAAACTTAAAATAATTTTATCACTTTAAAGGGAGTTTATAATTTAAAATAATTTATCTTCATTAAAGAATATAATTATAAAATAAAATTATAATTGCACGATGCAGTTATGCCAAGAAACAAATTTAAAATATTAAAATTAAAACATACAACAAAAATAAATAAATAAATAAATAAATAAATAGTTTAACAAGAAATCAAATCACATGAATTTAATAAAATCTTATTCATATACGAATTTAATAAATTTTTATCTAGAATTATCTACAATGAAAAATGATTAAATAAATTTTAATATAAATTCAAACCCGTCAATAAAATCATAAATTAAATCAAAATTTTAACAACCATAAAAAAATTGCTATGTAAATAAAAATAATTCAATCAAAATTAAATTAAATCTCAAAACTCATAAACCAACCCTAAAATTTATAAAAATTAAATATTCCGAAATTGGGGTGTTATAAAAATAGCTTTCAAATGCCTATCCAGAACAAATATTTCCAAAACTGAGTTGATGAACCATATTCCTAATGCGACGCCCAAAATTATGACTACAAAAATTGAAAATCAATTGGCTACTGAGGACAGATCTGCATATTGATCTCCATAATCCCCCACCCGCTCCTCGGAATCTTCCACTAAAGGAAAAAGGGGATATTACAGTTATCGTATATGGACTTGATTATCTTCCACTACAAGACACTGCCTCCACTAATAAACCTCCATACCCATTTGATGAGAAAGCTCATATTTTTTAAGATGACATTCTAAACACTAAACCCTTCCTACCTTCTAGGTTTTGTGATTAGGCTCCACTTTGCTAGAGGATTAGCATTAGTTGCACCCACTTTGCCTTTCCATAAAAAAAATAAAAATAAAAACTCCTAAATATAACAATTTATCCTCTTTGCCACTATTGTTGAAATTTTAAATAGAAATAAGAAATACACTAGAAGATTTGATATAACCAACTAAGAAGAGTGATACGACCTCCAATCGATAATAACTTTCCTTTCCAAGAGGAACATCTATTTTTGATCTTGTGCATCATGAGTTCTCAAAAGCTAACTCTATTAGAGCCTCATCCAATAGGAACAACCAAGTACATAAACAGGAGTTTAACAATATTGCACCTAAAAAAAGAAGTCGTCTCCATCCAAAAGTCATCCACATTAGCCCCTATAATGGTGTCCTTACTAAAGTTTACACAAAACCCCGAAGCTAGGTGGAAAGCGATAAGAACACTCTAAATATTCTTTATTCAAAGTTTTGCTGGACAAAAGAGAATTGTATCATTGATAAACTGCATGTGTGATATCAAAAGGTCGTCTCTGCCCCCACCACAATGCCTTGTCATATCCCTCCATTAGTAGACTTAAGCAAGACCAAATTAAGCGTTTCAGGTACTAAGTTGAAAAGAATATGAACAATAAGTAATATTTAAGTGATGTAGGAGCATACATTGAACATAATAATTGTCATTTTCATTCTAATCCTCAAGGTAAGGAAGATGATTTAGCTTTCTTAATGTTGGAGCCTATCATGTTAAATATTCTTGATAATTCTAATATGCTTGACATTGAAAAACATTCAAGTTATTCTTATAGGTACGTTACATATTTGCAAGAAGATGATGTTCATACACATTGATGTATACAAGTATTCCAAGGCATGCAAGGCTATGACATATATGGGATGATACATAATAACAAGAGATAAAGTGATGATATTCATTATTTGTATAAACTTTTTGTAAACCCTAACCCTAAGTATATTTTATGTAAGTTAGGGTATGGCTATAATTTCATGTATGTATCTTAGTCAATTGTATAGCTTTGTAATATTAATCTTTAGTATCATTTAACCAATGATATTATGCTTTGGATTAAGGTTAATATGGGATTAATTAAACCATGATTAATGGGCTGAATTAAGGGACTAAACTCAGCTAGGTTAAGCTAGTCACCACCGAGCTTATTCCTTCTCCTATATAAACCATGTTGTGCGCAGCTTTGTGGGCAGAATATTGAATGGGAATTTTAATCAAACTTTGAGAAAGAGAGCTAAAGTCTAATCCTCCCTTTTGGGTCTACATTGAACAAGGAAAATTTGGGATTAATCCTTCCTCAATACCATCTTCAAGTCGACACATTTGAAGACCTTCAAATCTGCCGAAATACCTTCATCTTGTAACATCAAGTTCTTCGTCTATAATCCACCAATTCACTTCATTCTTTTTGCATTAGATCGTGGATGAAAGCTTCTAATATAAATTTCGATCCAACCTTCCGTTACTTTGATAAAAACCACATCATTAAGATTAACAATATGAACAATTAATTATTTAATATTAATAACATTCATCATTAATATTTAAGAATAATGAATATTCATAATTAATAATAATTTATTTTAATTTTAATTATTAATAATTATTATGAATTATATCATTAATTATTATTTAATATTAATAAATAATTGTTACACATAGCAATATTAATAATTACGATTAAGAATAAAAAATAACAAACATTAATAGTTAAGAATAATAATTAAGCATACTAATAACCCTTATTAATAAATAAAATTAATGATGAATTAAATAATAACAATATATAATGATTAAGAATAATAATTAATTAATATTAAGAATTAATTATTAATACTAATAATATTAATAATTATTAATAATGAATATTCTCAATTAATGATTAATAATTTTTGTATGATGAATATTAATAATATCCTTAATTAGTATTAATAATTAATAATTATTATGAATTAATATTAATATTTATTAATAATTAATAATAAGAAATATTAATAATTAATAATTACATTATTATTAATTATTATTATTTATGAATAAATAATTTATATTAGTAATTCAAAATAATAATTGAGCATAATAACAACTATTAATTATTAGTAATTAATAATAATACTAATAAAAATAATTTGTGTTGAATATTAATAACTATTAATAATTAATATGAATAATATTAAAAATCCTTCAATTTTTCTATAGATGTCACCACATATTTTGATAATAAATTTGTACGATTAATATCTTTTAATATATGTAGATAAAAATTATACAAAAAAATATGCTATAAAAATATTTTTTTAATACGAATATAACAATTTTATTTTTTATAATATATTATATTATAATTTGAGAAAAATTAATGGTTAGAGTTTGTTAACAAAATGTATTGTGATATTTATTAAAAGAAATAAACAGAGTAATTAATAATATTAAATATAATTACTTAATTATTATTATTATTAAATTTAATAATATTAATAATAATTAATATTAATAATTGTAGGGATGTGGTGGATAGGTATAAGGGTAAAACTATAGAATAGTTTAAATATTCAATAAAAAAATATTGTGGTATATTGATGAAATAATAATATGTGGTAGATGACATAGATAGTAATGTTATAAAAATAATATGTAAAACAAACAACTAATAATAAGCAAATATTATCAAAAATATGAGTTCAATTGAAGTATTTACCAAACAATTTATTTCCTACTTAACTTTTTTTCTTTTTTTGTTTTCTTTCCTAGTAAACAATTCAACATTTTTTTAATGTTCAAACTAAGCATGAATTACAATAGAAGGATTACATTGAGACATCAATAAAGGATGGAAAATTATTCAACCAAATATGTTGGCCTAAAACCTTGGCAGCAAATCCCGTTACAGAGGCAACATGAGAAATCACTTGTTTGTGTTTAAAAATAAGAATAAAACCTTGATGACTTTGAAGTATATTTTGCATCTAAATATCATATCTACAAGTTTTCATGGAGCTTCTTTAGGAGGACCGTTAATCATATTAATTGCTATTAAACAATCTAATTCAAAGATAATATGTTGATGATCTTCTTTGACTTCTAATTCCATATCTGTTAAGCATGCTTGTAGTTCTAAAATTAGAACTAAGTTCTTCTCCTTGATTGCCCATAAATAATTAGCCCCTCAATAAAATATATGTCCAAAATTATTTTTGATAACACCACCAAAGATAACCACAAATTCACTAACAGATGCATCGACATTTATTATAAGATAGTCAACTGGAGGAGGATTCCATGAAGTGGTCTACTCCACATCAAAAACTCCCGTCGTATTTAATTTGGATTCATTAATTGATGATGCATCTCCAAGGATGCCTCTTTTATTTGATGCCAATTCAACCATCCTTGCCTTAAAAACGACCTTTTACCTCCTCTTCTTTGACATAATGAGTCCGAAGTTTTTTACTGCGGTAGTTGTAGATTCTAGATGGCCAACATATGAAGCATTCATAATTTGACCAATATAGTATGCTGAAGGCCATAATGAATAGATGAAAAAAATAATAATTTAAAGAACTGTTAAAAGAATAGTAGTGTTTGAGCACCATAGTATCTTCATTAATACACCATGGTGACATCAGCACAACAACCTCCAAATCTTTGATGAAATTCAAAAAAAAAAATTATGTCATCGGTGCTATGGAAAACCTACAATCTACCACTAGGTTTTCATAACCTTTTATATCCTTGATGAAAAAATGACAAAGGAACGATGAAAATACTAGACAAAATGGAAAGAGATGGAAGAAGGAACTCTAAAAACCTAACAACTAAAAACCTTTTTTTTTATTGAAAAACCATATTGAGCAATCAATGAAAGAATATGTTTAGGAAGAATTGTCTATTATAGATGGAGATAAAAAAAAATTATTTTCAATTGTCTCCAAACCTAATCTAAAAAATTCAATCTAATAGAAGGTTGATGAAAAGAACAATCATTTCAAAATATTTCATGGGTGGAGATGGAAGGAAAATGAAGATGAAATGAAAGTTGGAAGGGATGGAGGCAGGGGAGGAGATAACGGTTACTCACTCAAGGAAGAAGAGCAGAACTAACTAATGTCACTAATTTCAAATGTATGTGAAAAATAAGCCCATATAACCTAATGAATCCATTCTAATTAGTTAATAATTGATATAAGTCAGCAAGATGAGAAAGCATATGATAGGCTAACCTAATCAACCATATAGGATAGGTACAAGGGAATTTGGAGGTTAGCCTATAATTAGTGATCATTCTCTTTCTATTCTATTTTCCATTTTTGTTCTATTTTTTTAGCTGTCATAACTAAATTCCATTCTATTATGCTTATTTATCTTGAGCTATAATTAACATATGGGTAATGATGTTTATTCCTAATTTCCTATCCAATTCTTTCTAAGTTTATACTTGGTCATGCTTAGCTTGCAATCCTCAAACTCATTATTTCTCTTGGGCTTCCTATTTTTTTCCTTCTCGTTTACATAATTGGTATCAAGGCAAGGTCCTAACAATGGAAAAAGGAACTTAAGTGGTGGAATTACGCTGGAAGGTTAAATAAATCAAAAGTGCCATGGAAGAGTGGAAGACATCAATATAGCAATAATTAAGGCAAATGCCTATGGAACCTCAGCAAGAAATGGTGGCAACCCTACAAACTCTAATGTCTCAAGTTCTAGCCAAGGAAAATGTGAACCAGGTAAACTTCAAACCCTCATCATTAGGAGCCACCCCCGATGCCTGACACACTTCAATATACTCCACCTAACATAAGTCCCCCACCTCCTCTTATCAATATCAATGGCCAACCACCTTATCTAATATACTATAGGCTCACCCAAGTCGATTTTTCCAAGTTTAATGGGGAGGATGTCCAAGGGTGGTTATTTAGGGTAGAGTAATTTTCCAAATGGATATAAACCTAACAACGCTAAAGTGACATCAGCAACCATTGACATGGAGGGTAGAGCACTTCAATGGCACCAAGCATTTAGCAAAACTAAGCCTTATCCTGTTTATTTGGAATGGAATGAATATGTGGAAGTAGGGCTGTAAATGAGCTGAGCCAGTTAGGTATTCGGCTCGGTTCAGTTCGTTAAAAGCTCGGTTCGGCTCATTCGTTTAATTAAATGAGCCTAAAAGTGAGGCTCAGGCTCGGCTCGTTTATTAAATGAGCCGAGCCCCGGTTCGTTTTTTGGCTTTGGCTCGTGAGCTCGACTCGGCTCGGTTCAGCTCGTTCGTTTAGTTAAACGAGCCGAGCCCAAACATCATTTAAGGCTCATTTAACTAAACGAGCCGAACCCAAGCCTAGGGGTATTCGGCTCGGCTCGTTTACAGTCCTATGTGGAAGCGGTTTCAACTAGGTTTGGTATCTCACCAGATGGTGACCCAATGACTGAGATTACCAACCTAAAATAGGGAAGTAATCAGATGGAGTATTAAGCCATGTTTGACTCCCTTTTAAATAGAGTAAACTTGACAAAGGGGTATGCACTCAGTTGCTATTTGGGAGGGTTGAATCTAGCAATACAACATAAAGTTAGGATGCTTAAACTGAAAACCTTAGCTTAATCCTATGGCCTCTCTAATCTCCAACAATTAATGATATAGTTATATATGAGAGAACCAAAACTAGAACATAAACTACTACCCACCTCGAAGATGGCCACTGTCACCCAAAATGTAGTGACACTTGAACTTGTCCAGAATATGTTTCCTACCCTAAAGATGTCCAGGAATTTAAATTAAGAAGAGATGGATACCAAAAGAGCCTAAAATGAATGTTTATAGTGCATAGAGAATTTTTTCTGATGCATGGTAGATACAAATTGGGTTCAACTTAAGGGAACAAGAGGGTAGTTTCAAGACCACTGAAGGTAACAATGGAAGTGGGGAAGATGAGGAGAAGAATATATGATCTAAGTAACCCTAAGAACATACACTTGAATATACCACTTAAGCAATGCAATACTTAAGATAAAAGAGATAAGAGTTTTAACACAATTAAACCAAGGCATGCACTAGCTAAGGAGGTAAGCTCACTTGAAAATAAGAGGCGATATTTACATAACAAAAGCTCCTTCATTCATCCATTTCTTGCACTTATATAGATGTACAAACTTTTAGTTACAAAATAGTTATGCCCAACCAAGTTTACAAGCTGGTTAGGACTTAAACTATTTAGTGACCCATCATGCAACTATCCTAGTTTAAGTCTAACCAACCTTTGCATGAACTTCCCCACCCAAATCATGCATCCCTTATCCAGCCCCATCCTCATGGTTGACTTATGGATTGAGTGCAAGTAACCTATTATTAGTACTAGCTATTACATGATTAAAGTTCATGTAAATTAAACAATCAAACATAACCTACAATAAGGGCTGCCAAAAGTATTAAAAATTGAGAGATTAAACCTAAAAATTCTCTCATAATTCTGCACTTGTAGGCCCGCCCCTTTACTAACCTCAAAATCCAATCCATCTTCTCAATAGGAAAATTCCTAGTCTTTGGTAAAAACCTGCACACAAAACTTGTCATCACCAATGCCCATCCACCAAAAAAAAAAAAGAAAACTTTGGCCTTAAAATGACACCTTATTTACTTTGATGTTTAGGGCCCTGCCCCTATTTCTTCACTTAATGGTAACCACTATTATGTTTCCTTTCTTGATGATTGTTCCAAATATCTATGGATTTACTTTATGCTAAATAAGTCTCAAGTCTTTGATATTTTTCGGCAATTTCATGCCATGGTCAAAACATAATTTCAGGCTACTATTAAATTTGTCCAACCTGACTAGGGTGGGGAATATCGTAATGTCTCAAAATTCCTTCACAATCTTGGAATTAGGCATCGCATATCATGTCTTCACAACAAGAAAAAAATGGGGCCATTGAAGGACAAAATCGTGACATTGTCAATAAAGACCTATCCCTACTTGCCCATGCTGATCTACCCTTCATTCTATGGGAACAAACTTTTCATACCGCCACCTTCCTCATTAACTATACCCTTACTCCACTTCTCAACTATTCCCCACCACACGAACTCCTTTCCCAAAAACCCCCTAATTATGCCTCTCTTTGAACTTTTGGGTGCTTATGTTATCTGTACACGCATCCTTACAACTCAAATAAAATGCTTTTTGCTCCACCCTATGCATCTTTATTAGCTATAGTTCTAAACATTGAGGCTACCTTTATCTCCAACCGACCACTTCCTATCTTGATTTCCTTATCATACTCTCACCCTGTCACCTACATCAACTCCAAACCAACAACTCCCCTCTGCCTCCCTTCGTTGTAACACCCCTAAAATTCACTACTGAAAAATTTTGTTTAATTAAAATAAAATTAGCGGAAGCAAAATAATAAACCGTGAATTCTAGGGATATTACCGCCACACTTAGTACCAGACCGGTTCACTCCTACTGTTCCAGTACCAAGTGCTAAGGCTAAAAGAGAAAAATACAAATTACAAGAAACTCAAACCAATGATTAAATCAGAGTAGCGCATTAAAACATTTTATGAGAGTATAATACACCACTGGTGGTTACAAATCAACAAATACGTTGAAACCATAAATTTTAAAGGTGAAAGAGTACAACCCTAGGGTTTACCGGATAGTACCTTACATTCTTTCCTGAGAGCCCACTTGAATAGCACCTGAGAACGACCTGCGAGGGACAATGCCCATTAAATAGGCAAGGGCCCCACGAATGGAACCCTTCAGTACTACGGCACTGAGTAACCCTTTAAATCACACTTAACAGCAGGCCCGCAATGTAACACAAATACTACATACATACTTAATAAAAGATAAATACTGAATGTCCATGTTTATACAACCACATACTTAACAAATCAATCAGATATTAATAGGCCATGGAGAACAATCAATATTTCAAGGCCTTAAGCCCTTAGTCCATCATTATCAATCATATCGGATTATAATTATTCATGTGAGTGCAGGAACCCCACTATTATTCGTCGGTGGACCGGTCTGGCCCCAACTCACATGGTATTCCACTATATGTGATTAGTATTTTTCATAATTTATTCAAAGCTAAATCAAATTTATTGAGCTCGGGACCCCCACCATTCTGGCCGGTGGATTGGAATATAAATATACATCATGCAGGGTAAAACATCCTAGACCACTATTATATCCAGTGGATTGGTACTCATAAACATCATCTAGGGCAAAACATCCTGGGCCACTATTATATCCGGTGGATCGGTACTCATAAACATCATCCAGGGCAAAACATCCTAGGCCACCACTGGTACTCATAATATAATTCAATAGGGCCCGGATCATTAATCTTTCACTTTAACAATTAGTGTTTTCCCTTTTTTAATCAACACATCAATTCCATTTATTTGCCTCGATAGGGAGATCAAGATCCCGGGACACAAAGGTATACCAGTCGCACTGGTGCATAAAAGCTACTCAGTACCCTTCAACTATCAACCCAGGGATGCAAAGGTACCCTGGTTGTACTGGTGCATAAAGCTAACTCAATACCCTACCTACAAGGACACCTAATCCATAAGTATGCATACCCCTTAACTAGGACCGTAGAGCTAGATAGAGTAGATATAGGGCCTGGCTGGGGCACAAAGGCACACCAACAAATACCAGAATAGTTGTTGGCTAAACCACGTCTTTAGGGTAGCAACCCCCAAAGAGCCACCATTCCCGATCTCGAGGTATTTCACTTTAAGTATTAGTGTCTTAATTAAGGGTGATCACAAAAGCACAACAATCATATAATTATTCACTTTCAATCGTTCAGATATCATCAGATATTTCTTATTCAAATGGTTGTCCAAGGTAACACAGGGAGAATCATTAAGGACATCCTAACCTCATCTAATTTCAAATTAGAATTCGTTCTCGTGATTTTTACTAACTATCAAATACTCTTACCTCGCTAATCAGCGTTATTTGAGTCATATTACGAAATTCCATAATCACAACTGCATGTTAGATACAAATTACTCATTTACCCCTTACTTATATAATTACTAAGTCATCCCTTCCTTACTTGACAAATTACCATATTACCCTCCTTGTTACATAATTACCAAGTTACCCCTTACTCAATATAGGTTACCAAGTTATCTCCCATACTTATTAGGTCACTAATCCCCCTTCATAATTATTACACTTAATATATTTTCCATTTGGTTGGTTAGATTACCACTTTTCCCTTTTTCCTTTATTATAATTAATAAATTATCCTTGAGTTAGTCAAATTACCAAATTACCCTTCCTTATTATCCTAATTACTAAATTATCCCTTTATTTAGTTAATTACCAAATTACCGTCCTCTATTATTAATTACCAAACTACCCTTCTTCATTGTCAAATTTACCAAATTACCCTCTGGTTGGTTAAATTACCAAATTACCCTTTTATATGATCATAATTACCAAACTACCCTTCTCCATTATCCAACTTACCAAATTACCCTTTGGTTATTTAAATTACCAAATTGCCCTTCTTAATTGTCATAATTACCAAACTACCCTACTTCATTATCAAAATTACCAAAGTACCCTCTAGTCGATTAAATTACCAAATTACCCCTCACATTTATCATATTTACCATTTCACCCTTCTCCATTATTAAATTGTCATTTTACCATTTTCTTTTATTAAATTATTATTTTACCCTTCTCAATTTTTATAGTTACCAAGTTACCCCTTTCCAATTTCCACTTTTACCCCTTTTATTTACAAAATTACCATTTTACCCCTTTACTTTCAAATTTACCATTTTACCCCTTAACTTTCAAAAATTACCATAACACCCTTTCACTTATAAAATTTCCATTTTATCCTTAATTAAAAAATTACCATTTTACCTCTTTTAATTTTCAAGTTACTATTTCGTCCTTTAATCACAAAATTACCATTTTTCCCTTTAATTACAAAATTACCATTTTGTCTTTTTATTACCAAATGACCATTTTATCCTTTTATTACAAAATTACCAATTTATCCTTTAATTATTGTTTTACCCTTTATTCACAAAATTATCATTTTTTCCCTTTAATTATGAAATTACCGTTTTACCCCTTACTTTCAAAATTAACAATTTACCCCTTACTTCCAAAATTAACAATTTACCCCTTACTTCCAAAATTACCATAATACCCTTTTTAATTAAGAATTACCATTTTACCCTTAGTACACCACTTATATTAAAACATTATTATTACTACATAAAATATTAATATTAACACCTCACCCACAACTCTTATAATTAACATAACATTATTAGCACCCATATATATATTAGGTCATATTCTTGTACAAGATACATTAATAAAATCCCCTAAGGCTCCCAAAATATTAATCATGCATTAAGATCCCAATAGGATAATACAACATGGATAATACTTAACATTTTCATCAACCACCAAACTCTTACCTTAAATAATATTTTCATACATAGCATATAAACCATCATTCTTTCTTTTTATCAATCAACACAAGAGACCACATGTGTCTTATTAAACATCATATATCAAGAATAATAATATATTAAAATCATAATGTGCTAACATACGTTAATCCATACGTTTAAGTGGGATTTAACGGTTACCTCAATTCCCGCAAAAACGAACCTTACCGGTATTTCGGTTAAAGGTTCAAGCTTTGATTATCAAAACCAATACCTAAAAATAATATCAAGACTTATTACATTAGAAATATTAAAATCAAAGTATAAAACTTTATAATGCTTAATTAATCAAATACTTAAATTAAAATATTATTATACCTTAAAAATTATTACCCAAATTAATCAACAAAGGCAGCAGCTCATGCTGCTCATGCAGCATGAGCTGCATGCAAGGAAACAAGGAGGAAGGGTCGAAGGTGGCAAGGATGGGAGGAGGGAGTAGTGTTTACGGGTTGGTGGTTTGGGTCTAGGAAGGAAGGTGGTTGGGGGAGGATTTAGGGCAAGGGAAGGGTGCAGAGGTGGAGAGGGGGTGTAAGTGGTGGTCAGGGAAGGGTTGACAGTGGCTAAAGGTGGTGGAGGCGGCGGCGGCGAAGTTGCGAAGGTGGCGGCCGAGGAGGGATTCGAGATGGAGGCTGGTGAGGAAGGAAAATGGGGAGGGAAAACGAGGGTCTGTGGGTGGTGGGTTCGGCCAAATGAGGATTGGGGGTGGTAAAGGGGTTTGTAGGGATTATTTTGGTGGCTCAAGTGGCGACATAGGCGGCGGAACGGCGGCGGATCGGGGCTGCACAAGGTAGTTGCTGAGAAGGGATGGAAGGGAGAGAAAAAGAAGAGAGATGGAAGAGGGAGGCTGTGGGGTGGCTCGAGGGGTGTTGTGATCGGTTGGGGTGAGGTAGAGGGTGGTAGGAGGTGGTTCAGGTGGCTGTTGAGGCGGCGGAAGTGACGGAGCGGCGGCGGCGAAACAAAAAAAGAGAGGGTGAGGGAAGGAGAAGAAAGGAAAGAAAAGATAGGGTCGGGGAGCATGGGGAGTTCGGGGAAAAAATGCTAAAAGGGCAGGGAAGGAGGAAGAAATAGAAGAGAAAGAGAATGGAGGGGATAGGGAGCTCGAGGGGTGATGGTAGGGGTTAAGGAAATGGGAGTTGTAGGGAGAGGGAGAAAGGGATGGCGATGGCAGGGAGTGGGGAAGGGAGAATGGTGGGGTCGGTATGGCAGGAAAACGATGAGAAGGAGAAGGAGGGAGATAGGGGAGGTCAACGGGGGAGAGGGAGTTGCAGGTAGAGATGGCGGGGGTCGGGATTCTCGTCGGTGATGGAGGAAGAAGAAAGAAAGAAAGAAGAAGAAGAAAGGGGAGGCTGGGTGCCCGACGGGCGGCCGAAGGAAAAAGGAACGGGCCGGCCCAGTCGAGGAAGAAAGGAAAAAAAAAAGAGGGAGGCAGCCGGCACACGTGGGAGAAGGCAAGGGGAGGAGGAAGAATGGGCCAGTGGCCCAGCGCAGGAGGGGCGGGCACGGTAGGGTGAGCCAGCCGGCGGCCTAAAGAAAAGAAAAAGAAGGAAAAGAGGAAAAGGAGAAAAAGGAGAAGGGAAAAAAGGAAAATGGTATTAAATAAAATAATTTAATTTATAAAATATAATATTCTTGGGTAGTAAATTGATTTAATAATTTAATTTAATACAATTAAACTATAAGGGTTAAAAGGGATAATTTTAGTAAAATAATGGTTTGAAAAATTATTTAAATAAAAGGTTATGATAAAATAACAAAGTATTTATTTTAATTTATTAAATATTTATATCTAATTTTATATATTTAAAAATCCATAAATAATTAAACTAAATAGATTTAAAGGGTAATTTATCCCAAATAAAATTTATTTATTAAATTATGGCTTTTTAAAAATTCAGGGGATTACATTCGTCTTCTACACCAGGCTACCATGGGCACTCCAACTGATGTCACTCACAATCTTACTCCCCCCACTCTGCCTCGCTCACCTCCACATGACATAATACCCACAACTGGATCTTGCTCCTCTTATGATCCCATTTCTCAAAACGTCCCCTATCCAATCCCCACATCTACTCACGTCTTTGACCAACCCAACTCTTCACATCCCTTGCGCCCCTCCTCTCACTCTACACACCCCCATGGTTACTCGTGCTTGTACGGGAAAACTAAAGCCTCAAGAACTTCATGTGACTACTACATCCTCTCCCTCAGTTCCTCACACTGCTACTCAAGCTTACAAAGATCTCGCTTGGCATGCAGCTGTGAATGAGGTGTACTCTGCTCTTCAATGTAACAACACATGGACCCTTGTCCCTAAACCCTTTCACACTAACATAGTAGGTAACAAGTGGTTATTTCATGTTAAATACAATGTAGATGGTTATATTGCTAGGTACAAGGCTCGACTTATTATGCAGGGATTCAGTTAGTAGCCCGGTGTTGATGTAACACCCCCAAAATTTAGTACTGAAAAATTTTATTTAGTAAAGAGTTTCACGGAAGTAAGTAAATCAAAACTTGTGAATTTTGGCAATATTACCACCGTGATTAGTACAAGCCCAGCCCCTGGCCGATTTCATACTAACCATAAGGCTAAAGAAGAAATAACAACCATCATAATTCAAACTCAAAGTAGGGCTTTATAAAAGCATTGAAACATTCATAAGACAAAAATCAGAGTACGCAAAAAGAGTTAACAATCCAGAGTAGATAATTAAAATTTCTCAAAAGGAATAAAGGCTAAAATACAATAAAAATTAAGTATGAGTAATGCAGTACAAAATAAATGAACATAGGAAGTAAATTCAGCCATGTTGCTCTCGATCCCATACCAAGTCCATGCTCAACACTCAGCCCCGTCCGATACCTTGTAAGCATCGAAGGCATTGAAAACAACATCACTAACCTGCGCAAACTCAGAAGGGCCCTCTACTTGTGGAAATGAGTAGCACCCATGAAATGGGTGGTCAGTATGCTACGTACTGAGTAAGGTAACCATGTAACTAAAGCCAACACACAAAGGCACATAACACAAACATTATCACATAAACAACATACCATCATTACAGATAGATAAAGGCCAAGCTATAGTATGGATCAACTGATTCGTCAAATATTTAATCAATACTCATTTCACACATACTTATTATCATTCCATGCGAGTGCGGGATCCCCACTATTATAGCCGGTGGATCGGAAACATACAAGGCATAACTCTCTTGATCACTATTATTATCGGTGGATTGGTCTCTAGAGCAAAGTACTCCTAGCCACTATTATTCGTTGGTAGACCAGTCTGGCCCCGACTCTCATGGTGTTTCACTATAAGTACTTAGTATTTTTCCCATGCCTTATCATAGTTATGTTTGGTTTGTTGAGTACAGAATTTCCCACTATTATAGCCAGTGGACCGAAAAAATGTATGGCTGAATACTCATGGCCACTATTATTCATCGATGGATCGGTCTCTAGGGCACTCCGGCTCTTGGCCACTAATATTCGCCAGTGGACCGGTCTAGGCCCTGCTCAACAATCTTCCTCTGTAAATGGTTAGCATTTTATTTGTGTCTTATTCAATAAGTTTTCACCCTAAACATGCATGACAAACTCCATCTACACTTATCCTCCCAAGAGGGCCCGTCCTATATCTTAAGACTTTACCCCTCCTAACACACCCCAACATCCTTTCCTTCTTCCCCTTACTCACACTGGAGGCCTAACTCTAAAGTACATGGGTCAAGGCCTACTACCTTATACCTCCAAGTCCACTCACTACCTTACCCTAGGGTTTTCTCCAGAAACCCTAATTTAGGCCTATGTGGCCCATCGTTCTCTTCCTCACACAAATAAGGCTATTTTAATACCCCACACATCACCTCCCTTAGATTCAACCCGTATCATTTTACTTTACTCCCCCAAATACACGTGTGACCACAAAATCCTAACTGGCCACACCAAACCCCAAATATGATGATTATTATTATTATTATTATTACTCATAGTAATAGAAACCCTAGTATTATTAAGGTTAAGACTAATAACAGGGTTAGTAATAAAAAATAATAATTTAATAATAGTAATATTGACAAAATAATGATATTTCTAAGGATGATAATAGTAATAGTAATAATAATAATAATAATAATAATAATAATAATAATAATAATATTTATATGGGTAAGGTTTTGAATTCTTTTACAAAATTAATAATAGTAATATACTAAGGCTAGCAATAATAATAATAATAATAATAATAATAATAATAAAAGTAACAATGATATTAATGGTGATAAAAATAAGGATAATCATAATATTTATTAAAATAAGGTTTGACTTCTTTAAATAATAATGGGATAAATATCCTGAGGCTACATTTAGTAATAATAATATTGGTAAAAATAATAGTGATGATATCATAATAATAATAATAATAATAATAATAATAATGACTATAGTAATAATAATACAAATGTTAAGAATAATACTAATAATAGTAATAGTTGAATAGTAAATAATAATAATAATAATAAATAATAATAATAATAGGGTTTGAATATTTATAATAGCAATAAAAGTGATAATATGCCAAAGTTAGCATTAATAATAATAATAACAACAACAATGATAATAATGATAACAAAAATAATGATAATAAAAATAGGATTTTAACCCCTTAATAATAATAATAGAATTAATATCTTGAGGCTGTAAATAATAATAAATATGATAAATAATAATAATGATAACATAATAATAATAACAACAACAATAATATTAATAATAATAATATAAATATAAATAAAAAGAATAGTGCTTGCATAATTAGGGTTTAAGGATTGAGAGGGGTTAGGGTACCACCTAAGGTTTGTTGGTAACCGGTGGTGGTGGCGGCGGGAAAATAGGGGAAAAGGGGGAAATTTTGGGTGTTTAAGGTAGGAGAGGGGGATTTGAGGTGGTGGAGGATGCCTAGGTGGAGAGGGTTGGAGTGGTGGTGGTGGTGGCACAACCAAAGGTAGCAGCGGTGTGGTGTTCGAGAGTGGTGGAGAGGGAGATAGGGGAAAAGGAAGGTAGGGGAAGCTAGGGGAGGGTATGTTGGTGATTTTGGAAGGTAGAGGGAGTGGTAGTTGCGGCGGGAGTGGCAGCGGATGATAGCATAAAGGGCGGCGGTGGTTGGGTTAAGATTAGTCGAATAACCAACTTTGTACAGCCAAGGCATATTGCGTAGGGAGTATTGAGGGTGGTGAGGGGTGGTGCTCGGTGGAGGATGGTGTAGGGAGTAATTTGGGTGGTGTTTTGAGTGGCAGTGCTAGATGGCGGCGGCACAGTAGGTTGCTGAACTAGTGACGGCGACAAGAGGTGGGGGTTTCTAGGTTGAAAGAAAAAAGAGTTGAATGGGGTTGGTTGAGGGGTATTGATAGGCCATGGATGAGGGGGAATAATATAGGGGAAAGAAAGAAGGTCGACGACATGCATGTAGCTCTTCGCCTAGCAGTGCATGGCCGACGTAGGCCTGCATTTTTGCAAGGGCTAGCAGCTTTGGAAGGGGAAAAGGAAGGGGGGAGAGAGAGAGTCGCGTGAGGAGAGAGAGAGGGTGTGATTAGGTAGAGGAGAGAGAGGGAGTGACGGGGAAGAGGATAGGGGCGGCAGGCTGGCGTGCTACGGTGCAGAAGCAGCGTGCCTGCACGGGGAATTAGAGTGGTCGAGCATCGGGGAGAGAGAGGGTCGGGGGAGAAGGAGAAAGGAAGAAGAAATGGGGCAGCGGTTTGTTCAAGGAAGAAAAGAAAAAAAAAGAAAGGAGCCTGACCGGGCCGGTGATTGGTGAGGGAGAAAAGAGGGAGGTGGCCTTTGGCCATACAAGAGGAAGGGAGGGGTAGAGGGTTTGGGCTACATGGGTGGGCTGGCCTAGGTAGGGGAAAGAAGAGGAAAGAAAGAAAAAGAGAAAGGAGAGGAAGGAAAGAAAAGAAAAGAGAGGGGAAAAAAAGAAAAAAAGGGGAAAGGGGAAAAGAAAAATAGGTAGGTTGGAGTATTTAAAATAATTTGGTATTTTAGAATATTTAAAAATAATAATATTTTAATAAAATAGTAATTAAATTTATTTTTTAGGCTAATTTAGGATTTTTAAAAGATTTTTCCTAAACTCTATTTTAATTAGCAAAACACCCTAATTTTTTTCAATTAAATTATTTATTAATTTCCTCTTTATTTTACCTTAATTAATTCCTCGTATTTTAATAAAATATTTTATTTAATTATTTTTTCTAGTAAATCCCTAAATTTGCCATAATTCTTTAAATTAGAATTTTAGGGTATTTCAGTTTATGTCTTCCAAACTTTTAGTCCGGTCATTAAACCCACTACTTTTCGACTACTACTGTCTCTGGCTGTTACTCATGCTTGGTCTTTACGCTAGTTGGATGTCAACAACGCTTTCTTAAATGGTGATTTGCAGGAGTCAGCCTATATGAAGCGACCTTTGGGCTATAGTAACTCCTCTCACTTTGACTATGTGTGTCATATGAATAAGGCGATGTATAGGCTTAAAAAGGCACCATAGGCATGGTTTGATGATCCTCATGACACCTTTAGGCAACTCAAATTCTCTTTATGCTACACTGACTCATCTCTATTTGTCAGGCTTCAAGGTTCCTTTTCCGTGTATATTCTGGTCTATGATGACGACATTATTATCACAGGTAATGACCAAGGCTTCATTGGCACATTAGTACAGACTCTTGATAGGCTTTTCTCCATCAAGGAAATTGGCCTTCCATCCTACTTCTTGGGTCTTGAGGTGTCCCATACTTCCAATGGCTTGTATCTTTGTCATGCAAGTACATCCAAGATCTTCTAGAAAAATTTTCATATGCATAACACCAAACCCGTTCCTTCTCCTGCAGACACCACCACTCATCTACTTGACCAAGGTGAACTCATGTCTGATCCCACTCTATTTCATAGTGTTGTAGGTGCTCTGTAGTATGCTACTATAACTTGGTTAGACATATCCCGCTGTTAATCGAGTATGTTAATTAATGCATAGTCCAAGGTTCTCCTATTAGAAAGCTATCAAGTGCATTTTCCGATATCTTTAAGGCATCATGGTCTATCCCTATGGCCTATTGCCTCTTCCACTCTCATGACCTTCTCTAATGTTGATTGGGCTGGCAACCTGACTGACCGCCGCTCTACTTATGGGTATGTTGTGTTCTATGGTGGTAACCTCATTAGTTTTTCTTCCCGAAAACAATCTGTACTTGCACACTCTAGTACTGAAGTAGAATATCAGGGTATTGCATTTGCCACAGCTGAACTTATTTGAATCCAACAAAAGCTTTGTGAACTTGGTATCTCACTCTCTTCCTCTGTAGTCCTATTATGTGACAATATTGGTCGCAAATTAATGACCTAGAATCCTATTTTCCATCAACAATTGAAGCATATTCAAATTGACTACCACTTTGTATGTGAAAAGGTTCATCATAGTGATCTCACTGTTCATTATTTGTGTTCGGGTGATCAAACTGCTGATATCTTCACCAAAATGCTTAGCTCAACAAACTTCAAGCTACTCCAGTCCAAAATCACTATGTCTCCCTCCTAGGAGAGTTTGCAGGGGGATATAAGGATAAGACCAAATACCTAGTCAATTGTTGAATTATTATGTTTTCAATAGTATATTCTTCATATTCTTTAGGAAGTCCTCCCACTCTTTAGGTAGCTGTTGAGATTGTGTTTTATATATACCGCCCTTCATTTAGTAAAACTACATACAAAAAACAGTGCAGTTTCATAAACAATACCAAACAATACCAACATAGAGGGAACAAAACTAGATGTGGTAGTACGGGGATGGATGAAACATAAAAAAAATGGTGCTGGAGTGAATAGTATGAACAATAGCATGAATAGTTCCAAAATAGTGCTAAATAGAAATAAATAAAAAAAATCAAATTGTAGCAACAGTGCCAAACAGTAACGAATGAAAATGAATAGTACCATTTGAATACATGAATAGTGCCGAACAAATAAAAACCAGTATAAACAGTACCAAAAAGATTTTCTTAATCTTGATAAATTTAACAAAAGCTCCAATACCAATTGATAGATTAATACAACCTACAGATCCGATAGGATTGAATGTTAATTCATCAAGATTCATACATAACATAATGTGAAAGCGTACCTAAATCCATAACGCGAGAATAACTGATGCATTCAGGATAAGGGTGGTACTGCAGTCTTCTAGATAGGACATATGCTCGTCAGTCTCTATTAACTAATAAGAATTTGGAAGAATGAAGTATACGTGACTCAGGGATCATGACCTTATATATAGACAATTGACCTATTGTCTATTGAGCTATTATAGTTCGGTCCATCAGCAACCTAGAATGCCCAACGTCTTTGCACATACGTTGAAATACCCCAAAACCTAATTTTAAGAGTTTTATTTAAATAAGGATTTATTATATAAATAAATTATTATTTTTATTAAAATAAAAAGGAATTAACTAGGACAATTCAAGAAGAAAATAATAACTATTTTTATTAGAAATTTTTTGGTATTTTAGCTAATTAAGGATTTTATTTTAAAAATTAATTAAATAAATTATTTTATTCAAATAAGAGGGAATAAATAGGGCCAAATTAATAGGAATGCTAAAAATAATTTAATTGGAGAAAATTAGAGTGATTTGCTAATTAAAATGGAATTTATGAAAAACCTTTCAAAAAATCCTAAATTAGCCTAAAAAGGGATTTAAATATTATTTTATTTAAGTATTATTATTTTTAAATATCCTAAATATTCTAATTAATTTAATTAACCCAACCCACTAATTTTCTTTTTCTCTTTTTCCTTTTTCCTTTTCTTTCTTCCTTTTCTTTTATTTTTCTTTTATTTCTTTTTCTTTCCTCTTCTTTTCTTTTTCTTTCTCCTTCCCGCTTGGGCCTGTCCGCGACCCAATCTTTCTTTTTCTTCCTTTCTCCTTCGGTGGCCCAATTCCCTACCCTTTTCTCCTTCAACGCAGCCCGCCCCGGAACACCACGGTTTGGCATTTTTTTAACCTTCCGTCGGTCGATCGGTCTTTCTTTTCTTTCCTTTCTTTTTTCTCCTTAGCCGCCAGTCCAACCTCCCCTTCCTTCTTCTTCTTCTTCTTCCTCTGCTGTTCACACCTGCAACTCTGTCAACCTGTAACTATCCGAGAATCACACCGCCGACCACGCCGTTGATCTAGCTAATCTCTCCTTCCTCTCCCCTGCTAACTCGTAGCCAATTAGACCCAACCAACCCTCCCCTCTCCTTGCACGTTTTTCCTTCTTCTAGCCAGCAACCAACCCTGCCTGATTTGAACTCTATCGGCCTCCATTGCCACCGGTAACCCTAACTGACCAGCTCTAAATTTCCATCACTCCCCTCTGACCTTATCCCTCCATTTTACTCTATAAATATCCCTATAATCTACCCTATATCGAACCTTTGGTTGCTTACCCAGAATTTTCCGACCTTGCCACCGCCGCCACTTCAGACACCGTTACCGCCGCCATCGGCCAACGCCGCCGCCCTCTATGCCCACCCAACTAATCCTTGCACCACCCTCTAACTAATTGAACCACCCATCTCCCTCAATTTGCCATGCACAAGCCACCCCGGTTATGCAAAGTTTCCTCCTCGTTCAGCCATTTCTCCCACCTCTGCCACCCTTCGTGCCGCCGTCCGCTACCACTACTACCGCTGCCACTGCCTCATTCACCTCCCAATCTATTCTACAGAGCACCCTCTACCTTCCCCTACCTTTCTTTTCTTCTTCCTCCCTCTCCTCCTCTCTTTATCTTCTTCTTCCCCATTCAGCCACCATTGTCGCCACCTTTGGCTGCGCCGCCACCCTTATTTTGTTCCTCTCCTTCTAAACAACCATAATCACCCCTACTTCTACCCTCCTTCTTCCTCTCTTATTCCCAGCCTTCAACTTTTTCCCTTTCTTTCTCTCTTTCCGGCCACCACGTGCCACCACCGTACACCACCACCAGTGCCACCTATCTCCACCAGCCTAAGGTGGAACCCTAAACCCTCTCAACCCTTCTTTTCTATTTAATTAAGCTTATTTTATTTTATTTCAATTTTTAACCTGTTATTCAAATATTATTATTATTATTAGGTTCAATATTGCTATTATTATTTCTTATTAGAGCCGAGACCCTATTTGACTTATTTAGATTATTAGTTTTAGTGTTAATAATATTATTAGTATTATTATGAGTTTTTATTATTATTATTATTATTATTATTAGTATTAGTATTATTATTGTCGTTGTTGTTATTATTATTATTTATTTAGAGGGCCGAAGCCCTACCTTATTTGTGTAATTCGAATACTACTACTTTACTATTATTATTATTATTATTATTATTATTATTATTATTATTATTGTCATTGTTGTTATTATTATTATTTATTTAGAGGGTCGAAGCCCTACCTTATTTGTGTAATTCGAATACTACTACTTTACTATTATTATTATTATTATTATTATTATTATTGTCGTTGTTGTTGTTATTATTATTTATTTAGAGGGCCGAAGCCCTACCTTATTTGTGTAATTCGAATACTACTACTTTACTATTATTATTATTATTATTATTATTATTATTATTATTATTATTATTATTATTATTATTGTCGTTGTTGTTATTATTATTATTTATTTAGAGGGCCGAAGCCCTACCTTATTTGTGTAATTCGAATACTACTACTTTACTATTATTATTATTATTATCATTATCACCATTATTATTATTATTATTATTATTATTATTATTATTATTATTATTATTATTATTAGTATTAGTATTAGTATTAGTATTACTACTACTACTACTACTAATAGTACTTTTACTATTTTGGAGTAGGGTCGAAAACCCTACTTTATGTTACTCTCGGTTTAGGTTATTCTATTATTACTGTTATTATTATTATTGTTATCATTATTATTATTATTTTGTAATTTCGATTATTATTTCATTTCTATTATTATTACTATTTTATTAATAATGTTCTAATAATATTATTAGCATTATTTTGATAAAGGGTTGAAGCCCTTATCTCACCATCTGTTTTGAATCATATTAATAATATTATTAGTATTTTTAGTATTATTATTACCGTTATTATTAATATGATATTATTTTATTAAAAATATAGTCTTAGAATAAGTTAGTAAATAATAGCATTTTGGTAGAAGAGAATCTAATTTGTAGTTTTCCCCTTATATAGGTGATACCAGTCAAAGCCTTAAAGAGGCGTAGGAGCGTGCTCCAAGACTAGTGTCGTCTTAGGTAGGTGGGCGAGACATCAGGCGGAGCTGAGTGTTGAGTATATATTTAGCTCCAAGTTCGAGAGTAGTGTGACCAGATTCACTCTTCTTGTTATTTTATCTCCTTTTGTTATTTCTTTTGTATCGGATTTACCCTTTTATAATTTATTACTTTGTATTGAGTATTTTAGATGAATCTTTTATCGGTTGTAAGCTTATTTCTCTTTTGGACATGAATTACAATTATTTACGCGTATTCTGATTTCTGTTTTACAACCATTTAATGCTCATTTGAAGTTTAGATTGTTTTGATTTATAATTGAATATTAAATTTCTTCTAGCCTTAACACTTGGTACGTGAACGACCGGAGTGAACAGGTCTGATACTAAGTATAGCGGTAACATCCCCAAAATTCACAGGTTTTTAATTTAATTACTTCCGCTAAAAAAATTAGTGAATTTTGGGGTGTTATATACGTGATCACATATAATTATATACATTAAGCCTAATAATTTATAAACAAAATATGATCACTTAAATACAGGTTTAATTTATACGACAACCCGCAATTCTTATAGTTTACATATTAACCCAAATGTTAGATAAAAACCTAACATTATAATCTAGGCATTTGAGTCATTGATGAAATTATAATCCCTCTTGAGTTGAGTTTAGATCTCTAGTTTGATGTGCAAATGACTAGTAGTTGTGTTGTTTCCTTGACTAGTATATCTTGGAAATGAATGAGAAATGTTGCAGTATCTTAGTAGTTGAGATGAACTATTGACATAGCATGTCATTGTGGCCTTGCTCTTAAGTTATGAATGGTGAGATGTTTTATGTGTGAAAGCGTACGTGAGCTTGTGTTTTGTATAATATGTGTTTAAAATTATGAGATATTAAAATGATGTAGTTAGAATACATGGTAAGGATGACTAATTAGTATATTATGAATATTAAATATTTAAAAAAAAAATTTAAAGTGACACTTTTTTACAATAAATTTTGTTTAAAGTGACAATATGTTATATACAAGATAAAATATACTTTTTTCGTATAACAAAGAAAGTCATTCTATCAATCTGTATATTTAAAAAAATAATAATAAAAGTAGTTTTAAAATTATACTTATATCTTTCATTGAAAAATAATAAAGTATTTAATGTGTAAATAAAAAAGTATTAAAATGAAGAGTAGATGTTGATTTTTCTACTAATTTCTTTTATAAAAAAATTTAGTGATAGATTGATTTTAGTTTTGATAATGAAAAGATAATATATTTCATTTTCACGAAGAAAATGGGGATTCAGGGGACAAGATGAAACAAGCTCTGTTTGGTTTGTAGAAAGTTAAGTGGAAAGGAAAATATAGAGAAATTTTTTTTTTGTTTTTGGTTGTTGGAGAAAATTTTATGGAAAATTAAATTCTTGGAAAATATTTTTAGTGTTTGGTGTATATAAAAAAAATAAAAAAAATAAATATTATTATTTAAATACTTTTATGTATATTATTTTTGACTTTTGATAAGAGGTATATGACATTTTTCTCCGTTCGTTTATGCATCCATTAAGATTGGAAGTAATGTATTATACCAAAATTAAGTATTTTAAAGGAATAAAAATGGAGAAGCAAAAACCAAAAATAATAAAGCTATATATATATATATATATATATATATATGGGATGTAATTAAAAATAAAAATTTAATAGATAGCAGTACTAACCAATAACCCCTACCCCTTGTAAGTAAGCAGCGTTGTACTGGGACGGTGATGGAAAGAAATACGGAAATATCATTTCTTAAAAATTTAGGAAATTGGGACGGTAGGAAACGTAAAGAAATATATATATATTAAATAGATTAAATCTATTAAAATTAAAAGAGAAAAATAAAAAATTCCTAAAATTACTACCTATATTAGTTAATTTTAATCATTAATAATTTTTTTAATTAAATAATATTTTTTAATAAAAATATTAATTAAATAATTTTAATATAAATTTTAACCCCAAAAAAATTTTCAAAAGAGGAAATGTTTCTGGGACGAAGGATGTCACCTAATTGTCGTCCCCGTACATCACCGTAAGTATGTACTTTGTTTCTTTATTAATGTTAGGTATAAATTGTAGTCATTAATATTTTTAATATATAATTTTGAACTATATAAATAATATTTTTAATACAATTTTTAAGTTTAAATATAATAAATATTATATTATATTATATTATTTTTTTTTTAAAATAAGTAATTAAAAAATATTTTTAAATAAATTGAACAGGTGGGAAAAAAATAAACGAAGAAGGAGAAAGAATTATGGCAATGATATCAAGGCCTAGACGCATGATTTGATTAGGAATGTAAACGGAGCGGGTTCGGGATGGATATACCCATACCCATATCCGTACCTGAGAAGAAAATCTGTAACCAAATCTGTACTTGTATCCGAATCCATATCCGTTGGATACTCGTTACCCGACGGATTATCCATTTATCTATTAATAGATATTATCTAACAGATAAATTCATTACCCGACGGATAAACCTATTTAGAATTAAATCAAATAACAATGTTAACCTTAATTTATACTATATTTATTTTAAAATTAAGGATAAAAAAATAATTATATATCGGATAAACGAGTATGGATATAGATATAGGTATGGTTACGGATACGGTTGTGGATATCTCATACCTGTATCTTTACCCGAACCCGACGGATATTTTTTTTTTTCATTTTCTATATCTGTATCCGTATCGTTTATCCATATCCATTTAAGTATCTGTCAAATAAAATCTATCGGACTTTAAATAAAATTTGTTCCATTTACATCCTTAAATTTAATTTTCTATTTTCTTGTCATGTCTTCCAAACCTTATTTATGTTCTGTGCATTGAATTAAAGCATGCTATGCGTTTGGTACGCCCAAAGCTCCCAACAAAGTGATGGGTCGATGGCAGTAGAACACTGAGTCCCGAGTTCCAACCAACGATTACTAGATTTGATAGCTAGAGAAGGCGATCGAGTACGAAACCTTGTTACGAGTTCGAAATCTTCAGATGAATGGATAAAATTACATTTACATACTAATGATCTTGTTCTATCTATCATATATCAATCAATTACTTTTTCTTTTTCTTTTCTCTTTAAAATGATTAGGACATTTGTAAGAATCATCTTTTTTTTTTCTTTTGTAATTCGACCCTGCTATATTTGTCGTTTGAGTGTTCTATCAAATGGGGTGGGTGGGTGGGTTGGTGATATTTGTTGGACAACCAAATTGCAGCGAATCCAGCCTACATGCCAATTAGTAGCAATAAACAGCTGAGAGCCACTTTAATTCTGAGCTTAATCGCTCCCTGTACGAGACCTGCGTGCGTCGCCCCTCATCCATCGACTCATTCTGCACGTCCTCCATCAACAAACACCGGATAAAAGTCAATATTAAAACGGTAGATTGGAGTAAAAATAATACTCTCCCTATTAAAAAGCTGTTGTCATGTATTTTGATAATAAATTTTAATTATTTTATATATATATATTAATAAAAATATTTAAACAAATAATATTATAAAAAATTAATATAAATATAATTATTATGTTTTTTTTATTATAATAAATTAATGGTCAAAATTTATATTCGACCAACATATATGGTAAATAAATTCAACGGAATCGTAGATCATTGCTAAAGATCTTTTATCCATTTAAATTGAGATAAATTTAGATAAATATAAATATTAAAAATTAATTTAAGTAAAAGGAATAGAACTTCATCGAAATAAATATTTTAAAATAATATTTACATAATATTAATTTAATATAAATAAATACTTTAAATTTTTTATTCAAATTAAAGTAAATATATATAATTTATTTATATTATTACATTTACTTCCATTATTTCAAAAATCAGTAGTTGGTAAAAATAAAGTCAAATTTAATAAAACACATCTCTAACTAAAATAAATAAATTAATTTCATTTCATTAACTCCGTTCATCCTAAACCAAAGGGACGATTGTGTTTGTGGCCCAAGAAAATAGAGTTGAGATCTCTGCTTGTTAGGTTTAGCTCTAAGCCTCTAACCTAGGCAAGCAAGGGCAAAGAAGTAAAAAGAGACAAATAGGGGTGGTAAAGTTTACTGGAACACAAAGAAGCTACCATGGCAACGAGGTTGAGCGGAATACTACGTTACTTTGTCCGCCGACAACCTCAGTCGTCTTCCCTTTACCAAGGTAAACCCTTTCGTGCTACAGAAGTTCCGATTGTTGCAATTCTCTTGAGCTGCGATTTGTTTGTTCAACATATTTGGCTTTTCGATCTTATATTATAGATACAAAATGTAAATTTAACGCAACTGTTCATTATCCCCCCCTCGGGGAGGGCGGGGGCGCTGTGAAATGATGGAAAAGCTGGGGTCTTTACAAGGCTCATGTATACCCGATTGAGTTGTTACTAATTAGCTGAAACATTATAGTTTGATGGGCTATGTCATATTGTTGCTGCAGTCTGTATTATAAATCATGGTTTTTATAGGGTTTTCCTTCCCAAACATTTGGCTTCTAGAAAGTGAATCACTTATTGGATTTAGTTTGACGGGCTATGTTATATTAATGTTTAGCTTGACAAATTAGAGTTGAATGAATTGGACACCTATAAGCTTATTATGATTGCGAACATCTAGAAAGTTATTGGATTTGAAAATAAGGTTAAAACTGTATGACTTTCTGAGAGATAGAGTATGTGATAGAGAAGGGATTGTGAGAGTGGCAGTTTAATGCCAGTCATGATGGTATACTTGACAAGAGTTGGCCATACATACATTAGATGGTGGCAGAGCTACTAAGCACCAATCGTTGGGCCTTGACTACAAATTGGAGAGTCTAATGAAGTCGACCGAATGTTAGGCGTAGGATCCTGCAACATGATTCGCAGCGAGATGCTATGGGGCATCACTTGAAGCTTGATCATGAGAAAGAAAAAAGAAAAGTGCAGCTAGCTTGTGCGAACAACATTAATTTTTTAATGTATCCAACTTCAATTCCTGCTTTTGTTTCCCAATTAAATCAGTAACAATGACTAAAAGTGGAGCTTAATACGTGATTCAATTTCCTTTTCTACTCAGGTCTTTCTACTTCTTATTTTGTGGGAAAATTGTTCAGCCTGAGGTCACTTGGGTTTTGAAGTGAAGATGAGATGACTTGATGTATATAGACATTTTAAGATATTATGTGTTTTATTCTTATTTTAATATTTGAAGAATAATTTATTCTAAAGATTAAAAAGAGAATTTTGAAATATTCCAAAAAGTAACATGTTACATTAGCCCGAAGGAATGATTAAGTGGTACATACTTGGTTAACATATTGAATTTGTATACTAGAATTTCTCAGGAATCATAAACAAAAGGAAATTTGAATTGTATCGTTAATGCTGTCAAGGGAACATTCATTTGAACCTGCCTACTTGAATTGTATATGCTGGATCTTCAAGCTCCTATCCTTTTACTTGTATCTGGATCTGGACATTTTTACTTAACCCACACCAACAATCTTTTGTTTTTTGTCCTTAAGTTTTAATGTAGCACCTTACCACATGATTAGAAGTCCATTTCAATCGGTACGACTGATTAGTTAGAAACGGCCAGCTGTGTAAACTTTAATTGCCTTGCCATGGAAATTATTTTAGCCAGAGAGCACGGCATGGACATTGTCTTATAAACTGGATCAGATCATAATTTTTGGTCCTCATTTCTTACAGAATCGACTTGGCAGTATCTACCTTCTGCAATCACGTTACATAGACATGAACTTGCAAGAAGAAGCATCAGGACTGAGGCATCTTCTGACGAGGAATGTGCAGATGCCAAAAAGGATCATGTTTCTAGCTCAAATCCCAGCGACAACAAATCTGAAGTACAACTCTCAGGCTCCAACACATCTGTCAAGTTCAGTGGCTTAGATAACCTGAAGGCATCCACAAGACATGACCTTGCGGCCATATTTACCTGCAAAGTATGTGAAACAAGATCTATGAAGACATTTTGTCGGGAATCGTACGAGAAAGGCGTGGTGGTGGTACGATGTGCTGGGTGTGATAATCTACACCTCCTTGCTGATCGACTTGGGTGGTTTGGAGAGCCAGGTAGTGTTGAGGACCTTCTTGCTGCTCGTGGTGAGGAGTTGAAAAAGGGTTCGGTTGAATCAGTGAATCTGACGCTTGAGGATTTGGCTGGGCGGAAATTATAGTAAAAGAAGTAACTGGCTTTGCTCAGTTTTCGGAGAAGAACCTCTTTTTATAGTCATTGTTGTAATCTGCATGTCTAGGAAGAGCCGTTTGTTGGTATTGGTTGATGAAAGTTTTTGTATTGAGCTTTGAGAGCAGTAGCTTGTCTTTTGTGTGAAGTATTGAGCTGTAGGGGCCACCGGCCGCCTGCTAGTATGAAAATGAAATGCCAAATACGAATTGGCACATGTTATGCAAAATAGCTTTTGTGAATTAGAAGGCAGAAAACTTTAAAACCAGCGCACGAGAGTTGAATGTTTGCTTGGTGGTGAGTACGCCATGATATGGGGTTAAAATTCATGAGCCGGTGTAATGTGCAGGCCCAGAAAACTTGAGGAGGGTTCGCCATGCTCTGATGGGTTGTTTTTATTTTGTTTCAACAAAGCAAGGCATTGTAATAATGGGTCGGGGTGTTGTCAAAATCCCATTGTCCAGGTGAATAGTAAAGAAGCAACTTTTGTGCCAACCAACGGACTGCTGTATAAGGTGGTACCACCGTACCAGGGTTCGCCCCTCTCCTGATTTTAGGATTCTTTTGAGCGTACCGATCGATATTTATCTCCAACCCCCCCCCCCCGGGGGGAAAATGGAACTTACTTGGTAGGGGAGGCGGGAGGAGCTTACTTAACCTGATAGCTTGGACAGCTAGCACCGACTAAGCGGGCATCTAAGGCAGTTCGCGCCTTTAAATTGATGCGGAGTCGAAAGGAGGGACATTCACCAGCTCCTCCGGCTTTTTGAAAATGCGTACACATTGAGTATTCTTCTGCGCTTTAAATTGTTGCGGAGTCGAAAGGAGGGGCAATCACTGGCTCCTCCAGCTTTTTGAAAATGCGTACACATTGATTTGCTCTTCCGCCAAGACTCTTTCCCGCTTTAAATTGTTGCGGAATTAAAAGGAGGGGCAATCACTGGCTTCTCCGGCTTTTTAAAAATGCCTATACATTGTTAAGCTCCTGCTTTTTGAAGATATAGTCGGTGGTGGAATCAAGAAAGAATGAGATGCTCCCGAGTGTTTGCTTGGCTTTAATACGACTAGTGTATATATATATATATATATATGATACATGTTCTCGCTCTCATTCAAAGGCAGACATACAAACTTGCTTAACCTTAACTTCACTTCCTCAGCCATTTAATTAAAGCAACCGCTCCTTCGACCCCCTTGCTTGCGAAAACACCAACCCTCAATCTCCTTCGTCATCTCTTTTCCAACATATATCACCGTTAATCACTTCCGGTTGGAAAAATATAAAATAAAAAATGGCCGATCTGATTTATGGTGTTGCTTCTACTGCCCTCTAAAGCTTAGGTTCTTTAGTTCTCCAAGAAGTGGCTTCTGCCCGGAACTTCATCCGACCTCCTCAGCTCCACGGCCTTGAGAATCTGTTCGAGAGGCTCAAAGATGCAGTTCATGAAGCCGATGATTTGCATGATAAGTTCACCACCATAGTGGAGCGGAAACTCACAAAGGAGGTTCGACTTTTCTTCTCCTGTGACAACCAAGTTTCCATGCCCTTCACAATTTCTAGAGAAATCAAGAGGATCGGGAAGACTCAGGGTGACATTCTTGGAGATCGTGACCAGTTTGCCTTCGAAAGAGGCGGTAGAATCATCGTATGTTGTTAAGGGAAAAAATCGGAAGAGAAGATGATAAGTAAAGGATTCTTACTATGAAAGGTGGTAAGTGATAGCCGCTGTTAAAAAGTGATCGACTCACGCAATCACCTATTTTAATTTTTTTTTTATGTTTTCTTCTTATTTAAAATAATTTTGTTGTGTATTTTAAAGATAAAATTTAACTATTAATTTATTTTAAAATATAATGTATTATGATATAAAAATATAATTATTATATTTATATTAAAATTTATTTTTAAAATATTATATATATATATATATATATATTATTTTTGAGACTATCTCAATTATTTGTCAAATTCATGTATTTTTTCATGACTATTTCAATTACCTTTCAAAGTCATGTCTTTTGACAAGACTAATGATTGATAATACTGACTACCTCAAGGTCCTCAATCATTTACTAAAGTTGTATCTTTGGACAATACTATCAATTGATAATATTCTTTACCTCAATCATCCGCCAAAGTCGTGTCTTTTTATAAGATTAACAACCAATGATACTCTCTACCTTAATCATTTACTAAAGTTGTGTCCTTTAACAAAACCAAAACTTGATAATACCTTTACCTCAATCATTTATCAAAGTCGTGTTTTTTGACAAAACTAGCATTTGATAGTACTGACTACCTCAATCATCTGCTAAAGTCGTATCTTTTGACACGACTAACAACCAATAATACTCTTTACATCAATCATTTATCAAAGTTGTGTCTTTTGACAAGACTAACATTTGATAGTACAGAGTAATTCAACATCATCCGCTAAAGTTGTGTCTTTTGACAAAACCAATAGCCAATAATATTTTTCACCTCAATCATCTGCCAAAGTCGTGTCCTTTGACAAGACTAACTCCTTCATCGGCCAATATTGTGTGCCCTCCGGTCATTTTTTGGGGAGGAGGGGGAGCTAGTAGAAAGAAGCAAGAAGCAAGAAGCCTACGGGTGTGGAATGGATTGGCACAAAATCAGACACGTTCCCTTGATCCTATTACCAGGTAAAACAACTCGTGCGAAAAGATGAATATGTAAGTAGTTAATTGCATGAAATTAAAGACATTTACTTGCTACATTTAATTCATCAGCTCCTCATAATTTAATGCATATTGAAATTCCATATGTACATTTGTGATCATTAACGCATATCAAAGGAAGCTCCTTACGGGTGTAATCCTGCTTCTGCACAGGCCTTATAACTTTGTAAGCTTTTTCCATTCCTTGGCAATATTGCATGTGCATCACATAAAAAGCTCTCGTACCTCATGGTAATAGCCTTTTTAGAAATGTGGAACTTAATGATGGGAAGAAGTTTAGTTTTTTGCATGACAATTGGATTGGTCAAGGAAAGTTGAGTCAATGCTTTCCAAGGTTGTTCTTGGTGTCTTGCCAACAGAACGAGAAGGTAGCAAATATGGGTGTGTAGGATGGGGCTGTTTGGCAATGTAATATCATGTGGAGGAGAAGTCTTTTTATATGGGAAAGGGAACGTGAACATCAGTTACGAAAAGTCATCAAACAAGCACTCCAATGCAGGAAAAAATCATACATAGTGTTTTGGAGTAAAGATATAAGTGGGATGTTTTCGGTAAGATCTTTTAGCGATGTGCATTGTGAAGAGGAAATTGTCTTAGGAGGCACTTGCAAAAATTTCAACAAAATCTAGATTGGAGTAGCACCCCCACAGATCGAGCTAGTTACATGGTTCGTGGTTCAGCAAAAGCTTAACACAAAGGATAAGCTTCTTGACCTCCAGCTTATTAACCCATAAGATGTTAGCTACCTCTACTGCCATAAAGAACTGGAGACTATTAACCACATGTTTCTACATTGCTCCTTTACTGGTCAACTCTAGTACGGAGTATGTAAGTGTCTCGAGTAGAATGGGTGATGTCTCTAAGTACTATGGACATCTCCTTAGCTTGGTCGGGCATTCAGAGAAGAGGTATAAAGGATAGCATTTAGACTGCTACCTTCTTTGCCATTATTAGAACCATATGGGAAACTAGAAATAGAATTATTTTTGAAGGTGCAAAAGTCTGTAATAAGTGGATGCTAATGAGCATACATATTCAAGTTGGTTTATGGGTTAAGGATGAAAATCAAAATTTCTCCTACACAGTTGGTGATATTGTCCAAAATTTCCAAGCACTAATAGGGGATCACCGACTTACAATGGTATGTGGACACTAAGGGGCGTGCACTGTAAGACGGAAGTTGAGACTGCAGGAGTTGGTTCTTGTTGGACTCCTATGTCCTAGTTTGGTTAGGTTTTCTATTGCCATCTTTGGTTTTGACCTTGAGTGGTTGTTTTACGTTTTGATTATTTTCCTGCCCTTCTCTGCTTCTACTTGTGGGTGGGAGCACTAGCTTGCTTGGGGTCATTTCGTCCCTTAAGGGTCTCCCCTAATAGGGGGTAAGTAATGTTGTCAGAGGTATTTTCTTCTTATTTTGTATGTTTCTGGCTCTCATGTGGAGCTTTTGATCAATTATCAAAAAAAATATATGGAACTTAATTACTCCACCTTATATATTTGAAAGGAGATTAGTGGTATCACTATGATATACATATATGAATATGTGTGTGTGTGTGTGTGTGTGTATCCATACTTTACATACTTGATGGAGGGTATCTATATTTTGGTGTGTATGGATTTTTTTTTGGGTGTACGTAAAATGTGATTCAAACTGTTGTTTAGAATAATTAATTTTTGATCAGTTTAATTTGATAACTTTGTAAATTATATATCTTCATATAGTAGATAAAGAGCATTGGTTGGAGGTTAATTGTCATACTATGAGAGTAGCAAGCACACTTAATAGAAGCAAGTAACAAAAAAAAGGAAGATTGCAATGCAATCCATTATCCCTCACACCTTCACTATCACCGTCACCACCACAAACCGACAGAGCAAAGCTAATTAAATCCCTTCAATTTTATGTTACCACATCAGTGCAGCTTGGTGATCCATATGCAGTGATCTTGTGTTTTAGCTAGCCAATCGCTTTTACTTTCAAATGTAATGTTTGTTTTGAACCACAAATCCTTTTAAATTCCTAGAATATATATATATATCTTAACCCTTTCACTCTCTCATAGTACGAGACATGATTACAATGTTTTGTAATGATTTGTTCATGTGGTTTGGTTTGAGCTTTTTGGTGATTATTTATGTGTACCAATTCAGTATATATAAGTGATTTCAACATATGTTATCACTGAGACAAGTAGTCCCCTCCTCAACGTTTGTGCTCGTCTTCTTTTTTATCAGAGCTTTATGGGTTAATTTATTTACTACTTTTCTCCATCCCATCTAGTAATGTAATATCTCTTTAAGGAATGAAAATTAGGCAAGTAGTAAAATACTCCAAAAATCATAATTTAGGAATTATGACAAAATAATGATTTATTAGGAAAATTAAGAAAATAAATTATTTTATTAAATAAAGAAGAAATTAATTGAGGAAAATAAAGAGAAAATAATAAATAAATTATTTGGAAAATTTTGGATATTTTACTAATTAAAATGGAAGTTACAGAAACTTTATCCAAAATAGCCAAATTAATCTAAAAAGAAATTTAATTATTATTATTATAATAAATATTATCAATTTTAAATATTCAAAAAAAATAATACCAAATACCCAAAATATCCCAAACTGTCTATTTTCTTCCTCCCCTTTTTCCCTTTTCCTTTTTTCTTTTTCCTTTTTCTTCTTTCCTTTCCTTTTTCCTTTTTCCTATTTTTCTTTCTCTTCCCTATTTGGGCTAGCCCGCAGCCCAAACTCCCTTCTCCCATGTCTGGCGCAGCCAGGCCCGCCCCAACTTCCTTCTGTTTTTGCCCGTTGCCCAGGTTAGCCTGTCCCCTCTTTTTTTTCTTTCTTTTCCCCTAGACCAACCGGTCCAACCTGTCATCTTCTTCCCCCACGCAGTTGCAGCCCGACCTGCATCTCTGCGCACGCCAGCCGCCCCTGCTCCATCCGGTTGTCCTTACCTGCCGCCCCCGTCGTTTTCTTTCCATTTTCGACCCAACCTACTCATCCTCACTCCTCACGCGTGCTGCCACCCTTTCCTTTTTCCCCCACCCCGATCCAAATGTACCCTACAATTCGTAGGGCATGTGCCACCTGCCACCGCCGGTCGGCAACCTCCTTCACCTGCCCCGGTTTTCTTCTTCTTCCCTTAACATTTTCCCCTTTAATTAGCCTATAAATACACCCCAAGGGCAGCCATAATCAAGCTCCCTTTTTTGCAAGCCCAGAAATTCAACCCTTCGCCGCCACCCAAACAGATCCTTACTCTGCCGCCGTCGACGACCGCCGCTGCAAAATCCACCTACCAAAACCTTTCCTGCACCTCCCTCTACAAAACCGAGCCACCATCATCCCCTATTTTTCCTTGCACGAGCCACCCCGGCTGTGCAAAGTTGCCAACCCGATCAGCCTACTCTCGCCACCCCTCGTGCCGCCTTCCGCCGCCACTCCCGCTGCAATCAGCACTCCTCCACCCTCCAAAACACCTAGGGAACCTTCTCCTACCTTCCCATACCTTCATCTCCCCCTGCCTCCCTCTCCTTCTACTCTCTCCATCTTCCACCACCTTCCACCACCGTCGGCCACCGCACCAACTGTCGTGCGCCGCCACTCCCGGCTGCACCACCACCTCCATTCCACCCCTCTCCACCTACTGCACCTTCCACCACCTCAAACACCCCTCCACTTCCTCTCCTTTAGCCTATATATCCATCCCACCTCTCTTCCTCCTCCACCGCCACCGCCATCACCGCCACGCGCCGCCAGTACCACCACCAACCTTAGGTGGTACTCCAACTTTCCCAGCCCCTAAACTATTTTCTATAAGTGTTAATGATTTTTAGTATTATTAATATTATTATCCTTAATATTACTATTATTATTAGTGTTGTATTATCATTGTTATTATTATTATTATTATTATTACCATTATTAAAATTATTATTATGTATCACTCTTATTACCTAACCTAATTTCAAAAATATTCATAACTAGGGTACACTATTTAAAAGGCTACAACTTTAGCATGAAAATAGTTATCCTTATTACTATTATTATTGTTGTTGTTGTTGTTGTTGTTGTATTGTTGTTGTTGTTATTTCTATTACTACTACTAATACTATTATCATTATTATTATCATTAAAAACTTTAGTATTAATATAGTTATCTTATTATTATTATTATTACTACTACTACTACTACTTTTACCACTACTAATACTATTACCATTATTATTATTATTATTATTATTATTATTATTATTATTATTATTATTATTATTATTATTATTATTATTATTGTTTCTTACTAAACCTAACTTGGCCATTATCACTAAGACTACCACTAAGACAACTCCTAGGACCACCATTAGTGTTAACCCTAATACGAAAGCTATTGCTAATATTATCACCATATCTATTATTATTATTATTATTATTATTACTAATATTATTTAATACTACTACTATAAATAATATTATTGGTAACTTGCTTCTTGCCAATATTATTGATACTAACCTTGTCCATTATCACTATTTATTATTAACATAAATATTTGGACCCTTATATTATTATTATTATTATTATTATTATTATTATTATTATTATTATTATTATTATTATTATTATGGTTATTATTATTATGGTTATGATTATTTAAATCGAAGTTGGTGTATTATTATTTTGTTGTTAAAGAAGAAGAATACTTCGGCCTTAGTATTTTTACTATTTAATATTCGAATATTGCTAATAGTATTCCTAATGCCTTTGTCGCTAACATTATTACTATATTATTACTATTAGTTATTACCATTATTATTGTTATTACTTTGTTACTATTATTGTGACAAAAATATTTGAACCCTTATATTATTATTATTTAATTATAACTATTATCATTAGGAATATTAGTACGTTGTCGGTATTACTACTATTATATTATTATTTTAACCCTAACACTATTATTAGCATTAGCCTTAAAAATGCTAGGGTTTCTATCACTATAAGCATTAGCATTACTATTATTATTATTATCACTATTTTTCTACAATTAGTATTAGTACTATTATTAGAAGAATAAAGCTATTAGGTTTAATAATATAAGTATAGTAATAAATATTAACATAAACATATTTTGATTAGTAATATCTAGTAGGCTAACTTGAAGATAAAAACTCTACGTATAATACTCCCTTTAATAATAATAATCCTAATCTTAGACTAAAATAAGGAGTAATGGTACTTTTGGTAGGAGGAAAACTAATCCTTAGTATTTTCCCTCTTATAGGTGAATCAAGTCAAAATCCTAAGGAATCGTAGGAGCGTGCTCCAAACCCGGAGTCGTTTTAGGTAAGGATGTAGCTAAGGCCCATGTGTTTTGTGTGACTTGTATGCCTTGGATGCGATATATCATGCTATATCGTGTATCTTATGATTGTCATTAATTTGTCTTATGTGTAGCGCAGGTTAGAGTTGAGGTATGTTTGTATATGTTTTCTTATGACATGTGTATGATATGTATATATAGTGATTATGATGTGATATAATATGGCCCTCTAGGACATGCATGCTAGGACAATTGATAATATGATATGGGAATGAAAGGACAAAAAGAAAGAAATGGGAAGTGAGTTCATTATGGGGGATATGAGGTTGACCAAAATACCTTATGATCCATGAGAGGAAATTAAAGAGGAAGAAATGAACCAAAATGAATGAGAGATGGGAACCATATATGGAAATCCTAAAATTTGCATGGGGACTTTGGATGTTTGCATGGGACGAATAAAACTTGCATGGGGATGATCTTTACATGAGAAAAGTTGACTTAGGGTATAAATAAGCTAAGGGGAGAGTTGTGGAGTGATTGGAGACTTGGGATGAAAAATAGTACGTAGATTGGTGTAAGGGTGTATAAGGGACCCGATTAGGGTTTTGGGAGGAAGTAGTAATTTGGAAAATGTAGAAGTAAAAATGATTAAGAGAGAGTGAAGTACGGGTTAAGAATGGGAATTTATTATATAAGGGGTGAGTATGGGTTCCCTGGGAGAGAAGAGATTTTGGGTGAAAAGAGAGAGGTTACTTGTGGGATAAGAAAGGTACTAGAGTTTAAGGTGGCCAACTAGGGTTTTTCCGGTCACATTCAAAGTCGAGAGGTAAAGTAATATGCTTTAGGATGTGATCTAATTGAGACAAGGTGTGGGGCGACGAATGAAGTAATGATAGTGTAAGTGGGAGAAATTTGGGCCACATAGGTCCAAGGAGGGTTTTCAAGGGAAAACCCTAGAGGGTTGGGCCTTAACCCACACCCTTAGGAGTTGGGGTTTTTCATTTTGTGTAAGTTAAGGAGGAATGGATGTTGGGGCGTGATAAGGGGCACATGAGTCTGAAGATATGGGACGGGCCCCCTTGAGAGGATAGAGGTAGAATGTTGGTGGCATGCATGTCAAGGGCGAATTGCTTATTGAATAAGACACGAATAAGATACTATCCATTTAAAGAGAAAGATTGTTGAGCCGAGCCCAGACCGGTCCACCGGCAAATAATAGTGGCCAGACACATTTTGCCCTACATAACCAATCCACCGTCTATAATAGTGGGGGTTTCGTGCTCAAAAAACCAAACATAATTGTGATAAGACATGGGAAAGACATGAAATAATTACAGTGAAACACCATGTGAGTCGGGGCCAAACGAATCCACCGACGAATAATAGTGGCTAGGAGCATTTTGCCCTGCATGACCGGTCCACCGGCTATAATAGTGTGGTTCCCGCACTCACCTGGATTGATGAAGACTATGATGTGAATCGACTATATATTTACCAGAGATCTAAAGAATAAGTATATCCGGACCATAGCTGGCCTTTATCATATGTATTACTACATGCTACTTATGTGACTATGCCATGTATGCTATGTTGTATGTTTTGTATGTTTGGCCTTAGCACATATGTTACCTTACTTAGTACGTAGCGTACTAATCACCCATTTCATGGGTTCTGCTCATTCCCACGAGCAGAAGACCCGTCTGAGTTTGTGCAGGTAGGGAACGACATCTTCGATGCCTATGACACTTACGAGGCATTGGGTTGGGCTGAGCATTGAGCCTAGACCTAACTTGGGATTTGAGAGCGACTCGACCGGACTTTGTTTTCTTTTTGGTTCATGTATTATTATATTTTAGTTATGTTATATCGTACAGTGCTTTATGTTTTGGAAAAACTCTAGTCACGTACTCTTTGGATTGTAATCCTAAACCGCACTCTGATTCTGTATGACTTGTGTTTTATTAATGACTGGTATTTGATTAATGACTCGTATTTGATGTTAACCTTGTTTAGCCTTAACACTTAGTACTGGAATAGTAGGAGTGAACCAATCTGGTACTAAGTGTGGCGGTAATGCCCACGAGTTTACGATTTTATCTTTTCACTTTCGTTAAACCCTTTTAATTAAACGAAATTTTTCAATAGTAAATTTGGGGGTGTTATAAGTAGATTTTTAGAAACTATTGGTTGGGATTTCTGATTGGAATTTTATTCTTTATGGATATTTTATAACATAACAAGTGTGAACTTCTCAATTGGGGTTAGGTACTAATACCTTAGGCCAAATCTTATCAATGAAAACCTATTAAGTTTAGAGAGTCGAGTATATTGGAAGACCTTGCTACTCGTGACGAGCAGTTGAAAAAAAATCATCAAAGTACGAATCTTACACTTGAGGATATGCCTTGGTGGAAATTATTATTTTTCTTGCTAATTAATAAATTCCATTAATACCAAAGTGAGCAATATGAACAGTAAATATTCATATTACAATAAACCACTTAACGGAAATGAAATGAACCCGCCTAGTTACAGCCATAATCGGCTAGCAAAATAGGATGCTAGAAACGTAATTATTTTCCACCAAACTGCCGAAGTAATATTTAAGATATGTCGTCATAATCGAAAATTATAGCAGAATTGAGTTTTAGCCGAGATATTATGGATCTAAATCAAAGCATACTAGTTGAGCCCTTCTTACATACATATATATATAACGTAGCTTAAAGGGATTAAGCTTCGAGAGAAAAAAGGGAAAGGGGGAAAACTAATGGTAACATTTGGAGTGTAATGGCCTCCAAATCAGAGAAGGTTAGAGAGAGTGACATTGAAAACAGAAGGAAGGGAAGGTAGTAAAGTATCAAAATAGATGGGGGAAGATGAAGGAAAAACCTTTGGGCAAGTGCTGCTAGAGAGGGAGGGGTGAGAATAAGGTAGTGTGAAATATGGGAGAGGTTAGGGTAAGTATAAAAAAAAAACATGGACAACATACAGGTAAGGTTTGGCTAGATTGTGGGCCTGGGCTCCAATCCGGTTCAACCCAAAAAAAACAAACAACACACAAAACAAATAAATAAATAAAAATAAGTAAGATCACCCGAATCCACTTAGGCTTAGGGGAAGGCATTTTTAGACTCTACCTGTATTAGGACGTGAGATGAGAGGATGAGCTGAGTTTCACCTTACCTAAGACTACTATCAACTAGGTTCAAAAACGTTGTCATCATCGTCCACCCCTGATTACCCCTAATAATATCCGGTTACAAATAAGGAGGGCTAGTTATTGGTCCGACTACCTAAGGTCCAATAATCCCTAAACTATACTAGCAAAATTACAAAACAAAATAATATTATCCAATCTTCTCGCTCATTTCTTGATATCCGTTCTTTTCATCCATCATTCAAGCTCTAATTCCTTTTCTCATGCATCCCTAAACACATAACACATAAAATCATTAGGACGAATAGCAAATAAATTTAGATAATTAAGATCAAGGTAGAGTAGCGACTAATGAGGTGGGGTTTGTATCATCCTCCCCTTCTTGAAAGGGTTTTGTCCCCGAAACCTACATAAAGTTATGAAAATGAGAGAAGTCAACAAAATTAAAGGTGGTATGAATAGCAACATACCTCGTGAGTGGGTTAATTTTGTAAGCATTGTTGTGAACTCTCTCAAGGACCATGAAAGGTCCATCACCACATGTGTCAAACTTGTCCTTATGATGGGTGGGAAAATGTCCCTTCCATAAGTAGACCCAAATAAGATCACTAGGTTGAAAAATAAGTCTTTTTTATGACAATTGGCATGTGCCACCATTAGTTCATTTCTCTTTTGTACTTGGGTAGCAATAGACTCGTGGATTTCCTTGATAGTTTTTACACATTCCTTAGCATTGGATGACATGTATTGGGAGGGTGGTAGTGGTGACAAATCCAAGGGTGTGAGCGGGTTAAAGCCATATACTACTTCAAATGGGGATTTTCTAGTGGTGGAGTGGATAATCTGATTATATGCGAATTCAATGTGAGATAAATTTGAATCCCATTGTTTGGAATTATTATCAAGGATATCTTGAAGCAAGTTTCCCAAGGAATGATTGACCACCTTGATTTGACTGTCAGTTTAGGAGTGACAAGTGGTCCCAAAAAAATCTTCGTGCCCAATTTCCCTTAGAGAACCCTCCAGAAGTGAGAAACAAATTTAACATCCCTGTCTGAAATGATGGTCTTAGGAATCCCATGAATTTTTACAACATAATCGAAGAAGTAATTAGAAACAAATTTAACATCCCTGTCTGAAGCACCTTCTCAGGGAAAACACACCTGAGCCACTATTATCATCCAATGTAACGGATATGAAAACGTCACCTTTTCGGGGTAAAACGCTCTTGAGCCACTATTCTCCCTGGTGGAATGGGTCATATATATAAAAACAACACCTTGGTCCTGACTCGCGTATTCTTCCACTTTAAATCTGGATATCTTTTCTATAGGTTATACTCTTATATTTTTATTTCACGATGAGTAGGGGTCTCACTATTCTTAATCTGATGGAACAAACTAACACCTTCTCTAGACAAAACGCTCCCTAGCCACTATTCCTTTTGGTGGAACGGGAATACATACATACATACATACATACATACATACATACATACATACATACATACATACATACATACATACATACATACATATATATATATATATATATATATATATATATATATATATATATATAATAGATCACCTTGGCCCTACTCACGTGTTCTTTCACTTTAATTGATTAGTTTCTTATTCAAGGTTAATTCTTAGGCAGCGAACACATTAAAATAGCTATACATATAGCATAGGTAAAAGTTCTCACATCCCTAATTACTCACCCTTTAGCATTCTTTCTCCCATATTGATTATTCCTCTGTACATTATATTATATCGTCCTCTAATCTCATCATTATTATCACACCCATAATGTAGGGTTTATTTCCCATGTCCTGCACATGCATTAATAATCTTATTACAACGTGTTACTCGCAAAAATCTCTAAAAACCCTAATTCCACATATTTATCATAACACCTCCCATGAAATTCACATGATTACCAATTCCAATAGATAATGTCATAAGGACAATCATTAACAACATATTTAGAATCCAAATAACCTATAGATTTTACACATAGAATAATGATGTTATCATTATAAGATATTTTTCCCCAAATTATCCATTAATTCATTTAAAGACCCCAAACAACAATAATACTTCCAAACATTTCTCATGATATTATCATCATATTTTAATCCACCTAACACATAAGCTACCAAAATTTTCTTATTATCCTATAATGACCAATTTACCCTTAAGGATAAACAATAACCTTTATTTTATAAGATCTTGTACCTTCCACACATATTATTTTTAAAGTCCACAAATTATCATCATACTTCATGAGAATTCTTATGTCTACTTATCAAACCTCATTTAGCCCATATTTCATGTCATAAGATACATTTCCACAATTATGACATTATTACAACAAAATCATAATGGTACCTCTTACCCATTCTCACTTCCTTTCAACATAATATTCATATCATCATAGAATATTATGAACAACATATATAACATCATATATCAATAATATCATGGAAAGCACACATAACCATACAAGAAAATAACACAAAAATCCTAAACATCACATAGTATCCCTACCAAATAGAACACCGGACTCTAAGCATACAAATCCTATACTTCCTTTTCTGATGCTACTAGACTACCACCTACGAAAATAAAACAAAAAACCACGGTTAGGCTTGAAGAGGGTAGGGTAAAAACAAAAATAACTATAGTTAAATGGAAGGTTGGGATGTGTGCATCTGTAGTAGAATGTGTGGTGGAGCTATGGTAAAAAAAATTTGGTGTTTGGAAAAGGTTTAAGAGTGAAAATAGGGGTGTACAACTGAAAATGGAAAGCTACACGGCTATGTTGCAGGCAGTGCAGGTCTGGTCAAGAGAAAAGATCGTGCAAGGCCATGCAATGCTGGGTTGCACAGGTGTGTGATAGGAAATTTTAGTGTTGCACAACCATGCTTGAGGTCGTGCGTAGGCTGTGCGCTTTGAAAAAATATAACGGGAAAGGAGATAAAGAATGAAAAAGAGAAGGTGGTCGGTGGCAATGGACAGTGACGATGCTAGAGAAGGTTAGGGTGACCTTGGTGGTCGGTCCACCGACAAAAGGGCGGTGGGTGGTGGTGCAAGGTGGTGGAGATGGTGGTGCACAAGTCAAAAATAGGGGAACAAAGGAGGAAGAAGGAGAATAAAAGAAGAAGGAAGAAAGGAGAAAGAAGGGGGTGCTCGAACAAGATTTTTGACACAAAAAAATGGTTGAGTGGAGCTCAAACCAAGAGGAAGGGAGGAGAGTGTGGCATGTGTGCGTGTATATATATACATATATGCATGTGTGTGTGTGTGGTATGAATTGGGGAAGAAATAAAAAGAAAGGGAGGCGTGCGATGAGTGATGGTGTAGGTCGGGCATAAGGGGTGGTGTAGGGAAATGATGGTTGAGTGTTGGGGAAAATGGAAGAGGGTGCAGTAGGGATGGTGATGGTTATGTGTGTGTATTTTGTAAGGTTGAGGAAGAAAAAGAAATGGTAGGGGGACGTGATGGTGGTGTGCAAGTCAGGTAGGGATAAGGGAAAAAGAAGAAAGGTGATGGATGATGATGGGGCTGCAATGATGAGAGTGATGGGTAATGCAGGTGCAAGTTGCAAAACTAAAGTTAAGGTTTACGGCAACAAGAGACAAGAGAAAGGAGAAGAAAAAGAAAAGAAAAGGAAAAATAGAAAGGTTGGGAATTATTTTAGATGATTTTAGATTAGCCATAAATAATTAGGATTAGTGAAAATTTTAGCAGATTTTGATTTTGGTTTACGAATTACAATTTATCCGAGTCAAGGTTTCGGATTCGATTAAAGTTTAAGGATTAAAATATTGGGTTAAGGCTAAAATAAGATTTCTTGATATTAGAATCAAATTAGACGCTAATAACACAAGATTAGGCTAAAAAAATTGGGGTATTACAAAGGGCATCTACAACCTTGTAGTCTCCCCCTCTCTTATACTTGATGATATAGGGGAAGGTCTCAATCAACTCACTTCACTTAGTCTACCTTTGATTCAATTTCCCTTGAGTCTTTAGATAACCTAAAGCTTGATGGTTAGTGTGGATGATAAATTCTTTGGGAAAAAGGTAATGTTGCCAAGTTTTTTGTGACCTAATAAGGATAAATATTTCCTTTTCATAGGTGAAATAGTTCAGGGAAGAACCTCTCAATTTTTCACTAAAGTAGGCGGTGGGTAAACTATCCTACGATAGGACAGGTTCTACTCCTACCCCAAAAGCATCACAATTGATCTTAAAGACCTTATCAAATTTTGGTAGTTCTAGTACAAGGGTTTTGATTAATTTTTCCATTAAAATTTTAAAGGCTGCTTCTTAGGTGGGGCCCTAATGAAACTCCATGGACTTCTTAATAGGTTCATTGAAGGGTGACGCTATGGTGCTAAAGTGGGGAATGAACCTTCTATAAAATTTACAGAACCCATGGAAACTCCTAACTTATGAAGCATTCCTAGGGGTATGTGAACCCTTGATATCCATTATATTTTCCTTATCGACTCTAATACCTTCTCGACTAACCCCAAAGCCTAAAAATACCACACTCTCAAGGTAAAAATAACTTTTGGGAGCATTGGCAAATAATTGTTCCTTTTCTAAGTACCTCTAGGATTTGTTTAATATACATTATATGGTCATCATAGCACTTGCTATAAATCAAAATGTCATCAAAGTACACCACAAAAACTCTACCAATAAACTCATGTAAAACACAATTCATTAAGCACATGAAAGGGCTATGGGAATTAGATAGCCTAAAGGGAAAAACGAGCCACTCATACAAAATAAAGTTTGTTTTGAAGGTGGTTTTCCACTCATCACCAGGGTTCATTCAAATTTGATAGTACCCACTTTTTAGATCAATCTTTGAGAAAATCACAATCCTAATTAATTGATCAAGAATTTCATCCAAACATGGAATCGGATATTGATATTTCATATTAATCTTTTTGATAGCTTGGGAATCAATGCCCATACGCTAAGCACCATTTTCCTTGGGACTGAGAGAATAGGAATTGTACAAGGACTCATACTCTCTCTTATGTACCCTTTTTCAAGTAATTAAATGGCTTAATTTTTTTAGTTCTTTTACCTCTTTAGGATTAGCTCTATGAGAGGATGGTTTGGGATCCTAGCACTAAGAATAAAATCAATTTGGTGTTCGATGCCTCTAAGGGAAGGAAGATAGCGTGGTAACTCTTCAAGGAAGAGGTCAGAATAATCAGATATTAAGTTTTGGATATCAAATGGAAGTGAATTGACATGTTCAGTGGATATTTCAAGGCACTCTTTGTAGATCATCATGTAGACATGTAGGTTTTGGGAAAAAGCACGAGTGAATTCCCTTTTCATATCAAAGAAACTAACATGTTTTTTATTGTTGTTTTTTTGTTTTAGAGTTAAGGAGGCTAAATTCATGGTGTGAGTCATTCAATCTTTTATCATATTCAACCTTAAGATTAATTTGGTCTTATTTGACTTGTGTAGGCGAAAGGGGAGCTAGAGTGTATTTCTTATCATCTTTGTGTATTGTATACCTATTTTTATACCCGTCGTGAATGACCCATCTGTCAAATTGCAAGGACACCTGAAGAGGACATGACTAGCATACATATGCACAACATCACAAAGGACATTGTCCTCATATCAACCAATTTTGATAGTTTATTCTATCACTAAATTTTATAAGGTTGAGGATGCCGAATGACTAAAAGATTTAATTTTTGGACTAATTCGTACTAACCATATTAACACAACTACCGCTGTCAATGATTAAAGCTATTGTTGACTCCATTAAAAAAAACAACGAATGTGAAAAATATTTTCTCTTTGCTCTTGATCAAACTTGATTCTACTAGTGAAGGTGAGGACTCAATGGATGACAAGAGCATCACAATTAAGGTATTCAACGTTAGTCCCACACTCAATGGGTTATAGAGCTTATTCTTCTTCTTCTTTCTCAGAGTCAAAAATAATTCCACCATCTTGAATTATCATGACCCTTTTATTAAGACATTGGGAGGAAACAAGACCATGCCCTTAACATTTAAAATATTTAACATTCCTAGAGTGTGTGGAACTACTAAGACCTACAATCCCTTTTCCTCTCTCATGAGGTGAGGCCACAAAAGGTTTGGATGTTTGAATGTTTGAATGTCAGATTTTAAAATTTCAACAAGTTTGATTTTAGAGGGAGCTTTACAGGCCTAGGGAGCCTTGGCATGGATCATGGAATAATTATTATCTTAATATGTTTTTAACCGTCTTTCAACTTTCTTGGCTAAGGCTAACAACCTATCCATAGATTCGTACATGTAAAGATCTATTTGGTTAGCAATATCAGGATTTAGACCTTTGAGGAATCGAGCCATGGCAGCTTCATTACCCTCATAAAAATTTGGTTTAGCAAGAAGCATCTCCATTTCCTTATGATATTCATCAACAGACCTAGAACCTTGTCTCATAAATTAGAGGTCTTGGTGTAGATCACAGGTGTAATAGGAAGGAATGAACCTACGGTTCATAATTTCTTTAAGTTGAGCCCACGAAGTGATAGGGGGCTCATAATTGTATTCCCTATCTCTAATGAGTTTACCCGCCATGATATAGTGTAACCTAAGATTTCAACAACAACCAACTTAACTATTTTTTTTCATCGGAATAGTTGTGACAGTTAAAGACTAGTTCAATTGTATGCTCCCACTCAATATATGTGTCAAGGTCACTAAGGCCTTAAAATTAGGGAATTTTTAATTTGATTCCATTTAATTTTCTATCTTAACTGATGTAATTATCCCTATGGGCCCGGTTATTGAATTGACCACCATCGCCTATGGACTCCCGATCTAGGTTATCAATTTTCTAATTATTTTTATTATGATTATGCCATTGATTCATAGTTTGACCTAAAATGTTGATACCGATTCTAACCTCAATGTGACCGACCTATTTGGTTAGTGTATCACATTTTTCAACAAGATCTCTAATAAAATTAGTAGGTGGCAAATTTTCCATTCCTTAAATGTTTTTTCTTAATCAGACTGATCTTTTAAATATGAAATAGGCATAAACTTTACTTGAGGTGACAAACAATAAGGCAAAATTTTTAACGTAAAATTAGACAGATCAAAAATAGAGACTAGCAAAAAGACAAACACAAATGTGTCACAAATCACGGAAGAAACTTTTTCCGGTGAAGCTCAACATAAAACGTATAAAAAAAGCATGATATTAAGACAGAAACCAAAAAAAATTATTGTGAGGAACCAACAGACGCAACTATTTTTAGTAAAGCTCAACACAAATCAAAATCAATAGAGGATCAAGGAAACAGATTAAACAAAGGAAAAAAATGTTACCCTACCATAATCATATATTGGCAACTTAAATCTAAGAATCCTAGGGACGAAGAGGGACCCGTAGTAGTGGTGGAGGTAACAAACACAACCGGATGCAATGCTTTTGTCTGTCATCCTCTATCCCAGACCAAGTCACACCGGTGAACCTATCAAAGAAATACAAATACAAAATGAAAGTTAAGCACATATTGTACTAAATTTGAACAAAAATTAACAAATGGGAACGATACCACCCTCAATGCCAACTGAGAAACTAGAGATTTGATACCATATGAATTGAATCCGCCTAGCTACATTCGTAATCGGCTAGCAAAATGGGGTGCCAAAAACCTAATCGTTTCCCACCGAACCATCTAAGTAATCTCCGAGATATGTTGTCGTAATCAATAGTTGTAGTAGAAACAAGATTTAGCTAAGATATTATAGATCTAAATCAAAACATGCCAGTCGATCCCTTCTTACATACACGTATATATAATATAGCTCAAAGGGATTGAGCTTTGACAGGAAAAAAAAAAGGAAAGGGAAAAACTGACGGTAACATTTGGAGTGTAATTGCCTTAGAATTAGAGAAGGTTAGAGAGAACTCCATCAAAAACTAAAGAGAGGGAAGGCATTGAGGTAGTGAAATAGATGGGGGAAGATAAAAGAAAAACCCTCAGGCAAGCACAGTTAGAGAGAGGGGGTGCGAAGAGGCTAGTGTGAGAGACGAGAGAGGTAGGATAAGTAAAAAAAACATGGGTGATGCATGGATAGGGTTTGATCTATTCTAGGTCTGGGCTACAATCCGGTTTAGCCCAAAAAATACAAAAAAAATAGGTAAAATAGCCTGAATCCACTTAGGCTTAGGGGAGGCATTTTAAACTCTACCTCTACTAGCTCGTGTGACGAGAGGATAAGCCAAGAGCTGCCTAACCTAAGAGTAATATCAACGGGGATTAAAAACGTTGTCATTGTCAACCACCCTTGATTAACCATAATAATATTTTATTACAAATAAGGTCGGGTAGATATTGATCCGACTACCTAAGTCTAATAACTCCTAAACTATACTACCAAAATTATAAAACAAAATAATATTATCCAATATTCTTGCTCATTTCTTGATATTAGATCTTTTTACCCATCATTTCGGCTCTAATTTATTTTTCCATTTAGCCCTAAACACATAAAACACAAAAATTTTAGAATGAATAGCAAATAAATTTGGATAATTAAGATTAGGGTATAGTGTAGCGACTAATGAGGTAGGGTTTGTATCATCAAGTATATTCAAAACTCCCACATACCATCACTATTGTATTTACTCCATCATGTATACAAATCCAGTATTGTATTTCTACTTAATCTTCTATGATTTGAATCAGCTGAAATATAGTAGCACTTTTGGTTATCTGTATTCTGTAAACTAATATTGTTGTTGCTATGGTTCTCAAAATCCCCCATTAACCCTCTTCTCCTTCTATTTACCCTACTGAGCGAGCTAAGTAATTAGATACATCTGGCTGAAGAATTGTTGCTGATGGAATCAAGAAGACTAGCATTAACTAAACAGGTAGCTAAAACCTTCCTTGCTCTTGCCGGCCCCATGTTCCACAACTATCATCACTAATTGCTCCCTATTAAAATAATATTCCTCTAGTTACAATGGCCTCATGACATAGAGAATGCATTATAAGTTTGTGTCTTGGGGAGTGCCTCATGCAACATTGTCGCAACCCATGGATGTGCCTCTCTAATTGGTCTAACTAGCTCATACATCTTTTGAATCTTAGGAAAAAATCTTGTTTTGAAGTATGAGTTGTAGACTTATAGTGGAAAAGGATTGGAATCAATACATTGTCTGGCCAAACCAAAATATTTGTTTATCATGTTTGCCTGGAAAGTTCGTCGTGATATTGCAATTCACAAAAGCAAGTGTAAAGCATAAACGCAAGTTTCTTAACATATAGGAGTTGAGATTGTTTTGTCATGATATATATATATATATATATAGATCGAGTCAAAAATTCATAATTTTGTGCCAACTATTTTTTTCCCTCCATTTTTCCACTAACTTAGTTAAACTTTATAATAATAATAATAATAATAATAATAATAATAATAATAATAATAATAATAAAGTCTCCTTTTTGGCATCAAATATTTGAATATAATGATTTTGTACCTCCCCATACTTTCTTCACAAATTATATGGTGCAATTTTCTATACGATACGTAAAATGCAAACCGATTGCCATGCTATATTTTTAGTTCTTCTTCATTTCTTTCATTCATCGCATTTTCATTATGTGATCACTACTCTTTTGCAATTTTGTTCTTTGATTTTTTTTCAACACTTTTCTAGTTTTAGTTCTTCAATGATCAAGTGTTTTTATTTCATTTTTTTTCTTCTCATTATATAAATTCTCTAGATTTTGATGTGTGCTCCGCAATTGTTAAGTTGATTTTTTTATTTCTCAGATATATTATTGTAGAATCAAAGCTTATATTTAGGAAAATGATTAGCTTTGATATGTTTTTTTATGATTGAAGTAATATTTAGCTTAATTTTGTAAAGGATAATGATTAAAGCTCTGGTATGTGTGGATAATGGAGAAAGCTGCTTATGTGTTGACAATGGAGATGGATTAGTGGTCGTTGATAATAGATAAGTTAAAATAGGTTCATCTAGTTGTATGTGTAGGTTCAACATATGTTCAGCTTAGGTTCAATATTTCCCAGATTAAAAATCATTAACTTAAGTTCATAATGCACGAATTGACAATCATTGAATTACATTTAGAATGTACTTTAACATAGGTTTAAAACACTTAACAATTAGGTTCACATCATTTAATTATTATGTTCATAACACTTGATAATTATTTAAGCAAATGATAACGTTGTACACACATGTTCAGAAAGGTTCAGCATGGGTTCAACATTTAGTGGATCAATAATAACTGACTTATGTTTAGAATGTGATTTAACATATGTTCTAAACACTTAACAATTAGGTTCATAATGATTAATTATTAGATTCGTAATAATTAACAATGAGTTTGGCAAATTATAGCACGGATAAATTTGATTTGTAACTAAGTATGTATCAAAATTACTGAAATCGTACATGAGCAAGTAAAATTGGAAGAAAAATCAACTATAACTACTTTAACATAGGTTCAGAAGTGTTTCAACAATGTTCAACATTTTTCTTCACATAGGTTCATCATTTTAAATGCGCAGGTTCGACACTCAATTTAGTTATGTTCAAAAATTAGGTTGAGCAATTGGTCCTTAAAAGTTTAGGGAATAATTGAATTAGGTTAAGTGAAACCTAAAAATAGGTTCGTCTAGTTGTACATGTAGATTCAACATATGTTCAACATTGGTTCACCATTTCCCAAATTAAAAATCAATTACTTAAGTTCACAATGTACTTATCAATAATCGTCGACTTATGTTTATAATGTAATTTAACATAGGTTTAGAACAATTAACAATTATATTATAATATTTAATTATTAGGTTCATAAAATTTAACAATTAGTTCAGTGAATGATAACAATTAACTATTATGTTCATAACACTAAATAATGAGTTCAGCAAATGATAACTTAGATAGAATTATTTTGTAACTAAATATGTATCAAAATTATTGAAATTGGGCATGAGCAAGTAAAATTGAAAGTAAAATCAACTATATTTTTTCACTCATAAACATGCAAGTATTGTTAGTGAATAAATTGATTTAGCATTTTTTTTCAAAAGGCACTGAAAGTTATGAGAATTTATTAAAATTTATATATTTATAGTTTTCCCACTAGTTATGTGATATAAAAATTTAGATTTCTTCATCCTCTTTGTTGACTTTTTAAGGAGACATTCAATATAATTTTCATTTATTGATATTTTGGTTAAAAACATTCGTTTCATCCGGCAAACCCTGCCTCACCTTTCCCCCTTGACCCCTTATCCTCTTCCCCCTTTGTCTTATCCTCCCTCCAATGATCTATAAATACCCCCCAACCGATCCCATTCAGCTCTCTTTCCCCTACCCATAAAATCCAGCCCCCTTGCACCACTGCTACTTTAGACACCATTGTCGCGCAACACCGCCGCTGAAAACACCACCCAAACTCCTCCCTACATTACCTTCCACTAAAATATACCACTCACCACCCCTAGTTCCCTTTACAAGAGCTAACCCAACCATGCAAAGTTGGTTGCTTGACCTGCCACTTTGCACCCATTCCCACCATGCACCACCTTCTCCACCGCAATCACCGCCTCTCCTGCCACCCAAACCACTCAACAAAGCCTCCCCTACCTCCCCTTATCTTCCTTTCTCCCTTTATCCCTCTCATTCACCCTTTCTCCCTCTCCTTCTCCCTTCCTCCTTCTCCACCACCTTCAGACACCGCTACAACCACCACTTGTGTCATTGCTATGCTACGCCACCACCACCACTCCAACCCTCTCAACCCAAAGAATCCACCACCAACACAACCACCATCTCCATATCTCTATTCTAGCCCTAAAAGGCCACCTCTGCAACTCCCCGCTTCCTCCACCGCTGTCGTCGCCTAGCTGCTACCATCAATAGGTTGTGCCCTAACCTTCCTAACCCTTAAGTATAATTAATGTAATTATTATTTTATTTTATTAATGTTGTTGTTTTTTTTTTTTTGTTATCATTATAATTCTTCTTCTTATTATTATTATCATTATTACTATTATTATTGTTGTTGTTGTTATTATTATTAACATTGGTGTTACTATTATTATTGTTGTTGTTGTTGTTGTTGTTGTTGTTATTAGTATCATTATCGTTGTTATTTTGTTATTACTAGTACCATTATTATTATTATTTGAATTATTATTATTATTATTATCACTATTATCATTATTATTATTATTAAAGTTATTATCTTTAGTATTGTTAATCTTATTAATAATACCTTATCATGGACTAATATAACTACCTAAACCTATTTTGACTAATAATGGCATGATTGACCATTTTAAGAATAATACCCTTATTTTCACTAATAAAGCTACTATTATTATTAATATCCCTAATACTAGGTTATGATAAAGGTAAGTGGAAATGATGATAATGTTGGTAAGAGGAAATTTAACCCTAGTATTTTCCTCTTATAGGTGATCCAAGTCAAAACTCTAAGGAGGCGTAGGAGCGTGCTCCAAGCCCGGTGTCATTTTAGGCAAGTGTGTGATTAAGGCCTAATATGTGTACTATGTGCTTTGTATGTTGTGTGTGATAATATGTTTGTGTACCTTATGTGATTATGTGATTATGACTACTTACTAGTAGCGCAGCGCGGAGCTAAGGCAAGCATACGTATTCTCCTTATGGCATGTGTAAAATGATATTTATGTTGTTGTAATACCCTCAAATTTCACTACTAAAAATTTTCATTTTATTAAAAGATACAGCAGAAGCGAAGAAAATAAAACTGTGAATTCTGATGATATTACCACCATGGTCAACACAAGCCTGGCCTCCGACCAGTCTCATACTCACCACAAGGCTAAAGAAAAATTATCGCCAATCATTAGTCAAACTTAAAACAATAATTCATAGAAGAAATGAAATGTCCATAATACAAAAATCAGAGTGCATGTAAAAGAGTTTACAATAAAAAAGAGTGCATAATTAAAGTTCTCAAAGGGATAAAAGTTATTGTATGACAAAACAAAACTGAAGTAAACCGATAAAAGATAAACAAATAGTAAAAGAGAATTCGGCCAAATCTCTCTCGATCCCCAGGCCAAGTCCAACTCAACTTTCAGCCCCGCCCCATGCCTCGTAAGTATCGTAGGCATCAAAAATAGCATCTCCTACCTGCACAAACTCAGACAGACCCTCTACTTGTGAGAATGAGCAGCACCCATAAAACAGGTGGTTAGTACACTACATAATGAGCAAGGTAACCATGCATCCAAGGCCAACATACTAAGGCATATAACACAAATATGATCATATAGACAATATACAAATAATACAGATAATAAACATCAAGCTATATTCTGGATGAACTTATTCTCTATATCTCTGATCAATACTCATTTCACACCATGCGAATGCAGGAACCCCACTATTATAGTCGGTGGACTAGAAATTTACAGGACATAACACTCCTGACCACTATTATTGTTGGTGGATTGGTCTCTAGGGCAAAGTGCTCCCGACCACTATTATTTGTCGGTGGACTAGTTTGGCCCCAACTTTCATGGTGTTTCACTGAAATTATGTAATGGCTTTCCCATGTCTTATCATCATTATGTTCAATTTGTTGGGCACAGAATCCCCCACTATTATAGCTGATGTGTAATACCATTTTTTAACTAGTTCTAATTATGTGTACTTAATTACATAAATTATTGTAGAATATTTTATAGCCTCAAGATTGTTTTGGGTGATTCTGTAGTAATTGCGATTTTACGACTAGACATACTTCGCTTATAAAATATTATTTATATATGTGAACTTTTAAGTTAAAACTTGTAAAATATTCTTATAAAATTTTATTTAGGTCCTAAATATGTTTGAATGTAAATCTAAAAATTTTGGTTTAATTTTATTTGTGTTTGTCATCCCTTTTGAATTTTATATGCAAAATATATAATTAAGGTATGCTAGCCAAATATCATATCAAATGTGTGTTAAAATTTATTAAAAATTTTATTTAGGTTTTAAATGATTAAATAAGATGATATAAAAAGTTTCGTGATTTTAGGAATAGTTTTGGTATTTATGTTAGTAATTACCTTATAAGCTTGTTAATTAACCGTCATTTCAATATTTTGTATATCAAATATTGTTGTAAATTCATAAAAATTTACTTTTTAGTTCAAAATATTATTTCAATGGTTTTTATAAATTTTCGTGATTTTATGATCTTTTTTCTATTTTTATTAATTTTATCCTCTTTATTGATCTTTCCACCACTAAAAATAATATATAAATTCTAAAATTATTGTTCATGCACTAAATTACTTCCCTATACTTCCATGATCAGATTTTGTATCAATTTGACCATTTTATTATTCATTCAACCAAATTTTGAGTTAAAGTTACTTTCATACACTCTCTACCTATGCTAGTTATGTCACTTTGGCTTTTCTTGCACTCAACCTTCTTCACTTGCATCCTCCATGCTTAAAGCTGACCTTGGACCTGCACACTATCACCTCCCCCATCCCTTGTTTGATTGATTGGTTTTCATAACTTTATTAAACCTAAATACACTCCACCACATTATATACTCAACCACCATGTCCTTTATCATTCAAGTGTTGAACAAGCTATCTCTCCCCCCTCTTGTGGCTGCAGATTTTTGGTTCCTCCATCCCCTATTTATACCCCATTTTTCTTGCTTTTCTTTGGTTTTTTTTCCAGCATTTCTCTTATTTTCTCCGCTTGGTTGCTCCCACTTTTCTCTTCATTTTGGTTATTTTTGCTACGTGTTCTTAAGCTTTGTTGGGCTTATAACCAAGACCCATCCTCCTCCTCATTCTCTTGTTTTCACTTCTACATTTCCTTCTATCTAGCCTTTATTTATTTTTAAATAAGTAAAGAATGTTAGATTTTTGGTTAAATTGTGAGGTTGTCATCCTTTGTCTTCTCCTCTTGTGTCTCCATCTTTCAAAGGCGTTGATATTCTTTTGGGAATTCTTTGTGTTATTTTTATATTTGTACTTGGAAAGAGGTAATCCCGACCTTACATAAGGTGACCTTGGAAGAGGCTTTCTGTGGTATTATTTTCTTAGCTCAAAGGTAAATCCAACTAATCTGTAGAAGGTAGAATCTTGTGTGAAAATGATAGGTTAATTGTCTAGGATAAAATTTATGCTAGGTTGAGGTAGCAAATAAATTATATATTGTTGGGAAGTGAAAGCATGTTGTAGTTCGTTTCTATGTGAATATTATAATATGTAGAATAATATATTTTACCATGTTAATATTTATATGCCTAGGTAGTATTCTAAAATTTAGAGTGTATGCTTATAACAACATATACAGATTTTTGCTAAAAAGAAATGTGCATGTTTAGGGTTAGAGTTCAACCAAAAAGTTGTTGTGTTTTATGCTAAACCTACTAATGAGTTAAATGTGTCCCTTAGATATTTTAGATAAATTTGAATGTATAGCATGTTGGCTTTAGAGTATAAATGTGTTTAAATGATGATTATTATGTGTCACATGTTATAGGGGTAGAAACATAAATTTTGTATACCATGATTCATATTTGAAAGTTTTTCGTATAAATTGCATGAATATTATGATATGCTATAAATGCATGCTAGGATTGTATACGTGTACTATGTATTGTCCATGCTTAGGGGTAATATGGTATTTTGTCGTACCGAATAAATTATTATATGATAAATTATCGTTAGCTATTTTATGATTGTATGTTCATGACAAATATCCTATAGAGGTAAACCTGGTAATAAAGTGAAGGAAAATGTGGTAGTTATAGGTTGAATGACATTTTGGTCGTTCGGGTAAAAATGTGATTCAAAGAGAATAATTGGACTAGTTGACTTAAGTGTTGGTCTCAAAATAATTTTGGAAATAATTGGACAAATGGATTGAATAGCTAGATTGGATAATTATTCAGACTATGGCATGATGCCTAACCCTAGGTCATGTTGGCTTGGAATTGTTGCAACCTTCGTGATCCTTTGGACTTGACATTGGATGATTGATTATTGTAGAGACCCTTGTGGCCCCTTCGTTGATTGATTGTTGGCTAAATTGTAATGTTATGGACCTTGGTATTCTTGAATTAATAACCTAGAATTTTATAAGATATTAACCACATAAAGAGGAAGACTTGAGTTTGGAAAGGAATCTCGTGCCTCGGATTTGGCCCCCGAGTGCATAGTTTGGGCCTTCAGGTCAAGGGGCCCACTTCTACTCTATAGGTATTCCATACACCCTTTAGAGGGTACGCGTACTTAAGGACTTAGATTCTGAGGTCTAGTATGGGCAACTGATATGTCATGTGGCTTCCTTGGCGAGCTTTGCCCTGGAATTGAGTGAATTGATTTGGTTCTACCTCCTTGACGATCATTGTCTTGGATATGGGATTGTATTCTACTTGATAATTGATGTATAAATGATATTATTGAATTAGACACCCACTATAATACCTTTGTAATAATTGGATTAGGTGTGGCTTGAACTTGGTTGGATTACTTGGAATATCAATAACTTTCCTTATCATGTTTAAAGTATGATTGCTAATACCTGAAAATGGTCGTGAAATTTGAAGCATGTTTTCAGTACCCTTGCTAGGAATTTTTGATCTAACTAGTATTGTCAACTGTAATGTGGTTTCGTGTTATAAAATTGTGGTTTTGCATGTGATCATATGCATTTTATTAGAATCCCTTATTTATATGTTAAGTGTAATGTGGGTATGCTACCTCTCCGGAGGCATTGTGATTTACTCAGTATGAGGAAGTCGTACTGATACTATCAATTTTTAGAGGATTACGTTCAAGGCATGCAGTAGGTGAAAGATTTTGAGGATCATCATCCAGACGACTAGTTAGACTAAGGGGGTGAGTGGACCCTGACCTTATTCCCCTTTTCTTGTAATATTATGGTGGACCAGATGAGTGTAAGGGCGAACCACTGTCGCACCTTCGTGTGCCCTTTTTGAATATTTTTCTCAAGCTCCTATGACACTTATTTATTAGATGATCTTATTGTACGGATAATCACTTATTTGAAAGACCTTTGTTTATGTATCATATTTCTATGGTTTTTGTTTGATCTAACTTGTTTTAAGCCTTAGCTCTTAACATAAGGAAGGCAAAGAGACCGGACTTATGTGGAGTGTAGCGGTAACACCCACTATTTTGTAATTATCCCTTCTGCAAAATGAAAATTTCAAGTAATGATTTTGGGGGTGTTACACGGTGGACCGTAAACATATAAGGCAGAACACTCCTGGCCACTATTATTCGCCGGTGGATCGGTCTCCAAGGCACATCGGCTCCTAGCCACTATTATTCATCGGTGGACCGGTCTGGGCCCGGCTCAACAATGTTCCTCTTTAAATGGTTAGTATTTTATTCATGTCTTATTTGATAAACTTTCACCCTAGACATGCATGTCACAATCCGTCTACTTTTATTCTCCCAAGAGGGCATGCCCCATATCTTGGGAATTCTGCACCTCCTAACACACCCCATCATCTTTTCCCTCTTCTAATTACTCGTCATAAATATCCAACTCCTAAGTGTGTGGGTCAAAGCCCACCACCTTATGCCATCTAAGTCCACTCACTATCATCCTCTAGGGTTTTCCCCTGAAACCCTAATTAAACTTATGTGGCACATCCTTCCTCTGTTTCACACAACCAAAGTTCCTTTACCACCCAACACGTCATCTCATTTAGATTCAACCCCAATCATATCACTTTACTCCCCAATTATACATGTGACCATGAAACCCTAGTTGGCCACCCAAACCCTAGCATCTTCTTTTTTCCATATATCACCTCTCCATTACTCACCTACCATCCTTTCTTTCCCATGACACCCATACTCACCCTACATATGATATTCTTCCACTCTTATCCCATATTCCACTCATCCTCCATTATTTTCACCTTCACAATCTCCTCCATTTAGGGTTTTCCTCCCAAACCCTAGCCAAGTTCCCTATGCACCCTTATACCAACTCACATACTATTTTTCACCCAAGGACTCCAATCACCTCCAACAACTCTTCCTTTACCTTACTTACACCCCAAGACAACTTTTCTCATGTAAAGATCATCCCTATGCAGACTCCATCCATCCCATGCAAACCCTAGAATTTTCGGTGCAAGATTCACTCCACTCTTTTATTTTGTCCATATTCTCCTTTTATTTGTCCCCTCATGGATCATGAGATAATTAGGTCAATCACATATCCCTTTAGTAAAACTCACTTTTCATTTTGTCCATATTTTTCCCTTTTCATCCTTTCACCCATATCATATTATTAAACATCCTAGAATGCATGTCCTAGAGGGTCACATCATATAACACCACAAGCACAACATATATATCATTGTACACATGCCATAAGAGAGTCACATAAGCATACCTCAACTCCAAGATGTGCTACAAGTAAACAGTCATAATAATCATAAAGTACACGAATATAACATAGCATATGGCATACAAGGCACATAACACACACACATAGTTGGTCTTAGCAACATCCTTACCTAATACGACACCGATCTTGGAGCACGCTCCTACACCTCCTTAAGGTTTTGACTTGATTCACCTATAAAAGGGAAACTTTCCTCTTACCAAAATTAACATTATTCCTACTTTACCCTTATCATAGCCTACTATTGGGGCTAATAATAATTATTATTATTTTAAAAATAAAAGTAGGGTTATTATCCTCAAAGTAACTAATCATGTTATTACTAGTCAAAATAGGTCTTAAGAGCTACATTGGTTCATGTTAAAGTATTAATAGCAATATTTATATTATTAAAGATAATAGCTTTAATATTACTAATAATAATAACAATAGTAGTTGTAGTAATAATACTAATAACAACCCAAATCCTAGTAATAATAATACTAATATTAGAAATACTAAAGTAGTGACAATAATGATACTAATAATAATAATAATGCTAGTAGTGATAGTAATATTAGTGATATAGGTGATATTAACAATAATGACAAAGTAGTAGTAGTAGTGGTAGTAATAGTAATAATAATAATAAAAGTTCAAATCTTAATAATAATAATAATAATAATAATAATAATAATGGTCCTAATAATCATATTAATAGTAACATTAGTGATATAAGGTCAAGGTTAATAATAATAATAGTAATAATAATTATTATTATGATAATAATAATAATAATAATAATAATAATAACAACGTTAAGAATAATAATAATAATAATAATAATAATAATAATAATAATAATAGTAATAATAAATATAAGGGTTTGACTATTCATAATAATAATAACAATAATAGTAATAATATGCCAAAGTTAGTATTAATAATAATAATGATAATCATAATAATAATAAGGGTTCAACTATTATTTATAATATTATTATTACTAATATTCCGAAGTTAGATTTAATAATAATGATGATAATAATAATAATAATAATAATAATAATAATAATAATAATAATAATAATGATAACATAATGATAATAATAATAATAATAACACTTATATAAATAAAGTTTAAGGGTTGTAGAGGCTAAGGTACCACCTAAAGACGGTGGTGACCAAGCGGCGGCGGTGGAGGAGAGTGAGGAAGTGGAGAGGTGGGTTTTTAGACTAGGAGAGGAGGGAGTGAGAGGGTGCTTAAGGTGGTGGTGGTAAAGCCAAAGGGACGGCACAGGCAGTGGTAGGTGTGGTGGCCGAAGGTGGTGGAGGGGGAGGAAGGGAGAAGGAGAGGGAGGCAGGGGGAAAGGAATGTAGAGGAAGGTAAGGGAGGTCCTACTAGTTGTTTTGGGGGTAGGGGAGTGGTGGTTGTGGCAGAAACGGTGGCGCGAAGGGCGACAGTGGGTGAGAATGGGTTGATCGAGGGGCCAACTTTGCATGACCAAGGTGGCTCGTGTAGGAAGAATCGAGAGTGGTAAGTGGTGTAGTTTGGTGGAGGGTGGTGTAGGGAGTGGTTTGGGCAGCATCGCAAATGGGCAATTTTCTAGCCAAGGAGAAAGAAGGCCGAATGGGGGCGGTTATGGGGTATTTATAGGACATTAAGGGGGGAAACGATAGAGGGGGAAGAATATAAGAGGGGACAGGTGAGGCAAGACCATCAGCCTGCAGTGGCAGCCGGTGCAGGAGGGTTGGTTAGGTCGAAAAGGGAAAGGAAAAAAATAAGAGAGGGGAGGATGGTAAGCTGGCTTACGGTGGTGGTTGCTGGCGTACGGGGCATTGCAAGGTCGCAGACCTGTGCAGGGAAGGATTAGGGAAGAAGAAGATGGTCTGCAAATCCAGGGGAAAGAAAACAAAAGAAGGAGAATGCAGGTGAGCGGTTCGAGGGAAAAAGAAACGGGATGCAAGCTTGGGCCGCACGGGAGGAAGGGAGAGGGGAGGTTTTGGGCCGCGAGGGCTAGCCCAAATTGAGGAAGAAGATGAAAAAAAAGGAAAAGGAGAAAGGAGAGAAATGAAAGAAAAAAGGAAAAAGGAAAAAGGGTAAAAAGAAAAATAAATAGGTTGAGGTATTTAGAACATTTTGGTATTTTTAATATTTAAAATAATAATATTTTAATAAAATAATAAACAATTTTCCTTTTTAGATTAATTTAGGATGTTTTGAATAATTTTTCCTTAATTCCATTTTAATTTGCAAAACACCCTAAATTTTCCTAATTAAATTATTTATTGTTTTCCTCTTGATTTTGCCTTAACTAATTCCTTTTATTTTAAATAAAATAATGTATTTAGTTAATTTTCTTAATAATTTCTAATTTGACCATAATTTCTTAAATTAGGATTTTTGGGGTATTTCAATTGTGCTTGTGGTGCTTATGTGATGTGGCCCTTAGGACATGCATGCAAGGAGGCTTTAAAGATATGGTGTGGGGTGAAAAGATGAAAGGGGAAGAAGGAAATGAGTTGATTAGAGAGAAGTGAGAATGATCTAATTACCTCATGACTTATGGGTGGACTAATAAAAGGATAATATGGATAAAATAAGAGAGTGAAGTGAACCTTGGATGGAGAGTCTAGGGTTTGCATGGGATGGTTAGTCTTTGCATAAGGATGATCCTTACGTGGGAAATGTTGACTTGAGGTTTGAGTAAGGTAAAGGAAGAGTAGTTTGGATGATTGGGTCCATGGGTGAAAAATAGTACATAGGTTGATACAAGGGTGCATAGGGAACTTAGCTAGGGTTTGGGAGGAAAACCATAAGTGGAGGAGATTGCGAAAGGGAGAAATAATGGAGAGGATTGGAATATGGAGTACGAGTGGAAGGATGTCACATGGAGGGTGAGTGTGTGTTATATGGAAGAAGGGATGGTATGTGAGAGTGATGGGGAAATATCATATAAGAAAAGAGAGGTGATAGGGTTTGGGGTTACCAACTAGGGTTTCGGGGTCGCATGTGCAGAATGGAAATTAAAGTGGGATGCTTGGGGATGAATCGAGTGAGGCGATGAGTTGGGGGCAAAGGAGCATGAGTTTTGTGGGATAGAGGAAGGTTGGGCCATATAGGTCGAATTAAGGTTTCTCGAAGGAGAACCCTATGGGGCGATAGTGAGTTGACTCAGAGGTATGGAAAAGTGGGCCTCGACCCACGCATATAGGAGCTGGGTATTCATCGTAAGTGAGGAGAAGGGGAAGAGGATGTCTGGATGTACAAGGAGGCGTAGAGGTCCCAAGATATGTGACGGGTCCCTCTCAGAAGGATAGGAGTAGACGGGTTGTGTGAGCGGGTAGTCCAAAGGACATACATGTCTAGGGTGGTAATATTTATCGAATAATACATGAATAAGATACTAACCATTTAAAGAGAAAGATTGTTGAGTTGGACCCAAACCGGTCCATTGACGAATAATAGTGGCCAGTGCCGGGGTCCCTTGGAGACCAATCCACTAGCAAATACTAGTGATTGGGAGCGTTGTGCCCTGTATGTTTCTGGTCCACTGGATATAATTGTAATACCCCAAATTGAGCTGAGTATTATAAGGATTGATTTAGCTACTTATATCAACATGGTATACCATTCTTTTGGTGATTCCACCCTAAGAACTCCACAGTAAGTGTGCTAACCATGGAGTAACTTTTAGGATGGGTGACTCTCCTGGGAAGTTTTAGAAATTATCTCTGGAAGTGCATAAGTGAGAACAAAGCACGCTAAAAGGACTCCTACTGATCTGTGGGGCCAGTCGATCAATCCAAAAGTACTCCAAGGTGGCCCCCGCATAGTAGTATCAACTCGGGGTTTTACAATAATAGTGGGGGATATCGAGCTCAACAAACCAAACCTAATGATGATAAACCATGGAAAGATACTATCTACTTATAGTGAAACACCATGAGAGTCAGGGATAGACCGGTCAACCGACGAATAGAGGTGGCCAGGTGCCTTGTGTCGTAGAGATCGTTCCACCAACGAATAATAGTAGCTAGGTGTGTTCTGCCCTAGATGTTTTTTCAATCCACCGGCTATAATAGTGGGGTTCCCATACTCGCATGGACTTATAAAGAGCATGGTGTGAAATGGGTACATCAACCAGAGCTCTAATGATTAAGTTTGATCGGACTATAATACAACCTATACAATCTGTATTCCTTGTATGGTTTATCTGTATAGTCCTACTTATGTTATATGTATTTTGTGTATGGCCTTAGCTACACGGTTACCTTACTTAATATGTAGCTCACTGACCGCCTGTTTCTTGGGTGTTTCTCATTCCCACGAGCAGAGGGTCCTACTAAGTTTGTACAGGTAGGAGACACCATTTTTTATGCCTATGACACTTATGAGGCGTCGGGCGGGGCTAAGAGTTGACCTTATTAAACTTGGCATGTAGTCCCAAGAGCGATTTAGACCAGAATCTTTTTATTCCTACTTTTGCTTTATTGTATCGTATCTTTTATCCCCTTGGGGGCTTTAACCATGTACTCTATTTCAGTTGTAATGACATTTAATCATGCATTCTGATTCTCTCATTATAAATATTTCAGTTTTCTATGGATCTCTGTTTTAAGTGTGTTTAATGTCCTTGTGAAAATTATCCTTAGCCTTGTGGTTGGTGCGAGACTAGTCGGGGGTGGGCTTGTACTAATCACAGCGGCAGCACCCAGTGCTTGTGTTTGTTTTAAATAAACGAAATTTTTCAACTATAATTTTTGGGCCATTACAAGTAATAACAAAAATAAAATAGTAATAATAATTATAATAATTATAATAATAATAATAATTATTATTATTATTATTATTATTATGGTGGCATAAATAAAAACATATCTTAGACACCAATAACTTTTTTGAAAAGCAAATGTACTTAATAGAAACTAGTTTTAGTTTTTTTTAAATAAAAACTAAAGCATTAGGCCCTATAAAGTTATAAACACAAAATTAGAGCAAAAACTTATTTTAATAAGAATGTCATTACACAGTTCACATGAAAACTGATACCCAATATATCGTTGTTGAAGTGCATCTAGTGTAAAAAGACTACTCACTAGCGAGAAAAGCATTGAACAGATAAATCACTTATTTTATCATATACGTAAAATTGAATATAGTATCCATTCAGTTGAATGATAATCCAAAGTTCAAACAACAGCCTGATAGCCATCAAATCTCAAATTCTGGCTATAAATCAATCATATAGAATATGAAGACGGACAACACTATCATGAACCCTGGATTTTTTTTTCTGGGCCATGCATTTAGAAATCCTCATCAGGTTCCTAGTCTCCTACTCCTTTAACCTCATATAGGCAAAGAAAAAACCATAATGCTACTATAGTATATATTAGAAATTGGACTTAATTAGTGGAGAATATGAAGTTAATCACATGCAAAAAAAAAGATTCTTTCTAAACCTTTCACAATCCACAATGAATTATATCTATAAGATATTTGAAAGCATGCTTTTATTCTGAACATACCTATTGATCAAACGCTAAGAAATCTAAAGCCTCTTGATATAAAACAATTTTGAAAATAAGGACTAATGAACAAGGACGCTCTAGATGATATTGTTGGAGGTCGTGAGCAGTTTCATCGATGTTGCCTTTGAAATAGGCAGCGGAACCATCGAATGTTGTAAAGGGAAGAGAGATGTGTTCCTTTTATGTGGTTGAAGATGTAATAAGAAGAGATGAAGATAAGAAGAGGATTCTTGACGTATTGTTGAGGCATAACCACGATGAGGATCTAAGGACATCATATGTGGTAGTCCTTTCGATAGTTAGAGTTCACAGTCTCGGTAAAACTATAGTAGCCCAACTTGTTTTTAACGATGAACTAGTTAAAAGGCACTTTAAGCTCAACTTATGGATTTATGTCGGAGAAAATATCAGTTTCAAAGACATTATCCAAATAATCATCGAGCCTCCAACCGTTGACTTATATTGAGAGTAGATATATAAGAAGTTTCGTGAGAAGATGGAAGGAAAAAAACACTTGCTTGTTTTGGATAATATTTAGTAAGAGCATCCTAATGAATTGTCACTACTAAGAGACTTACTTTCGGTTGGAGAAAAGGAATCTAGATCCCTTGTCACTACTCGGTCCATGTTCACAGCTCAAATGGCATCCAGAGGTGGGTAGGAGAAGCAATAGAATGGTCAATGCTTGGTGCAGATAACGAAGAAGATAGCCAAAAGGTGTGGGAATTTACCACTTACTATTAAAGTCATTGGGAGTCTCCTATGAGGAATGGAAATACTTTAAAGATCATGATCTAGCTTAGATAAATAATTCTATTGGCATCATGCCTCTACTAAAGCTGAGCTACTCTCACCTTTGATCACAATTGAAACATTATTTCTCTTCCTAATCATTGTTTCCTAAGGGCAGCATGATCAATGGGATATAATTATGTCTAATTTGGATGGTAAGGCTTCATCATGTCCTCATCGCAGAGTGAGATGGAGAGTTTGGAAGGCGTGACTAATCAATGTTTCGTGGAGTTGTTACATTGAAGCTTATTCCAAAGGGAAAAACAACCAACAAACAAGGAGAGATAACAAGCTTCCAAATGCATGATCTGATATGTGACCTTGCTCAAGAAGTTTGTAGAAAGGAGATCGTCTATGTAGATGGTAGTGGGGATCAGATTAGTTTGTTGACAGGTGCACGACACTTAAATATTGGTAATGTGTCCTTAACACCAAATTTGTCTTCCTCTTTGCATGAAGGAGGAAATCGACTGAGGACTTTTCTTCAACACAGTGGTTATAATTTAGAACGACACCATGGAAGGTTATTGACTTAATTATTAGCTTTCAACGCATGAGGGTGTTGGATTTGTGTGCATTGAGAATAGAACAATTGTCTGATTATATAGGGAGGTAGATCCCTTTAATATATCTAGGCTTGTCTCTCAAAAATTTTGAAATGCTCCCAAAATCTTTCACAAGACTACACAATTTGGAAACATTGAACCTCTCCTATTATGGGAATCTCAAATAGCTCCCCTAGGATCTCTGTAAGTTGGTTAATCTATTGAATTTGTATCTAGACTAATATAACAAATTAGAATATATAGGATTATGTAGTTTGACTTGTCTTTGGAGGCTAACCAAATTTGTGTTGGGATTAAGTAAGTATGTTAGTACCAATTACAACTACGCTCATTGCAATTCCAAGCCACAAACCATTAATGCTAGCAGAATTGATAACTTATTTCTCCTTAAAAAATTAAGGGGGCATCTTGAAATTGAGATTTATAAAAAGGGAATCAGCGATAACATGTCAATTAGAACTGAGTCAAGTTGTTTACTAAACAAGAACAATCTCACTGAACTATGCATTATGTTGAGCAGGAATGAAATAAGTAATGAAAGTCGAGAAGAAGAGTTACTTCAATGCTTGTAACCCCACAACAACATTAGAAACTTTGTTTTAAGAGAGTATTATGAAGAGTAGAATTTTCCAAGTTGGATGTTGATGAATAATCTCTGTTTATTTCTTCCCCACCTTGGTAAGATTGAACTGAGAGGTTGTAAAAGATGTCAGAATCTCCCTTGACTTAGTCAAATTCTGTGTCCGTGGAGTGTTTGCTTGAGTAAGTTGCATGGCATGGAGTACATTGAGAATAATGGTTATAAGACATCAACAACATTAGAAACATTCTTCTCATCCCTTGAATATATGGAACTAACGGACTTATCGAATGTGAAAGGATGGTGGACACCGACAGTTTTTGTGACAGAGCTTGGCCATGATCAGTAACATTTGGCACAACCATTAATAGTACGACCGTCTTTCCTTTGTCTATCAAGATTGCATATACAGAATTATCCCAACATGATAAGCATGCCTCTTTGTCCTTTTGTCAAGCAATTAGATCTCCTTAACTTCAATGAGAAAATATGTGTTATTGTTGCAGATATAATAGGGTAGAATTCAACAGCTAGCTTTTCAGATCCATTGTCATCATGAGCAACAATATCCTCCTACTCAACTCCGTCTCTATTGACAACACTAACAAATATTGACTACCTCAACCATCTATTGAAGTCATGTCTCCAGAGTCTGAAAAGTTCATGATTATTTTTTTATTTTCTTTTGTGGTATTGTTAGATTTTTTATATGCATAGTTCATATAACAACATTTTCATACACATGTAATCAATAATTTGTCTTACTTGTTGCTATAACTTAATTAATGACCAAATAAGAGCTTAAGAAAGGACTTTTTAAGGATTTTCAACTTCAATTATGAGAGTTTGTTGCATATAAGTATATCTATGTTATATCTTTGTGGTATTTGTAGGATCTTACAAACTTATCCAATTTTATAATTTGATTATAATGACCCATATTGATTTTAGATAAAATTCCAATTCTAACAACCTTTACGCTTATGGAAAAAAACTACCTCACCCCCGCCCACCCTAATAAATACTAATTCAAGTATAAAAGACCCTTCAATATTTGCCAGATAAGTAATGATAACGATAAGGCATTATTTAGCTGGTCAAGAAGTGCTTGGCTTTTTATTGAAAAATGCTACTGATTGATAAAGTTTAATTAAGGCTACATTGTTGGAAACCAGGGAAAGGTGAGGGCATTGTAGGTGGTCGGTATTGTTGAGTTTGGACAGATAATGGAGAAGGTGGATGATCATTTAGATTAATTTGGCGTGTTAATTCATGGAACAAAATGGGAAAAATTTGGTTAGGGTGGCTAGAATTTGGTTCTGTCTTCTTAATTTGGACTCTTGAAATCATATCTTTGGTTAATGGGTTACTAGTTTAGTGTTAATTCATGGAACAAAATGGGTAAAGACAGTGGAAATGGAGATTAGTGGTACCATTATGATGTGTGTGTGTGTGTGTGCATGTGTGTGTGTGTGTGTGTAGATTCATTTTTATTCATTGTACATAAAATTTGATTCAAAATGTTGTTTAGAATAATTAATTCATCAGTTGTGATAATTTTGCAAATTTAATGTTCGTGATCTTTTTGAAGGTGACATGTGAATGTCCTATTCAATGATGACCATTGTGCAAATATATTCAAAGCATTGATCAGAGGTTGGCACATGACTATGAGCAGCAACAAGCAAACTAAGTGGTGGAAAATACATACACAATAATATCAATTAGGAGATACATATATGAATTGGAATTAAGTTGAGAGGAAAAATTTATCAAAAGATGTTGTTGTGCTGTGAATAAAACGTTATCCTGAAGCGAGTTACGGTTGGACCTCCGGTGCAATATCGTAATGCCGGTTCACCCCCAAGGTTAATGCAACGACCCTCCGATCTCATAAACTTGAGATTGAAGGGTATGGAAATCACATAACTTTACCCACTAAATGCAGTCAAAAACAAAGAAAGAAAGATTGCTCTATTGTATTGTGTGTCTTATTGAGTAAAATACCACAGTATATATAGAGCACAAAAAACCTTACCCAAATCCATTGATTCCTTTTGAATCAGTCCACCAATGGCGCAATAAAAACGTGCATTGATGTGTTAAAAGTGGGAAAGAGTCAATCGGAAATGGTGTAATAAAAGCGTAACCATTAAAAGACTAAGTAAAAAAAGGAAATAAGGGTTAAAAACATAATAAACTTTTAGTAAAAAGAATGATGGGCACAGGCCTGCACCCACCCATATTGGACGGCGGTGGCAGGTTGCGCACATGTGTGGTATTAGGTCCAACACATCACCACCACAAAAGAACCCATATCAATAACCCAAATACCAAGGTGGGTAGAAGGGTATATAATTTAAAAAAAAAAAGGTTTTCCTTCCCACCAATGTGGGATAAGGAAAAACCCCACAATAAGAGAAAAAACACTATAGAGCAACACTAAGATCTAGCCTCAGATATAAAGGAAAATTATAGCAAATGATGATCAGATACTCCTGCAGGGAGTTCATGAAAATGTAGCCATCAACCTCAATCCCTTCACCATATCCGCCACCACCACAGAACAATAGAGCAAAGATAAATTTCTTCATTTTGCATATCATGACGTGTACTCCTGGAATCAAGCTTTCAAGTTCCTTACTAAGAAGTAAATTTGTATATGTTGATGTTTTCAGTACTCTTTCATAAAACATGTAAAAAATGTTTTGCAATGATTGTTGTGGGTCCAGCCCACATGTGTTAGTAAAGTGTGTATTTTATTTTGTCCTAATGAATGGGCAGTTGATAGCATTTTACTAATCTTGGATTAAGTCCAACTTGGGCTTATTACTTGGGCTTCTTAATTAAGCCTTTGGTATAAATATTTTTTGTACAAATTAGGGCAGGAAGTGAGGGTGTGAATTCAAAAACTTACACATGCAATTAGAAGTAAAAGAAGAGATGAAGACAAAGGGTTTGAGAGAAGAGTGATTTGCGATTGTTCAGGACAGCTTTTAGAAAGTTGTCAATTTCCAAAGTTTCCACCATTGGATTTTGCTGAAATTTGGTCAGCTTGTTGGGGAAATATAAGGCCTCATTTTGAATAGTTGGATCATTGTTTTGAGATCTAGTTTGTCTGTTATTGCAGTGGGACTGAACCTCTGATTTGTGGTGATATTCTTCACCTTTGATCTCTTCTTGCTTAATCTCTTATGTGTGTACTTGTTGGTGGGTTGTGAATTGTTGTGAACCTGATTTGGGTTCATTTTGCCCTCAATTTATCATAATAAGAGAAGGAAATAGGGTGGACTCCTCAAACGTCCCATAGTTTTTACTCTTCACATCAAAGGGGCTTTCCACGTATAAATCGTGTGTGTTGATTGGTTTATTTTTCTAATCTATTCACTTACACTTGTTGTCTCAAACTTGAGCCGACCACAAGCTCAACACTCAGCCCCGACTGATGTCTCGCCCACCTGCACAAAGTCAGAAGGGCCTACTACTCATGGGAATGAGCAATACCCATGAAAAGGGTGATCAGTACGCTACATACTGAGCAAGGTAACTAAGTACTAAGGCTGACACATAAATCACATAAACCATGCAGAATAATGACGGGGCATAATCACTAACATGATATCATAATTGCATACGACCATCTAGGTAAAAGTACAAAGGCCCGTATATAATATGATTCAATTACTTAATTAATATTTGATCAGAAGCCGATTCACACCATGCTTTTTATTAAATCCATGCAAGTACGGGAACCCCACTATTATAGCCGGTGGACCGGAAACACACAGGGCATATAGCTCCTAACCACTATTATAGCCAGTGGATCGGTCTCCAGGATACCATAGTACCTGGCCACTATTATTCGCTGATGGACTAGTCTGGCCCCTGCTCGCATAGTGTTCCACTGTATGTACTTAGTGTCTTTCCCATGTCTTGGCACAAATATGTTTGGTTTTGTTGAGCACATAATCCCCCACTATTATAGCTGGTGGACTGAAAATGCATAGGTACAAAGCCTGACCACTATTATAGCCGGCGGGCCGGATATACATAGGATATCATGCCCTAACCACTATTATTCGCCAGTGGACCGGTCTGGGCCCGACTCAACAATCTTTCACTTTACATGATTAATGTCTTAAGTGTATTATTCGGAAAATTTTAACCCTAGACATGCATGAATCACTCCCTTTACACTTATCCTCCAAGTCCACTTATTTCCTTACTCTAGGGTTTTCCCTAAAAACCCTAATTTAGGCCTAAGTGGCTCGTCCTACTCCATTTCACACAACCCAAATCATTTTAACACTCCACACACCACAACTCATAAATTTCATCCTCATAATTACACTTTAATCATCAAATATACATGATACTAAAAAAACCCTAAGCAGCCACACCAAACCCTAATTGTCCACACAAACCCTAGTTTGGTCTCCTACGTACCCTTATATTACTCCACGTACTATTTTTCATCCAAAGTGTTCAAACACCCAAACAACACTTACATTACCTTCCTCATATCCCAAATCAACTTTCCATACGTAGATTTCACTCCTATGCATACACTAATCTTCCCATGCAAATCTTCACACTTTCTCATGCAAAACCCTAAAACTCCCATATGAAACCCTAGATTCAACTATGCAAACCCTAGATTCATCTATACAAAACCCTAGATTCCACCATACAAAATCTTATATTAGATTCCCCCATACAACACCATAAAATCTGCCATGTAAAACCCTAAGTCCATCTATATCAAACCCTAATTTAGATTCTCCCATGCAATACCATAAAATCTACCATGCAAAACCCTAATCCATCCATATCAAACCCTAGTTTAGATTCTCCCATGTACAACCATAGATTAAATTCTCCCAAACAAAACCATGCAAAACCATAGATTAGATTTACCCATATAAAACCATAAAATTAGATTCTCCCATATAACACCATGAATTCTTCTCCCGTATAAAACCATAAATTATATTCTCCCACACAAAACCATAAATTAGATTCTCCCATATAAAACCATAAATTATATTCTTCCACACAAAACCATAAATTATATTCTCCCTCACGAAACCATAGATTAGATTCTCCCATATAAAACTATAGATTAGATTCTCCCATACAAAACCATAAATTAGATTCTCCACATGAAACCCTAAATTTCCCATTTTAATCTTCCACTCATGGATCATTAAAATACTTAGGTCCACTCACATCCCTTGGTCAACTTCATTCCCATTCTCCTTTTTCAACCTTTCTCCCACACAAGACCACTTTTATACATCCTCATATGCATGTCTAAAGGGTCACAAACAAATCATTACATACCTTCATCACATATACATAATACACATGCCATATAACAACACAATAACATACTTCAACTCCATGCCATACCACATACGAAATAATTATAATGTTAAAAATATAATACATAGCATATGAAACATATAATGCACATAAACACACATAAGGCCTTAGTAACACCCTTACCTAAAACGACACCTGTCTTGGAGCACGCTCCTACGCCTCCTTAGGGCTTTGACTGGTCTTACCTATATTAGGGAAAAACTAGAAATTAGACTCCTTCCTATCAAAAATACTATTAATTACTAACTTATTCCAAGACTACATTTTTAATAAGATACTAAAATAATAATAGAAAAAATACTAAAAATAATATCAATGATAATATTAATAAGAATAATAATAATAATAATAATAATAGTAACAATAATAATAATAATAATAATAAGGGCATTACTCAAAAACAAAGTGAAATAAGGGTTTTGGCCCCTTTACCAAAATAATACCAATAATAACATTAGTAAATTTAATAATAAAATTTAGTAGTAATAATAATAATGATAAAACCATAATAATATTGTAAAAATGATAATAATCATAATGGTAATAATAGTAATGATAATAATTGAAAATAAAATGAAGTAGGGTTTCAACCCTACATTGAATAATAATAAATTTATTAAATAATAAAAATAATAACACTAATGATAATAATAAATGCTTATGATAAAAATAATGATAATATTAATAATAATAAGACTTGATATTTATAATACTACTACTACTAAAATTCAAATAGGTACAATAGAGTTTTAGCCCTATATAAAATAATAATAATAACACTTGAAAATAATAATAATAATAATAATAATAATAATAATAACAACAACAACAACAACACTAATGGTAAAATAGTTGTAATAATAATAATGGAATAATAATAATAATAATAATAATAATAATAATAATAATAACAACAACAACAACAACAGCAATTTTGAAATAGTAATAATAATAATAATAATAATAATCACATATTAATAATAATAGTAATAATAGAAATAATAAGAGTAATAATGATAAAATCAAAATAAAATTACAATAGGGCTTCGGCCCTCAACATAAATAATAATAAAAACATTAATAATAAAAATAACAATAATACATATTAATAATAGAAATATTAATAGTAGTAGTAGTAGTAGTATTTATATTCAAATAAATGAAATAAACTAAATTAAGGCTTGTAAAAATAGGGAAAAGGGTTGAGAGGGTCTAAGGTTCAACCTTAGACTAGCGAGGATAGGCGGCACCAGCGGTGGTGCACGGCGGCGGCGTCGGTGGCTAGAAAAAGGGAAGAAAAGGGAAAAAGTTGGATGCTGGGAAAAGAATAAGTAGAATGGAGGTGGGAGTTGGGCTATTTATGGTTGTATAGAAGGAGAGGGACACAATGAGGGTGGCGACACAACTAAAGGTGGCGGCGCACGGCGGCGGTGGTAGTGGCCGAATGGGGAAGAAGGAGATAAAGAGAGGAGGAGAGGGAGGGAGAAGAAAAGAAAGGTAGGGGAAGGTAGAGGAGGGTCTTCAAAAGAGAATGGGAGGTGAAAGAAGCGGCGACAGCAGCGGAAGTAATGGCTAAGGGTGGTTCGAAGGGTGGCGGAGGTTAAAGAGAGGGTTGATCGGGAAGGCTACTTCGCATAGTTGAGGTGGCTTGTGTAGGAAGAATCGAGGGATGAGGGAGATCTATTTGGGTAGAGGACAATGCAGGGAAGACTTAGGTAGGCGGAGTGGGTGGTGTGGTTGGCCGACGGCGGCGAGGCTGGCATCTGAAAGGGCGGCAACGCACAAGGGAGGTTTCTGGGTAGGAGATCAAAAACTCAATACAGGGCAGTGTAAGGGGGTATTTGTAGAGAAAAGAAGATAGGGTAGGGTTCTGTGGGTCGACTAGTGGGTAAGGTAGGTAAGGTTCCAATCACCGGCGGTAATGGTTGACCTATGGGAGTCAGTTTCGAGTAGCAGAATGCGCAGGGAAAAAGGGAGGGGATCGCACGAGAAGGGGGAGATTTAGTTGGGTCAAAAGGGATGGCGAGTCAAGGGGAAGAGAGAGGAAGGAAAACGACCAGTCAAAACGGCCGTAACCGGCGAAGAAAAACCAGGGCGGGGCGTCGAAGTTGCAGGCTGACAGCGGGGCTGGGGAAGAAGGAAGAAGAAGATGGGAGGTTGGACCGGGCGGCCGGGAAAAGAAAAGAAAGAAAAAAATGAATCGGGCCGGGTCGGGCGGTGCGGTGCGGCTTAAAATTTTTTTAACAAAACGTGGAGTTTCGGGAAAATAAGGGAGGAGGAGCGGTGTTTCGGAGTCGGGCCGAAGAAAAGAAAGAAACAAGCCGTGGGAGAGGAAAGAAAAAGGAGAGGGGTCTGGGTCGCGGGACAAGCCCAATTTAGGGGAGGGGAAAAAGAAAAAGAAAATGAGAAGAAAGAAAAAGGAAGAACGAAAAGGAAAAAAGGAAAAATAATGGGTTAGGTTAATTAAATTAATTGGGATATTTGGGATATTTAAAAATAATAATATTTAAATAAAATAATATTTAAATCCCTTTTTAGGCTAATTTAGGATTTTTAAAATATTTTCCATAAATTCCTTTTTTAATTAGCAAAATACCCTAAATTTCTCCAATTAAATTAAAATTCCTATTAATTTGAAAATATTTTCTCCTTCTTATTTTAAATAAAATAATTAATTTAATTAATTTCCAAAATAAATTCCTTAATTAGCTAAAATACCCAAATTTCTCCTAATTAAAATACTTATAAATATCTTCTTAAATTGCCCTAATTAATTTCCTTTTATTTTAATAAAAATAATTTTTTTAATTAATTTTTTTAATAAAATCTTATTTAATTAAAAATTTTAAAATTAGAATTTTTGGGACATTTCACTTGCTGCTCATGGAAATGAATTGAAAAAGAATTTCGTCGAAGCATTATAGTGTAGTGTAATAATAATATTGGATTGTCTTGTTTTTCCGTGAGAAAGCTTGAGTTGTAGACTTGTTACTAGATATTGGTCGTAAAGATTACCTGCACACGAATTTGCATATGCCATGTAATATCATTGTGAATTGGCATCTATAAACTACCTAGCTGAAGTAAGAGAGTCGGTTGAGTGTTTGCTTGGAGAGTTTGTCGTTTTGTTACAATTTCACATTTAGGAATTGAGGGTTTTTTTATTTCTAATAATTATGCATTATATATTTTATTTATCGTATGTCTATAAATATCTCTCCACAATTAATTTATTAAGTCACGTGTTGATGCTTTCGTACCAAATATTTTTTTTTCCTCCATTTTTTCACCAAACAAGTTAAGCTTTATAAAACGTTGCATTTTTTTACCTCAAATATTTGAATATGACAATTGTCATACCTCCCCTTGATTTCTTTATGACTTTTTAAGGAATCATTGAGTATAATTTTTGTTTCCTGATTTTTAGGTTAGAAATATCATTTTCATCTTAAAATGTGTTTGATTACAATTGAGTCAAGTTTAAGATTCTAGTTTGCTTTGTAAAAGAAAATAACTTTTAGGAATCAATAAAAGATAGATTGTAGTATTTCAGGTTAAAAGTAACAAACAAGTTATATTCACCAACCCACCACCCTCGTCATCCCACTTAGGAGTCATCTTCAATCAAAAATTAAAACAAACAAAGTTTAAAATTTATATTTTTATCTTTTTATAAAAATAGTTGTATTTATTAAAAGAAATTTGAAAAATATTATATATGGGTGGGATCAGATTTTGGCAAAAAAAAATTCTTACAAACCGAAGATCAAACTAGCACTTCTAGCAGCGATGACCATGATAGCGGTACTAAAGGTGAAGATGTTGGTCGTGGACCTTGTGATGAAAGTGTTGATGGTAGTGGTAGTAATTATGGTAGTCAGCGGAGGGATAACAAAGCTAGGGATGTTCAAGAAACAGTCCAAACCTAAAATTCGATATGAGATGAGCTAAAGCTAGTTTGATTGGTTCAGTCTTCATTCCTTAAATAAAAACAAGGGCTCAAGCCTGACAAAATCAGATAATAAATAATTTCTTCTAACAATACAGTTTAGCTTATTCGATAATTAGATTTTTTTTCCATTCCAATCTTGAGTCAATTTGATTTAGACCAATAAATATCACTACCGACAACCACCATATCAACCACTAAGACCACCACCGGCAAGTCACCCATCGCCGCCGCCACCAACAAGTCCATCACCTCTACCACTCCTGTTACATTTTTATTTTGATAGTTAGTAATTTTATTAGAGCAGAAAATAAAGGTTTATCACATGCATCATTCATTGGAACCTCCTTACCTTTTCAAAATGGGTAAGGAAGAATTCAATTCTTATATCATGATACGAAACCACCTTATAAGTGCACCCAATGTCATCTCTTTTGTAATTTATAAAGTTTTCTTAGTATATCGGATTATTTTAATAATTTTATAAAATTTATTTGGGTACGTGTGGTTATTTTGTATGATTTAAAATTTTTATACACAAAAACAGACTCACTTTTGTAATTTTATAATTTTTATTTCTAGTCACGTGATTATTTTTGTAAACTTTATAATTTTTTATTATAAACATATTTAGAAAATATGAGAAACACGTGATAAATTTATAATTTTTTTTTATAAATGCATAGTATTTCTTTATAATTATATAACTCTCACTGTGTATATTATGTCATGAATCTCGAAGTTTTATCATGATGAACAGGCGTGCATTATAAAATTGGAAGTTATAAATCTAAAAGACTAATGCTCTATATCTATGAATTTCTTTGGATGAATTTAATCACTATAAAAGATGAATATATATATATATATATATATATATATATATATATATATATATATATATTATATGTCATAAACATCTATGTTTTATATATGAAAACTACAAGTTTTCCAAAAATAAAGTTGGTGGACCAACTTCGGTGAAATTCCAAAAAGTTTCTACAATTTTGATTTTAGTATTATCAAATTTGAGTTATATTACGAGTATAATAATATTATGAAAAATGTTAACAATTGCATGAATGAACCCAAACATAAATAAATTATATAAATAAATAAAAACGTATGTAATAAACATATAAGTTTTATGAAACGAAACTAGATATTTGTTGTAATGAACTTAATTAATTTATGCAATAAACCTCACCTGAAAGAGTAAATATCTTTGTACATGAATACAGATGATTATCTTTATACAATGAATCTAAATATTTTATGAAATGAACCTAAAAATCTTATATAATTAACATAAATATTTTATTTGATGAAGCTCCATATAAACATGTTCATCAAATAATGAACATATATATTTTATATTTTCATCAAAAATATATATCAATATAAATATATATTCATAGAGAATAAAATGAAGAATATCTTGATATAATTTTTCAATTTTTCTAATAGCCCAATTAAAGATAATTTATTTTCTATTATTAAAGGGAAACCACATGTAATGGAAACAAATGAAAGAAGATTATCTCCCATATTTTTGTGCAGTCAAAATAAATATAAATTTATAGAATTAAAAAAAATTACCCGGCGCATCACAGTAAAATTTATATGATTACAAATGATATAAATTGAGAAGAGGAATTGCCCCCGTTATCATTAGCCATCCCAATAATACTTAATGTTATTTCTATTATTACTACTGCTCCTACTAATACTAATGCTGTTGTTGTTAACAATAATAATATTGTTGTTGCTGCTGCTGCTTAAATAAAACACATTCTAGATATTGAAGAATAGTTTTCAAAAACAACTGTACTTAATTTTTTTGATAAGTAATAAACTGACACGACGGACCCTAAATAGTACACAAAATTAGAGAGAATATTTTAATAAGAAAGCCGGTACAAGTTTCTCTTTAAAACCAATACCCAATATATAAATGCATCTATGTGCAAGATGACTACTCGAATCACACTAGCGAGAAGAGCATAGAACAGATACATCGTTTATTTTATCACATACGTAGAATTGGTTATAGTCTCAGTCCTAGTAGAAAGATAATCCAAACAAATACATAAACTCAACCAGATGGCCATCAGATCTCAAATTCTGGCTATTAAACAATCAATTAGAATATGAAGACAACACTGTCATGAACCCTAGATTTTTGGTTCTGGGCCACGCATTCAGAAATCCACATCAGGTTCCTGATCTCCTGCTCCTTCAACCTCATGTAGGCAAAGAAAACTCCATAATGGAACTGCAGTATGAGATAGGTGGAGGATGTAAGTCTTCACAATCCACGATGAAGATGCAAGATATTTGAAGGCATGCATTAATTCTGATCATACCTGTTGCTCAAACGATAAGCAAAGCCTCTTGACTTCCTCTTCATAAAATGCTTTGTCCAGCATCTGGCTCTCACCATAGGACAATTTCGAAAATAAAGACTGGTATGGAGGGTATTTCTCCATCACACCACGGACCTACACAGAAACTCAGTTGGAAAAAGTAGTTCTGTGCGCGATTTTGGCAGAAGAGTTACGACCAACGATCACTAGTAACAAGCAGCACATGAACTAAAATGTAGACATTCAAGATTGACAAGTCTACTCGTTCAGAAAACCTCGGCAAAATAAACATGATAAGCCAAGCACTCAATGGAGCATGCCAGTTTGGGGAACCAATGGTTGCACTTCATAACAAGGGGTTCTCATGACATTCAGTTAATGCCAGTAAAATTTAACATGACAATATAACAAGTTACAGAACATACCTGATCTAAATCCTCACATACAGCAAGCTCCTCGTGACCATAAGGATACCTGTAATGCACCAAGCATCTCAGAGAAATGATATACATAATATTTGACAGTTCAGGAGATAAAGTTTAGGCAATACATACAGGAGACCAAAATTTGAGTACAACTTCTTACGATCTTCCCTGGTAAGCTCTGTTCCAATGCTGCACAATGTGGAGCACTTCAATAACTAGGACCAACCATATCTAGCTAGTTACTAAAGTACTTCCTCCGTTTCTAAAAAAAAAGGCTTTAAGGAAACAACAAATAAGCCACGAATATTATAATTACAACCTTTATTAAAAAATAACATAGCATTTAATGTATAGAAAAAGAAAGAGAAAAAGTAAGGCTAAAAATAGAAAATTAATCATTAACTTCTTTAAAATAACTTTCTTTTTTAAATAAAATTTCTCATCTAAAAGGACTTCTTTTTAGAAACTAAGGGAGTACAGGATAACGAATATCACTAAAAAATTATCATTCAGAGGTAATCCTACCTGTTGATTGTGATATTGACAGCTCTTCTGTCTGCCTCAAAAGAAAGGAGATCACACATGATCTCTTCAGTTGCCCCACCCAATTTCTGTGATGCAAAATTCAAATGAGATCAAGAAACCAAATACTGGAGCACAATAAAAAAGCAGAGAGGTATATCCTGGAAGCACATCTGATATTTTACCTTACAAAACCTATAGAAATCCTCGAGATATGCTTTGTACAGTGTATTCCTCATAATTTCAATGTTCATGTCGTCCAAATCCTGCAAACATAAAGGAAACAAAAGATTAGGCAAATAGAGTTTGAAGAGAATAAATCACCTTCTGTTTCTACAAGAATCATGGTGCAAAGTGACCAAGCAGCTAAAAGGAAAAACATTTTTCCCATTCTAAAACCTAATTAGAGAGTGCTTTAGTATTTGGCTCCTCTGAACCTAATAATATGATGGCAATCTGAAGTACCTCAGATGTGATACACTCAGAAAAGTATGGAGCCAATGGTGTGTCCACAAGCACCAATCTGTATAGCTCGCGCATGTTCTGTGCCACTGCAAGTGTAGCAATACTTACAGGGTACAAAAAAACAAAGTTACACTCCAATAAAAGCATAATAACAAAAGCCCCTAACAGAGATACTACCTGTCAAACATGCCCAATGGATGACATTTCTCCAATAATTCTTGAACATCCCTCTCATGCAGTGTTCCGGTTACAATCAGGACAACATTATCAATCATGTGCCCGTATCTAAGAAAACCAAAAAGAGATACATGTGAGCCATGTATAGGCAGCTTATCACAATTTCTAAAAAGGGATGTGATCTGTCAGAAATCACAATTTTAACCACATCTCCACACTGATTTCACAGGCTAGATGAGTCAAGCAATTAGTATCAACTCTTTACCATAGACAGTCCACCTCCAAAAGTAACAAGAGGTAAATTTTAGAAGGAATATAGTAAGCACATACAACATATATATTGTGTTAAACACAAAAGGATGCTCTTAATTTGTCGTATAGATAGGGAAGGAAAACTTACGTGCAATATTCTAAGAAAGTTGACAATGGTTCTGTGGCCTGGCACAGCATGTGCTTGTATTCATCAACCAGTTTTAGAGTGCACTTCTCCACTAGCGTAGTTGTATGCAACGGAGAAGGCTCTGCAACCGGATAATATAAGCAGATAAGCATACATTAATTAGAGATGTTATATGCAGAAAGCTGCCTATTGGGAGGATATTCCAGAGGAAGACAAGAACAAGGTCATAAAATTCATAATTCCACCCAGATAGGCACACAACCAGTGGCGGAGGTAGGTGGTTTTCATTGTGACCCGGGACACCATGAAAAACAGGTTAAATGTATATTTATAGATATAATTACTAATTAGTACTAGATTTTCTTGACACAGCCCCGCGCCGGGGGGGGGCATTCTTCTTTGGAAGAAGTCACGGGATCAAGCCTAGTACTGTGCATGTTTTCTCAAATTTTAGCTACATATATACTTAAAAATAGACATCCCCATATTTCAATCTCAAGACGTCCAAGTATGCCTCCTTAAATTCTTTACATACTTCTTCAACTTTTAGCTATGAATATATATACTAAAATTGTATGAATGATGTTTTTGTGAGATGTTTATATAAAATGATATAATTTTTTAGCTCATGCATTGAATTTATTTTTAAGTCTATTAATTATGGCTAATAAAATATATAAAATTATTATTATTATATGGGGACATCATGGACTTGAAAATATGGCTCTGCCACTGCATACAACCCTTCCATGCAACAACGTGCATCATTCAGGTGGACTGTGATTGGTAATTGAAGCTATAAGAGGAGAATAAACATCAAGGATCTGAGGTAACACCGGATGTCAAGACAAGTAAATTGAGAGAAATAGCAGATAGCCCAACCAATACAGGGTTCTTGAAAAAGGACTGTGATTGGTAATTGAAGCTATAAAAGGAGAATAAACATCAAGGATCTGAGGTAACACCGGATGTCAAGACAAGTAAATTGAGAAAAATAGCAGATAGCCCAACCAAAACAGGGTTCTTGAAAAAGGAGGATATTTGGTGTAAACAGGCACTGTAGACTCCACACCTTCTATGCCAGAAAAGCTTTCCCTCATACTTTTCAAACTTCCAACAGACTTCTCCAATGTTTCCAACCAATTCAGCTACTATCCCTCTAAATTCCTTCTGTATAGTCTATTCTCAAACGAACCTCAGCATGTTCTAGTCTAGCCATGGTTTATTCTTCCCTGATCAAGTTAGAATAAGCAATTTGAATATCCCACTTGACAAAATGCACTCCCTAATAGGAATAAGTTCTAAGAGTAATCACAATCCACAAATCGGCATCAGAACCACATCCTCACAGTTCCTGGCTTCCTAAGCACTAAAAGACTTCAAGATATCTGAATTTGTAAAGGAACAATATATAGTAGCAGAGCAATTTGTTAGCGATGCAGTCTAATTTCATAGTTCAGTCTATTCTTCCTTCTACACATAAACAAAAGCACACGTATAATTCGAACTCCTTTCCTTCCAGCACACGGTTAAGTAACAAATAGTAATCCGTAACAGGAGCCAATAACATAAAACTAGAATGGTAAAGGTAATAACACATGACGTAGCCACCACCCTACAACCCGCGGAGGAGAGTGTATGCGGGGGATCTGAAGCTTGTAGCCCGCACCCCTCAAACTTAGACTAACACCTCTTTGGTAGACAAATTTAGACCAAAATATCTCAAAGCTCGATCCATAAATTTCCCAGCTGTCTCATAACAACTTCAAGACAGAAAAGAAACAGATAGAAAGGGGCGAAAGTGGAAACAATTCGTTAATTGAGACACTGTTATTTCGCAATTCAAAACACCGAGCTTCCTTACCAACCCAAAAAATTATGATTCGACGTAACAACGGCAACAGAATCGAAAATAAATTAAATTAGACTCCTAATTATCAACAACTTACCATTCTGAAGATAAGGACCAAACTCAGTAGCCGAAAGATGCATCTTGATATCATCCAAGGTTTCACACTGACACAAATTATTGTAATCAGCAGCGGTCAGCAATCCAGATCGATAACCTCTAACAATTGCTTCCAAATAACCACCATGGACGTTGAAAGTAAGCGCTTCGAATCCGTACATTTTCGGTCGAAGCTTAAAACCTAATTAATGAATCGACCGACAGAACTGATATAGGTGAGGAGAATTTTGATTAAATTTAATTGGAGGAGACAAGTTGAGGATGGGGGTGATGGAAGGAACAAAAGGAGGAGAGTTATAATAGAGGGCTTCTCGTGCGAGGCCAGGTGAATTTTTAACAGTTTTGCCTTTGTCTAGATTTGGCTGTGGCTGATCTGATTGACTGACGACACATGCATCTGACGCGCGAGGGCGATCGAAATATATCCCGGCAGGGATGACTGATGATGAGAACCAATTGTGCTTGGGTCGGATCCAAAATAATTTATTTGTATGAATCCAAATCAAAGGTCGTTCTATCTTGCATGGATACATAAAATACCCTAGTTTAGGGAAAGTATTATTAAGGTTGTTAATGAAAAATAGTACTTATTTAAATTCTAAATCCAAATTCAAATTTAAATTTTATTAAAAATATACATATTAGTGCACTAATTTTTTTTAATAAAAATTAAGTAATATAAACTAATAATAATACAAAATAAAAATTGTGGCAAATAAAAGTGTAAATATTTTTTTATTATAATAACAATAATAATGATGATTATAATATAAATAATGCTAATATTAAATTTATTATATTTTTATGACATGATTTTCTTTTATAGTGTATTATTATTTATTTTTGTTGCTTAATTATTTATAAAAAAATAAAATTAGTACACTAGTGTGTATTTTTTTAGGAAATTTTGAATTTTTTTTAGGTTTATAATTTAGATATATAGCATTAATGGTTGTTAGTAAACTTCATCGAGGCAAATACTCCTACTTAAACTTGAATCGTTTATCAAATGAGTCGAGCCGATTTATATTTAGATAATCAAATCAAATCAAGTCGACTAGTATTAAAAATAAGTTGATTTATTTTAACTTGTTTCATTATAAATTCAATTATTGAACTAATTTATCTTTGAAATTTTTATTTTTTTGTTGAACTTAAGATTATAAATAGGTGACTCATATTTTTATCTCCATCATAATCGACTAATTTATATATAACACAAGGATTAGTTTCAAACTAATTATTCTAAATGGATGTATAATCACTACTTATATATCATCTAGTAGTTAACAAATATCTCAATGAGTCTCAAATGAGCTTTTAAATTATCATCAATGGAACTTCTAAACAATCATTTAAATAAGTCAGTTTGTGAACAAACGAGTTTAACCTACCTAAGTTTAAGCTTTTATCGTTTCATAAATGAGCCTAAAAATCAAGCTTAAGCTTGGTTTGTTTAGCTAAATAAACTAATCAAATCAATCTTAATCAAGTAGGTTTGTAAGCAGGTTTGGCTCATTTACAATCCCATGTATTATACACAACATCAAAATTAACAATTTATTTTATTCTTGATATTAATTATTATTACTAGTGTTATCATCATCATTATTATTATTATTATTATCAAATTTAACACTTTATTACTACTACTACTACTATAATTATGGGCTATATTTTTATGTTTGCACATGATAACTAATTACTCCAGGTTGTCTTTACATGACTACATGATTTTTTTGTTAGTGATCGAGGGAGGAAGAACTTAATAAGAACATAGTTGTTTTACTAATGTGAATGAATGACCAACTCCCTAATACTCTAAAAGTGCAAGCCATCCCTTCTTTCTTCTTGAACAGCTCAAAATAATAGTACCACAAAGAAGTTAAAAAGGCAAATGCAATGTATAATTTGGTTGTCAAAGGACCAAAGCCACTAGCAAGAGAAAATTCAATTGAATTACAATCACTTTTATTGGAGTTCAAGGAGATATTGCTCAAGGAGGTCCCCAGGTTACTACCTCTAATGAGGGGCATAAAACACAAGATTGATTTAACCCCTACAGGCAGTCTGCCAAATGTGTCATGATAGTTATGGATTATGATTTATGTCAATCACATGGAACTTTAACATTAATATTTAGTGTGATTATGTGATGATATTTTCATTTAGTCAACTTATTCTTATTTACTACTCTTTATCATTTTTTATAGGTATTTGAAGAAACTAGGATCAAAAGGAGCTAAAACAAAATATCTAGAATAAAAATGAAGCAAAAATGAGTGCTCAAAGTATGAAAAGGTGGATATACACACAAATACAACCATGATTCAATCTTAATTTGAAAATGTGTTAAGCATAAAAGATGTAGATAGTTTTTGTTATATTTCCAACACATCAAAATTTAGCTCAATCTGAAGTCAAACAAAGAAGTTAGGGTTCAAATATGTAACATGGTTGAAGATGATGCTACCGACACTAAAGGGTCGTGTTGATACACAGTGAGAAGACCATCAGCACCCATCAACACAAGGTGCCCGTGTTGACTGACATGCCCTGTGTCCATGAGTGATTATGTATTAATAGGGTTATTTTTGCTCAATTTAAGTGGACAATGGACTAGATGTAAAAGACGTTGATTATGGAGCACGAAAGAGAGATCTGGGATTCTTTGTTTGGCATCAATCGATCTAATCCTACCCCCAATTCATCCACGATCTCCTATTTTTTTATCTTAATTTTTTATTCCCATTTAGATGGATTGAACGGTGATTTTCTCATCTTGGATAAAGAGGCTATTATATTTTATCTTTAGATTTTTTTTAATTGATATAATTCTCTATGTTTAAGATGTTAAGATTAATGAAAGCTATGATTAGCTAATTAATTTATGTCGAGGTGAAGGGAAATCCCCTAATCTGAATGTGTTGAGAATCTAAACCCTACCTAATCTAATTCTTTGCCATATGTGTTGTTATAATGTTTTAATTGATATAATAGATAAATTAATCACTTTCCTATTATTATTTAGAGAAACCTAACAACATTTGAGAGATGAGCTACAGTGGGCTCCATTAGCATGACTAGAGATCAAACCACAAGGTTAAGAGATATTGGTTTGGCCTCAACAACTAAAAAAGGGAATAAGGATGCTTGATAATGCATTGCCTATTTTTGCATTCATACTAGAGATAGATAAGTCTCAATAGACAATAGGGTGCAGTGGCTCAAGAGAGCATTACACTACATACTTTTGATAACATTCACAACTGTGTTTTTGTTTGGGATTTTGGGTTAGTATTTGATTACATTGGGGTTAAGGGGATTGGAACCTTAGCACTTTCTCTAACTATACTTCACTTGTTCTTATATTATCATTAGGTTTTTTTTTGCATATTTTCTTTTTATTAATAGTTAGACATCATATTCCCCCTATTATTAGTCTAGACATAAGAGATCTTTTTACCATCCTTCTCCTCACTCCCTAGTCCTTGTGAGATCGACCTTACATGCTACTCCAACACTATGCACTTGTGGTTAGAATTCATAATTTCACAATACCCATTTAGTCTTACTAAATTAAAAGTTTGTGAAAGAAAGTTGAGGAATCACTTTGCAAAAAGACAAGCTTGATATAACCTAAGCTGATGTGCATTCCCTACACATTAACAAGCAATAAAGATGGCAGTAGGAAAATGTGTACAAATAATCACACCATCAATAAGATCAAAATATAGTACCAATTTCCAATTTTGAGGTTGGATGATATGTTACATCGGTTGGAAAGCTTGAAGGTGCTCTTAAGCACTAAATTTAAGAACGGCTACCACCAAATTCGCATAATGTGTGATGATGAATAAAAGACAACAACAAGGAATGTATTTATCATTAGATTATATATCATTTGGGTTATCAAATGCTCTAAGTAATTTCATTCAACTAATAAATTACATAATGAAGTTGTTCCTTAGAAGTTTATGGGTGGTTTTTTTTTATGGCAATCATATTTACAATCAATTAAAGTAAGAATACTTGATGCACATCAATTAAGTTTTTCAAGCCACTTTGTGATAACAATATGTCAATCTTAAGAAGTATAATTTCTTAGGGTACATTAATAGTGAAGAAGGAATAGATGTTGATGAAGAGAACATTAGAGTTGTTCATGTTTGGCTTATGCCAAGGATAATTGGAGAAGTGAGAAGCTCCCATCGACTTATAACTTTCTGCTAAAGTTTCATCTAAAATTTTAATAGCAATGTTGCTCCAATCACTTATCATTTAAAGAAAGAAAACTTTCAATTGAGGGAATAAGATAAGAGAGTTTTAATTGTATCAAATAGAAGTTAGGTATTAATCTATTTTTAGCCCCACCAAACTTTTAGCAATTAATTAAAGTTGAATGTGATGCAAATGGTATAGGAATCATAATCATTCTTATGTAATATGGTAGGCTAGTATCATTATGCAATAATATAATAAGTGTTTTATATATGAGTGAGAGCTTTATGTTGTGGTGCAGGCATTATATCATTGAAAATTCTACTTGATCCATGAAGAGTTTGTTATATTATTTGATAATGAATCACTAGAGTACTTAAGGGATCAAAGACATCTGAAGAAAATGTGTGCAATGTCGACATATTTTCTAAAGAAGTTTACTGTAACACCCCAAAATTCACTACTTTTTTTTTTAGTGAAAGAAATTACAATAGAAATATTTAAATTAAAACCCCATGAATTCTGGGGATGTTACCGCCACACTTAGTACCAAACCAGTTCTCTCTGACCATTCTAGTATCAAGTGCTAAGGCTAAAAAGATTATTTTCACACTTAAACTGAGAGTTCATAAAATGCATTAAAAATATTAACATAGAAATCAAAGTACGCATACAAGTTACAATAAATAACAAGATAGAAATCAGAGTGCAAAATCAAAACTCCTCATAGAGAATAATTTTACAATCGATAAAGGATTTATTTGAAATACTCAATACAAGATAATAAATCGTAAAAGGGTAAATACGATACACAAGTAATACCGAGGGAATAAGTTACATAAAGATTAAATATGATCACGACACTCTTGGACTCTGAGCCAACCACAAGCTCAACTCTCAACCTCACCGGATGTCTCGCCCACTTGCACAAAGTCAAAAAGGGCCTTCTTCTCGTGGGAATGAGCAGCACCCATGAAAATGGTGATCAGTATGCTACGTACTGAGTAAGGTAACAGAGCACTAAGGCCCACACATAAGCACATAAATTATGCAGAAGAATAGAAGAGCACAATCATAAATGCATAAGATCAACCAGGTAAAAGTACAAAGGCCCATAAATAATCCAAATTAATTACTTATTTAATCTCTGATCAGAAGTCGATTCACACCATACTTTTTATCAAATCCACGTGAGTATAGGAACCCCGCTATTTTAGCCGGTGAACCAGAAACACACAAGGCATATAACTCCTAACCACTATTATAGTCGGTGGATCGGTCTCCAGGATACTATAGTACTTGGTCACTATTATTCGCCGGTGGACCGGTCTGGCCCTTGCTCGCATGGTGTTCTGCTGTAAGTAATTAGTGTATTTCCCATGTCTTGGCACAAATATGTTCAGTTTTATTAAGCACGGAATCCCCCACTATTATAGCCAGTGGACCGAAAACACACAGGTACAAAGCCAGACCACTATTATTACCCGTAGACCGGTTACACATAGGGCATCATGTCCTAACCACTATTATTCGCTGGTGGATCGGTCTAGGCCCGACTCAACAATCTTTCACTTTACATGATTAATGTCTTAAGTATCTTATTCAAAAGCTTTCACCACGGACATACACGAATCATTCTCTTTATACTTCACACATCACAAATCATAAAATTCCACCATCATAATTACACTTTAATCACCAAATACACATGATAACACAAAAATTCTAAGCAACCACAACAAATCCTAATTGTCCACACAAACCCTAGTTCGGTCTCCTACAGATCCTTATATAACTCCACATACTATTTTTCATCCAAAATGTTCAAACACCCAAATAACACTTACATTACCTTCCTTATATCCCAAATCAACCTTTCATACGTAAATTTCACTCCCATGTAAACTTTACACATCTCATGCAACCTTTCAAACTTTTCATGCAAACCCTAATACCACCATACAACCATTAATACCACCATGCAACCATTAATACCACTATGCAAACCCTAATACCACTATACAACCATTAATACCACCCTACAACCATTAATACCACCATGCAAACCCTAATACTACCATGCAACATTAACTCCATGCAAAGCCCAACGCCATGCAAACCCTAATACCATACATCCCACAATTCCATGCAAAACCCTAAACCATGCAACATTAACTCCGCCAATGCCATGCAAACCCTAATACCATGCATCCCACAACTCCATGTAAAACCCTACACCACATTGTTACACTCCCCATCATTATTTTACAACCCTATCATGCATGTCTTAAGGCCACATCATACCATAATAATAACACACTTATACACATAATTCTCATGCCACAATTTATTCACATCAACATACTTCAACTCCATATCATGCTGCATTCATAACAATTATACAATGTACACATGAAATACACTATAATTCATATCGCATGGCATGCATAGCATAAAATCACATATTACACATTTGGCCCCCTTACCTAAAACGACATCGGTCTTGGAGCACGCTCCTACGCCTCCTTAGGGATTTAACTGATTTCACCTATTATGAGGAAAAAGCTAAAATTAGACTCCCTCCTATCAAAAATACTATTAATCACTAACTTATTATAAGACTAGTTTTTTAAATAAATAATAATATATTAATAAAATAACATTAACTAATTACTAACTTTGCTAAAAATATAGAAATAATAGAAATATTATAAAAGTTGATAATATAAGGTTGAAAACTTTACCCTAATAATAATACTAAAATAATAATAGTAAAGATACTAAAAATAATATCAATGATAATATAAATAATAATAATAATAATAATAATAATAATAATAATAATAATAGTAACAATAATAATAACAAGGACATTATTCAAAATAAAGTGAAATAAGGGCTTCGGCCCCTTTACTAAAATAATAATATTATTATTATTACTAAAATAAATAACCAAATTTAGTAAAAATAATAATGATGAAATAATAATAATAATAATAATAATGATAAAAAACCATAATAATATTACAAAATAATAATAACCATAATGGTAATAATAGTAAAGATAATGATCAAAGATAAAAAGAAGTAGAGTTCCACCCTACATTGAATAATAATAACTTAGTAAATAATAATAATAACACTAATAAGAATAAATACTAATGATAATAAAAATACTATTAACCCTAATAATAATAAGACATGATATTTATAATACTATTAATAAAATTTAAAATAAGAACAATTGGGTTTCAGCAGCAGCAGTAGTAGTAGTACTAATATTAATATTAATATTAATATTAATATTAACCGCCTAACAATAATAATAATAATAGTAACACAAAGGGTAAAGTAGTTGTAATATTAATACTGGAATAATAATAATAGTAATTTGAAATAGTAATAATAATAATAATAATAATAATAATAACACCATATTAATATTTATAATAAAGATAATAACAACAACAATAATAATACTAATAATAATAATAATAAAATCGAATTAAAAATATAATAGGGCTTCGGCCCTCAACAAAATAATAATAGAAACATTAATAATAATAATAATAATAATAATAATACATATTAATAATGGAAATAATAATAATAATAATAATAATAATAATAATAGGATTTATATTAGAATAAATAAAATAAAATAATTTAAGGCTTGTAAAAATAGAAAAAAGGGTTAAGAGGGTCTAAGGTTCAACCTTAGGCTAGTGGTGATGGGCGGCACCGGTGGTTGTGCACGGAGGCGGCGACGGTGTCTGGAAAAAGGGAAAAAAGGGTAAAAGTTGAGTGCGGGGAAAAAAATAGGGAGAATGGAGGTGGAAGTTGGGGTGTTTAAGACTGCCTAGAGGGAGAGGAGTTGAATGAGGGTGGCGGCACAACCAAAGGTGGCAGCGCACGACGGCGATGACAGAAAATGGTTTGGTTAAGAAGGGAAATTCACACGGTCAGGGTGGCTTGTGCAGGAAGAATCAAAGGGTACGGGTGGCCTAGTTAGTTAGAGGGCGGTGCAGGGAAGGCGTAGGTGGCTAGAATGGGCGGTGGCGTCGGCCGGAGGCAACGGAAGTGGCATCTAAAAGGGCGGTGGCACAAAGGAAGGTATTTTCTGAACTTAAACCAAAAACTCAACTCAATGCTGCTATGGGGTGTATTTATAAGCTTGAAAGGAAGTTAGGGTCGAAGGGAAAGTGGGGGAGTGGTAGGCAGGAGTAGGCACCAGCCGACGAGGACAGCTAGCGCATTTTCCTGATCGTGTCTGCAAGTGGCCAAGGGAGAGGGAGTCGTGCGCGGAAATGGGAGACGTCGATAGCAGGTGCGAAGGTTGGGGGAGAAGAAGAAGGGGGTGCGGGAACCGGTCGGCCCAGGAAAATAAAACAAAGAAAAAGAATAATCCGGGTCGATCGGCACGGTGGGGGAAAGACTTAATTTAAGCGCGACATTTAAGGGAAAAAATAGGTAAAATGAGGTGCTGGAGGAAAAGGAGGAGGGTAGCCGCGCAGGCTGGGTTGCGCCGAAGAAGAAAGGGAGAAAAGGAAGAAGAATTGGGTAATTACTAGCCTAGGTCGGGGAGGAAAAGAAAAAGAAGAAGAAAGAAAAAGGAAGAAAGAAAAGGAAAAAAAAAAGAAAAAGGAAAAGATGAAAATAATGTTTTAGGTTAATTAAATTAATTGGGATATTTAGAATATTTAAAAATAATCATATTTAAATAAAATAATTTTTAAATCCATTTTTAAGCTAATTGAGGGTTTTTGTAAGATTTTCCATAAAATCCATTTTAATTAGCAAAATACCCTAATTTTCTCCAATTAAATTATTTATAAAATCATTATTAATTTGAAACTATTTTCTATTTCTTATTTTAAATAAAATAATTCATTTAATTAATTTCTAAAATAAAATCCTTAATTAGCTAAAATACTCAAATTTCACCTAATTAAAATATTTATAAATTTCTTCTTGATTTGCCCTAATTAATTTTCTTTTAGTTTAATTAAAAAAATTATTTAATTAATTTTTTTCTAATAAAATATTATTTAATAATAATTAATAAAATTAGAATTTTCGGGACATTTCATTTACATTCAACTAATTTATCATGTACATACATGATTTGTTCATAAGTATGAATTATGAGTGTCAAACCACGTTGCTGATTCATTGAACAAAAAAGTTATTTCACTTGCACTACTTAAGGGAGAAGTAGTTTAACTTGACAAATAGAAATAGGTGTACGAAGAAGTTGGATATTTAAAGAGCATTTATTGAAAATGCTCAACAAGACACATATAAGTGATATCCAAATGTTAGATACATATTTGTTAAAGGGTAATCAGTTATATGATAAATGATCTCATTGAAGAAAAGGATTAACCAAGATCTATATAGAGTAGGTCTTACTAGATATTTTAGTTATGAAAAGACTATAGTAAACATTGAATAGAGATATTATTAGTCTTAATAAAAAGAAGGATGTAGGTAAAATTATGTAGGTATGTCATTGTAACACCCCCAAATTTACTACTGAAAAATTTCGTTTAAGACAAAGATTTTAGCGGAAGCGAAAGAATTAAAAACCATAAACTTGGGGGTATTACCGCCACACTTAGTACCAGACCGGTTTGCTCCTACCGTTCCGATACTAAGTGCTAAGGCTAAACCAAACCATCATCAAGTAAGAGTCATCAAAACATAGGTCCATAGCTAACATAGACCATTCACGAAAACTACGAATCAACAACAGTTAAAATATCGTTTAGGAATACAACCTCGAGTACGGTTTCAAAACAATAAGCGTAGTACAAAATATAGTCAAATAAAACAGATCCCAAGGGACCCATATCCGGACCGCCTACATCACTCAAGCCAAGCCTTCCACCCCACGATTGTAACCGATCAAACCTGCATAGGAGGTCTGCTCCCCACCATTGGTGGATCATCACAGGACCCATTTAATCAAGGTAGTATCAGTATGGGTCCAATACTGAGTAAGGGCGCAGGTGCGCTAAGGCCAAGCATATTCTCATACCACATGACACACACAACACAATCACATAAGTAAAACATAATATTATGGATGATACAGGTCGGTTATGGTCCATCCCAACCTCTTCTTTTCATAACTCTAATAATTATAGTCGATTCACATCATAATCGCTATGAACCCATGAGAATACGGGAACCCCACTATTATAGCCGGTGGATCGGTCACTTATAGGGCAGAACGCACCTAACCACTATTTTATGCCGGTGGATCGGTCTCCAGGGCAGAACGCTCCTGGCCACTATTATGCCGGTGGATCGGTCTGGCCCCGATTCTCATGGTGTCTCACTGTGATTATAACGTACCTTTCCATGATTTGTTTATAAGTCATTTCACACCATAGTCTTTGTTAATCCATGCGAGTACGGGAACCCCACTATTATAGCCGGTGGATCGGTCACTTATAGGGCAGAACGCACCTAACCACTATTATACGCCGGTGGATCGGTCTCCAGGGCACAACGCTCCTGGCCACTATTATGCCGGTGGATCGGTCTGGCCCCGACTCTCATGGTGTTCCACTGTAAGTATATAGTATATTTCCCGTGATTTAAATTACAACATACTGTTTGGTTTGTTGAGCTCGGGATCCCCCACTATTATAGCCGGTGGATCGGTCACGTATAGGGCAGAACGCACCTAACCACTATTATACGCCGGTGGATCGGTCTCCAGGGCACCCCGGCACCTGGCCACTATTATGCCGGTGGATCGGTCTGGGCCCGGCTCAACAATCTTACTCTTTAAGTAGTTAATGTCTTATTCACGTATTATCAAATAGGGTTCCACCCTTGACATGCATGTCTACTACTATCTGCTTCTTCCCTCCGAGGAGGCCCGTCCCATATCTTGGGACTGTTCTCCCTTCCTCACGCCCGATATCCATCCCCTCTCACTCTCATACATAAGGGAGCGTAGTAAGGGTATACTCTCCCGAGAATGCGGGCAAATCCTAAAACAACAATATCGGTCCCGCAGGTCCTCACCCCTCTAGGGCTCCTCCTTGGAAAACCCTAATTTGGGCCTACATGGCCCAACTCTTCTTACTCACCCTAACCTCACTTTGTTCCTTGTCTCGCATCCCGTCTCTACTAAGAAATTCCCAATACACATATATATCCCTTTTATCCCCAAACTCCGCATGTGACCGCCAAACCTTAGTTGGCCACACCAAACCCTAGCACATTACTTCCTCTCCAAGTAACCTCTCCTCTTTGCCCCAAACCCCCTTCTCTCGTATAGAAGACCCACACTCATCCTTTATATAAGTGAGTTCTCACTCTCAACCCCATACTCCATCCCTCCTCGATCATTTTTACCCTTGTACTCTTTAAATTTGCTCATTTCCTCCCAAGACTCTAATTGGAACCCTTGGACATCCTTACACCGACCCACGTAAAAGTTTGCACCCGAGCCTCCAACGGGTCCATAACTTTGACATTATTTTACTCACTTCCTCAATCAACTTTCCTCACGTAAGATCCATTCCCATGCATAATTTAAACACTCCATGCGGGCTCTCCAACACCTACCTACACACAAACCCTAATTCACATACAATCATTTACTCCCATGTAGAACCCTAACTCCACCATGCAAACCCCAATTCCACCATACAAACCCTAATACCACCATACAAACCCTAATACCACCATACAACACTAATACCTCCATAAAATCACGGATAACATCATACAACATTAATACCTCCATAAAACCCCAATTACCACCATACAACATTAATACCACCAAGTAATCATTAAAACAACTATATAAACCCTAATGCCACCTTACAAACCTTAATATCGCCATAAGTATTTAATACCACCAAGTAATTATAGATACAACCATATAAACCCTAATACCACCTTGCAAACCTTAATACCACCATAAGTGTTTAATACCACCAAGTAATTATAAATATAACCATATAAACCCCAATACCACCATAGGTCATTAATACCACCAAATAATCATTAATACCACTATAAAATCATTAGTACCAACATGCGAGCATTGATGCCACCATTCACACCCTAATACCACCATACAAACTTCAAGACCCCCATGATGGTTACCACTCATATTACCATTTATCCTAACATGCATGTCCTAGTGGGCCATAACATATTATATCACGAACATCATACATATAAATGTCATGCTCATGTCACGGAAGCACATACAACATACCTCAATCTCCAAGCTGCGTTACACATAAGACAAGTTATTCACAAATCAGATAATACATGGCATAGCATGGCATACACAACATTTAACACATCCATGTCACACATAGCACAAGGCCATTAGCTTCGTCCTTACCTAGGTAGGCACCGGGCTTGGAGCACGCTCCTCTAACTCCTTAGGGCTTTGGTCGGGGTCACCTATAAAAAGGAAAAATGCTAAGTATTAGTTTCCCTTATAATTACTATCAACCCTCATTATAGTTTGAGGTTAGGGTTTTTATTACTAAAAAGGATTTTATACAAAAATTAGGGTTTTTACCTTAGAATTAGTATACTAAATATTAGTAGTCAAAATATGCTTATTTTTAATACCTATTGTTACACTTATATTATTAGCCCCGTTAGCCCTATTTTTATAATAATAATGTTCATGTTAACTATAGAAAAATAATGATAATAATACTAATAATAAAACCAATACTCATGACACTAATGTTTATAGCAAGAGAAACCCTAGCATTTTTAAGGCTAAGTCTATTAATGGTGTCGTATTCAAAATAATAATATTATAAGGTCACAATATTTCAAGTAATTTATTCCTAAGGGTGATAATGATAATAGTAATAATGCTAATAATAATGATAATAATAGTAATAATAACCATAATAACCCTAGCAATAATAATAACAATAACAATAACCTAGTATGGTTAAGTATTAATAATAATAACCTTATTAAGGTGATAGAGATAATAATAATAATAATAATAATAGTAGGGTTGTTAATATTAACACTTATAAAATAAACCAAAGTTGAGCATAATAGGAGTTAGGGTTCCAAGAGGTATTTGTATGGTAAAAATGATAACTTTAATATCAGAAGTCACAATATTAGAAATGATAACAATAATAATAAAAGTAGTAGTAATAATAATAATAATAATAATAATAATAATAATAATAATAATAATAAAAGAATAATAATAAGGATAATAGTAATAATAATAAGTATATTAGTATTAATATTAGTAGAAAATATTAGCAATCATATAAAAAAAAAGGGGTTAGGGTTTGGATGAGTGGATAACCACCTAGGGTCGGTGGTGGTCCGGCGGCGGCGCGTGGCGGCGACGGCGGCGGCGGTGGAGGAGGAAGAGAAGGGAAAAGATCAAGGTGGTGGTTAGATGGGAGGAGGAAAGAAGAAGTTTGAGGTGGGGGAAGAATCAGCAGGTGGAGGGGAGTGGAATGAGGGTGGTGGCGTGGCAAGGGGTGGCGGAGCGCGGCGGCGACGGCGGCGGCCGAGGGTGGTGGAGAGAGGTGGGAGATGGGGGAGGAAGGAGGAGAGGGAGGCAAGGGAAATCGAAGGCAGGGGAGGGTAGAGGGAGGTCTGCTGGGAATTTTGGAGGGTGGAAGATGCCCTGATGGCGGCCGGGCTGGCGGTGGGAGGCGGCGCAAGGGCGGCGAAGGCTGGAGGTGGTGGTTTCGGGTTTGGATTTTTGCACAGTTATGGCGGCACGTGCAGGGCAAGGGTAAGGGTGATGGTGGTCTGGTTTCGTAGAGGGCGTTGCAAGGATGGTAAAGGTGGGGAGAGGTGGTTTCGGCGGTGGCTAGAGGCGGTAGGAAGGGTGTCTGTTCCGGCGGCGGCGGAACAGGGTTTCAGCAAGGCCCAACGGGAGGGCTTGCTGTGGCCGATCGGGAGGGGGTATTTATAGGCCAGGGGGAAGGAAAACGACGAAGGGAGGGAGGTGGCACGCGGGGCAGGGGTGCAGGTGGCCGGCCGATGGCAGGCGGTGCAGGTCTGCCATGGCAGGCTGGGTCGGGGACAGGGAAGAAGAAAGGAAGGAGACGGCACGCGGACACAGGGAGAGAAGGACTTGGTCGGGCCGAAAAAAGAAAGAAAGCGACGGGAGAGAGGCAGGGAAGGACGATCGGGTTGGTGGCTGCCGGCGAAATCGACTTGCAGGTCGATTTGCAGGTCGGGGGGGGCAGGTCGAGGAAGAAGAAGATGGCAGGGTGGACCGGCGGTCCAGGGAAAAGAAAAGAGGAGGGGAACCGGCCGGTCCGGCGTTGTTTATTAAGCCCGCAAGTCGAACGCGTCGTTTCGACGTTATGGGCGACAAAGCGCCGCGTCGCGTTGCCCGTTTGGCAACGGCTATAAGGCCATTAATTGAGGCGCGGCGTTTCGGCATTTATGAGGGTAAAACGCGGCGTATTGGGCGCGCAACGGTTGGCGTCGCGCGACGCTGGGCCGCGGGCGGGAAGAAGGAAGGAGAGGCCAGGGGCCTGGCTCGTGCGCGAGACGGGGGAGAGGAGAGGGGTTTGGGCCGGTGGGCTGGCCCAGCCGGGGGAGAAGAAAGAAAAAAAGGAAGAGGAGGGAGAAAAAGGGAAAAAAAGAGGGGAAAATAGGTAATAAATAGGATGGGAAAATTAAATAAAATAACTTATGGGTAAATTGGGGTATTTTTGGGTTGTTTATAAATTTTAATATTTATGAAATATTAATTAAATTCCTTTTTGCTTATTTTAGACTATTTTAGATAAATTTCCTTAACCTTCATGCTAATTAGAGAAACACCCAAATTTTCTTCCAATTAAATTCTTTATTATTTTCCTCTTAATATACCTTAATTAACTCTATAAATTTTAATAAATAAATTTATATAATTAATTTTCCTAATAATTCCTTATTTGGCCATAATTTCGGAAATTAGGATTTTGGGATATTACATCACTACCCCCTTAAAAACAGACTTCGTCCCCGAAGTCTCCTGCGGCTCTCTAGGGTTAGGGTTGGGGCATTCTAATCTTCTATATTAATGCATCGATAGCTATACTTAACCTAACTACCCCCTTAGGGACGAACTAGAGATTGTTGTGCCTGAGGTATAAGTTCAAATTAAATACTAAATATCAAAGATTTATACTGGGAGAATCTAATCAAAAATCTATTTATCGAAAATCTATTTTGAGAAGATCCGAAGGCTTAAAATTAATAAAAGATATATATATAAGGTACTTCAGAAACATTTTTGGGAAGGATTTACCATTGAATGTAAAGATTTATATTATTTATGGAAATACATTATAAGACCCGGAATAATATCTAGAACCCTATAATAAAATGTTTGAGTCAAATTCCAACAAATCAAGACTAATCTTAATATTTTCCAAAATGATTAAAACATCAATAAAATATCGCTTCCTGAAAGTGATTAATTACGTTCAATTATGAATTCAAAATCGTCGATAAATCCATAAACCGAATCGAAATTAAGATAATTAATTGTTTACATCAAATTATACTAATAAAATCATTAGACTTAACAATCTGAATCTTAAAATATACGGGGTATTACATCCCTACTCTCTTAGGAAGGAACTTCGTCCCCGAGGTTCAAGAACCCTAAGTAGTGGAAACTTGACGAAACAATTGAATAAAAACATTTACCGAGGTAAATAAGTTAGAAGAATTTCGAAGAAAGGTAAAACGATGTTTACGAAACTAACCCAAGTAAAGTTGGATCACACAAGGCATAAGAGGTGAAATAAAAGAAAGAGAATCGGTGCCCAACAAATCAAATATAATAGACTTCATCAAGGAAGAAGCATATAGTACTTAAGGTCAAAACGAGTCACAAAACCTTGTCCTTTAAATTAAGGTCTTATAAGGGTGAAAATAATAATAATAATAACGACTTAAACTCCTTGCAACTCCAAAAGTAAAACTAATCCACTAAAATACGTTACAATCTATGTCACATCACACCTCACCCGGCAGGGTATACCCTAAGGTTTTCAGTCCACTAAATCTGCAAGGCTGGGGTTAACCTAGTGGGGTCACTACCCCCTTAAGGGCAAACTAGTTACAAAACTATAATCACTACCACATAAAATTCCACGTTAACACAAGTTAAGCATGTCAAATAGCAAGGAAGCAAATCCGAATACATAAATGAACAACAAATCGCAAGGCCACTTATACTACCCAATCACACTGTCCTCACAAGCTAATCCGGATAAAAGAAAAATCACTTAAAGGAAGTTAAAATACGTTTTCGGCTAAACATTTATGGTCATGAGAACTGAGTCCCTAACCGAAACCCGATCCTTAACAACCCAAACGGTTTGATACCAGCTCGTGGTATCATCTTAAAAAGTTTCAAAACAATTAGAGGAGCGGTCAAAACACACTTCAAAATCAAATACAAAGTTCGAAAATCAAATTTACTTTCGAAAACGAGCGTGGCCGAAGGACCAACCGCTCTGATACCAACTTGTAACACCCCCAAATTTACTACTGAAAAATTTCGTTTAAGACAAAGATTTTAGCGGAAGCGAAAGAATTAAAAACCATAAACTTGGGGGTATTACCGCCACACTTAGTACCAGACCGGTTTGCTCCTACCGTTCCGATACTAAGTGCTAAGGCTAAACCAAACCATCATCAAGTAAGAGTCATCAAAACATAGGTCCATAGCTAACATAGACCATTCACGAAAACTACGAATCAACAACAGTTAAAATATCGTTTAGGAATACAACCTCGAGTACGGTTTCAAAACAATAAGCGTAGTACAAAATATAGTCAAATAAAACAGATCCCAAGGGACCCATATCCGGACCGCCTACATCACTCAAGCCAAGCCTTCCACCCCACGATTGTAACCGATCAAACCTGCATAGGAGGTCTGCTCCCCACCATTGGTGGATCATCACAGGACCCATTTAATCAAGGTAGTATCAGTATGGGTCCAATACTGAGTAAGGGCGCAGGTGCGCTAAGGCCAAGCATATTCTCATACCACATGACACACACAACACAATCACATAAGTAAAACATAATATTATGGATGATACAGGTCGGTTATGGTCCATCCCAACCTCTTCTTTTCATAACTCTAATAATTATAGTCGATTCACATCATAATCGCTATGAACCCATGAGAATACGGGAACCCCACTATTATAGCCGGTGGATCGGTCACTTATAGGGCAGAACGCACCTAACCACTATTTTATGCCGGTGGATCGGTCTCCAGGGCAGAACGCTCCTGGCCACTATTATGCCGGTGGATCGGTCTGGCCCCGATTCTCATGGTGTCTCACTGTGATTATAACGTACCTTTCCATGATTTGTTTATAAGTCATTTCACACCATAGTCTTTGTTAATCCATGCGAGTACGGGAACCCCACTATTATAGCCGGTGGATCGGTCACTTATAGGGCAGAACGCACCTAACCACTATTATACGCCGGTGGATCGGTCTCCAGGGCACAACGCTCCTGGCCACTATTATGCCGGTGGATCGGTCTGGCCCCGACTCTCATGGTGTTCCACTGTAAGTATATAGTATATTTCCCGTGATTTAAATTACAACATACTGTTTGGTTTGTTGAGCTCGGGATCCCCCACTATTATAGCCGGTGGATCGGTCACGTATAGGGCAGAACGCACCTAACCACTATTATACGCCGGTGGATCGGTCTCCAGGGCACCCCGGCACCTGGCCACTATTATGCCGGTGGATCGGTCTGGGCCCGGCTCAACAATCTTACTCTTTAAGTAGTTAATGTCTTATTCACGTATTATCAAATAGGGTTCCACCCTTGACATGCATGTCTACTACTATCTGCTTCTTCCCTCCGAGGAGGCCCGTCCCATATCTTGGGACTGTTCTCCCTTCCTCACGCCCGATATCCATCCCCTCTCACTCTCATACATAAGGGAGCGTAGTAAGGGTATACTCTCCCGAGAATGCGGGCAAATCCTAAAACAACAATATCGGTCCCGCAGGTCCTCACCCCTCTAGGGCTCCTCCTTGGAAAACCCTAATTTGGGCCTACATGGCCCAACTCTTCTTACTCACCCTAACCTCACTTTGTTCCTTGTCTCGCATCCCGTCTCTACTAAGAAATTCCCAATACACATATATATCCCTTTTATCCCCAAACTCCGCATGTGACCGCCAAACCTTAGTTGGCCACACCAAACCCTAGCACATTACTTCCTCTCCAAGTAACCTCTCCTCTTTGCCCCAAACCCCCTTCTCTCGTATAGAAGACCCACACTCATCCTTTATATAAGTGAGTTCTCACTCTCAACCCCATACTCCATCCCTCCTCGATCATTTTTACCCTTGTACTCTTTAAATTTGCTCATTTCCTCCCAAGACTCTAATTGGAACCCTTGGACATCCTTACACCGACCCACGTAAAAGTTTGCACCCGAGCCTCCAACGGGTCCATAACTTTGACATTATTTTACTCACTTCCTCAATCAACTTTCCTCACGTAAGATCCATTCCCATGCATAATTTAAACACTCCATGCGGGCTCTCCAACACCTACCTACACACAAACCCTAATTCACATACAATCATTTACTCCCATGTAGAACCCTAACTCCACCATGCAAACCCCAATTCCACCATACAAACCCTAATACCACCATACAAACCCTAATACCACCATACAACACTAATACCTCCATAAAATCACGGATAACATCATACAACATTAATACCTCCATAAAACCCCAATTACCACCATACAACATTAATACCACCAAGTAATCATTAAAACAACTATATAAACCCTAATGCCACCTTACAAACCTTAATATCGCCATAAGTATTTAATACCACCAAGTAATTATAGATACAACCATATAAACCCTAATACCACCTTGCAAACCTTAATACCACCATAAGTGTTTAATACCACCAAGTAATTATAAATATAACCATATAAACCCCAATACCACCATAGGTCATTAATACCACCAAATAATCATTAATACCACTATAAAATCATTAGTACCAACATGCGAGCATTGATGCCACCATTCACACCCTAATACCACCATACAAACTTCAAGACCCCCATGATGGTTACCACTCATATTACCATTTATCCTAACATGCATGTCCTAGTGGGCCATAACATATTATATCACGAACATCATACATATAAATGTCATGCTCATGTCACGGAAGCACATACAACATACCTCAATCTCCAAGCTGCGTTACACATAAGACAAGTTATTCACAAATCAGATAATACATGGCATAGCATGGCATACACAACATTTAACACATCCATGTCACACATAGCACAAGGCCATTAGCTTCGTCCTTACCTAGGTAGGCACCGGGCTTGGAGCACGCTCCTCTAACTCCTTAGGGCTTTGGTCGGGGTCACCTATAAAAAGGAAAAATGCTAAGTATTAGTTTCCCTTATAATTACTATCAACCCTCATTATAGTTTGAGGTTAGGGTTTTTATTACTAAAAAGGATTTTATACAAAAATTAGGGTTTTTACCTTAGAATTAGTATACTAAATATTAGTAGTCAAAATATGCTTATTTTTAATACCTATTGTTACACTTATATTATTAGCCCCGTTAGCCCTATTTTTATAATAATAATGTTCATGTTAACTATAGAAAAATAATGATAATAATACTAATAATAAAACCAATACTCATGACACTAATGTTTATAGCAAGAGAAACCCTAGCATTTTTAAGGCTAAGTCTATTAATGGTGTCGTATTCAAAATAATAATATTATAAGGTCACAATATTTCAAGTAATTTATTCCTAAGGGTGATAATGATAATAGTAATAATGCTAATAATAATGATAATAATAGTAATAATAACCATAATAACCCTAGCAATAATAATAACAATAACAATAACCTAGTATGGTTAAGTATTAATAATAATAACCTTATTAAGGTGATAGAGATAATAATAATAATAATAATAATAATAATAGTAGGGTTGTTAATATTAACACTTATAAAATAAACCAAAGTTGAGCATAATAGGAGTTAGGGTTCCAAGAGGTATTTGTATGGTAAAAATGATAACTTTAATATCAGAAGTCACAATATTAGAAATGATAACAATAATAATAAAAGTAGTAGTAATAATAATAATAATAATAATAATAATAATAATAATAATAATAATAATAATAATAATAAAAGAATAATAATAAGGATAATAGTAATAATAATAAGTATATTAGTATTAATATTAGTAGAAAATATTAGCAATCATATAAAAAAAAGGGGTTAGGGTTTGGATGAGTGGATAACCACCTAGGGTCGGTGGTGGTCCGGCGGCGGCGCGTGGCGGCGACGGCGGCGGCGGTGGAGGAGGAAGAGAAGGGAAAAGATCAAGGTGGTGGTTAGATGGGAGGAGGAAAGAAGAAGTTTGAGGTGGGGGAAGAATCAGCAGGTGGAGGGGAGTGGAATGAGGGTGGTGGCGTGGCAAGGGGTGGCGGAGCGCGGCGGCGACGGCGGCGGCCGAGGGTGGTGGAGAGAGGTGGGAGATGGGGGAGGAAGGAGGAGAGGGAGGCAAGGGAAATCGAAGGCAGGGGAGGGTAGAGGGAGGTCTGCTGGGAATTTTGGAGGGTGGAAGATGCCCTGATGGCGGCCGGGCTGGCGGTGGGAGGCGGCGCAAGGGCGGCGAAGGCTGGAGGTGGTGGTTTCGGGTTTGGATTTTTGCACAGTTATGGCGGCACGTGCAGGGCAAGGGTAAGGGTGATGGTGGTCTGGTTTCGTAGAGGGCGTTGCAAGGATGGTAAAGGTGGGGAGAGGTGGTTTCGGCGGTGGCTAGAGGCGGTAGGAAGGGTGTCTGTTCCGGCGGCGGCGGAACAGGGTTTCAGCAAGGCCCAACGGGAGGGCTTGCTGTGGCCGATCGGGAGGGGGTATTTATAGGCCAGGGGGAAGGAAAACGACGAAGGGAGGGAGGTGGCACGCGGGGCAGGGGTGCAGGTGGCCGGCCGATGGCAGGCGGTGCAGGTCTGCCATGGCAGGCTGGGTCGGGGACAGGGAAGAAGAAAGGAAGGAGACGGCACGCGGACACAGGGAGAGAAGGACTTGGTCGGGCCGAAAAAAGAAAGAAAGCGACGGGAGAGAGGCAGGGAAGGACGATCGGGTTGGTGGCTGCCGGCGAAATCGACTTGCAGGTCGATTTGCAGGTCGGGGGGGGCAGGTCGAGGAAGAAGAAGATGGCAGGGTGGACCGGCGGTCCAGGGAAAAGAAAAGAGGAGGGGAACCGGCCGGTCCGGCGTTGTTTATTAAGCCCGCAAGTCGAACGCGTCGTTTCGACGTTATGGGCGACAAAGCGCCGCGTCGCGTTGCCCGTTTGGCAACGGCTATAAGGCCATTAATTGAGGCGCGGCGTTTCGGCATTTATGAGGGTAAAACGCGGCGTATTGGGCGCGCAACGGTTGGCGTCGCGCGACGCTGGGCCGCGGGCGGGAAGAAGGAAGGAGAGGCCAGGGGCCTGGCTCGTGCGCGAGACGGGGGAGAGGAGAGGGGTTTGGGCCGGTGGGCTGGCCCAGCCGGGGGAGAAGAAAGAAAAAAAGGAAGAGGAGGGAGAAAAAGGGAAAAAAAGAGGGGAAAATAGGTAATAAATAGGATGGGAAAATTAAATAAAATAACTTATGGGTAAATTGGGGTATTTTTGGGTTGTTTATAAATTTTAATATTTATGAAATATTAATTAAATTCCTTTTTGCTTATTTTAGACTATTTTAGATAAATTTCCTTAACCTTCATGCTAATTAGAGAAACACCCAAATTTTCTTCCAATTAAATTCTTTATTATTTTCCTCTTAATATACCTTAATTAACTCTATAAATTTTAATAAATAAATTTATATAATTAATTTTCCTAATAATTCCTTATTTGGCCATAATTTCGGAAATTAGGATTTTGGGATATTACAGTCATTTATGTCAAAAAACCCAAGGAAGAATCACAAAACACAAGCCTTTACATGACTTCACCTAGTCCAAATGATAAGTGGAAAGATTTTTTAATGAATTTGTTTTTGGTTTTCCCAATGCAATGTGGTAGACACATTTTAAAATATGCCTTATTATATTTTATTATATAAAATAAGTGATGCAACATATGTTGTTAGTCCCTTCTTTTAATATATTGTGCAACTCTATGAGGTTCCAAACTCCATCACTTATGATAGAGGTTCCAAGTTTCTTTTAGAATTTGAGTTTCTATTATATAAATGTCTTTATTATAGTTCAAACTTGAGTAGTATTGTGCACCCTCAAACTACTGGACCAATTGAAGCAACCAATCATACACTTGAAATCTCATTAGAAACATTTGTGGACATAATTAAAACAATAAGATTTTACACTTAACTGAAGTTTTCTTATAATATCCAAAAGTATAACTCAATTGGTGCATCCATACTCTATGTTGTTTATCTAAAGGTACTATAGGATGCATAGGATTTGTATGAATTATGGAAAATCACTTACATGAATTTTACTAGCTGGGAGTATGATGGAGCAAGTATGGACCATGGTCAGTGTAAGTAGAGGTAAATAAGTGGTTAGAAGCATTAAATGTCAAATAAAAGATAGTGATTGATGAGCATAAATTGAATAAGTGTTAAATGAAGTGATATAATTATAGTTTTCTTGCATGCATAGTGATTTGTGATAGGGGCCAACAATAAGATAAAGCAAAATAATAAGATCTTTATAATATATTGAAGGAGAAATAACAATGAAAATGTTTATGTGATTGACATACCATATAGTTAAGAAATCTCTAAAAAAATTGTTGCAAACCTATATCTGTAACACCCTGAGTTGATATGATCAAGTGATGGCCACTTGGTGTCCACCTAAGCCTATAAGGGTTGTGGGAGATACTTTAGAGAGCTTTTAGATTGATCGACTAACCCAATAAATCAACATGAGTCCTTTCAATGTACTTTGTCCTCACTCACATACTGCCCAATAAATTTTTGAAAAGTTTTTAAAACTTCCTAGAAGGGTCACATATCCTAAAAATTATTCAATGACTAGAATGCTTAACTATGGAGTTCTTAAGATGGAATTACTAAAAAATGGTATACCATATTGATATAAGTATACATATCAATTCTTATATCTGCTTAATTTGGAGATATTACATTAACCCCCACTCAAAGAACGCAATGTCCTCATAGTGCTTCAACCACTAATTGTCTCATTACACTTTATCCCAACAATCGTCCTACTAGCCGACTGACATGCTTATCTAATTTCATCTTGCGGCCATACTTTTACTTTGATACAATTTGTAACAGCCTAATTTGATACGAACATATGGGGCACTTGGTAGCCACCTAGGCTCCCAATGGTTACAAGAGCTACCTTAAAGAGCTTTCAATTGATTGGTTGGCTCTATAGAGACCACAAGTTCTTTTAACATGCTTTGTCCTTACTCATGTACTTCCCAAAAAAATTTCAAAGCATCCCAAGAGGGTTGCCTATCTTAAAAATTACTCCACGTCCAAAACACTTAATATTCACATAGTGGTCAGGAGCGTTCTGCCATGTATGTATTCCGGTCCATCAGCAATAATAGTGGTTAGGAGCGTTCTGTCTTGTATGTATTCCGGTCCACCGACTATAATAGTGGGGTTCCCGCACCCACATGGATATATAATCCGAGATAATTAAATAATGATGGACTAATGGCTTAAAGCCTAAAAGTATTGATTATATGTTTTGACCCATTTATATTTGGATACAAATGACATTAATAATCTCATCCCGATATATTACTCACAAAATGTCCAAAACCTAAATTCCACATATTTGTCATAACACCTCCCATGAAATATACATGATTACCAATTCAGATAGATAACCTCATAAGGTCAAACATTAACAATGCATTCAAAAATCTGTATAATCTCTAGATCTTATACATGGAATAATGATATTATCATTATAAGATAGTTTGCCCTAAATTATCCATTAAAGCATTTAAGGACCCCAAACAACAATAATACTTCCAAGAATTCCTTATGCTATTATTATTATATTTTAATCCACCTAACACATAAAATACTAACATTTCCTTATTATCCAATAATGACCAAATTACCCTTAAGCACAAATAATAATCTTTATTTTATAAAATCTTGTATCTTCCACACATATTAGTTTCCAAGTCCATAATTTATCATCATACCTCATGAGAATTCTTAAGTCCATTTATCAAAACTCATTTAACCCATATTCCATACCATAGGATATATTTCCACAAATATGATATTATCACAACAAAATAATAAGGGTACCTCTTACCCATTCTTACTTTCTTTCAATAACATAACATCCTTAAGCCTATATTTCATACCATAAGATATACTTCCACAAATATGACATTATCACAACCAAATCATAACATAATGGTACCTCTCACCCATTCTTACTTTCTTTCAATGACATAATATCCTTAAGCCTTTATTTCATACCATAAGATATATTTCCACAAATATGACATTATCACAACAAAATAATAACATAATGGTACCTCTCACCCATTCTTACTTTCTTTCAATGACATAATATCCTTAAGCCTTTATTTCATACCATAAGATATATTTCCACAAATATGACATTATCACAACAAAATAATAACATAATGGTACCTCTTACCCATTCTTACTTAATTTCAACAACATAATATCCTTAAGCCCATATTTCATACCATAAGATATATTCCCACAATATGAAATTATCACAATAAAATTATGACATAATGTTACCTCTCACCCATTCTTACTTTCTTTCAACATAATATTCATATCATCACAAAATATTATGATCAACACATGTTACATCATATATCAACAATATCATGAAAACCACATATAACCATACAAGCAAATAACACCATAAATCATCGAATAACATCCTTACCAACTAGGACACGAGCTATAAGCACGAAAATCTTAGACTTCCTCCTTTGAAGCTACTGGAATACCACCTATGAAAAATAATAAATTCATATTTTGGCTTGAAGAGTTAAATCGAAGGAGAAATCAAGGTAAAGAGGGTAAAAATAAAAATAATTGTGGGAGCTTTAGATGTATGGATGTGTAGAGGAATGTGTGGTGAAAGCATGGCAAAATTTTATTGGTATTTGGACAAGGTTTGGGGGTAAAATAGAGTGCACAACTAAAAATGGGAAGTTGCACAACTATGTAGTAGGCGGTGCAGCCTTGGTCAAGAGAAAAAGTAACACATGACCAGGTAGTGCAAAAGTTGTACGGCTATACAACACTAGGCTGAGAGAAAATATCATGCATGACTAGGTGGTGCAAAGGTTGCACGACTATGTAGTATGAGATTTTCAGGGGTGTGTGACTATGTAGTAAGCGGTGCACAGGCCATGCACTCTGTAAAAGTGTGACGGAGGAGGGAAAGAAGAAGGAAAAAAGAAGTGGTGATCGGCTGCAATGGCCAACGACGGTGTTGGGGAAGGTTGGGGTGACCTTGGTGGTCAATCCACTGGCCAATGGGCGGTGAATGGCGGCAGAGGTGGTGCACGGTGGTGGAATGGTGGTGCACATGCTAAAAACAAGGAAAGAAGGAGGAGGAGGAGGAAAAAGAAGAAGAAGAAGAAGAAAAGAGAGAGGGAATAAAGGAGAAGGAAGAGGGAGTGTTTAGGTAGTATTTTGGACACAAAATGGTAGAATGGAGGCAAACCAAAGAGAAGGAAAGAAGAGTGTGTAGTGTGTGTGTATATATATATATATACATGTGTGCATGTGAGGTGTGAATTGGGGAAGAAGAAAAAGAGCAGGGGACATGTAATGATGATGATGGGGATGGTGCAGCTACAAGGTGATGATGATGGTTGTAGAGGATGGTGAGGAGTAGGATAGTAGCTGCTGGGTGAGAGATGTGATGGTTGAATGTATGTGTTGCGTAAGGATAAGGGGAATAGGAGGAAGAAGAGTGGAAGGGTATGCACATGGGTGTGCAGGTCTGCAAAGATGGAAGAAGGAGATTAAGAAGGAGAAAGGTGATGGATGATGGGTGAGGTGCAGAAAGGTGATGGATGATGGTGCACGTGGGGGGTGCAAGTTGCAAGTACAAGTTGCAAAAATTTCAAATGTGTGCAACTTAAGGTTGACAGAAGGAGGAGAAGAAAGAAAGAAAAGAAAATAAAAGGAGAAAGAAAAGGGAAAAGAGAAGGCTTGGGAGATTAGTTTAGGGTGATTTTGGATTAGTCATAAGTAATTAGGATTAGTGGAATTTTTAGCGGGTTTTGATTTTGGTTTATGAAATACGGTTTATCTGAGTCAAGATTTTAGATTCGGTTAAAGTTTTGGGATTAAGGGATTGAGTTAAGGCTAAAAATAAGATTTCTTGATATTAGAATCAAATTAGAGCATTAATAACGCGAGATTAGACTAAGAAAATTTTCGGAGTATTACAAATTTATCCTCTTTTTTAGATATAGTAGAAGCCTAAGGCTGAGGGGTGACTCATGAAATTGAATAAATTTTTGAACAACTCCATTATTGGTGTGAATTATAAGAAATGGCAAATGTATAGAAAGCCTATGACCATTTGCTAGGCATTGGAAACAAATTGGGAAGGACTAAAAAATTAGGCTTGAAGGAAATCCCTTATAAATGTAAGGGAAAATAGATGTTAGTGTAGAGCACCTCGGCATATAAGGTTATGCACTAGTTCAGTGGATTATTATCCCTATTAAAGAGGGTAGGTGCAATTAGATTGAGAGAATAGAGAATGTAGTACTTTGAGTTGAAACAATTGAGTCGAGAATCGGTGGTATTGCTGGGAATGAGAGTATATGAGTCGAATGAGTTAAGCTCATTCATGTTAACAAAAGAAGAAGGGTGAAAAAGAGATCAAAAGGCCGAGAGGTTTGTAGCTGATAGGATTGTTGAGGACGAATAAGGTAAAAGAGAAATAGAAGTTGTTGTAGATGTAAGTGAAGATTCACAAATAGAAAGAGATTTAGAATTACTGAGATATCTCAAGACATGATTCTGCAAAAGAGTAGGATATTTACCATGGTGGTTGTTGAAGATTGAGGGGTTGGTGCAACGATGACTTGAACTCCATAGGTGTGATTTTAATTGAGTGTTTCAGGTTTGAAGACAAAGAGTAAATATTTAGGAACTTGAAGTGCAATGATAGCAAAGGGCAAAGAAGAATAGAGTAAAGGACGAATGGGGTATTTATATATACATAATGATATGGATTGTATGTTTTATAATACCCCAAATTTTAGTTGATTCAAATCCCAAGTAATTAATCTTTTAACCTAATTATAATCTAGTAAAATTAATATTTTTACCTTACTCTAATGCCCTAACCTAAATTATTTTACCCTCATTCTAATCCTATACCCAAACTTATTTTCTTTCCTTCTTTTTCCTTTTTCCTTTTTTCTTTATTTTTTCTTTTTCCTTCCGCTACCCGACCTTCTTTTTATTCTTCTCCTCCTCTTGTGTGAAACAACTCCCCTAACCGTATCACCTCTACCATGCCCTCTACCATACTTCCCTGATCTACACCCTACCCTCATAATCACCCATGCCTTACATTTGTGGGTTTGGCTGAAAATATTGCATACCACACTTTCCCTCTCCTTTTCTACTCTCTATGTGCATGTATATATAGTAAATTTAATTCCTTAAACCATTTCTCTCTATTTGTATCAAAAAATAGCATCACCTACCGAGACTTTCTTTCTTTTCCTTCCTCCTTCTCGTTATCACCAAAACACCATAATAACCGATCAATGCAACTCTCCACCACATCACACTCCTTTGCACTAGCTTCCATTGTATTTCCCTACCCTTGATTTGGTAAGTTACACTAAAACCATCCTATTTGCTTCACCATCCAGCATCGAAGCCTTGTCAATTTCTTCACCACCCACCACCTTCGGCTAAAACCATTGAATCGCCCCCTTGTGCACCGGAAAAAACCACCATTTCATCCCCAACCAATGGTCCAAAGACACTATTCCAAACTCCTAGCTTTGGCCAAAGATACTTAAGCCATCCTCATTCCCATTGGCCAAAGCCACCACAACCTCCCACTTCCTTTCGGCATCATACACCAAAACAACTTCCACCCTTTCAAACTATTATGCCAATCCTTACCCAAGCCCTTTGGAATTTGTCACCATTCCTTACCCCTTAGGAATGGCACACACTGTAGGTGCTATCCCCTTACCACGACACATCCCACTATTGCCTACTTCATTTTGGCATAAGTTCCCACAAAAGCCTTACCTTGGTTTGATTTAGTTTTTGCTCCTTATTTCACTCTTATTTACTTTAATATCTTTGTTTATATCCTTAATTTATAATTGTGATTTATTATTATTCTCTTACGCAATTTTATTGAGGTTTCAAATGAGGCAAGATAGGATAATACATGCTTAGAGGCTGGTGTCCTTTTTAGTAAGGATACTAGTTGTAGTTAGGATTTATATGCTATATATTATGTATTATTGTGTGTTTTATCATATTTTTATGATTTTTTAATTTAATGATTTTTAATATTATGATAAGGTAATGTGATAGTATATGGTAAAAAGTGAGTATATCATTGCTGTAATAGCTATGTTATAAGTCCTAAGTAATGAGCATGATATATATTATGGTAATGTGGATTTTATAAAGTATAGTAAGTGGGAAATAATTATATTTAAGAGTTATGGTGATGTAATAAATTGAGGATTTGGAATTAAGGACATCATACTTATAAGGTATTGTGAAATAAGGGCGTTTGGTTATTATTGAGGGTAATTTGGTCAGTATGTGTTAAATATAAAAATATTAATATTTTAATGTGTTGAATGAAGTAAAATATGCTTACTTGTATTAAATTTGGTTATTAATGAGCCTTGTGGGAACAACTACGACTTACTTGTGAAATTAGGATTTTGTAAGCATTGTAAGTAGTAACTCTTAAGATAGAGATATTATCACATGTGTAAGAATTTGAAGTTAAACCTTGATTTTTGGATATGTTGATAATAATAATATTTGATGAATATTTGCTAAATTTGGTGGAAAAATGATTAATATGGAAGAAGTTATGCTTAAAATGTAAAATTAGGGTTTCTTAGGAAAACTATTGGCGTAATCATTGAGAACGGCTTTGATAACTATGTGGTTATGATTAACATGTTTCAATTATGCGTTGTAAATGTCTATGTGAGTATTGCATATTTTTATAGCCAATTATGAATAAGATATTATCATTCCTACAAGAAACTAAACCCTCATTTTTGTTCCTTAAAACAACCAAAGCCACCCCATCATTTCCAAATCCTTATGAGCAAAAATTGGCTTCAATAATTTCTTCTTTATCCCTAATATTGGTAAATAAATTGTTATGATATTATGCTAGGAAGACAACATATATGTTGTTGTGGTTGCTCATTCTCAAAAATTTATCAATTTAGATGTTCAAAAGTTTAGTGGTAATGTAACTTGGAATCTGATTGGAGTGTATGGCTCAACCAAACTTAAAAAGAGGAAATAGTTGTGGAAATATATTATTTGGTTTTTGAGTAAAATTTCCAATCCTTGTTGTTGTTTGGGGGATTTTAATGATGTTGCATCATTTAAGGAGAAACAAAGTGGTAATGGTATTAATTTCAACACAAGTAACCAATAATGTTTCATGTTCAACTAATGTAGGTTGATTGAATTAGGCTACAAAGGGTCAACACATACTTATAACAACAAGAAGCAAGCCAAATTTAATATAAGAGAAATTATGGACAAGGGATATGGTGATAATGACTGTGTAACCTTTTCCATAATGCCTTTGTCTATCATCTACCCTTTATTACTAGTGATCATTGTCTTATTATTCTGAGATTGACCTCACCACAACTTAAAACTACAGGAATCCAAAATGTCCTTTACAAGGCCATTTTCAAAGCATTAAATTTCAAACTTAGATCCTTGATGCCAATGCTATTTGATGACTCCCATAATGCCTTCATCACATGGGAGGCATATAATTAACAATATCATCATTGTTGGGAGACAATGTACTCCATACTTAAGTCTAGAGATAAGTAGAGAGGTTTTTTACTTAGTGTAAATAATTATAAAGCTTATAATTGTATTGATTGGTGTTTTCATTTTCACATTCTTCTTTGATTTGGTGTTACTCACAAATCCTTAGATTAATTCATGTAATGTGTATCTATAACTACTTATTATGTTCTTATCAATGGGACACTTTATGGAATTTTTTCAAGGTGAAATAGGATTAATATAAGGTTTCCCTTTGTCTTATTTTCTTTTTATCCTCTATACTAAGATTTTGTCTAGGATTTTTTTATGTGTATGAAAAATGATGATTTGTTCTATGGCTATAAACTTTATAGAAGAGTCCCTTCTATTAGTCACCTAATGTTTGCGAACAACCATTTAATTTTTGGTTACGCTAACCCCTATTCACTTGCTATTGATAAGGAGATGTTAGAGATGTTTTGTATATGGCCAAGACAGGAAATAAATCTATATAAGTTATCAATTTTTTTAGAAAATCCTTTCCTGAGAAGAATAGTAGGAATACAGTAATACTATATAGGTTAAATAGATGTAGTTTGGAGATACTTACATGGGATATAAGCTTTTAGAGCCAAATTCTAGAATTAGCACTTATGAACTCTTGATCAACAAAAGTAACAATGTATTAGTAGGTCGGAAATTAAAATATTTATCCCATGAAGGAATATTGGTGTTGATTAAATATTATGTTTCCTTTCTTGCTATTTATCACTTGTCAATGTACTTTATCCCTAAAAAGGTGTGTTGGACTTTAGAAAAACATCGAAAAGACTTTTGATGTCATAAAGGGGATTGGAATAAGAACTTAACACCATTATCATGGGACTTGCTACACTAATCTAAATATAAGGGAGGCCTTAGCATAATAAAGCCTAAATTAATTGATTGATTACTAATCACGAAGCTTATTTGGAGATTTCTCATGAATTCTTCCCTTTGGAGCATATTAATAAAGGGAATATATCTTTCTCAATGCAACTTATGGGATGTAAAGATACTAAGATCTTTCTCACCTACTAGTGAGACTATCTTGCAAATAAGAGACTTGGTCAGACCCTTTTCATGTTGGTATGTTAACTCAAGTAAAAATATTGACATATAGAGTGATACATGGGTGTTTACGATACTTGATTTTAAATTATATGGCTACCAACATGCACAGGGATTTGTATACACTACAGTACACTTGTTTGACCATTTATCTTGGCAATGAAATAAATCATTGTTATAGTATTGTTTCCCACCAAAGGAGGCATGACATATCCTTCACTTACCCTTACACCCATTGGATATAGACAAAGATGATGTGATACTTTGGAGGCCTTATCTAGAAGGTATATTTAGTGCCAAATTGAGTTACCATACTCTATTATATCAACTCCCATCAACCTCACATACATTAATGTTAGAGAGATATAACTTCAACTTATAGGGGAAGTATTAGCATCACTAGGGATCAACTCCAAGAAAACATCTATTCATTTATCGAGTGATCATGAACTTTCTCATCACTTGATCTTTCATCACTTTTAGAATCGTAGGTTACTAAAATGGATGTCCACTATATTCAAAATTCTCAAAAATTTGCAATCATATTTTTTTACACTATGAGTATTGAAATACCCTAAAACCCTAATTTAATTTTTTTTGTTAAAATAAGGATTTATTAGAAAAATTAATTAAATAAATTATTTTATTAAAATAAGGGGGAATATTTAAGGTAAAACCAAGAGAAAAATAATAAATAATTTCATTAGGAAAAATTAGGGTGTTTTGCTAATTAAAATGGAATTTAGGAAAAAGTATTCATAATATCCTAAATCAAACTAAAAAGGGAATTTAATTATTATTTTACTAAATATTATTATTTTAAATATTCAAAAATACTAAAATATTTTAAATACCTTAAACAATCTATTTTTCCTTTTCCCTTTTTTCCTTTTTCCCTTTCTTTTCCCTTTTTTTTCTTTCCTTTCTCTCATTTCTCCTTTCTTTCCCCTTCTTCCCTTGGATTGGGCCAACCCCCTCTCGACCCAACTCTCCTCCCTCTATTCTCTTCCCTATGCAACCCAACCTGCTTAGTCTTTTTTTTTCTTTCTTTCCCCCACTCAGCCTCTCGGTTCTCCCCTTTTTCTTTCTTTTCTTTTTCTCCCCCAAACTGGTTAACCGACCCTTCTTCCTCCCTCTACCTCCCACGCGTTGCAGGCGACCTACAACTATACACCGTACCGCTAGCCCAGCCAATGTACTGCTGGTTTGCCATCACCTCTCTCCCTCTTCTCGTCCCTTTCCTTTCCTTTTTCGACCCCAACCTGCCTTGTACCCCTCTCACACGTGCCCTTCTTCCCTTCCTTTTTCTCCTCCCTAACCCAACCAAACCTACAAATCGCAAGCTTGTACAGGCTTGCTACCGCCTTTCGGCAAGTCTACCACACTTTCCCCCTCTTGTCCTTTTCCCCCTCTATCATATCCACCCCCATTAGCCTATAAATACCCCCAACCGACCCCCTCAATTGACCTTCTTTTCCTACCCAAAAAAAATTCACCCCTTACGCCACCACTACTTCAAACGCCGCCTCCTGTGCCCAGCACCGCCACCCGAAACAACTGCCAAACTCCTCCCTGCATCATCTTCCACCAAACCACACCACTTACCACCCCTAATTCTCCCTATGCGAGCTACCTCAGTCGTGCAAAGCTGGCTACTTAATCTACCACTTTGCACCCCTCGCTGCCCTTCTTGCCATTGTGCACCGCCATCCCTGACACATCCACCACTCCTCCTACCTCCTAAAAGCCTCAACAAAAACCCCTCTACCTCCCCTTACCTCCCTCTCCTACACCCTCCCTCCTTCTCCACCACCTTCGGCCACCACAACAACCGTCGCTTGTGCTGCCACCTTTGCTGCGCCACCACCATCATTCAAACCCTTTCAACTCAGAGAATCCACCACCACCACAGCCACCCTCTCACTCTCCCCCTTCTAGCCTAAAGATCCACTTCTCCAACTTTCCTTCCTTCTCCACGGCCGCCGGTGCCACCTGGTCACCACCACCCCTAGGTTGTACCCTAACCACCCTGACCTTTGAAATTAATTAATGTAATTATTATTTAATTTTATTATCATTAATAATAATATTATTATTACTATCACTATTATTATTGTTGTTGTTAGTATTATTATGACTCTATTATTATTATTATTAAGATTCAAACCATTAGTATTATTATTATGATTATGATTATCATTATCATTATTATTATTAACTTGGGCACTATTATTACTAATGCTATTATCAACTTGATTATTCGAAACGCTGTCTTATTATTACTAAGATTTGAAGTATCATCATCATCATCATCATCATCATCATCATTAACTTTGGCCCTATGATTACTAATGTTACTATTATTATAATTATTAGAACCCTTATTATTATTATTACGATTCGAACTCTAATAATAACAATAATAATATTATTATTAGTATCATTATTGTCACTATTTTAGTATTACTAATACTATTATTATTATTATTATTATTATTATTATTAAAGCTATTATCTTTATTAATATAAATATTGTTAATAATAGTTTAACATGGACCAATATAACTACCAAGACCTATTTTGACTAGTAGTAGCATGATTAACTACTTTAAGAATAATACCCCAACTTTTAATTATAAAAATATTACTATTATTATTAACCCTAATATTAGGCTATGATAAAGGTAGGTAGGAAATAATAATAATTTTGGTAAGAGTAATGTTAACCCTTAGGATTTTCCTCTTATAGGTAAACCAAATCAAATCCCTAAGGAGGCGTAGGAGCATGCTCCAAGCTCGGTGTCATATTAGCTAAGGATGTAGTTAAGAGTGATTATGTGTATTATATGCCTTGTATGCCATGTGTTATGTTATGTTGTATACCTTATATTATTATGACTACTTACTTTTAGTGCAACGTGGAGTTAAGATATGTTTATGTGACTTCCTTATGGCATGTGTAAAATAATGTGTATGTTGTACTTGTGGTATTACACAATGTGACCCTCTAGGACATGCATACTATAATGGTTTAATGAGATGGTATATGGTGAAAGGATGAAAAGGAGAAAAGGGGAAATGAGTTGACAAAAGGGTAATGGGAATGATCTAATTATCTCATGACCCATGAGGGAACAAATAAAAGGAAAATATGGACAAAATATGAGAGTGGAGTGGATCTTACATAGGGAAGTCTAGGGTTTGCATGGGATGGATGGTGTTTGCATAGGGATGATCCTTATGTGTGAAAAGTTTCCTTGGGGTGTACATAAGGTAAGGGAAGAGTTTTTGGGGGCGATTAGAGTCCTTGGGCAGAAAATAGTACGTAGGTTGGTATAAGGGTATATAGGGAATTTAACTAGGGTTTGGGGTGGCCAACTACGGTTTTGTGGTAACATGTGTAAAATGGGAAGTCAGGTGAAATTTTTGGGGTTGACCCTAAGTGAGAGGATGAGATGGGGATAAAGGAGCATGAGTTGTGTGGGTTAGAGAAAGAATGGGCCATATAAGCCAAATTAGGGTTTTTGGGGATACCCTAGAGGGCGATAGTGAGTTTTCCTTAGATGGTATAAGAAAGTGGGCCTCTACCCACACCATTAAGAGTTGGGTATTCGTGGTAAGTAAGGAAAAGAGGGAAAGGATGCCTGAATGTGTTGGGAGGCGTAGAAGTCCCAAGATATAGGATGGACCCCTCTCAGGGGAATAGGAGTAGATAGATTGTGTGAACGGGTAGTCCAAAGGACATGCATGTCAAGGGTGGAAATATTTATCGAAGAAGACACGAATAATATACTAACCATTTAAAGAGGAAGATTGTTGAGCCAAGCTCAGACCAGTCCACCCGCGAATAATAGTGGCCAGGAGCCAAGGTGCCTTGGAGACCGATACACCGATAAATAATAGTGGCCAAGAGCGTTCTACCTTGCATGTTTCTGGTCCACAGGCTATAATAGTGGGGGATTTCGTGCTCAACAAACCAAACCTAATGATGTTAAACCATGGAAAGATACCATCTATTTACAGTGAAACACCATGAAAGTCGGGGCCAGACTGTTCCATCAACAAATAATAGTGGTCAAGTGCCTCGTGCCCTGGAGACCGTTCCACCAATGAATAATAGTGGCCAAGTGTGTTTTTTCCTGGGTGTTTTTCTGGTCCACCGACTATAATAGTGGGGTTCTTGTACTTGCATGGATTGATAATAAGCATGAGTATACTGATCAAAGATCTAATGAATAAGCTTAACCGGACTATAACACAACCTCTACTATCTACATTACTTGTATGTTTATCTATATGATCCTGCTTGTATTATATATCTTTCCGGGTATGGCCTTAGTTGCATGGTTACCTTACTTAATACGTAGCATACTAATCAGCCATTTCATAGGTGATACTCATTCCCACGAGTAGAGTGCCCTACTGAGTTTGTGTAGGTAGGAGATGCCATCTTTGATACCTATGATACTTATGAGGCATTAGGCAGGGCCGAGAGTTGATTGTTAGACTTGGCATGGGGGCCTGGGAGTGATATTGGCTGAACTCTCTTTTACTTTAGCTTACCTATGTATCATTTTATTTTGATTTCGTTTTATCGTACCTTACTCTTTTATCCCTCGTGGGAACTTTGATTACACACTTTATTGGGTTGTATAACATTTTAATGTGCACTCTAATATCTGTGTTATGAACATTTCAGTTTTTCTATGAGTCCTTATTTTAAGTTGTCTAATGTTTGGTGATAATTTTTCTTTAGTCTTGTGGTTAGAACGAAACTGGTCGGGGATTGGGCTTGTACTGATCATGGCGGTAGCACCCCCGTGTTTGTATTTGTTTATTTAAACAAAAAATTTCAACTGTAATTTTGGGGGTGTTACAAGTATACTAAATCAGTGTAGTTCATATATGCTTTAGGGATACACATTAGCCAAGAATCATACCTTACCATACCGGTGTTGCTCACTCCCTTCTTCAGAGATGGAGAAATAATCCACCTAGTTAAATGGGGTTATGTAGTCCTTTGGACGATTTAGAAGCATCAAAATGACATTATCTTCAAAGAAGCCATGCTTAATGTTGATTATATTGTTAATCAAACATCTCGTTACTTTAATTGCTATAGTACATATACCGATGACAACTTCATTACTCAAATTTGATAACAACATGCACTAAGAACTAAATAAAATGAATGGAGATGCATCCTCCATCCATTCGATGCTTTGAAAATTAATGTAGATGCTTAATGCAGACACTCTTCTTTTGATATAGAAGAGGGATCATCTTGGAACTGTATTGCACTACATTGCTGAATTTGATATCCAATTATGTTTGATTGATAATCTACTTCAATTGAATTATCAAGGTGTCTACTTGGCTTGAAACTAGAGTTGGAAATCTGTCAAGTTAGGTCAATGTCGAGGCTGTTCACCTAATGATCAAGTCATTTTGATTTTGAATAATCTTATGTCATTTTATCGGATCAGGTTGGGCCGGGTTTGATTTGGATCAATTCGGGTAGGATAATCTCGGGTCATTCTATTATCTAGGATTGGGTTAGTTTGATATCGGATGGATTCAAATTTGAATAAATTTAAATTATTCTATTTTTGATTTAGTTTTAGGTCGGCTTTAGGTAAGTTCAAATTATTATATTTTTAGATTAGGTTTGGATTGGATTCAACTCATTTTATACTTGACCTATGCTTGTGCCATTTTTTTTCTTATTCCAATATGTAATTAGATCTAATTATATCGAGTTCAATTATTACAATTTATTCTTAGATATTAATTTTATTGAGCCGTTGGAATTTTTTATCATTATTTCATCTTTTGAGGTGTTGTAAATTTGTAATTGGACAATTCATATGAAAGTTTTTTTTAATCATATCACTTTCCTTTTTATATTAAGATATAACTTATAATTCCTCTCGGTTATAAGTTGGATCATATTGAGCTGAAGTATTATTTTAATTTTACGTTATATTCATATCCCATGTTGTAGTTGCATAGTATTGACTTATAACGACCATTGGTAACTAATAATAAATTAAGGCTTGTAAGGATGTACTCTACATTATTTTAATAATAGATTAATCACATCATATTATAATAATATAAAATTAATGATAGAAATTTTAATTATGATTAAATAATAATATTAATTAATAAATATTAATTATGATAATAATAATAACAATAAAACTTTAATTATTTTATTGTGATTAGATTTTATCAAGTCAAAACATATTCGATTAGATCAAATAACAAAAAAATAAATAAAGTGACGATCATTGAAAAAGGAAAAACTAATATTAACTTCTTACTATCAACATATTTGATATAATAAAATCATTGACCTTCCGTTTTCATAATGAGTAATGAACATTCTCACTCTAGAACTTTCCTACTTTCCTATGATGTTATACATAGAATACTGCAAGCTATAGACACTAACTTATAGTATTTAAGGCTACAAATTTTCATTAATGTATTGTTGTAATAGAATTGATATATCTTAATCCTTGTGTGATTGGATTTTACTTTTGATGCAATCTCTGTTAGTTGTTCCAAATAATTAGTTGAGTTGAGAAAGGTTTAAGATGGAGAATTTTTCTTCCCATTCTCCCATGTTTTTCAAAGTTCTTTTCAAATCACTTCATTAGTGAGTTGAATTTGACAAATATTTTCCATGAGTTTTTCTTTGGGAATCCTCGTCGTTACAAAAGTATTGATAGTGGTTATATTGCATGCATATCATTACAAGTATGTTATAACATTTGATAAACTTGATTATGTTGTTGGATTTACTAATTGGTGCTTGCATTCATAATATCTTGATGTTCCCAAGTTGAATAGATGATAGGAAGATATCACTTTAGTTGGTGATATCTCATCTTTCATCTATATTTGATTTCACTGTGTCTCTTGTATTTATTATTATTTTGGATCATGTCATGGTCTTGCAAATTCTTAATGTGTACCATGTTCCTAGTGTAAAACTTCACTAATGTAGATTCTTAAATGTATCAATATATGTATGTGGTCTTGCTAATTGTCCTTATGATTACTTGTGGAAATGTAAGAGGTGACTACATTTAGTTTGCATTTTTGTCATGATTATGTTAGTGAATATTTGCCTCACATCTAGTCTTCCTTACCACCCCTTCTTCTTCCCAAAGGTAGAAATACTAATTAAAAATGTGAGGAAATGTATATGACTATAATTTTAACTAGAAAATTCCTCGGAATTTTTCATGGATGCAGCACCCTAGTGTTGGCTTCCCTTATTTGTTCTTGCACATTAATGTTACTAAACCATAGCCAGAAGAACACTACATCTATCTTCTTCTCTAATCATGCATGAATGTGTGGAAAAAGGTAGTATCTTATGAATTTCATTATGTGGCAATGCGGCTCCTTATTTCATATGTTAGGCTAGCATAATCACATAATGAGTGAAGCTAAAGTTTAAAAGAATCACAAATAAGGAAAGTAAATAAGTTATATTAAAAAATAATAGCCATATCACTTACAATGTGTATGAAAACAACTTTTATACTTTGAGATTGTGTTAAATTAGTTAATGAGCTTATTGTTCCATTGGATAAGCTTAATAGAATGTAACAACCAACAAGTTATAACTATTGCTAATTGATGCGCAGGTGAAGTTACCGACTATCACACATATCCCTATTGACTTCGTGTTGTCTTATTTGCCTTTTTGTTTCATGGAGGTTTTTTCTCGCTGCTTTTATTGTCAGAGGAGTTTCACGTAATTTGATTTTTGTTGTTCAAATTCTTGGTCTTTATTATGTTGTGATGGTATATTTGTCCATAGGTTGCTTCATAGCTGCAGATGTATTGTCTTTCCTTCCCCCTCGTTTTGGTATTTGTTGGTGGGGTTGTCTTTGACATGGTGTTTTCTATTGTATTCATGGCCACTACACTATTTGTAGGCTTCTTCTTCTTCTTCTTCTTCTTCTTCTTCTTCTTCTTCTTTTTCATGTGTTCTTATTTTCTTTCTTAAATAGTTAAATCTACCTTTATCCATTCAGTAATCTAGTGAGAGCTAGAATAAAAATCATAACAAATAAACTATCTTTCTCTTTTAAAAATGCATTGGTCTATCTTCTAACTAAACATATATTTTTTGGTGTTATGTCATTATTATAGTATTAAAACTCACGGAGGAAAATTTTAGGACTCCACAATGAGAAAATCATTTTAACACTTATAATTTCTTATTCATTGCAGGTAGAGGTATTGATTTACCTTTAATCTTTAATATTAGTAATTTTTGTTGTTTCTTGTTGTTTGATGAAATATATTATCTCTTATTTAGATGGTGTAGTAGAGTTTTATTTTCTCCTACTTTTAGCAATGGATATTGTATTTACGTAAGAAACAATATACAGGTCAAAAAAGTTTTATTGTTTATAGATTTTGATGTAAGTACCGAATTAGATTAGTTTCGTATTTATAATCTTTCATGTTTTATGAAATTTTGGAAATTTTGAGTTATATTAGTTTTGGGATAATGTTTTTTTTTTGGGTAGATATTGGATTGGGTATTTTTGTATTTGTAGTTTTTCGGATTATATTAGATTTTGGATAAACATCAGATTGGGTAGGATCATTTCAGATTTATAATTTTTCAAGTTATATCGAGGTTTGAATAAGTATTGGGTTGGGTCAAGTTTATTTGTGACTTATGATTTTTTAGATTATATTAGACATTGGATAAGTATCAGATCAGATCAAATAGATTTTCAGTTTATAATTGTTTAGGTAATATTGGACCGAGTCATTTTTCATTTGATTTATTTAGTTGAGTTGACTTTCACAAGCTCTACTTGAAAGAAGCTACGAACTAGGATTTTGTAGCTAGATTAATTGAAAGGGATTCAAAGACAATGGTAGAGCTTATTCAATACACATAGTTTGCCCATTCATGGAAAGTTCAAGCTTTGGTAGATGAATGTAGGAGCATCCTAAAGGATTCATCATTTACTATTGTTATAGAGAGGCTAATCGGGATGCATATGTTCTAGTCCTATTTACCTTACCTAATCTATATTCTACATTCCTTTTTTTTGGAACGATTCTGATCCAAATTATGTATCCAACATTATTGTACAAGTATCTTTGAACTAATAATATCTTCATCATAGTTTGACTATTTTATTCATGATATATAAAGTATTAAAATGAACTATATTAAAGCACCCTTACATTATCCCAATCCGTCAATTTCATAGTTAGATACAGAAATGGATAAATTAAGTATAACAAACTAACTATCTTTGCTTCTCTTTGGTTCCACCTTTTCACATTGTATGTATTGAGAACTTTAATGAAGAGATTAATGCATACCACAAATTTCATCTATGAGAAAATCTATTCGAAGAAACCTAGGTAAAAATGACAAACATGAAGAGATGAATCAATCCAAAACAACGGTTATGCCTCCATTTCTCACTTACCAAGAAGTACAATTCCTTGTTTTTTAATTATTTGTATGCTTGCAAACGTATTTATATAATTTCGTAATTCTCTCTTCCTCTTTTTTTTTTGGCTCATCCTAGATGATTATTAAACTCCCAAAATTTCACATACGTAAATATGAATCTAGTTTAAACCTCTTTTGATTTTGAATATGGTCGCAGACCGTTGAAGGAAGAAACGAGGAATGTCGGATATAGCGGTTAAGGGCATATAAAGCTAGAGAATGTCTGAAGTCCAATTATGTACAATGACCATGGAATTGAGGATTGGTTTACTCAATTACCAATTTCGAAGAAGTACAAATGCGAAGGGATAAATGACCTTCAATTTCTCTTGCTACGGACAACATTACACGGAGACAGAAACAAAAATAATACATATTATATATATTTAAAAAAAAATTAGAATAACTTTACTAAAATTAAGAAAAAAAGTCTTATAATTACTATCTATATTAATTAATTTAAGTTATTAATATTTTTTTTAAAAAAATTAGTTAAATACTTCTAATACTGATTCTAGCATCAAAAAGTTTATGAGATAGAAAATATTTTTGAAACGTTTTGAAAATGAAAAATTGCACCTAACAATCGTTTTCGTACTTTGTTGCCCACTGACACATAGAATGAATGATTCGTTATTAGTTCGACTTTGCACAATTAGAGATTAAGATAGGATAGTAATGCAATAACCTAATATAAATATTCATTATATATATATATATATATATATATAAGTATAAGCCTTGTTTGTTTAAAAATAAAATTATTTTTAAATTTTCAATATAGACACCAACGATTTAGATTATTTTATTGTTATTAAAATATAATATTTTAAAAACTTTAAAATTTAGTGAATTTTAGTAATTTTTTTATCAACACATTGATGAAAACATGATTTGAATATTTATGTATCAATGAAAAAAATCTAAATAATTATAATTACACTTTTTAAAATATTTATACTTGTACAGAAATTAACTCTAATCCTTTATGTTTTTAAATACACTTTAATTATTTATATTCAGTTGATCCATTTATTTTTCATACTTTTTTAAATAATTGAGTTGAATTTTTAAAATTAAAATTAATTAATGCTAAAGATTACTCCATTAAAATTAAGATTATATTATTAAGATTATCCGGATCCGGACATCGGCACCAGCAGAATTTTTTGCCGATTATCAAATCAAGGAGGCAACAAGCCAACAACCACCGAGGCGAAACTTTTCCGAACCGCATAATAAATTGCGTTAGGTTAATATCAGTTCAGGCCACTAGCTGATTCGCACTTGCGTGGCTTCAGTTTTTGTGCTGCGACTCTCGTGACTCACGCTGAAGCCTGTTGCGATACGATGAAGAGATTTTTTCGGCCAATAGAGAAGGACGGCTCCTCAAAGAAACCTGCCCTTTCAGCAACAAAGGCTGAAGATCATGAAGAAGGGAGCAAGATTGCTGACAGTAAGAAGAAAGAGCCTTTGAAGTTCTTAACATGGAACGCAAACAGTTTCCTTCTTCGAGTCAAAAATAACTTGTCCGAGCTCTCCAAATTTATTTCATCGCTTGATCCTGATATCATTGCTGTACAGGTGAATCGTCTGTAGTCTTCAATTAGCACAATGTGTGGTTTCTTTTGTCATTGCTACTTGATAATTTGATGAATGCTGCATAATCCCGTGTGATTACTTGATTTTTGGGCCCCCTCTAGGTGGTCTGTAAAGTTGATAGTTGAATTGTTGGAGAATTCGGTTTGTATCTCCACATGGTCCTTACTCCTGCATTATTTTTGCGTTCTTCTGTTTCTGTGCATTGCATGATATTATTTGCTTGTTACAAGACGCACAAGGGTGCAACGAATTGAGGAGTTGAGAAATTACGTTAAAATGAGCCATCATACATGTGTATCCTGCAGGCTTATGAGGGCTTTTCATATGACTCGCATTCTTTCACGGATCCATTCAAGTGATTACCCTTGGGCACGATGTAGCATATGCATGGTCGGTTACACTAGTAAATTCTATTAGAAGCTGGAATTACACGACTATCCTATTTACCAGAGGGCTGACTCACCATATATTCTTGGCATATGTTCGTAAATGTAGGAGTGCGTATGCATAAGGTCCATTCATTTGGCTACTAATTCAAGGGTAGAGGGGTAAGCTTAATTATTTCATCGAAGTTATTTAGAGAAGCATAAAATGCAGCGATGATAACGGGTTGCGTTATAATGGGGACAAGTTCTCTCATACTTTGTAATTCCTTACGAAGCTCTGGCTAATTTTTAATCTTAAGTTTTGAATAAAAGTTGAAGCTTGTGCTTGATTTGTGTTTCTGTTCATTAGCTGAGGTCAGGCTAAATCACTTGGTATGTCCAAGGATGGGAGATTATCTAATTGCACATTTCTGGTAGGAAGTAAGGATGCCTGCTGCTGGCTCGAAAGGAGCACCCAAAAACCCTGGAGAGTTGAAAGATGATACGAATGCTGCACGAGAAGAGAAGCAGGTTAAACATATTTTCTTCTTCCAGTTTATATGGCTGAAGTTGCGCATTTCAATTTGGCAACATGGAGATATCCACCATCATAGATCTAGTTGATTATTTTACTTCAGTATTACTGGTTGTATATGGTGATCCTCTTGCTGTATCGTCTTCTATTGCTCGATTATGATTTACACTGGTCTCAAATTCCATCAACTTTTCTGCTGCATTGTTTTTGAGATTGGTGAAATATTTTGTCATCTATCAGTAGATTCAGACACCATCATTATATATATTTTTCCATGCTATTTTATAGGTGCTCCATAGTGCTTGCTTGTGCATGCAGGTAATATGTTGCTGTGTGAGATGATAGGAAGTAGATGTAGATTAGTCATATCTATATATTAGTTATTTGCCTATCACTATCTTAAGTAGTTTTTAGGCTACCATATGTACTCCCCCCCTCATGTTACTTTGTTTTGCTTTGCAGATTTGTGATTTCTCTTGATATCAATATTCTGGAGTAAAATACAGAGAATTTCAAACTCGGTTTTGGTCTCTTTCGAAAGCACTTGGGCATCAGTTGCTTTTGTCAAACTAAACCTCAAATTTGGAGTTTTCTGTGTTTTTATGGAACAAAACCCAAGTTTGTGTCATTTTCCTGTTTTAGGTCTGATTTCTGCTGGAACTTTTCCAGCATATTTGAATTATTTGCTGCATTACTCAGATAAACTGCAGTGACTATAAGAAATCAGAGAATATATTTAAGTGTACCCAAGATGAAGCTTTTGTTTACACTGCTGTTATTTCTGTCAACTTTGTGAACCGAGGCTTGGTAAATGTCAGATTCTGGCTCCCCTCCCCCTATTTCAACGAGTTCCTTACTTCCATGCTACAGAAAGTTGCCCAGTGGCATAGTACTATCATCCATATTTCATATTTTCTCCATTCACAAACAAGTGTCGTTTTAAATTTTGGCACAAAAATCTAGATGGTAATTTAAATGACCAAATGATCCTTCTTCAAAGCACCCTTGGAAATGACAATCATTATTGAAAAATATATAGATATACAAATGTAGTACTTGTTGAAAGATTATAAATTAATTAAGATTAGAGGTTAAAGTAGGAAAAAATATTTAAAACTTACCACATTAATGTAGAACAACACTTTTTTGTAAACAGAATACAATTGTTAAAATGACTCTTATTTATGAATGGGGAGTAAATAATCTTTGGATTGAAGTGGACACAGTTCCTGATAGATGCACTTATTAGCATATATTATTTGAATATTAGTGCAGCCTTCAGGATGTTGCCTCTAGAGATTAGCTTTGTGTATTGGTGCTCTCTCTGTCTTCTACTTCTATGGAGAATATTCACCACATTGTGAATTGAGTGATATGCATTTCCATCCTCCGTTACTTATGGAAATCTGGGGTAGTTTTTGTTTCAATTTGGTTTTAGCATGATGAGTTTTGTTTTGACGATTAATTCCTAATAAGTTTTGGTGCAGTGATTTTCATGGTCTCGCAAATTATACTGTATTCTCAACTTCAGCTGGGAGGTCTATTGCAGGCCCGGCCTTAGTCATGTTGAGGCCATAGGCAAAAAATAAATAAAAATAAAGCACTTTATTTTTTGATATAATCTATACTTGTCAAGAAATAAAAAAAATGAAAATGAAAATTTTTATTTGGATATTATGGCATTGAATCTAATTATAATATTTGTCATGTGTTACAAATAATTTCAAAGCAATCATGATGTGTGTGTATTTTTTTTAGTTTATTTTACTCTAGTATATACCATTGTAATTTTTTCATTAATCTTAGATAGCTAAAATAAATGAATAAAAAATACCATAACATATTTTCTAAGTTGACTTGAGAGTTTATTGATCCAACTTTTGAAAGGATATTGATCTTCCAATTTCTTACTTTTTAATTTTTAAAAACAATTTAGGATATTTCTCTAAAAAAACTCAAAAACTTTCCAAGAAAAAACTTGAAAATTATTCAAGTGACTAAAATAATTCAAATATAATATGTGATACAAAAAAAATTAACATTTTAATAACTTGGGAAAAATAATATTAACCGCAAGATATTGAAATGAAAAAATTTATAAATGCCTACTTCTATAGAATTATATTAATTATATAATACTTAAATAAACCAATCCCATGATACCAAATTTAACTTATCCTTAAAATCTACTTAAGTCACACTTATATTTTATTAACACCTAGGGGCCCCTAATATAACACAGTATCACTTTTATATTTTATTAAGTTATGCTTATATGAGATATAAATTATGCATGTTATATAGAATAACACCACTCTTATACTTTATTAAGTTACCCATACATGCAGACTGCAAATTTATGTATATATGTATGAATGTATGGTACAATAATGAAAAAAAATAAATAATTAAAATGTTGTGAGTGGGACTGCACTTCATGTATGATGTACATCCTAATAAAAAAATTATAAAAAGTTACGCGTATATAAGATATATATCACTATCACTTAAAAGGTCCTAATAGGCTCGGGGCCCTAGGCCTATGCCTAGTTTGCCTAAGCCTAAGGCCGGGCATGGTCTATTCATTGATTCCCTTGCACAACTTAATATTATCGACTGGTCATAGTTTAAAGAGGATTATTGACGAATCAGAGTAACATGATGTTATGTGATCTAGGATTTCACTTATGGTGTTGCTCAATGTCTCTTGCTCATAAAACATCCAGGTGATGATGCGTGCCCTCTCAAGTGAGCCATTCCGAAATTATCATGTTTGGTGGTCTCTTGCGGATTCCAAGTATGCTGGGACTGCATTGTTGGTCAAGAAATGTTTAGAGCCACTGAAAATATCTTTCTGTCTCGATCAAACAGGTTTTTATTGCCTCCTCCATGTGAATTGATCTTTATGCCAGTTCATAATGTCCTGAAAATGACATATTTAGACAAAATATCTGAATATTCTTTTGTGCTTTGGTTTCTAATATCAATTGGAGAATAGGATCTCTGTGTTGGGATGTCAGCAGGGGTGTGCAAACGGGTACTGTGGGTTGACCCAACCCATGCATCCCAACTAATGGTGCGCTGGATTTGTAGTTACTGGGATATTTTTCAACTTTGCCCACCATAACCCTTGGGTAATTCGTGGATTAATTCATGCATGTTTTCCTTTGTTTTTTATTTTATAAACTTTTATGCTAGGTTTTTTTTTGGGCTAAAATGGGTTACTTTATTGATACTTTTTTATTAAATGTGCAAAATTTTATTATATAATTTATTTCATATTTTTTAGTTAATCCATCTTTTAAACATAAATTATTCTCATTTGTTAAGCAGTATTCGTTCTTTTACTAAATTGAGCTTCTGTTTTTTCTTCTCTTTCAGCAAACATTTTATTACAAAAGGATAATAAACAACTCTAACTATGAGTTCCCAATGCATATAGGAGAAACAGATATGACTATATGGTATAGATGTATATCTTCACCAATTTTCAACAGGACCCACGATCCCGTTATTACTACAAGTCACAAGATCAGTTTTGCATATTCAAATACCAAATATCGACCACTATATCAGTTTGACAAAACAGCTTTGATGATTCAATCCACTATATGTCAAAGGGTGACTAGAGAGAAAATCAGGTTGAACACAATACAACCACAAAGCACTTTTACCAATTTGCTCAGTTAAGCAATTTGCCATTGGTAATTGAATATTCATGACCTCTTGCTGTCTTGAAAACTGAGAGGAGATGGAAATTGGGAAGGAAGATAAAACAGACTTTTGGTAACCCAAGTGTTACTCACCTTAGCCCATATTAATTATTGGCAGATTCTTAATTAGTTATCCAAATTATTACCCAACCCATATTTCTACTCTCATGGGTTAGGTTCCTCACCCATTGGCCATTGCACCGTATGCAAAAGCACCCCTCCCCAAGGGTGTGCAATGGATTTGGTAACCAAAAGGAATGCAATAGGTTAGTATGGTTGACAAATATTTCGTATAGCCTGGTGTGGAGGTCAATCCACAGTTAAATATGGCTCAAGGTGGGTTGGACATGAATTACCATTGGTTTGCATGGTAAAGTTAGAGCCCATTCTAGATTCTGTTCTCTCTCCCTTTCTGTATCGTCCCAATTTCTTGGATGACAACAGCTCACAACATCTTTAGTTTTGATAGTGCATGACATCTTTTGTTTCCAGCTGAGAACAACAAAGAATCGCTACCTGAAAAGTGAATGTACTTTGTTGCTGCTTTGTGTTTACCCTGATTTTACTTTTTGGTTGCCCTTTGAGATATAGTGAATGAAAAAAAAAAGTTGAATTGTTTCATCGAACTGATCTTATAGTTGATTTTTGATTCCAAAATTGTTAAACTGATCTTTATGCCTTGTATGAATAAGAGGAACATGGGTCAAGACTCAGGAGGGTTGGGAAATTTGTTGGGAATTGACAAAGATATTAATTTGTATGATATAGTTAATGATTTCCTTACATATTTTGCCAGCTTCTCATTGTTAATGTTGATTTTTATTTTCTTTTAATAGCTTGTTTCTTGTGGTCATTTCACCAAATGACAATGAATGTATGAGGATAATTTATGTTTAATACTAGAAACCTATAAATGATCGAATGTTACTCCACCAATTACTTAGTGAGCTTAAAAAGTAGTCTGCCCTGTAAAGCATGGGCAATCCTTTCCTTCCACATGGACCATGCCATAATGGGCGGATTCTTCTGTTCTTGATCCTTCCGATAAATCATGTGCAAGCCTTTTGGAAGACCTTGATTGCTATCAGAATGTAGGTATTAAGAACATCCACCAAGCAGAAATGAGGACAGGTAATTATTCATAGCCTCTTTCAACCCGTAACAGGGAGGGAAAAAAAAAGAGGATAAACTTCCTGCCTCATTAACAAATATTAACAAAATTTACTGTCTTTAGAGGTGAACTAGTGTCTCTTGATGGTGTTGCAGCTTTGTTGTCCAAATTATATCATGCATCTACAAAATAGATAATGTTTGGATAATGGACTGAGTAATGTACATTAATATGACTGTTCAACCTGAAGGTGCATGTTTAACTGTATTTTTCCATCTAGCTTCCTTGAGGCATTTTCAAATACATTTTGTGGATTGTAGGAATAAATAAATCAATATACTTCCAATTATTTTGCAGCTAAGAAGCATGAACCAGATGGTCGTGTGATATTGGCTGAGTTTGAGTCTTTCCGGTTTCTGAATACATATGTGCCAAACAATGGTTGGAAAGACGAGGACTCTTCTTTTGGGAGGAGAAGAAAGTGGGATAAGAGGATGCTAGAGTTTGTTTTGCAGTCATCTGATAAGCCTCTTATTTGGTGTGGAGATTTGAACGTAAGGTAACAGCTTTTGTCAGATTGCTTGTCTGCTGCAGTGTGATGCATCTGATGCACTTGCATAGTTGCATTATCCTCCTGGCCCTTTTTTTAAAGCATGCATGATTTATTTTCTCCGTTTTTTTTTCTTTTTGCCAGTCATGAAGATATTGATGTAAGCCACCCAGAATTCTTCAGCGCAGCAAAGCTCAATGGTTACCTTCCTCCAAACAAAGAGGTACTGATTATCCTGCAAAGCTTGTTTCGTGACAGTTGTAGCATTTCTTTTCTAGGATATCCTCTTTAAAGTTATATCTCCCAATTCCAGCAAAAGCTTGAGTGTATAGAAGAGAAATCTTAGTAGTCAAATCAGTAGCAGTCTCAAAAACGAGTCTAGCACATAATTTGGTAACTTTTTGTTTTTTCAAACAATGCAGGACCGTGGACAACCTGGGTTTACCATATCTGAAAGGAAACGTTTCAGTTCAATCTTGAAACAGTAAGTCCACATCTGGCTTCTCAAAATGCTTCTGGAGCTCTAATTGGTGTGAAGTAATCTGTGGGAGGAGAAATTATCATTTTGTGGCTAGACTGGAGAAATTACATCGCCAGTGTCTTTTTGTCATCAGTCCATGGGCTGAGGACGTGTGCTACTTTGGCTGCATGCAATTATCTCTGACAGGGTCGATGAAACTGAGTTTGGTTTGACTGCATAGCTGTAGGATTCCCGGGTTATAAGCTGTTGCGTTACCTTCATTGTTAGCGGCCTTCTCTTAGGATCTAGCCACTCTAGGGTGGTCCTGTTTTATCTAATAATCAGGACAATTTGTCTGATTCGTCTTGAGTCTCTTATGCTTATTCTTGTTAGATTGCCTCTTTTGTTATTTACGTTTGTATCCCACAGTGTTAGGATAACTATGGTATGGATTAGAGGGTGTAGGAGTTGGTGGAAGGTTGAGAGAGTGGAGGCTGTAGGCGGTGAAGGCTGGTGGCAAAATTGGGGAAGTAGGAAAGGGGCTGGTCGATGGCAACAGAGAGGGCAGAGAGGGCTGGAAATTCCCTGCCTTGCTTGTCGACTCCCTTCCCATTTTATACCAGATTCCCAATGACCTTGTCCCCACGCCAAAACAGAAAATGCCTGAAACATAAAATGGTAATCGTGAAACAAAAAATGGTAAAAGTGACCCCCCATAGCAGACTCATTAACATACTCATTAACTAACAATTCAATAAACAACGGTCCTTATCCAGTACCCTCCCCTCGCCTTACTTATCCACTATGTTGCCTCCTCACGTAAGTATATTTGATGATTGGCCTATCATTACCCTCTCCTCAAAGTTTCACCTTGTCCTCAAGGTGAAATTCAGGAAACTAATGATTGAGGTGATCAAACTCTTCCCATGAAGCTTAATATTCTGGAAGCTCTCGCCATTTAATCAAAACCTCCAGTACCCCTGCAGTATTATAGCGCATGTCAAGCACTGCTTCAAGTTCCACTCTCCACTCCATTTTATCTGTCAAAACAGGAGTGAAAGGTTGAGCTTGGCTGCCAGCACCCACTGCTGTTTTAAGCATTGACACGTGAAATACTGGATTGATGGAAGCATCATCGGGTAGCTTAAGTCGATAGGCAACTACCCCCACCCTAGCCACCACCTGATAAGGCCCAAAATACCTTGGGGCAAGCTTCTCATTCAAGTGCCTAGCTAAGGATTGGTGTCGGTATGGTTTGAGCTTGACAAACACCCAATCCCCTACTCCATAAGTCTGTGGTCTCTCCTCTTCTTGTTAGCTTGCTGCTTCATTCGAGCTTGTGCTCTTTGAAGATGACCCTTCAGTTTGGCCAGGGTGGCATCCCTCCTTATCATTTCTTGATCTACGGCTGCCAAAGGTGTGTGGCCCTGTTCATAACGTAGTAATGGTGGGGGATCGTGACCAAACATAGCAGTGAAAGGGGTAGTTTGAATGGCCGAGTGATATGAAGTGTTATACCAGAATTCTGCCCCAGGAATCCACCTAACCCATTGCTTGGGTTTATCTTCAACAAAACATCTTAAGTAAGTTTCCAAACTCCGATTGATGACCTCCGTTTGACCATCTATTTGGGGACGATAGGCCGAGCTGAATCGGAGTGTAGTACCTTGCGTCTTAAATAGTTCCTTCCATAAATTGCTCATAAGCACCTTGTCACGATTCGATACCATGGATTTAGAAATTCCATGTAAACGAATAATCTCCTTAATAAACACAACATCTACTCCCTTGGCATTGAATGGGTGTTTTAAAGGAATTAGTGTGCATACTTGGATAGGCGGTCCACCACTGCCATGACATAGTCATATCCTTCTGAACATGGCAGCCCTTCTATGAAATCTAGTGTCACATCCTCCCACACTTGCTGGGGTATAGGAAGTGGTTGTAGCAGGTCGACGGGACTTAAAGTCTGGTATTTGTTTTGCTGGTAGACTACAAACCCAGCCACATACTCCTGTATCTCCTTCCTCATGCCTAGCCAATAAGCTTCCTTGACTATTCCGCGGAATGTTCTTAAGGTGCCTGAATGACCTCTCATGCCTCCCCCATGGAAGTCAGATAGCAGTCTGCTCTTCCAAATGGATTGTCCCGGTATGACTAAACGCCCTTGATATAATAAATTTCCCTGCTTCAGGCTGTAATTTGGATGAGCCCCTTTTCCTTGCTGCAACTCATGCAAAATAGGCCCAAAATTTTGGTTAGCGGTTACTTCGGATTAAAGAGAGCTCCAGTCATCACCCAAGCTGCAGTCAAAGCTAGAACTGAAGCTGTTGTCTTCACCCTTGAAATGGCATCTGTTGCCTTATTTTCACACCCTGGCTTGTACTTTATATCAAAGTTAAAACTGCAAAGTTTTGTGACCCATCTCAAATGTTCCTTGGGTATAACACGTCGTTCCAACAGAAATTTGAGGCTTTTTTGATCAGTTCTCACAGTAAACTTTTGCCTCATAAGATAATGTCTCCACTTCTGTATGGCCAGCACCGCTGCAATACGCTCCCTTTCATAAACCGATTTCAAGCGTGCTCGTTTTCCCAAGGCTTGGCTGAAATAAGCAATAGGGTGTTGTTTTTGCATTAGGACAACTCCTATTCCAATCCTCGAGGCACCTGTCTCTACTATGAAGGGCTCTTTAAAATTAGGCAACCCCAAAACTGGTACTGTCACCATTGCTTGCTTAAGCCTTTCAAATGCTGCTTGAGCTTCACTATTCCACCCAAAACTGTCCTTTTTCAGCTGTGCGGTGAGAGTAGCGACTATATGTCTATAGTTCTGCACAAACTTGCGATAATATCCCGTTAATCCTAGGAAACCCTTTATCTCCTTCAATATCTTAGGGGCAGGCCAGTCCTTCATGCATTGGAGCTTGGCTAAGTTAGTTGCCACTCCTTTTGTTGAGATAATGTGCCCTAAGTATTCTAGTTCCAACTGGCCAAAAACACACTTCTTCATGTTCACTGTCAGAGCATGGGTGCTTAGAGTTTCCGATACTAAAGTTAGATGCCTGATATGGTCTTCCATAGAAGAGTTGTACACCAATATATCATAAAAAAATACCAACACACATTTTCGAAGGAAAGGTTTAAACACCTTATTCATCAACGCTTGAAAAGTGGTTGGGGCATTTGTAAGGCCAAAGGCCCTTTGTATGTGCAGAATGCAGTCTTGGGAATATCATCAGTGCTCACTTTGATTTGATGATATCTCAACTTTAAGTCCAATTTTGAGAACACCACTGCTCCACTTAATTCACCCAGCAGTTCATCAATGACAGGTATAGGAGACTTGTCTGGAATTGTGACCTTATACAAGGCACGATAATTCACACAAAATTGCTAGCTTCCATCTTTCTTTTTAACCAATAAAATAGGACTGAAGAACGGGTTGTGGCTCGGTCTCACCACCCCTGCTGCTAGCATCTCACCCACGAGGCGCTCAATTTCGTCCTTCTGCACTTGGGGATGCCAATAGGGTCTGACACACCAGTTTAGTGCCTGGCAGGAGAGGAATTCTGTGATCCAGTTCTTGGTGTGGTGGCAACCCCTGAGTTTTCCTTGTTACTTGGGGTAAATTTTTGTATTACTCCTTGCAGCTTGGGGGGGGGGGATTTCGCAACTTGTAATTCAGACTTCGGCCTTGAGTTCAAAGCACAACATTCCAACAGTAGTCCCTACCCTTCCTTGCCTATGATTTGCATTAGTGATTTGAGTGATACCTGTGATTTGCACGATTCAGCATCCCCCCTCAAAGTCACAGGGGTTCTACCTAGCATGAATTTCATCTTTAGATTCCTTCAATTGACTTGCATCGCCCCCAAATTTTCCAACCACTGCATCCCTAGTATAATATCAGCTCCTCCCAACCTCAATGGCAAGAAATCTTTTATTACCTCGATTTCCTGCAGCGACAACCTTACCTCCTTAACATATCCCTTGGGTTTGGATAGAATTGCCCGTGCCCATGAGCGCTCCATACGAAGCTGTGCTCATCACTGACATTTTTAGTCTCTCCACCAAATCACTAGCAATAAAATTGTGGGTGGCACCACAATCAATTAGCACCACCACTCCCTCACCATTAACAGTCCCTCGAAGCTTCATGGTGCGGGGTGTTGTGAAATCCACCACTGAATTTATGGAGAGCTCGACCTCCCCTTCTACCTCTTGTTCTTTAGTCGATTCCCCCCCCCCCCCCCCGGGTTTTCTCTTCTCCTTCCTCCAACGCCACTTTGTCATCCACTAGGAAGAGTTCGGTTCTTACATATGTGAGTAGGGGAGTACCTCTCATCACATTGGTAGCACAAACCTCTCTCCTGTCATCACTGGAGCTCTTCATTAGTCAGCTTCTTGTACCTCGATGATTGTTGGTTAGCTGGGACCTCCGGTTGGGATCGATTATGGGATTGAGTCACCTATGACTTGGGAATGAAGTTTGCCACACTCATTTTGTTGTTGTTGTCCCAATCGAGTTTGGGTAAGAGTTCCTGGAGCCCATGGATTCCTGCGCTAGAGGATTTGTCCTATATCCCTTTCTCCTTGTTCCACCTGAGAAATTAGATCCACTTCGCCCCCCTGACAACCCAATTTTTTTCCTCCACCATTTGGGCTAACTCCAGTGTCTTCGCTAGTCCATTGGGCCTCATCATTCTGACCTCCGCCCTTATTTCTGGCTTAAGCCTATTTAAGAAAGTACTCTCAAGTACCTCCTCTGGCAATCATCTCTTGAGGGGAGTCGCCAACAGCTCAAAAACCTCCTCGAAAGAATTCTGCTGATGCATTGCCAAAAAATTTTCACACAAGGAACCTTCATGTTTTGGCCGAAATCGAGTGAGGAAGGAGTCCCAGAAATTCTTCCAACTAGTGAATTTCTTCCCTTCTTCAACTTATTGAAACCATGCTAAAGCCTTCCCTTCCATGGCCACTACCGTTGCTTCCAGCCGTTCTACCTTGGTTGGCTAATTCAGGCTAAAATATCGCTCTACTCTTAACAACCACCCATCTGGGTCAGCATCGCTGAAAATGGGAAAATCTAGTTGTTGGCCTAGCTGGTTGTCACCCCGATGAACCTCTATTCGCGCCTCTTTCTCTCCACCCCTTGCTTTCCATGGTTGATAGAGCCAGATGTTTGCTACCCTTGCCCAAGCAGCTGATCCAGTCTACTTAATACCTCTGCCATCGTGGCTTCTAGGTGTGGTATTTTCTGAGTATCTTCCTTAACCCCGTCCATATCCTTTTGCCATTCTCTTTGCCCCACACCCATTTTTTCTTCCATTATTGCCATCCTCTCCTCCATTTTTTCCTCCACCGCGTCTCTTTTTTTTAAGAAATCAACTAGAATTCTGAGAGAAACAGAGAATTGTGAAATCTGGAATTTAGTATTAATACTCAAGGCAGTTGGGTGCCCTGGTTTTCGAGGAGCTGGCAACCTCCCAAACAATTCTCAGAAATTCCCTACCCTGCTTCTCGACTCCCTTCCCATTTTATATTGATTCCCAACGACCTTGTCCCCACCCCAAAACAAAAAATGGTAATCTTGAAACAGAAAATGGTAAAAGTGACCCCCCCAAAACAAACTCATTAACTAACAATTCAATAAACAACAGTCCTTATTCAACACCCTCCCCCCGCCTTACTTTTCCACTCTGTTGCCTCTCCTCACGTGAGTATATTTGATGATTGGCCTATCAGTATTTTAATTAGTTGAAGGGATGTAACATTTGAAGGAAGAGGGAGAACTTGGCTCAAAATACACACTTCTACTCCCAAGTGTAATAATATGGGAAGCCATGCCACTCTATGTAAAGCTCGCCTCATCCTATAATCATGCGCTAATAACAAATGTGCCTTGATGTAGGCGATTGCTGAGCCCTTAAGCCTCAACTCATCCATGAACGAGGCACCTCTTGAGTCGAGCCAGTCTCGACCTAAAACAACATCAATCCCTGACCAAGGGGCCACATAGAGTATTGCCACCATATAATTAAATATCAGTCCTAATACACAGTTTTGACAAATATTTATCGGATTTTAGGTCAGCATATACTCAAAATTGACGATACGTGACGTTTTTAGAATTTTGTGTATTTATTGGCGATATATCGGTTATCGGCTGATATTTGTTGATATTTACTTATATTTGCTAACATTTATTGTGAAAAATAAAATAAAATTGCACTGCAACAATTGCATCATATAAAATATAATTCACAACACCGCGACCACAACCACAATTGCAATTGTGACTGCGGTTTTATTGCCTAATTGATGCAGACCTGAAGCCCTCAATGTTGACGCCACTTGGGCACATACTTCTGGTGAATGTTTCTATTCTTGATGATCAATCAAACAATCGAACCTATAAGACTTGACTTGGCCTAGGCGTGATCCGCAGCACAAATGTTGTAGCGACCTTTGTAATTGATAGCATTGATAGCTCGCACACAGATTGGGGTTGCTCAACCTGCCACCGTGGAATAAAATATTGTTCAATACAACAAAATATCCTCGATACATATTAGGCTTATCGATATGCAAAATGTCCGATACGCATTTTTGAAATAAAATATTGACCGATATGATACGTTTTGATTGATATATTCTAATATTTTATTCATATTTGTTGATATTTAAAGATATATTCCAATATTTATTGTGGAAAAAAAATCATACTGTGACAATCACGGCATACAAAATATTATTTGCGACACAGTGATTGTGACCCCAATTGCATGGTTTTATTGCATGCCTGCCATAGATGCTAATATTATAAGAACTGGTAACCATTTAACATTCAGTTGAAGAGCTAGAGCAGGGGAACATCTTATTGATGCTTGAAAGGGTCTAGCTCATACTTGCTCTCCTCCAAATTCTCTAATGGATCTAACTCTGACTCATTGATCATTGCAAGTGTTGTATCATCTTTAGATGTGTATCAATGTGTGAGATAGAATAAGATGCACTTATCTCCTAAAGGCTCACTTCCATCTCTAGCAGGGGTAGGGGTTGTTGTGCATCTGACTTTGATAGGGCCTCGATATCCATCAGCTCTGTCTTCTCAGATGACCTAATAATGATGATTTGCTAGTGGCCCCACTGTCATGTGTTGATGACTTAACTAAATTTTTTGGTAAAGATCACCTGGATGACTGACCAGAAGTGCTCATGTCAGATGTCACATTTGATATGGTCGTTAACACTAACCATGGATTTGAAGGTTGCTTGGAACAACTACCCTCTGACTCAAGCCATTCCAATTGTTGCCTGACTTGTGTTCTCTGCCTTGATCAATAGAGGTGTCGATCTTTGACAAGGTGGATAGGATTGATAGCTAAGATTCTGGTGTTCTCTGCCTGTTGTGGCTGGAGCTAGGATGAAGGTCTTGAGGTGAAACCTCTTACTTGTTTCAGACCTGTAGTATTTGGAGGCAGCCCGGGTCCTCCACCCTAGAATCTTGGAGACTTTTGAGCGGACAATAGGTGCCTCATAATGTGATGGAAAACTCTGGCAACCAATCTAGCCAAGCTCAGCGATCTAATCGGAGACAACCACCCTCTAATGTCATCCAAACCGATAGTAAGGGCTGTGTCAAGGATTGGTGAAGGAATAGTGTCTTGTGCTTGGCGGATAGAAGCTTTGATGGCTGGGTTAGTGGCTCGCTGGTAGTCAAGTGGAAGGTCTAATGGTCAACAATGGGCCATGTGGCATCATAGTGTTGGGAAAATTAGGGTTAGGGCTTGATGAAACGAGGGTGTGACGGGTGGAATCTTGAGAAATTGGGGAGGTTGGGGACTAATGAGTGGCTGTGAGGGCTAGTAGAGGACCAACGACCACCTATAGAGGGTCTGTAGTGGCTGAAGCCCTCGCCTTGGCCGGTACCCCGTGCTAAGGCATATAATTAGATAGTGGTGCCGCTATAGTCTAGCGACCACTATTTAGTAGATTTTGGGTTAGCTGAGACGTGAAATCACCAATGTGCTACGGTTTTTTGATAAATTGGTATCACCAATAAATTAAAAAATATCACTGATAAGTTTGGAAATATCACCGATTTATTGGCAATTTTTTGAGAATTTTTAAATCTACTAAAAAAAGCATGCACAATAATTTCTTTTTATTCATTTACTATATATACCTTGGATTAAGTTACTATTAGATTATAATAAAGTATTGTTTTTTATTACCTTGACATGTACCCCTAACATAACATTTTTTTTTTCATTCCAAGGCAAATTTAGAGTTATTAGGATAATTTATCATACAATGACTTATTTAAATGCTTCTAATATAATATAGAATATTAATTTATTGAATATTTATCTTTAAATGATTAATAAAAAGATAATTAGAGTAGAAATAAAAATAACAATTCAAGCCGTAACGACCACGGTATATAATTTATTGTTTGCGATGTTCCGATATCTTAACCGCGGCCGTAATTTTATTGCCTGCACTAGGATTAGAAATAGGTCAATAGAGGATAGGGAAGCAGTGGTTGGTGCTGCAAAGGTTGTAGAGTGGTTGACATGGGTAAGTGGTGCATCAGTGAGTGGCCATGATCGCTGATTGGTTGGGTGACGTTGCCAGCAATGCCTGTTGCTACTGGCTGAGTGTTGGCTATTTTATTTATTTATTTATTGTTCCTTGTCCCTTATTACGCAGCATTATTATCTCTAAATACTCTGAGTTGGAAAGTGAATTCTTGTAGTGTAGCATTCAAGGTCTTGTCCATCTCATTTAGCTTGATATTAGGCTCTAGTACCAATTTGTTAGGATCTTGATTTCCAGGTCTAGTTGTGCCAACTTGGTCCTGATTTATTTGATAATTAAGACTAGGGCTATAAATGAGCCTAGTCAGCTACTCAGCTCAACTTGTTAAAAGTTCGATTTAGCTCATTCGTTTAATTAAATGAGTTGAGCCTGAGCATCACTTTTAAGCTCATTTATTAAATGAGCCGAACCTGAAAAAGTTTGGCTTGACTCATTTATAGCTTAGACTTGTGAGTTTGGGTCATTCAAATTTAGTTAGATTCGTTCGTTTAATTAAATAAGCTAAGCCCGAACCTTATGTTAGGCACATTTATTAAACGAGACGAGCCCGAGTCGGGGGTGTTCGGCTATGCTTAATTACAGCCTTAATTAGGACAGACAATCTTGTTAGATCAATCTTGAATATCTTATTCTTGTTAGATTGCTTCCATTGCAGTTTACATTTGTACTCCATAGTGTTAGGATAATTGTAGTATGACTTAGAGGTTGTAGGAGGTGATGGAAGGTTGAGACTTGAGAGTGGTGGTTGTAGGTGGTGAAGGTTGGCGGCAGAATTGGGGAAGTCCAGTAGGGGCTGGTCGACAGAAACAGAGAGGGAAGAGAGGGTTGGAAATTAATCAATTCTATCAAATCCCAACTTATGTTATTAATGAGGTCTAAGGCTCTTATTTATGTGTTATTTCATCTCATTGCTAAGCCCTTTAGCTAATTAAAATAATTAATAATCTCCTAGGAATCTGATAAAATCTCCTCATAAATAATCCTCTAGCCAAATATACTAATAGTTTACTAAATAATTCTATCTTGTGGCTAAAGAAATTGTTAACAGATTATTATGCTTGCCTAAAAAAATATACTGCCCAAAAGGGCCCGTAAAAAATCAGGACCTAACATTCATTGCCTTTTAATTTTTAAGATATTGAAAACAAAAGGGAAAAAATAAATGTGAAAAAAGAAGAGGAGGAAGAAGGAAAAGAGGTGATGATCTGCAGAAATAGTCTGGGTTGCTTCATGAAATCAGTTTGATTGTTGTAATGGGATGGCCTGGTTTGTATTTAGTCTTAGACTGTCATCTGGACAGCATTATGTTAACACATATTCCGTTGCTTTAAAGTGCCTCGCATTAGCATTCTCTGCCTGTTAGTTCTTACATTCGTATAAATCCTTTCTGAATCATGTCATGTCCACCTCTTTCTGATTGATGCCTGGTAACTTTCGCAGTTGTAATTGATCTTGTTTTTTAGAATGGTTTCTTCATTGTGGTCTTGTAATAAAAATTACTGTTGCAATGATTCATTTGCCTCTCTGTTTGTAAGGCCTTGAGGTGCCCTATGTGACTGTCCCATATCAGGCTAATTTTTCTAAATTCCATGTTTCTGGCAGGGGGAAGCTAGTAGATGCATACAGATATCTACACAAGGACAAAGACATGGATGGTGGCTTCTCTTGGTCTGGACACCCTATCGGAAAGTAAGGCACTGAACTCTATCGCTCTTGAGGATGCTAACAAATTGTGCGTCAGTTGCCGAGATTATGTATTCCGTTTTCCAAACTTTTAATGAGTAGGTTGTTTTGAGCAAGTTTATGATTTGCAGGTACCGGGGGAAAAGGATGAGAATAGATTACTTTCTCGTCTCAGAGAAGCTCAAGGATAGGATTGTCTCATGTGAGATGCATGGTCGAGGCATTGAATTAGAAGGTCAGTCAACTACTGGCTTTACTTCAGATAAGCGGCCTCGTTCTGTACGTAGCTGTTGCTTCAATTGCTTCACCATCTGACATTTCTTATGGACAGGTTTCTATGGAAGTGACCATTGCCCAGTTTCCCTTGAACTGTCACCTAGCAAACCTGCTTCCGACCAAATCTAGATTTCCCAGTGATGATGTGCCATTATCTGTGTATTTCTAAAATTATGGTGAGGATTATTTGAGGCAGGATACTTTACGAGATCAGTCTTCTCCAGTAACCGAAGGCAGCATCACTGAAATCAGTATGGAGTTTTTCACTGGGCCAGCAATTGTTCCTTCCATATCAATGGTTGCTAGCAAATCATTAGGCTACTATATTGAAAGCCTTGTGCATTTTTCCCAGAAGCAAGAAATTCCTGTGTATTTGTAGAAACACCCCCCTCCTCTACTTAGGGCAGTATTAAACTGGTATTAGTGTAGCCGAGCAGTTGCTTTGCTTCTCCTCACAAGCATGTACAGCTAGGATTATCACCGTCCTTAAGAGTCAAAATCGGCTTTTGTTCAATATTATGCTCGTGTTGGTGCGACTCTGAACTAATCTCATCAGTCTTTCACCTCTATCCATCTCCATGGACGTGTTTCTTCACTATTAACTCCAAATGCGAAGGCTCTTTTTTTTTTCACCAGGTGATCGTTTTCATTTTTCTTAACCACAAGCTTGTTATGATTTATGAATTTTGTGCTCGGTGGCATGGGGCAGATGCGGGTGTGCTTTGAAAATGCTTCTTGCGACTTGCTACCCAGTTGGCTAGATTGGTTACTGGCTTAGCTGTTACGTACGGTTATGGTACTTTGTGTAGGTAAAGTGTATCTTTTGCGGGGTCCATATAAAGCGGTGCATGGAGTTTGTGCTGTGTGAATGATGATATTGTGACTATTTTCGCTTCATGAGAGGAAAAAAGCATCTTAGGAATGGTACTGAACGTTGGACTTGGACGGGTGTTTTTTTCCTACCTTGTATTGTATATAGGTCGAGTCCATCTTTCGAGATCCATATAAAGAGGTGCACGGATTTGGTGCTGGGAGGCTAAGTTGTTAGCCGCATATTTTTTTTTTTTAAATGGAATAAATTTTAAAAAGTACAGCGAATAAAATAGAATAAATTCAAGCTTCAGTGATTACTTTAGGAAATATTAATGTACGGTGGTTAACTTTTTTTTAAAAAAAAAATTGTTAAGAGTTTGGTGGCCAATTTAATATTTGGCTTTTACCATCATTTTCACTTCATGAGAGGAAAAGGAGAATCTTAGGAATGGAATTGAACATCGGATGCTTGCCGCCTCTAAAAAAATTGAGTTCGGGATAAAAAAATGTGGGAATGAGGGAGGGAATACAGCATAAGGCTAAATAAATAAATAACCTTTAAAATGTATGCTATAAATTAATTGGTTTGTTGCAAAAAACATTAGCAATTAGTGGTCATAAGTTTTGCGATTCAATTATAAAAAAACATATATTGAATTATTATACATAAATATTATTGTTAGAATTGTTTTAATATGTATGCTCATGAAGTAAATTCATAATTTTTACTAAAATATAATAATGTTTACTAAAATAATGTTAAATTCAAAGGATTATTGAAGGTGCTAAAATCATAGTTTTAAAAATTATATTGACATACCATAACTGTTAAACTTTCGATTCATATCTTACGATTTTACTATTCTACGATCTAAAAGTCATTAAATGATTCATGGTCTTAGATAGAATATTCAAATAATAGAATTATGGTAGAATCTTACGATTCTACATGCCAATTATAATTTATTTTATCTATTTACCTTAAAATCTATTTTTTATCTTATTCTCAATATATTTCTTCTCTAACTTTAAGCCTTAACCCTATTGTTTTATACATACTATATACTGAGTACCAATTAATGTAAAGAATGCACAAGCGAGATAATAGAGAAATCAATTGTTGGAGAAAAAAATTTCTTATGAAAAGTCCAAACTCTTAATGTAAAGTAAACCAAATATATTAAATTTGTGAGATTTTTTTTTACTATTTTCTGTTTAGCTTATAATTATCCTTTTTTATTTTCTTTTATGGTATTGTGGCTTTGTTGTAAGCTTAGTCTATATAAACATATTTTTTTTATATACATATAGATTGACAACGTAAATTCTTACCATTCAAATTTGAGTTGAATGGATAGATTTCATCCAAGATAGGCCAACCTACCTTCCAGAGTTAAAATGTTGATTTTGGAGAGGTGCAGGTCAATAAGTCAAGAAATGAAAAACACAAGAAGGGAAATGGGAAGTCAACATGGGAGGAACATTCTAGCTAAGAAGAATCGAGTTTGGAATCGATGCAATGATTCCAGAAGTATGCAGTGGAGAGAGGTGGAGGAGGATATGACTGTGGTCATTTTCCACCTTAATTATCCAAATTGACTTTTCATATCAATGTGAGGCAATATTTTTGGGCTTTGTGTTGCTACAACTTAATTAATGATCAAATAAGAGTTTAATAATAAGATCTTTAGTGTTTTCTAACTTCAATTATAGGATTTTGTTGCATACAAGTATATCTAGGTCATATTTTTATGATATTTATAGGATCTTAAAATCCTACAATTCAATTCTACGATTTAATTTTGATGACCTTTATTAATTCTAGACAGAATTTTAATTCTAACAACCTTAGGTCAGACTGGTCGGTCGATGAATTCTTTGGCATGATCTTGTTTTAGGACTAGATCTGTAATTGAACCAGACATATCATTAAAAAGTATCTAATTTACCTAAAAATTGGTAACAAAAAATCCTAAAAAACTGATGGTTTTAGAAAAAGGAATAGGAAGTTGCATCATTGAACACACATTGTCACACGCAACACCACTATCTTCAAACACACCTCTACAGACATTACCACCATCGTCGATTAATCCACCACACGCAACACCACTACCGTTGAGTATGCCATCATGCGCAACACTGCCATTGTTGAGCACACACACCAAAATCACATATTCTTCAATGACACAAACATCCACAACACATCAACCAAAATTAGTTGAGAAGGAGGGAAAGGTAGAGAGAAAAGGAAAAAATAAAAAGACAATGAAATATTGTGAATATAACAATAGAGGGGAATGAAGATACCAACTAAACTTGGAGAATGGAGAGGCTGCTCCAAATGAAAGAGGAGAGATAATATCTAGAGAGAAGAAAATATGTGAAAAGAGAAGGTACTTAGGTTTTTGCTTTTGTTTGGGGTGGGTATGGGGCTAAAAAGTGATGGCTTATTACTTGGAAAAATATTTGGAAGGTTACTTGTTAGGGTTAAGTGAGTTGGGCTCTACTCTCTAGTTAGCTTAGATAAAGAAATTAGTCTATGTTATCTAATATTAAACTATATCATAATATTTATCTTGTATAAAAATTAAGTTTGTAAATAAAGTATATATATTTTTATTGATTTATTAAATTTATTTTATAAATTATGTCACTTGTATAGTTCAATCAATTTAAATCATTGGTTAGACCAATAAATTAATAAACCAATCAACCACTAACAAGACCGGTTCTACTATTGTTTTGATTTTTAAAACTATGGCTAAAACATATTGATGATGAATGACAATATAGGGTAAACCATATTTTTAAAGTATTTATTAGTAACAATCTTACATAAAATAATATTTTTGATGAATATGTATAATAGATAGAGTCCATTAAAGTTTGGGAGGCTATTTGAGTTGTAACTTTACCTAACTGGATCCATCATATAATAAGTAATAAAAGAAAAAAGAAAGAAGGGTTATTCAAGGGAGTCAATTACATATTAGGGTTGTTTAGAATTTTATTTTTTTCAATTATATTTATCAAATATTTTTGTATAATTTATGTTAATTTTTAAATTTAACTTTTCTATTATATTATTTTTTATTGTAACTAATTTAGTCAATAACATAATTTTAAGAAAAATTACTAATCCCAATTTTGAGTAAAATAATATAAAGATTGGGTATAATTGGAAAACTAAATATAAAAATTGACCTATTTGATATAAAAAAATAGAATAAAATATGATTAATCTAATTGGAAAAATAAAATGTAATTGAACCTAATATGTAATTTGTTGTTATTTTAAAGTGCTCTATATGGTAAGTAAATTATTTATTTTTATTTATGTACACTATTACCTTTTATAAAGTTTGAAATTATTGTTACCTTTGATTATAATTTACTAAAAAAAATAACTATTAAAGTGCAAACCCATGAATGTCATTATGTATCAACTCATTTTATTTTCATTTCAACACTTATTTTACCAAATAAAAATCTTATGAATTTATGGGATTTAAATTGGACTTTCCCACAAAATATTTTTGAAACATATATTCAATGGAGTTACCCTATTTTTGGAAACTTTTTTTGATTACTATGGTACGCGACTTTTATTATTATTTATGGTTTCTCTGAAAATAAAGAAACGACTTTCAATAACAATAATTAAAGCATTGGTGTCATAGTAGAAATTTTGATTTAATTGGTATTGTAGAGACTAGAGTAAAGGAAGCAAATGCTCTAATGACTAAGAATAATCTAATACAATAGTGGCATTAGCTCCACAATTACGTAAACCATTATAATGGACATATTTGGGTTGGTTGGAACCCTTCAAGTTGGTATGTGGAAAAATTGTTCAATGCATTTTTATCAAAGTTTATATTGCCACTAGTGAACTTATTTTCTATGCTACTATCATTTATGCTCATAATGGGAGCATAGCTAGGAGAACCCACTAGAGTTGGTTGGCACAAATATGTATGATCCTTGGTGATTATAATGTGGTTACATGCTGTCAAGAAAAATATAAGGGGCCACCATATATGAAGTTGTTAAGTTTGTGAAATGCCAAAATCAACTATAGTTTTAGGATATTAAATATATAGGTGAATTCCTTACTTGGAGTAATACATAGGAGGGTGATGACAAAAATCTTTTCAAATCAGGCAGAACTTTAGGAAATAAAAAATTGTTTGAGTGTTTTGGTGGATTTTATGCTCATGTTTTCTTGATCATGCCCTTATTGCACTAATAGTGGCTACTCAGACTTTTTATAGTCCCAAACCTTTTTTTTTTCTATAATATGTGGGTGGAGGACCCAACTTTTTATAAAATTGTTAAGGTTATCTGGAAAAAACCTATGGATGGCATCCTAGTGCTCAAAATAATGAAGAAGCTTAAATTACTAAAGAGCCCTATGAAGTACCTCAATCATTTAAAATTTGGCTGCATTTTTTATAAGGCCAGTAAGACGAGATAAACTTCAAAGCATTCAGCAACTTCTGAGTAATTACCTTCTAAATGCATACCTCATAGCCAAGAACACCTTATGCAACAACAATTTAACTTTTACTCCTTGTGAAAGGATAAATTTTACAAGTAAAAATCTAGAGTTCAATGGTTGAGTCGTGGAGATTCAAACACAAGATTTTTCCATGATATAGTTAATGGTTGAAGGAAAATCAATCAAATCAATGTGGTAGAAGATGATTAAGATGTTATTCACAATGATAAGGAGAAGATCTTTGAGGTTTTTTCTTAGTTCTATAGGAGCCTTATGGTAACAAAAGTGAACAATGAGAGAAAACTTAGGAGAGATAGGATATGAGAGATCCTTTCAAGAGGGCCTCTCCTTTCTCAATCCCAGTAACATTGTTTGCTAGCTTCTATTACTATGGAAGAAGTTAAGGTGGTTTTGCTTTTAATGAGTGGAGATAACACTCTTGGGCATGATGGCTACACTGCTTTATTTTTTAAAAGATTTTGGCCTATTATGGGATATGATATTCATACTACTGTTAGGGATTTCTTCATCAGAGGGGACTTACCTAAGGGACTAAATGTAGCTAGTTTAAATCTCCTAAATTCCCAAATGCTATAAAATCCAGTGACTATAGGCCCATAAACTACTATAATATCATTTTTTGTAAAAGGTATTTTTCACAATTAAAGTAATATTTGATGAATTTAGTGAGTTATCATACCTATTAGGCTTGTGCTTAAATCCCTTAGAGACCTCAATTTACTATGGAAGGAAAGTTTCACAACGAGTGAAAGAGAGTCTTAAATACTCTTTATATCCAAGTTGGTTCCCTTTAATTTATATACATGGGTTTTCCTTTATATAGAAAAAGATTACATCATAGACACGATAAGCCATTGATAGAGAAGTATACTTAAAAAATCATATATTGTTAATATTCTCTTCTCACCTATGTAGGGAGGATACAATTGATTCAATCTATCTTCCTCAACTTGCAAACCTAGTGCCTCATCTACCCTCTCCAAAAATATGTTATAAATGAGATCAATTTTATTTGAAGAATGTATCTATGATCTTATACTAGTGATATAAAAGAAAAAGGCTCATGCCTCATGGAACAAAGTAGACTCATGGAACAAAGTATGAAAGCTAAAGAGGGAAGGAGGACTAGGTTTCATAGATCTCCATTGGTGGAATCTTACATCTATTGGTAGAATACTATGATTTTTAGAGAATAAAAAATATCTTTTATGGGTGAAATGGATTCATGCATACTATATTAAACACAATGACTTGTGGCTTATAGCTCCTAAACCTACTACTTTATGGATCTTTAAGAAATTTTTGACTCATGCAAATTTTTAAATCAATTTTCAACTCTACGACTAGTTTGCAGCCTGTAAGTAGAACGGGTGATTATGCCATCCATATTGCTTATAAGGAAATCATACCTAAGGCTAATATGGTTCCTTGGTTAGGTCTTGTATGGAAATCACTCACTCTCCTAAGACACGGATTTGTTCTATCGATGGCAAAGCATAACAACCTAAAAAACCAAAGAAAAATTTGATATGTATAGGGTTATTGATGATAGGTGTTATGTGCTCTACCCTCATTTGGAGGAAAATGTCTCACACCTATTCTTTTCTTGCCCCTTTTCAAAATAAATTTGGAATCCTTTATTACAAAAGCTTGGATGTTCACTATTATTGCAAGAATGGAATTCGTTGCTCAGGTGATGCCTGAATGTTAGTAGAGGCCCAAGAATTGGAAAACAATTGATCTGAGCTATTTTTGCTTCAAATATCTATCACATATGGAGGTACAGAAATAGGAAAATCTTTAAAAACTCATCACAAACCCCCTCTCAAATTCAGAGAGACATTTTGAAGGAGTTATCCACTAGAACTCTAACTTTTTCTCATTGTAATTCCTTTTATGAGCTTATGCCATATATAGACATCATAGGAAGTAGCTAGATAATTAGATATCCTGATCTTGAGCTTTTTGTTAAATAAAGTTTCCCGATCTCCATTTCTATTATTGATTGTTATTATCTCTCTTTTTGATGAAATTAATGAAAATACATTACTTATCAAAAGGGTAAAAAAGAACAAAAGTGTTTGATAGTTGCAAACAATGTTACTCATTCTTTGAGTTGGTGGATTTAAGGGCCTATTTTTACTATCTCACCATATTTAAACTTATTTGTACCAATATGATTTGATTATAATTATGATTGTAATTATTATTATTAAGAATAATAATAATTATAATTATAATAAATATATATTATTGATATTAATTATTTTCTAAATATTTTTTTATAGTGATTGAATTAACAATATGATTAATTATTATTTTCATTTCTAGTACTATTATACCATATACATTATTCAATAATAATAATAACAATAATAATACTAATTATTATTATTATTATTATTATTATTATTGAATTAATAATATGATTAATTATTATTTTCATTTGTAGTACTATTATACCATATACATTATTCAATAATAATAATAATAATAATAATAATAATAATAATAATTATTATTATTATTACTAATTCCAAATATTTATATTACTATGAGTTATTATTATTATTATTGAAATAATATTAATATTCTAATTATTATCATTAAATTAACTAAGATTATGATCATTATTTATTATTAATTAGTATTAATAATTATAAGTTATTATTATTAAGTAAGTAATTATATTATTAATTAATTAATAATAATACTTATCAATTATTAATATTTATCTCATTATTTTAATTAATTAATTAATTATTATTAGTATTAGTATTTTTTATTAATTATTAGTTTCTAATATTAATATTATGAAATTAATATCAATACTTTTTTTTATCATTATGAACAATTATTATTATTATTATTTGTATCATTAAATTAATTAGTATTATGGTTGAATTTTTTATATTATTAAATTAATCATAATATTATTTTATAATTTTAAATTAGTCTTCATTTTATTAATGCTTATTATTATTAATTATTATTATTGTTGTTGTTGTTGTTGATTTAATGTTAATGTTATTAATTGTTACTATCATTTATATTATTAAATTAACATTTATATTTATTAAAAAAAATACTATTAATAATACTTTTAATTAATATTATTATTAATTTTATTATTAGTTATTAAATATAACATTATTAAAATTTAATATCAATATTATTTATTATCATTTTTAAGTATTAATTTTTCTTTATGAAATTAATTATCATTATCATTAATTATTAATATTAATAGTTATTATTATTATTTATATTGTTAAGCTAATTACTGTTATTAAATTTATTATTATTACTATTGATCATAATAATAAAATGGTAAACATATTCTCAATATTAATATTAATAATCTTCTACTTAATATATATATATATATTATTAAATTAATATTAATATTTATTATATTAATTTAATCTAATCTAATGTTATACGTACTAATCTCATATGATCTTATACATTAAAAAAATAAGTTGAGGAGAATAGGCCTAAGGCTTGTAAATTAAACTTCCTATATATATTAGAAGATATTGTTTGTGCACTAGTTTTTCTTAACCAGACGAAGCTAAACAAGCTGGACGTTAGACTTACATCAACGATAAGTAAATGGAAAAATATGCAACAATGCACATTCAAATGGAATATTGATGTATATGTTGTGAATGAATCTAAGAAGGGAGACATATGATAAGTGCTTAATTTGACAAAATACTTTTAAATGCATTTTTTGTCACAATGAGTATATGGATATTATATAGGTTGAAGTAAAAGTCAATTTCTTTACCCTTATTATCAAGGTTATAGGAGTGGTTGTGACATTTAAATTTAATTATTGAGACTTATTTGTTTAATGTGGCATAGTGGTGCAATAATGACAATGAACAACAATGTAGATGCAACTTTTTCTATATTTTTTTTATATGCAATGAGCATTTATCACTATAAAATAATCATAAAATGCAACCACCAATATAATCTTTATAAATTCACACATTGCCTCCTAATCTATTAAAAAATATGACAAATGAAAAAAAAAATTACATGGGAACAAGCTTTCTATCCTTGTAATCATTTATTTTAATATGGTATGAATCAGAACAGTTAGCAAACATCTCTTTTGATGGAAAATCCTTTGGTTCTTCTGCTCCCATAAGTAGCAGGCAATCGTGGCCAGCAACTAATGGAGGAAAATACCTATGCATTTGGGTCCTTTCCCTCCTTTACACATCCAATTCATCACCTAATTGAAATCTGTTGGATAATGAGTACACCCGATACCCTTAAGCAACTTGTTACATATCGTTTGCGCACAAAAGCACTCAAAATGTAAATGAAGCATGGTTTCTTGTTTCTCATCGCATAACACACATGTAGATTATAAGAAAACCCCATTCATTCCATTCTATCTTTAGTAAATAACCTATCCTGAACCACTAGCCATAAATGGAATATTTACCAAGGCAAAGAGGCCAGGTTCCATACAATTTTCCACCAATTCACTTTCTCTCCCCTTGGTCCTAGATAATGAATAGGCAGGCAACCCTCTAGGAAGAGCAATTGATTTGCAAGTTATGATTACACCTAATTCGGTACCTTGCCACCAGAGTAAATCACACCTTTTAAAGTATTGAGTTTCAAACTTGAGAGCCCTCAAAAGGTAGAAAATACATCCATAATAACTCTAATTGACTCAACATCTTCCCTATAGAAAAATAACAAATCATCAACAAATGAAAGAAACACTAACTTGACCATTTTGCATTCAGGGTGAGGCTTAAACACTGGAACATGCCTAACCATCCTCATGAACCTATTGAGGTACTCCATGATAATAACAAAAAGGTATGGATACAAGGGGTATTATTGCCTTAAACCTTTCCTTGAAACAAAAGGTGTATGCAAAACCCCTTGCAAAACTAATGAGTACCTAACTAAGGTAACACAAACCATGATAAGGTTAACAAATGCTAAGGAAATATTCAAGTTGACCAACATTTGCTTTAGGATATTCCAATTGATTGAATCATAAGCCTTCTTCATGTCTAATTTCATCATGCACCTAAGAAAGAGGTTATTGTTTGAGTATATAATAACAAGCTTATAGCCCATCAAGATATTATATCCTATGTGTCGGCCTTTCACAAAGTATGAGTAGGACTCACCAATAAGACCCCTTAGAGCAAGTTGCATTATATTGGCTAGGAACTTTGCAAGGACCTTATACATTATATTATAACATACAATGGAGCAATAATCCGTTGGAGTGGCAGCATTATGGAATTTTGGGAAGTAAATGCAAGGAAATAACATTTAAAGAGTTAGGAATAAAACCAATATTGAAGAAATCTCTAACCACACATCATATTTTATGCCCAGTAACATGACAGGTTTGTTTGAAAAAAATAAGCAATGTATCCTTCCGGACTAGGAGACTTATCATTATCCATTCCAAACAAATTTCTTGAAATCTCCTCCTCTTTAATAGGTTGCACCAATTCCTAACTTGCTTGAGGGTTTAACTTTGGGCCTATTTGATGACATCCTTTGAAAAAGCACCCTCACGAGGTGTTTCTATTCCTTGAAGGGAAAGGAAGGGCTCTCTAAATACATGAGCAATATCACATTAGGATTCATATATCTTTCCTTGGTCATCTTGGATGTCAAGATCTTATTCACTTGCCTTCTACCCTTAATCATCGATTGAAATAATTTGGTATTTCCATTTTCCAACTTAATCCAAATAATCCTAGATTTTTGTTAAAGAAAAAATTCATTATAGGATGAAAAATGATGTAATTATTTAAGAGCATGTTGTTCTTGTTGGATAATCCTTGAGGTGAGAGGATCTACACCTAGAACCGCTAGAGAGAATATAGATTTCATGAGCTTATTAGACTCTCTTTCTATACTTCCATACTTTTTTTGCTTTATCAACTTGAGAGGCATCTTTTGGTTTCTTAACTGGATACTTATATCATTTAATAGGTTTTACTTCCCCTAATTGGGCCACCCCTCATTAATAATACTTTTGAAATATGACATATTGAAGAAACAGAAGGGTTTGGGGCCTGTTGGAATCTCCTCACTAAAACATAACACTTTGAAAGCATGATTCACCACAATAGGGGCCTGGGAATTCCCGAATAAATCAAACCACCCCTAATTTGCCAACACACGATCAAGTTTACATGTAATCTTGTGGGTCATATTCTACCTGTTTGAAGAGATATGTAAGATGATGATGAAAGGAAGATCATGCACCTAGAGCTTGTGGACACAAACTCTAAAGTCCTCCATATCCTACCCATGAGCCAATCCTTGTACCTTCTCAGTAGGATTAAGAATGATGTTGGGATCTCCTCCTTAATATATGCTTTTCATTTTACTTAGGCCTTGTTTACTCACCTAAGTTTTTTGATCCTATATGATATATTTAGTGTTGATGAAAATAACAACTATTATATTAATATTTATAATAGTTATTATAATAACTATGATAATAAATAATTATATTAAAAGTTATTATGATTATTATAACAATTATATTCATAGTTAGAGTTATATTAATAATTAAATTAGTTTACTAATAATAATTATCATAATGATAATAATAATAATAATTAATATTAATATTATATTAATAATTATAATAATGATTATAGTAATTTAATTAATAAATAGTTATAACAATTATATTTAAAATAGTGATAAATAATAATTATATTAATTAAAATTATGATGATAGTTATATTAATTTTTTAAAATTACGTAAATAATATTATATTAATTTTAAAAATATAAAAATTTAAAATAATATTTATATAATATTTATAATCATAATATTAATTATTATATTAATTTTATTATTATTAATTATTATAATAACTATATTAATTATTATTATTATATTAATTAATACTTATTTAATGATTATTATAATAATTATATGATTATTATTATTAATTATTAGCTTCTAATATATTATTATGAAATTAATATTAATATTAATATTAATTTTTATCATTATGAACCATTACTAAAATCATTATTATTATTATTATTATTTGTATTATGAAATTAATTAAACTTATGATTGATATTTATTAATTATTATTATTATTATTAATAAACTAATTATATTTTTATTTATATATTTACATTAATCTACTTATTATAATTTTTATTAATCATTATTAATTATTTTTATTGAATTAATATTAATATTATTAATTATATATATTATTAAAAAATTCCTTCTTAATTATTATCATTATTAATACTATTTTTTATTAATAATATTGTAACTTTTATTATATATTATTACTATTATTATTAAAAAATTAACATTAAAATTAATCATTATCATTATGAGTTTTTATTTTACATTATTAAATTAACTAATACTACCACTCTTCTTGTTGCAGTTGTTGTTAAATTCAATGATATTTACAAATTCATTATTATTATTATTATTTATCATAATAATAAATAGATAAAAATATTATTAATGTAATGATAATATTCTCATTATTGTTATTTATATCATTAAATTAACATTGATATTATTAATTATTATATTAATATGGTCTAATATAATTTTATCCATGCTACTTTTATATGATATGATCTTATTTACTCCATGGGTAGGTGAAGTTTGTTTTAAGGTATAAGTGTTGTTTTCATGCATTTAGCTAGGTGTATCGGTACAAAAACATCCATAGATGGAAGTAAAAAATGACTATAGATAGCATTAATCCACAAATGTGTAGGCTATAGTCATCTATACTATAGATAGCCATTCAAAACATAGTTATCTACAATAAAATAAAAATATTAAAGACATTTTAAAAAATATATGTGAAAAATAAACAATAGTTTTATTTTAAAAAACCCTCTAAACTTCACTATAGATGACAATTTTAATTTATAATCATTGTCTATTCCTTCTGCATTTTATAAAAATAAAAAATAATTCCCCCTAAGGTATACACAATGGTTATATATTAAAATCGTCATCTATTTTCTTAGAAAATATTTTTTTAAACATCATATTAAAGTATAGATGATGATTTTAACTCAAAACCACCATCTACAACCTTTTTAAAAAATAAAAACAGAACATACTACCATCAATATACAAAACCTACAAACATACATTTGAAACTAATACACAAGTATAAGTGTTGTGTATCCTATGCATATATTATAACATCCTAAAATTTACAATATTTTTTATTTTCGTAGAAGCTAAAAACAAAATAAGTAGGTGTAACTAACATACCCAATATGAGTCTGGTTTATTATACTATTCTCATACTAGATACGAGGCAAAAAAAATTATGACAATATAAATAAGATAAAGAGAGAATGAGAGGAGTTTCATAAAATCAAGATAAGGATTAGGATATAAAATTGGAGTATTACACTAATCAAAATATAGCAAAGGGAAACAAATGGAACTAATAGTCTATAAAGTATCTAGACAAAAACTCTAACTACTAAATAACCTGGAATCTATGACTAAATCCCAACAAATAGTCACTTATCCACAAGCAAATTATCAAACTCAGCAAATTTATCAAGGCAACCAACAAGAACTTACACATCAACAACTAGGTCATTTGCTCATAAAAATGGGCATCACCCATGAGATGAATGGTCTATACTTGTGAATTGAGTAAGTTAACATAGCACATCAAAGAAAAGAGCATGAACAACACATAAGGTACAAGAATAAAGATACTAAATATGAATTCTACTTATGATTGAGATGACCTAAGGATGCAATCATATTTAAGTTTATACTTAGGTGATCTTATATTTTCAATTACTTAGTCACTTGAGTTTTGGGACCCCAATATTATTTAACCAGTGTATTGGTAACACCAACATAATGAAATCCTTAGGGAAAAACACATCTAGAAAACCATAGGTATAGACTCCTAATACTTAAGTATGTATACCCCTTATAATCCGGTGGAATAAACAATATAGAGTAGTTTTATGATCACTTTGGTTATTTCAACAATCAGAAAAATATTAGATGAAGCATCTCGGTCCTAAGTTACCTAATCTTCCACTTTGATTATTAATGTCCTATTACTTTCTTATTCGATACTTGGTACATAACAATGCATTATTATGCTTTATCCCTACGAGCCATCATTTATTATATTTGTCTTAACATAATAATGAATACCTATTTCTTATTATATGCAATACCGTTTACTTAGAAATTCATTCCAACAATTATTATAGATAATAACATTTAGAATTATGTCATTGTCAAATAATTCCACATGTTATAGCCACTATATATTATGATAATGCATATAGAAAAGTAATATACACAATAAGAAACATAACCAAGGTAAAAAAAAAAATTCCCATAAAACCCTAATTCACTAATGAGCCATAACTTCATCCTCACATTTCACAAATTTAGCAAAACTTCCTAAAATAACATTGAGATCATGAAATGCCCCGAAAATTTTTAATTTTAAAAATTATATTTAAATAAGATTTTATTATAAAAATTAATTGAATAAATTATTTTTATTAAAATAAAAGGGAATTAGTTAGGGCAAATTAAGAAGAAATTTACAAGTATTTTAATTTGAAATTTTTTTGGTATTTTAGCTAATTAAGGTTTTTATTTTAAAAATTAATTAAATAAATTATTTTATTTAAAATAATAAGGAGAAAATAGTTCCAAATTAATATTAATTTTATAAATAATTTAGTTGGAGAAGTTTAGGGCTTTTTGCTAATTAAAATAGAATTTATGGAAAATATTTCAAAAAATCCTAAATTAGCCTAAAAAGGGATTTACATATTATTATTTTTAAATATCCCAAATATTTTAATTACTTTAAATATCCAATCTAATTATTTTTCCTTTTTCCCCTTTTCCTTTTCCTTTTTCTTTCTTCTTCTTTTCTTTTTCTTCCTTCCCTCCCCCGAATTGGGCCTGGCCGTGACCCATTTCCCCTTTTTCCTTTCCGCGGCCCAAATCCCCGTCCGTTTCTCCTTCAGTGAGGCCCAACTCCGAAGCGCCGCACTTCGCTCCTTTTTCCCTCAAAACTCATCATTTTATTTAAGAAAATTTTAAGCGTCGCCCGACCCGGTTCTTTCCCCTTTTCCTTTCTTTCTTTTTCTTCTGGACCGCCAGTCCAGCCCTTTCTTCTTTCTTCGCACCTGCCCAGCCCCGCACACCAACCTGCACCTACATAGCCGCCCAACCAAAAATTTTGCTGCCGGTTATGACCATTTTGACCAGCCGTTCTCCTTCCTCTCTCTTCCCCTGACTCGCGGGCCCTTTTGACCCAACCAAATCTCCCCTTCTCGCGCGATCCCCTCCCTTTTTCCCTGCGCAACCCCTACCCCGTTTTGACTCCCACCGGCCAACCTTTTCGCCGGTAACCCTAACCTTATCTGCCTTACCCCATAGCCAACCCACATAACCCTAAACTCCCTTCTAAAATCTATAAATATCCTTGTAAGCTGCCATGTATCGAGTTTTTGGTCTCCAACCCAGAAATCATCACTTTTCATCGCCGCCCCTTCAGACGCCAGTTCTGCCGCCTCCGGCCAACTTCACCGCCCGTTCTGGCCACCTAACTCATCCTTGCACCGCCATTTAACTAACTGTACCTTCCCCCTTCCTCGATTCTTCCTACACGAGCCATCCCGGCCATGCGAAGTTCTCTTCTCAATCAACCCTATTTTCTGTCTCCGCCGCCCTTCGAACCACCTCTAACCACCTCTTCCGCCGCTGCCGCTGCTCCTTTCACCTCCTAAATTGTGCTGCAGAACCTCCTCTATCTTCCCCTACCTCCCTTTTCCTCTTTCTCCCTCTCCTCCTCTCTTTCTCTCCTTCTTCCCTATTCGGCCACCACTGCCGCCCCCGTGCACCGCCACCATCATTATGTTCCTCTCCTTCTAGGCAACCATAATCACCCTTTTTTTCACCTTCATTCTCCATATTTGGTTCCGAGCCCTCAAATTTTCCCCTTTTCTTCTCTTTTTCCAACCACCGCCGGTGCCACCCATCCCCTCCAGCCTAAGGTTGAACCCTAGACCCTCTCAACCCTTCTTCCTATTTTTATAAGCCTTAATTTATTTTATTTTATTTATTTGAATATAAATACTATTATTATTATTATTATTATTTCTACTTTTAATATGTATTATTATTATTAGTATTAGTATTAATGTTTTGATTATTAATTCTATTGAGGACCGAAACCCTATTATATTTTTAATTCGATTTTATTATTATTATTATTATTATATTTTTACTATTTCAAATTACTATTATTATTATTTCATTATTAATATTACAACTACTTTACTATTAGTTTTTCTATTGTTATGTAATTATTATTGTTGTTGTTGTTGTTATTATTATTATTATTATTATTATTATTATTATTATTATTATTATTTTCAAGTGTTAGTATTATTATTTTATATAGGGCTGGAACCCTATTGTGCCTATTTGAATTTTAGTAGTAGTAGTATTATAGATATCAAGTCTTATTATTATTAATTTTATTAATATTTATCAATAGCATTTATTATTCTTATTAGTGTTATTTGTATTATTATTATTATTTAATAAGTTTATTATTTTTCAATGTGGGGTAGAAACCCTACTTCATTTTATCTTCAAATATTATCCTTACCATTATTACTATTTTATCATTATTATTATTACTAAATTTGGTTGTTTATTATACTAATACTATTATTAGTATTATTTTGGTAAAGGAGCCGAAGCCCTTCTTTCACTTTATTTTTGAATAATGTCCTTATTATTATTATTATTATTATTATTATTATTATTATTTTTACTATTATTATTATTATTCTTATTTATATTCTCATTGATATTATTTTAGTATCTTTGCTATTATTATTTTAGTATTCTTATTATTATTATTAGGGCAAAGTCTTCAACCCTATGTTATGAACTTTTTATATTATTTCTTATATCTTTAGTAAAGTTGGAAATTTGTTAATGTGATTTTTATTAATATGTTATTATTTTGTCAAAGCCCTAAGGAGGCGTAGGAGCATGCTCCAAGACCGGTGTCGTTTTAGATAAGGGTGTTACTAAGGCCTTTTGTGTGTTTATGTGCATTATGTGCTTCGTATGCTTTATATTCTATGTTTATTATTATTAATTATTTCGTATATGTTACGACGTGGAGTTGAAGTATGTTTTTATGTATTTGCCTGGCATATGTATTATGTATATGTGATGAATGGTTTGTGACCCTGTAAGACATGTATGTGAGGATGTTAATATGGTTTGTGTGGGAGAAAGTATGAAAAAGGAGAATGGGGGAAATAAATTGACCAAGGGATGTGAGTTGACCTAAGTATTTTAATGATTCATGAGTGGGAGAATAAAATGGGAAATTTAGGATTTCGTGTGAGAGAATATAATTTATGGTTTTGTATAGGAGAATTTAAATTATGGTATAACATGGGATATTATAATTTATGGTTGTGCATGGAAAGATCTATGGTCATACAAGGAAGAATCTTTAGTTTTATATGGATTGAATTTAGGGTTTGGTATGGATGAATCTTTAGTTTTATATGGTTTGAATCTAGGGTTTGGTATGGATGAATCTTTGGGTTTTTATATGGTTTGAATTCTAGGGTTTGGTATGGATGAATCGTTGGTTTTGTGTGGATTGAATTTAGGGTTCTGTATGATGGAATCTTGGGTTTTGCATGGTGGTATTAATGGTTGCATGGTGGTATTAGGGTTTGCATGTTTGAATTTAGGGTTCCACGTGGGATTTTAGGGTTCTGCATGAAAATTTTGAATGGTTAACTAGGATGTGTAATGTTTGCATGGATATGAAGTTTACGTGTGGAAAGTTGATTTAGGATGTGAGGAAGGTAATGTAAGTGTTGTTTGGGTGTTTGAACACTTTGGGTGAAAAATATTACGTGGAGTAATATAAGGGTGCGTAGGAGACCGAGCTAGGGTTTGTGTGGACAATTAGGGTTTGGTGTGGCTACTTAGGGTTTTTGTGGTATCATGTGTACTTGGTGATTAAAGTGTAATTATGAGGATGGTATTTATGAGTTGTGGTGTGTGGAGTGTTAAAATGATTTGGGTTGTGTGAGGTGGAGTAAGATGGGCCACTGAGGCCTAAATTAGGGTTTTGGAATAAAACCCTAGAGTGAGATATGGAGTGGACTTGGAGGATATGCGTTAAAGGAGTGATTCATGCATGTCTAGGGTTAAATTTTTTTGAATAATATACTTAAGACATTAATCACTTAAAGTGGAAGATTGTTGAGCCAGGCCCAGACCGGTCCACTGGCGAATAATAGTGGTTAGGGCATGATGTCCTATGTGTTTTCGGTCCACCGGCTATAATAGTGGTTAGGCTTTGTACCTGTGCGTTTCGGGTCCACCAGCTATAATAGTGGGGGATTCCGTGCTCAACAAAACCGAATATATTTGTGCCAAGACATGGGAAATACACTAATTACTTACAGTGGAACACCATGCGAGCAGGGGCGAGACCGGTCCACCGGCGAATAATAGTGGCCAGGTACTACGGAGAGGGGTCCACCAGTGAATAATAGTGGTTAGGGCATGATGTCCTATGTGTTTCCGGTCCACCGGCTATAATAGTGGGGTTCTCATACTCGTGTGGATTTGATAAAAATCATGGTGTGAATTGACTTCTAGTTAGAGATTAATTAAGTAATTGAATCAGATTATATATGGGCCTTTGTACTTTTACCTTAATGGTCATATGCATTTATGTTATCATGTTGGTCTTATGCTCTATTATTATTCTGCATTATTTATGTGTTGTTATGTGTTGGCCTTAGTATTCAGTTACCTTACTCAGTACGTAGCGTACCGATCACCCTTTTCATGGGTGCTGTTCATTCCCACGAGTAGTATGCCCTTCTGACTTTGTGCAGGTGGGCGAGACATCACTCGGGGCTAAGTGTTGAGCATGTTTTAGCTCAAAGTTTGAGAGTGTTGTGGCTGTATTCTCTCTTTACGTGATTTAATTCCTTTTGTTATTTCTTTTGTATCGAATTGATCCTTTTTGATTTATTAACTGTATTGAGTATTTTAAATGAATCTTTTATTGGTTGTAAGCTATTTATCTTTTGAATATGAATAATAATTCTTTACGCGTACTCTAATTTTATTTTACAACAGTTGAACGGTTTTTTTGAAGTTTAGATTGCCTTGATTTATAGTTAATTATTATATTCCTTTTAGCCTTAACACTTGGTACTGGAACGATCGGAGAGTAGGGATGTAAATGGGGCGGGTTTTACCCGAAACCCGATGGATTTTATCCGACGGATACTTAAACGGGTATGGATATGGATATGAATGATGGATTAAAATACCCGTCGGGTTCGGGTACAGATACGGGTATGGGATATCCATACCAGTACCCGTAACTATACCCGCATCCATATCTGTATCCGTTTACCCGATATATAATTACCCTTTTACCCTTAATTTTAAAATAAATATAGTATAAATTAAGGTTAAAATTGTCATTTGACTTAACTCTAAATGAGTTTATCCATCGGGTAATGGATTTATCCATTGGATAATATCCATTAACGGGTAAACGGATAATCCGTTGGGTAATGGATATCCAACGGATACGGATATGGATGTGCTAGCGGATACCCGTTCGGGTGCGGGTACGGATTCGGGTATAGTATACCCGACCCGAACCCGCCCCGTTTACATCCCTATCGGAGAGAACCAGTCTGGTACTAAGTATGGCGGTAACATCTCCAGAATTCACGGGTTTTAATTTAAAATTCTTTCGCTTAAAAAAAAGTAGTGAATTTTTGACTGTTACAAATCAACATATCCAAAAATCAAGGTTAAAATCCCATATTTCATACATATAATACCAATACTACCTTTTGGTTACTATTATGAAGTTAAATCACTTCTTTCATGGTTTTACTATTATACTTATGTTACCCAAAATTGATCCAAACTCTTCATAAATCATACTTATGATATTTATAACTCAAAAACACTCATTCAACACAAATTTTCTAGATTCATCCCATAATGACCAAAATTCCCCTAATTCACCAAAACATCCTAAAATTTATTATTATAACCTAATCCAAACCCTACCATATTATATATAAAAATTTATATAAAAAACTCAAGGGTTGTAATGGTATATTTACTTGCCACAAAATCTCACAAAAATACCAATCCACCCCTAGGATATAAATTCACCAATTACCCATAAAATTCCACAAGTTTATGTAATTCACCGAGATTATACACAACCCCCCCCCCACACACACATTAATAGAAACTCAAATATATAAGTAGCATTCATTAAAAATAACAAAACCACTAAAAAGGCTCTAAGTCCGAAAATCCTTAATTCTCCAACACATCCACACCTTCTAATTTTCAACCCAACTCACCCATAATAATACTTAACGTGATATCTTTACTCGACTATGCAATTAATAAATTAAAAATATATACCATCATACTTATTATTTTCTAGCAAAGCCTATCAAGCTATAAACATTTATAATTTACATAAACAAGTATAATAACACCCAAAATCATGGTATCAAGGTAAAATTAAAGAACACTATATAAAATAACCTTAATCAATATTTCTAGAAATAAAAATATGCTAACATGGATTACCATAAATTAACACAAAGCAACTAAGAGTCCAAATCTAATGAAGTGCATCATTACAAAAATGCCTTGGTCTATAAGCACAAACTACTCCTAATCTTCTTCTTGTATTACTTGATCACCTAAAATAAGAATGAAACAAAATATATTATAATGAAAATGTAATTTTAGAATGGAAAGGAAAGAAGTGAATTAAGAGAAATACTCTTGGATATAAAGGCTTGGAAACCACAAAAAAAAACCCACCAATGATCACCAAGGTATGAGACATTAAGGTGTTGGAATTATAATGGGAATAAGGAGAAAAGAAGGAAGAAAAGATATAAAAATGCTATTTTGAAACACACAACATTGGCAACAACAAAAATTCAAGCTGGTTGGTAGGGTAGAAAGGAAGGGGGAAAGAGAAAAGAATAGGAGCAATTTTTTGGGAAAAAAGGTTACTAGATAAAGTATGAAATATAAGGAACACAACAAAACAAGAGGAGGAAGAACACAAGGACTGATCCATGGTAGAGGCCCAATTTGGCAAAAAGATTAACCTAGTTGATAGTAATAACAATGACAAACTTGGTCAAGAAGTAAAAGTTAGAACATATTTAAAGTGTATAAAGCCATAAAAAATGAGGATATAGATTTGGTAATTGTAGTTTGAAATGAAGCAAAAAGAGAGAGAGAGAGAGAGAGAGAGAGAGATAGAGGAAAAGAATGGCTAACCAAGGAGCATGAGATGTTAGAAGCTGCAAAGAAATAAGCTTGAGGATAGGGAGGTATGGAGCTAATTTTGTGTCTTTTTTATTTTGAAATGAAACATGCAAATACTAGGGTTGTTTGATGTAGGAGCGTCTCAATCTCACTCTTCTACTATTGAAGGTTAAAAGTTAGGATATTTAGAGATGATACCAATTGTTCTTGTGCATCCTCATGCTAATTCTAATGCTAGCAATGCTAATGTTTTATTAAGTGATTCTTATGGGTATTATATATGTTTGAAAGAAGAATAATTCACCAAAGACATCTAGTGTACAAGATGATAACAAGACAAGGTTTATAAAATTTTATAGAAGAAAAAGCTATAAGACACGGAGCTTGATTACATGATTATTATATGTATTACATAATTAGGGTTTTATTTAACTTTCATATTTTATGTATATTTTTTTATGTCTTGTAACTTGTAATTATAGATCAGTATATGTGTAATATAGGTGTGTAGAGCATTAGTTTAAATCTTTTATTAGCTAGGATAGTCTAACAAGATAATGCCAATTGGATTGGGCTTAGTTAGTGAAGGGTAAACTCACATAATCAAATTGAATAAAGCCTAAGAATTTTTTAATTCCTCCTTTCTCTTCAAGTGAGTATTCTTGAGAGTTTAGGTATTGTTCTCTAGATAAAACTTTATGATTTATCTTAATAATTGAGTTGATTTTGGTGAAGATAAATATCAAATTGTGGAGCTTGTTGAAGACCACATCCATACTTGAGTTTCATTATAACAAAAGAGCAAAAATTCTACTTCAAGAAGTAAGATAAAATATCTTGAATTGTGAAAGAATAATCACTCTAGTATGATGTGAAATGCATCAGAGTGGTTGAAAGCTCAACTTTAATATAAATGGTTTGAAAAACCATGGTAGAAAATTTTGAAGAGGATTATGAGCCCAAATATATAGTATTTAGGGTTAGAAAAATTAGAAGTATAACATATATACAACTTGAAGTTTATAAGAAATAATCAAGTATATACACGATCATACATAATAAAAATTCTTATATTAATTAAAAAAATAATCAAGTATACTCGATCATATATACAAAACTAATACATAAGAATCAATGTTGTCTATATACCATTGATCAAGACATAGCTACATCAATGAAATACCTATAGTCCTACAAATAATCAAATATATATATATATATATATATATATATATATATATATATATATAGATACCATATACGCCAAGGATCTCGGGATACAAACGGGCAACCTGGAAAACATGAACAAGAAAACAAGGGAAGATAGATAGATAGATAGGAAAACAAAGGAAATAAAGTTTAAAGAATGGAAATGGATAGGATAGAAGTTTGGGAATTTTTATTTGATAATTTTGAGTACAGAGGATATTTGCTAAGGGTGGATTTGCCTCTCCAAATGCTGACCCCTAACAATGAAGTCCTAAGGCCCCTTATATAGAAGAGGGGGTCAGACTAAACAAAGTTTGAAAAGTGGATTCGGGAATCCACCGAAAGTACACAGTAAAAAGTGTACTGCCTACAGTAAAAGTGTACCCTAAAGTTTGAATAGTAAAAGGTGAAAAGTACAAACAGTAAAAGTAGCCGACAGAAAATACAACAGTAATCCGCGTGAATAACTTTTGCCGCAGATTCCTTTGTCGTCTTCTCTTTTGCTTTTGCGGTTGCTTTTACTCGTGCTTTTACCTTGGTAAAAATGTCAATCACCGAAAGTAGCCGAAAGTAGATTCCTACTTCTTTTGGAGACGACACTTTTGACTCTGACATTAGCTTTTGGTTGGCAGGAATATTCTTTATCTGCCACGATCCTTTTGACGCATGTGGATGCGTAGTCCTCCTTTGTAGATACTCGTATTTGTACTGTCTACCGGATAGGAGGTAGTATCCCGTAACAGTCATCTTCATTCTCATCGCCATAGTCGATCTCAGGAGAGATGGATGAGGATGCAGAATCTCCCTTTTTGCTCTGAGAGAATACTTCACCTAGGATGGCCAAGTATTCGTCTTCGGTTTTGGTGGCTGCAAGTTTAGCGGCCGTAACAGATTTTTGAGCCAGGAACTTTGAGTCTTCTGATCTGGCTAGAATTTTGTTTGTCGTGGAAGAGGTTGGCTGAGTATTGATGAGTTTGCAGACGGCCTGTTCTGAGACTTTCTCAAACGTTTGATACTTTGACCACCATTTGACTTTGAATCGGCGGACCAAAGTTGGAACTCCTTCTATCTCATGGATTTCCGTTGTCCAGGCGAACACCCATGGGCAAAACAGTTTAGAACAAAAGGCAAAGATAGGGGGCAACACCCTATCGTCTTTTGTGGGTTTGTAAAGGGTTTTGAACAGGTCTAGAGATTTCGAAACCTGTTCCGGCAGGATGTCTGGGATGGCGCCGAAGTCTCTCCACCATCGGATAAACCAGACAGGGTAGTGTGTTTGGTTAAAGTTTTTGAAGAACAATAACCAGGAATGCGACTTTTTGGAATTTTCTGTGAAGAAAGTATTCCACCAAGCCTGCTGATAGTCCCAGTAATTGAAATTCAGTTTGGCGTTTGGGCTGAATTTGTACGAATCCGGGAGCCTTCGAGGTAGTTCGAGGCTTTGACCCCAGTCCGCGGGAAGGATAATCCTGTGCAGTTGACAGGTTGAGTAGGCAGCTTCATTTTTGGTTTGGGGTAGTTTGAAGGTTCAGAATGAAGCTGAACCAGTATACTCTAAAATTGACTTATAGTACGCATGGGGTGCAGTCACGTCCCATGGTTTGAAATCCCAACCAGAAAACATTTTCCGAAGGGCGACGAAGGGATCCTGATGATGGAATCCATCTTCGAGGTTTGAAATAGTTTGAAAATTTGGTTTTGTGAAATACTCAGCTTTTTTCTCGAAAGCTGGTTTTATTTCTAAAACGTTTTCAAGTCTTGAAATTCTAGATCTCAAGGCTGGAAAGTTTGAAATTGATTTGTCAGAAGAGATTTTTGAAATCGGTTTTGAAGGAGTCATAGGAATTAAAAGGCCTCCTTCTGTTTTGTAAACAGGGTTTGCAGAACTCATACCTTTGCGTTCAGGTTGCGAACTCTGAACTTGTTCTGAAAGATTTTGGAGTGCTTTGACCATTTGAGGTGAGTGGGAAAGTGTTTCCACCCATTTGAGCACTTCTGGATTTGGCGTTGAAGAAGCCGTGGCTTCTTGGTTTGAAGAAGCAGCTGCTGCTGCTTCGTCTTCCATGGTAGCTTCATACCAGGATTTGATTGGCTTTGCAGCCAATATTTCTTGAATCTTCTCCTTTCCTTTTCGTCGAGGAGGCATGATTCGTTTGAGAGCGTCCTTGAAGAAATTCACGCGTGAGGAAGTCCGGCAATGAATTGTCTTCACCTTTTATATACTCGATGTCGAAGTCGAACACCGAAAGTAGGGCTTGCCATCTGGAAAAAATTTGTTTGCTTGCGACGTTCTGTACGTCCTTCTTTAGTATCTGTTTGGCTGATTTGTAGTCGACTCGTAACAGGAACTTTTGATTTAATAAGTCGGACTGAAATTTTATAATGGATTGGACGATCGCAAATATTTCTTTTTTGACCGTCGAATAATTTTGTTGTGTTTGGGTCCAGTGTCCGGATGTAAATTGGATCACTGTTTCACTTTGGGTTTTGTCTTTGATATGGGCCAGATACTGTTCAAGGGTCTGGGCCTGACACTGTTTGAGGATACCTCCGTAACCAATTTTAGAGGCGTCTGTTTCGACAATTTTGAACAGGTTTGGGTTGGCCAAGGTCAGACACGGAATGGACTGGACTTGGGCCTTGATGTGTTTGACGACATTGGTATGGGCTTGAGACCAAGGTTTTGGGTTTTTCTTAAGCCTGTCGTGTAATGGTTTTGCAATCTGGTTAAGATTGGGGCAGAAGTCTAAAACGTAGTTCAGGCTTCCTAAGAACCTTTGTAATTGGGTTTTGTCTAGGATTTAGTCTGGAAACTTAGATGCAAATTCTATGGATCTCTCGATGGGCCTTATTCTACCCGACTCGATGTAATGACCTAAGAATCTGATCCTAGTTTGGGCCAAATCTATTTTGGGCTTAGATACTACAAGTCCATTACGCCTAGCGACACTAAGGAAAATCCTAAGATGTCGAAAATGCTGATCCAGACTGTTTGAGTATACTAAGACATCGTCAATATAAACTAGACAAAAATTTGAATAAGGATTAAAAATGTCGTTCATTATTCTTTGAAATTCTGACGGAGCATTTTTTAATCCGAAAGGCATCACGTTCCATTCAAATTGTCCAAAGGGGACCGTGAATGCAGGTTTGTATCTGTCTTTGGGATTAATTTGTATTTGCCAAAAACCAGATTTTAGATCGAATTTTGAAAAGATTAGTGCTGAAAATAATCTTTGAAGCAAATATTTTTTGTTTGGAATCGGATACCTAATCCATTTGAGAGCGTCGTTTAAAGGTTTGTAATTTATTACTAACCTAGGTGTTCCACGCTCTATTTCGGAATTTTTGTTAACATAGAATGCCGCACAGGACCATGGAGATCTAGATTTTTGAATTAAACCTTTTGTTTCTAAGTCTTTTATTTCCTGTTTGCAAAATTCTATTAATTCTGAATTCATTTGTATAGGTCTAGCTTTTGTCGGTATGTTCCTTTCGTCAAATTTGTCTTCATACGGAAGGTCGACCATGTGTTGTTTTCTAGACCAGAACGCGTTTGGGAGATCGGAGCAGATCTCTTTTTCGATTTGATTCCTTAGTTGGTCAATTTTGTCCTTTACCGATTTTGTTTGCAACTGTTGTTGGATTCGGTGGGAATTGACATTTTGTTTTAGGAAATCCAAATCATTTTGTTTGCCTTTAATCAGAAGATTAATTTGATCTTCGTAAATTAATTTTGCCTTTAACAAATTTAGGTTTCTCGTCCTAGGGATTTCTAAAAAGGATAAATTATTCTTTTTTCCTTTTGTTTTGAATGAAATTCCGGACAGACCTACTTTGTAAGGGGTTATCAAATTAATGAAGGGAGTACCTAAGATAACTGATTGACTAATATCGGGAGTTATCAAATAGGTTGTTTTGATTTGTAAACTATTACAAATTAAATCCGCTTCACATTTATATTTGATTTTTAATTTGGAGCTGTTGGCTGCAGATAATTTTTCGTTTGATTTTGAGAGGTACTTTCTTGGAATGATTCCCTCTTTTATACAGTTTAAGTCAGCACCAGTATCAAATAGTGCGACTGTGTTTATTTGAAAACCATCTTCTAACCTAAGGGTTATACTGATGATATATTTGCGGGAGGTTATTTCTTTTAAAACGTTAAGAAATTCTCCTGGAATTAATTCGTTTGAATCTTCAACAGTATTTTGTTCATCTTCGCTAGTTTCAGATGAAGAGTTGGAGATTTGTTTGGACAAAATTGTTTGTATGGTTTGCATCTCAGATTCTTGTTTTGATTTTAACTCTTTTAATTCCTTTTTGACTTCTTTAATTTCTTTTTGAAGTTCAGAAGTAGTCGGAGCTAAATCTTTTGATTTCTTTTGTTTGTTAAGAATCTTGGTCAAATCATAAGTATTTGCTAGTTTTGAAGGAATGTTTTGAATTAACGGTTTTGGTGGTTCATCCTTTTCAATTGACTCCATTAATTTTTCCAAGTATTCTGCTTGTTTTAATGGGTCTGGAATTAGGTGAACTATGTCTAAAACCATTTTTTGTTGTTTGGTCAAAACATTCATTTGATTTTCTACCGGTTCTTCTTCTGGGTCGGAAGAACTGCTAGAAGAGGAAGATGACTCTGTTTGGAGTTCATCTAACTCTGGGTTTTTGTTATCATCCTCAGAAGATACTAGGAGATTTTGGATTTTTTCCCTAGTTTCATCATCTAAGTCTAATTCACAAATTTGTTTGTTTATTTTGCAGAATTGTTGTGTGTGTCCCATTTTACCACATTTGTAGCACCTATAGTTTCTATACCTTTTTCCCCAATTTGGGTCTTTTGAAGATGAGACTGTAGTTTTGCTATTTTTAGGTTTTGATTTTTGGTAATAGGGTATCTGTTTTTGATTCTGCGGAGCAGGTAAATACTTTTGTTTTGTTCTTTTGTGGTGACTAGGTCTACAATTCCCCGAACATTGTTTGTTTGTTATTCCCGCAATGTCGAATTTTTTACAGAAAGATCCTAGTTCCTGTTTGGTTTGACTCATTTCTCGTTTGAGTTGACTTTGGAATTTTAAGTCTTGACAGATTTTCAAGGCTTCCTTTTGCGTCAAGCTTATTAATTCTCCATAGGTGAATTTGTTGTAAGGAATTTGATTGTTATGAGTTTCTTTGATTTTGTTCCTTACTTTTCCTCCTAACACGGGTGGTAATCCATCTAAGAACTTTTCTTTCCAGAACGGCTGGTTTGAATCTTCCCTAAGCATAACTCTAGTCAGGAAAGTATTTTTGTACCACTGGAAGTCATTAAGTCTTTTGCACCTAAGGTTGGATAGTAATTCTCCATTTTTGTCCTTAAGGTGAGATGGGTCTCCTACGAAGTGTAAGGATATGGCCAATATAAGGGATGCTACGGCATCAGATATGGGTTCTCCATTATCTAAGATGATTTCGTCGTTTTCATCTACCTTAATGGCATCTAAAATATCTATTTGTTCGTTTGAAGTCAAATGAAAATCCCACCAACCTTTTAACTGTCCTGAGAACCCTGCTATCAGGAGTTCTGCTATGGTTTTATCGGTTGTGTTCATTTGGGCTTTATACGCGTTTGCTGCCATAGTCATTTGCTGTAGAAGGCCTAGGGTTTGATATTCGGATAGTCCGTCTATGTTCCATTCGTACAGGGCATTGGCCTTATAACTGGGCTGGACTAGTTTGTTGGGCCTTACTTCGAGACTAAGGTCTGGAGCAGTTTGTTTAGGTACTATTTGCCTAGATGACGATGGTATGTCTAAACGGGCTACTACAGGAGTTTCGGGTTCTTGGGCCTCATCACTCTCTGTTTGATCCGTTTGGTTTACCGTATTAATTTAGGCTGTTTGGTCAGATGTGTCTGGAACCTGATTTTGGTTTTGACTAGACGAACTCGAGGCGGCAATTAAGTTTAATTTTTGTTTAATTGTAGTTAAGAATTCCTCTTTTTGAGTTTGAACTTCATTACGACTGGATTTTGATAATTCATAAGGCTTGAATACAGGCATCTTTTTTGGTTCAGATATTTTATTTTCTGAAACTGTTTGAATTGCCGGTAAAATTGTCTTTTGAATTTGTTTGTCCAGTTTCGTCAATTGGGTACCAATAGTGTTTAGATGAATATTAGCAAAATTATTTTGCAACACAATGTTTTTAGTGTTTTCCAATTCATCGTCTTTTGGTATCCTAAGTGGTTTGAGTTCTACAGTATTTTCTCCTGCAGATATTTGAATGTTTTGCAGAGGCGGATGTTCTGTTTCTACAGTTCCTTTCTCTGTTTTCCAAGTTTTGGTTTTAGGTCGATTAGTTATTGGTTTTGCAGATTTGAAAGGTGAATTTTTTATTTCTTTTAAATCAATTCTGTGGTTTGCCATGTGTAAAACTAACCAATCAAAAAATAATATTTTGCATTTGTTATCAGTCATGAATTTGTAATATTCTTCTTGAAAATGTTGACTATCTTTTCCGTGTTTTTTGAAGAACCAGTTTCTCTTTGCTGTGTTCTTTTCGGAATAAAAGTCTTTTATGAAGAATTCCTTATCTATGACAAATTCCTTTTCTAGGACGTTTAATTGGTTATCAGTTATGTCAGAAAGGCCGGGAGAATGCGGAGGTGATTCTATATCATCATCACTAGTTTGTTCCGATTCTTTTTCTTTCTGTTTTTGATAATTTGCCTTAGGAATTCTGGTTTGGTAGTTTGCACCTGAGATTGAAGTTCTAGGTGTTTGATCTACAGAATCCCTATTCTTTTGAATTTTTTCTTCCAAATTGATGTTTCTAGGAAGGTTCGAAACGTTTCCTAAACTAATTGTGGAAGAAGTCGAGGTATCATCCCTTACTCTAAGGCTCGGGTTTCTCCTAAAACTAAGTTTGACAGTTCCGTCATCGAACTGGGTTATTTTGTTGAGATTCGTGTTAGGTTTAGGAATCTCAGGTTCTTTGATTTGTTCCTGGGCTGGTTGTGCCTTGTCTAAGGTCCACTCATCAGGTAGTTCTATCTCCTTCCATTTGATGGTTTTGGGAGTAACAGTATTAGATCTTGTTAACTCTGTTTGCAAGACAAGAGTTTCACCGTTTTCAATTTTTCTAATTGCTTCAGTCCCGAAGGATGTTTTTGCAACCTTATAATAAATCCTATAGATGACAGCTACAGGAATAGATCCAGGCAACATATGATATCCATGCGTTTTGACTTGTAAAGTTAACGCATGCAGGATATTAGGATCAGTCAATGAAGGTGCGAAGTTTGGAAAGCAATTAAAAAATATCGGACCAGAACACAGACTAGATTCTACAGTTCCTATCAGGGAATCCGTAAAGTCTAACATCCTAGCGTCTCTAAGTACTGCTAAGATTGATGTGTTTAGGCCTTCTCTTGTTAGAGATTTGAATCCTACTTGGATTAATCCTAAGTGGATATAACGAAAGCCCTTCTTGATATGTTTTGCTAGAGACTTTTGACTAAGAAGTTGAATGGTCTCTAGAGGTTTGCAGATTTGAAGGTCTCTTTCTTCTGTTTTGATTACATAATTTGTTGGTAACAAAGACCAGTTTGATGTCCTATAAACCATTTCCTTTTGAAGTTTGGGAAGTTTCCACGTATCTATGGATCCTTCAAAGTTTTCAAATTCATATTCTTCTGTTTGTCTGTTTGAATCTCTAGGTCCTAAGTCATATCTAGAACCAGAAGAACTAGAAGAACTAGAAGATCGGAATAAATGCATGTCCCTATCTATTTGAATGTAGACAATTTTCAACTTTCCTGTAACAAAAATGCCTTGCCTAACCTTGGGACTTATAGGACTTACAACAGGATTATGACCTTAGTCTACAAACAAAATAGAAAATGACCAGATACACATACCCCTCTCAAGAGCTAAAATTATCTGCAGCCAACAACTCCAAATTAAAAATCAAATATAAATGTGAAGTGGATTTAATTTGTAATAGTTTACAAATCAAAACAACCTATTTGATAACTCCCGATATTAGTCAATCAGTTATCTTAGGTACTCCCTTCATTAATTTGATAACCCCTTACAAAGTAGGTCTGTCCGGAATTTCATTCAAAACAAAAGGAAAAAAGAATAATTTATCCTTTTTAGAAATCCCTAGGACGAGAAACCTAAATTTGGTAAAGGAAAAAATTGACCAACTAAGGAATCAAATCGAAAAAGAGATCTGCTCCGATCTCCCAAACGCGTTCTGGTCTAGAAAACAACACATGGTCGACCTTCCGTATGAAGACAAATTTGACGAAAGGAACATACCGACAAAAGCTAGACCTATACAAATGAATTCGGAATTAATAGAATTTTGCAAACAGGAAATAAAAGACTTAGAAATAAAAGGTTTAATTCAAAAATCTAGGTCTCCATGGTCCTGTGCGGCATTCTATGTTAACAAAAATTCCGAAATAGAGCGTGGAACACCTAGGTTAGTAATAAATTACAAACCTTTAAACGACGCTCTCAAATGGATTAGGTATCCGATTCCAAACAAAAAAGATTTGCTTCAAAGATTATTTTCAGCACTAATCTTTTCAAAATTCGATCTAAAATCTGGTTTTTGGCAAATACAAATTAATCCCAAAGACAGATACAAAACTGCATTCACGGTCCCCTTTGGACAATTTGAATGGAACGTGATGCCTTTCGGATTAAAAAATGCTCCGTCAGAATTTCAAAGAATAATGAATGAAATTTTTAATCCTTATTCAAATTTTTGTCTAGTTTATATTGACGATGTCTTAGTATACTCAAACAGTCTGGATCAGCATTTTCGACATCTTAGGATTTTCCTTAGTGTCGCTAGGCGTAATGGACTTGTAGTATCTAAGCCCAAAATAGATTTGGCCCAAACTAGGATCAGATTCTTAGGTCATTACATCGAGTCGGGTAGAATAAGGCCCATCGAGAGATCCATAGAATTTGCATCTAAGTTTCCAGACCAAATCCTAGACAAAACCCAATTACAAAGGTTCTTAGGAAGCCTGAACTACGTTTTAGACTTCTGCCCCAATCTTAACCAGATTGCAAAACCATTATACGACAGGCTTAAGAAAAACCCAAAACCTTGGTCTCAAGCCCATACCAATGTCGTCAAACACATCAAGGCCCAAGTCCAGTCCATTCCGTGTCTGACCTTGGCCAACCCAAACCTGTTCAAAATTGTCGAAACAGACGCCTCTGAAATTGGTTACAGAGGTATCCTCAAACAGTGTCAGGCCCAGACCCTTGAACAGTATCTGGCCATATCAAAGCCAAAACCCAAAGTGAAACAGTGATCCAATTTACATCCGGACACTGGACCCAAACATAACAAAATTATTCGACGGTCAAAAAAGAAATATTTGCGATCGTCCAATCCATTACAAAATTTCAGTCCGACTTATTAAATCAAAAGTTCCTGTTACGAGTCGACTGCAAATCAGCCAAACAGATACTAAAGAAGGACGTACAGAACGTCGCAAGCAAACAAATTTTTGCCAGATGGCAAGCCCTACTTTCGGTGTTCGACTTCGACATCGAGTATATAAAAGGTGAAGACAATTCATTGCCGGACTTCCTCACGCGTGAATTTCTTCAAGGACGCTCTCAAACGAATCATGCCTCCTCGACGAAAAGGAAAGGAGAAGATTCAAGAAATATTGGCTTCAAAGCCAATCAAATCCTGGTATGAAGCTACCATGGAAGACGAAGCAGTAGCATATATATATATATATAAACTTTCGCTTGAATTGAAAATGTACCTATGACTGAAGTCCTTAGTTAGCTAGTTCAAATACAAAATCTAACAACTTTTGTCTAACTTCGTAAATGAACCTATCCAAAAGTGTTACCTCATGATTTTTATGTACCTAATAATAAAAAAGGATCACAAAGCAACAAGATTAATAAGTATATATATGGCAAGATCAATATGTACCTTTGAATCTCCCCTACATTGTCTTATAATGACATACCTTGTATATTTCATGATAAAATGGCCACAACGGTTATCGTCTCCTTCTTTTGTACACTGAATTAAGTTAAATGAACATATCAATTTGTTAGAACTATAATTAACAGTAAGCATTAAAACATAGAAACCAATTACTTACACTCCTTCATGTAAGATCATCAGTGTACTTTATTTGTCTTTTTTCTTCTCTTTAGATATTTCTTATATGATCTAATTAGTGTATAAAGATATATTAATTATATAATATACTTAGGAACTTATGAAATAAATTTATTAAAGATAGAAATCAATTAATTACCGCTCAATAACCTTTTATAGAATGTCATGATATTTTTCTCTAAAAGGGGTCAAACCAACATGTTATCTTTCTCACTAGATATAAAATGACAAAAATCTAATGTGAAATAAAAAAAGGGGGCATTAACGTAGAGTTGGCATCATTGCTTGGATCATATGCCTCACATATTGTTTGAGGTCCCTATAGGAGATCACTTGAAGATATAAGAATCCATACAAATAGTTACCATCTTCTCTCTATAATTCAATTTTTTAAAACCCTATAAGAAAATAATAATGTAATTATGTGCTAATAATAATTTAAAAATTATAATAATATTATTGAATATAGATTAATTATATAATTGAATGAAATTATACCTTATGTATGACTTTCTATGTCAGACTTGTAGCTTGATTTTAGCCAATAAATGGACTAAGTCCTCAACTCTTATACATACATTATCTTCTAGGGGTGTAATGGGCATTCAACATTTGATCCGACTTGAAAATTCAGACCAAACCCACTGATTATTCTAGGTTTTAATCCAAGATTGGACCGATACTTTGGTCAAGGGTCTAGGTTTCAATCCTAAAGTAAAAAAAATAAATATAAAGTTAGTCCTTAATAGGTTATGGTATGACCTAGAATCTCATTAATATTATACCAAAAAAATATTTTTTAATATAAAATATAAATAATTTTGGTCCTAACCAATATAGGACTTGTTATTCCAGTCCAATCTAACTTTGAAATTTTTTGGTCCATAACAAGGCTCTGGTTCTATTTTAGATAGGTTCATGCTCCTATTGCCTTCTTAGGTCTTGAAAAACAATCGTAATGATAATTCAAATTCTATGTTCAAATCTTGATTTTGTAAGACTTTATTAGTAAACATCATCATCCTATAGAGCAACACTTGAGAGTTGATAGGATGTGTGTTGCGCTTTGCACATAATGCCTTTCTTTTTTGCTCTAATTCATTATCTTATTGCTCCTTAGAACTTAGCTTCCTCTATACAATTTTATCATCCTAGTTGAAAAGAAGGAAATGAGATTAATATACAATAATTAAAAAATAATAATTAATTCAACCTTAGCTATTAATAATCTTTTTCATCCTTGAGGGTAACTAAATGGTATGACTATAAAAGTGTTCCCTCTCTAAAGCATAAGAGATCATCTTTCAAAAAGGGCAACTTTAAGAAAGCATATTCATCATAGTTGTTCAAACTATTCAGACTTCAATAATCTCTCCTTAAATACATTAATGGCTCCTTGGGTGATAATAGCCTTTTCCTCTAATGTCTTGATATCTCATGCATATTCATCATATACTCAAGGTTTTGTTAATTTCATATATCTCAACTATAGATATAATTTAAATAAGCAGAAAATTAAAATATATTGCCCTATGTTATTAGAGGATAGTTATAATACTAGGGGTTGTAGGAGTAGGAGTGACCACAATAATGTCAACCACTAAGTTGGATGTCCTTTCATGAACTTACCCATTTTCTTATAAATCCTTTGTTGTTTGGCAATTTACGTTGGCTAGTTGTCTTATTCTTAAAGTATCCACTTCGGTTCTCCGATGATTAACATCTTCCTTAGGAGTGTGGAAAATTAGGAAATTTCCCAAAAGTAATTGACAATATAGCACCATATGATAGCCCTAGGACTCAACCACTATGTTCCTCGGCTCCCAAAGCTCGATTGAAGACATCATTTTGGGCACTATTTAGTGCTTATATTATCAAGACCTCTTCCTATTAGAGAAATTATTGTAGTTAGGGAAATAAATGATATGTAAATAGTATTGATAAGAATATGATGTTAAATGCTTACAATTTTGTCAAATATTGGATGGGTTGATTCATTGGAAGCCTACCCTATTTTCTTGTCTACTTTAACTCTCACCTGCAAATCCTCGAGGTCTTTTTCCTCCTTCTTCTTCGAAAATCAAGTGATTTGTTATCATTTGAAACCAATAATTATCAAATAATGACCTAATTTTTGTTGGTGTATGAATTCTTGTGAGGGTAAGCCTTTTTTTGGCATTTTATTCTACCTTTTGACTCTTTTTCCATCACAATAACATAAAAGGTATAGAGAAAATTAATGTATGGATGATTTTAAGTATTATTTAAGGCATTCTGCCTAATGTGAATTGTTATATACCTTATCTTATTTTGTATTTTTCAACTCAATAAAATCAATTCATTATTGCAATGTGATCAGGCCTTGGTAATCTATTGGTGGTTGTAATAGATAAGTTCCATCTTCAGCAACCATATAAATACTTGTTAAATCAAACTTAAAGTCTTCCCAATATTTAACACATTTTTGAAGAATAACCTTGTTACAACATTTATGCACATCAAAATAATTCTATATTATAAGAGTAATAAATATTTATTACTCTATAATTTAAATAATAATGCAATATTGATATATAAATGCACATTATATATGTATATCATCCTATAGCTTCTCTTTTGTCTCATTAGGTACCTTTCTCTAGTATGAGCTCTAGTATTTGCATACCTTATACAATATGTCTCATTCTCTCTAGTTGCCACCCCTTCATTTGTGAAGTAATCAACTATATATCTAAGTCTCTTGTATTTTAACTTAGATACATTCTTCATTTTCACCATTCCTATCTTTGCTTTAGCACCTTTTCCTATTTGATTATTTTGAGATGCAATACTAGCTGCATAAAATTGACCATTAAATAAAAAAAATAGGATTTTAATAAGGTATTGATCAGTTTTTCATATTTTCACGTAAGCAAGTAAGAAAAATTCCAAAGCCTAAGTTCTTTTGCCATATTTTAAAATCCAATACACACCAAACTATAATTATAGAAACCATTGTAAAATTCCACAAAGTTCTTGATCAGTTTACCTCATAAGAAGGAAAACAAAATTACAAAAAAATTCTACAACCACACGACAGTAAATAACTCTCGAATAAGTAGAAATATTGTAATAGAGCATGTAACCAACCAACTAGTAGTAACCAATATTGTGCCCTCCTTACTAATAAAATAGTAGCAACCAACCAAATTACAAAGCATGTAAGACATATACACCATAGAGGAAGGAAAAAAAATAAAAAATAGAAAACCATAAGATAATAAAAACCATTCTAAGTAGAAACCACTTTTAAAGGGTATATCACATATTAAATAGAGAAATTGAGCAAGAATATTTCAAGGATACAAAGTTAGAGTGTAATCCCCCAGAAATTTCGAAAACCTATATTTTAATAAATAACTTTGTTTGAAATAAAATTAGCTTGTAAAATTATTTATTTTAATTATTTTATGGATTTTGGAGTATGTAAATTTAGATAAGAGTATTTAATAAATTAAAAATAAATATTTTGCTATTTATCATATTGTTTTATTTAAATAATTTTCCAAACTAATATTTTACCAACTTTATCCTTTTTAAACTAATATATTAGATTATAATGAATTAAATTATTAAATTAAATAATTTATCAAGAATATTACATTTTATGATTTTATAAATTAATTTACCTTATTTTCCCTATTTTTCCATTTTCCTTTTTACCCTTTTCCTCCTTTTTCCTTTTCTCCTCTTCTTTTTCCCATTTTCCCCCTCCCTTGGGCTGCCCGGCCTGCTTTCCTCTTCCCCCCTCCTTGCGCGCCGGGCCACTGGCCCATCTCCCCTCCTTTCCTCCCTCCCTCGCACGGGCCGTCCCCCTTCTCTTTCTCGCACGCCTGCCCAGCACAGCCCAACAGCCTCCCTTCTTTTTTTCCCTGACCGGCCGGTTTAACCTTATTTCCTTTCCCTTCGACCGGTCGGCTTCTTCCTTCGTCTTCCTCCTTTTTCATTGCCACCATGCCCGGCAACCTGCGTACGCCCAACCACCGTCCTGCAGTTGCCACCACCTGCTCCCTTTCCCTCTCTCTCTTCCCTCATCATTTTCCTTCCATTTTCGAGCCAAACCGGCTCTTGGACCACACCCCACGTGCCCCTCTCCCTTTCCTTCTTCTTCTCTCTCTTCCCCTACCAACCGACCACCACCTGCCACCCTTCGTCCTCTCGCCGGCCAGCCCCTGTCCCTCTCTTCTCCCTCTTCTTTTTCTCCATCTCCCCAGCTCTTCATTCCCCTCATTTTTGAGCCATTCTCCTTCCCCCGAGCTCCCTCTTCTCTCCTTCCTTCTTCCCAATTTTTTTTATGTTCTCTCTCCACGCCGCCGCCAACCACCGTTCTAACCGTCGCACCCAGCCTTGCGCCGCCTACTGCCACCACCCCCTACTGCCCTGCACCCCAAGCCACCCCTCGAGCCCTGCACCTCCCCCCTTCTCCACCCCTTCCTTTTTCTCCCCATTTTTTCCCCTTACCGCCAAGCCACCTGCAACAGCCACTTCCGTCGGCGTCCGGCCACCTCTGCCGCCACCCAACCCACCGTTCAACACCCTACAACCCCCTCTACCACCTCCATGCATTAGTTGGCCGAAAATAGCCCTTGAACCTCTTCATTTTCCCTCCCCTTTTCCTTTCTTCTCAACCCCTCCACCTCAACCCATCTCGGCAGCCAACATCGCCGCCTTGCCGCCGCCGTCTCCGCCGCCCTATGCCACCGTGAAACCACCCTTAGCCTCCACCTACACCCCCTCTTCACTTCTGCACCATTCCCTTACCTTGAAACCTCCCCCACCTACCCTCTTTTCTAGCCCAAAGACCCCAACCTGAAAATGGCTTATTTTTCTTCCTTCACCCTCTTCGAGCCCTTTTCTCCCCTCATTTTGCATGAGACTCACGCTGCTCATGCAGCGTGAGCTCCCCCTTGTTTTGAAATTCATTTGGTTAAATTTTGAGGTATATTCATATTTAATTAAAGTGTATTATTATTAAATAAATTTGTTTTATAAAGTTTTATCCTTTAATTTCTTACTTCTAACCTAATAATGATTAATATTATTTTTAGGTGTTGAGTTGCTAATAAAGCCTGAATCTTTAACTGGGGTACCGGTAAGATTTGATATTTTGCGGGATTAAGGTAACCGTTAATCCTCCCTTAAATACATGGAAAAACGTATGCTATCACATTAGGGATTTTGGTATGATCTTATGCATGTTTTGTGTGCCTAGCATGATATATAAATGGTTGTTTACATTGATTGAAAGAAAAAGGGAAATGCATGATAGCTTTTGTGCCATGTGTAGGTATGATAATTAAGGAAGAGGTTGATTATTGATGGAAATGTTAAATGCTTGTTTATGATGTATTATGTTGCTAATGCATGAATGATATTATTGTCTAAGGGTATTTTAGTAATTATGCCTATGAAGTATGTGATCTGATGTATGTAGTTGCTAATGAGTATTATGTTGAATAATGACAAGTTGGTGGACTTAGATGATGAGAATGAAGTACTAATATCATTATTTTATGTAGTGTTGGTAAATTCATAGAAATAGTGAATAAAGGGGTCAAGTGGAACTTTTATAAGCAAAAAGGGCATTTTGATAATTTTGTAAGCAAAAAGGGTATTTTGGTAATTTTGTAAGCAAAAAGGGTATTTTGGTAATTTCAAAAGAAAGGGGTGAAATGATAATTTTATAAGTAAAAAGGATAAAATTATAAGTTGTGAGAAAGAAGGGTATGATGGTAATTTTTGAGATAAAAGAATAATATGGTAATTTTATGATTAAATGGCCAAATGATAATTTTATAAGTAAAGGGGTATTATAGTTATTTTTGGAGAAAAGGGTAAAGCGGTAATTTTGGAGTCAAGGGGCAATATAGTAATTTTATAAGTAAGTGGTAAGAATGATAATTTTGGAAGTAGGGGTAAAATAGTAATTTTGGATGAAGGAGGGCATTATGGTAATTTTTCAAGTAAAAGGGCAATATGGTAATTTTGAAAGTAGAGGGGGGCAAAATAGTAATTTCATAAGTAAATGGTAATATGGTAATGGTATAAGTGAATGGCGAAATGGTAATTTATAAGTAAGGGGTAATATGGTAATTTTGGGAAAGAAGGGCAAAATGGTAATTTTGTAAGGAAGAATAAAAATAGTAATTTTAGATGTAAAAGGGTAAAATAGTAAATTGTAAAGTAAAAGGGGTGTTATGGAAATTTTATAAGAAGAAGGGGTACTGTGGTAATTTTGTAAATAAAAGGATAGTATGGTAATTTGAGAGTAAGGGGTAGAAGGGTAATTTTGTAAGTAAAAGGATATTATGGTAAACTTGGGAGTAAGGGGTAACTTGGTAATTATGATAACGGCGAAAGATAATTTAGTAATTACATTATGATTGTAGAAGGGCAACTGGATAAGTATGATACTAGAGAAGGGTAATTTGGTAAATTAACCAATTAAAGGGTATTATGGTAATTTTAATAATGGAGAAGGATAATATAGTAATTATAAATATGGAGAAAGGTAAGTTAATAATTATGATTATGAAGAAGGGTAAATTAATATTTGTAATTATGAAGAAGGGTAATTTGGGATGTATGATAATTAAAAAGGGTGAAATGGCAATTAAAATAATTGAGAGGGGTAAAATGGTAATTATGATAAAGGAGAAGGGCAATTTAGTAATTATCCAACTAAAGGGGGAAATTTGGTAACTTAGCCAATTAAATGATAAAGTGATAATTATTTAACCAACTAAAGGGGCAAAATAGTAATCATGATAAGGAAGGAGGGTGATTTAGTAATTTATCCAACTCAAGGGCAATTTAGTAATTATAACAAAGTAGAAGGGCGATTTGGTAATATAACCAACCAAATGGGAAATATGATAAGTGTAGCAATTATGAGGGGTGAATGGTGATCTAAAAAATGTAGGAGATAATTTGGTAATCTAAATTGGACAAAGGGCAATTTGGTAATTACGCAACCTAAAGGGTAATGGAGTAAATTGTCCGGTAAGGAAGGAATACTTAGCAATTATATAAGTAAGGGGTTAATGAGTAATTTGTACCTAACATATTGTTATGATTGTGGAACATTATGATATGATTCAAATAATGCTGATTAGCCAAGTAAGAGTATTTGATAATTAGTATGGCCTTAATGGTTTCTCTGTGATATCCTGGATAATCATCTGAATAAGAAACGATTAATGATATCAGAACGATTGAAAGTGAATAAGTATCGGATTATCGTACTTTTCGTGATCACCTTAATTAAGACACTATTACTTAAAGTGAAAGACCTCGAGATCGGGAATGGTGACTCCTTAGGGGTCGCTACCCTAAGGATGTGGTTTAGTCCACGATTATTCTGGTATTTGCTGGTGTGCCTTTGTGCCCCAGCCAGACCCTATATCTTACTCTTTCTAGCTCTACGGACCTAGTTAGGGGGTATGCATACTTATGGATTAGGTGTCCTTGTCGGTAGGGTACTGAGTTAGCTTTATGCACCAGTACGACCAGGGTACCTTTGCGTCCTTGGGTTCGTGGTTGAAGGGTACTGAGTAGCTGATATGCACCGGTACGACCGGTGTACCTTTGTGTCCCGGGTTATTGATCTCCCGTTAGAGGCAAATAAATATGATTGATGTGCTGATTAAAGAAATGAAAGATACTATTATTGAAAGTGGAATATTAATGAGCCGGGCCCAGATGATTATGATATTGAATACCGGTCCACCGGTTATAATAGTGGCTAGGAGCGTTGTGCCTTGGATGATGATTCTTTATATATCCCGGTCCACCGGTTATAATAGTGGCCATGAGTGTTGTGCCCTGGATGATGATTTTATATATATTCCGGTCCACCGACAATAATAGTGGAGGTCCCGAGCTCAATAAAACCAGTATTGTATGTGAATAAGGTTATGGAAAAATACTAATCACTTATAGTGGAAAACTATGTGAGTCGGGGCCAGACCGGTCCACCGGCAAATAATAGTGGTCAGAGGCGTTTTGCCCTGTATGTTTATCTTCCGGTCCACCGGCAATAATAGTGGTCAGAGGCGTTCTGCCCTCTGTGTATACCTTCCGGTCCACCGGCTATAATAGTGGGGTTCTCGCACTCACATGGATATAAAATATGATCTTGATTGAATGGTGATGGAATAATGGCTTAAGGCCCGAATGTATTGATTTTACCCTATGATATGGCTTAATACCCAAAAGTATCGATCGTGAATTATAACCTATTTTATGTGTGATTGTTATGTATGCACCTCAGTTTACCTATGTATATAATTGCACTATGTGTTGCATTGCGGGCCTGTCTTTAAGTGTGGTATTAAAGGGTTACTCAATACCGTAGTACTGAAGGGATTCCCTTTTGGGGCCCCTGCCTATTCAATGGGTAGTGCCCTTGCAGGTCTTTTCAGGTGCTACTCAAGTGGGCTACGGGATCAGAGAGTAAGGAATTTTTCGGTACCATTAGGGTTTCCTCTTCTCTTTTAAATTCCTGGTTTTAATGTTAACATTGTTACTATAACCACCATTGGTGGATTTTATTCCTGTAAACGATTTGATACGTTACTCTGATTTATGTATGTTGAGTTGTATTTTATTTTTCTTAGCCTTAGCACTTGGTACTGGAACGGTATGAGTGAACCGGTCTGGTACTAAGTGTGGCAGTAATACTCCCAAAGTTCACGTTTTATTTGTCTGCTTCCGCTAACTTCCTTTTTAATTAACGAAATTTTTCAGTAGTGAATTTTGGGGGTGTTACATAGAGAACTTGAGGTTTTATGAAACATTAAATAAGAATAAAGAAGAAAAATGAATACATGAGGTGTGAATAACAATAGTGACAATAAAAGAAAGAGGAAAAGGTGATGATGGTGATCAAAGAAGAAGGTTTGAGGTGGAAAAAGGGTGGAGGTTTTTTGCATTGTAGGAAGTTCTCTTTTCTATGTTTGAGTAAATAAGTGAAAATTAAAACTTAGTCTAGGTTAAAGTGACAGAAGAATAAAAACGGAAAAAAAAAGAGAGAAGAAGATTGAGGTATAGATGAAAATTTTTAGACTATATTTGATGTCTATACCCTGGATTGTTTTTTTAAAAAAATCCTGCTTAACTATAGGATTTTATTCTAAAAATTTTTATAATATTTAATAAAGTGCCCAATTTAGGGGACAATGTAGACGACTTTATTATATTAAAACCTTCATCTATATCTTTATGCATCACCACTATTTTTTCAATTTTTTTTGTAAAAAAAAAACATGCTAGACCATATACGATAGATTTAGAATAAAACCACTATATATAGTATTTTGTAAAATGCTCAATATATGAGACATTATAGACAGTTGTTTTTATATAACAAATTCCATCTATATATCTCCACATTGCCACCTTTCCCCCCCCCCAAAATCCATTTTTAACTAAATGGGTTATATACAAATGTTCTTGTTACAACAATCGTATATAAATTGCCATCTATTTTATATTTTTTTTTAGTGGTGGTGCTTTTGTGTATGTCTATCACCGTTTTTTATTTTGTTGGTGAGTGTTTACCTGATTTATAGGGGGTGATGTCCATGATCGGAGGCTTGAGAGCCCTATTATCCATTGTTTTATGTTTCTTAGTGTTTTATGATGAAGCTTAAGCACATGATTAACTCCCTCTTCCAAACGTTTCTTAGAAGGCGGGGAAAAGGGATACTGTTTTAAGTATCATGGGAAAAAAGAAGGAAAAAAAAAGAAAAGAATTTTAGGTAATTGTGATAGGAAACATGACTTGATGTGTGATAGTTAGAATGGATACTTCATTTCCATTACATCCCCAAGTTCAAATTTTAATCTTCAAATGAGAGTGCTAGATTGAGAAAATCTAAATCCGACTTGATTGTATTTAAATACTATTTTCCAATAATAAGATATAACTTTATGTATAGGTATTGTTTGCCATAAGGCGATATAAGGATATTCTATCTTTTGGGAATTACCACATGAAAAGTGGATTAAAGGAATAACAAAATCATTTCATTCCCTATGTATGATAGGAAGAGATATGGTTTATCTTATTATTGATTTCTTTCATCACAATGAAAAACTATCTTTAAATAAAATGTGGTTTAGAAAACTAGATTATCACGTTGTATGATTGATGGAAGTACATAAAATTTAAATGCTATTATACCTCAATGTGTATTCAGTTGTATAAAGAAAATATAGTATCTGGTAAATAATACAAAACCGATAGTATGTTTTAGAGGTTAGTGGATAGCTATTCTAGCTGATTTTAAGATATGTTAGTTTTAATTATTTATATGAAAATTTTTGGTAATATTATTTGATAATAATAATCCTAATACCATCTACATTTGTAACACCCCAAAATTTTAAAACCTAAAATTTGAATATTTAACATTTTATCAGAAAAAATTAATCTTTAAATTATTGATTTAATTATTTTTATGAACCTTTGACTTACAACAATAGATAAAATTATTTAATAAATTAATAAAATTATTTTTATCATTTTATCTTACTCTTTTTATTTAAATCCCAACCCCATAATTTTACCAAAAGTACTTTCTTATATTAATACCCCAATTTTTTGATAAATTAATTTAATATTTTTCCTAATAGCCTAATTTTAATCTAAATTCTAATCTTAGCTCTAAAAATAATTTCTTTCCTTTTTCTTCGTTTCCTTTTTCCCTTTTTCCCTTTCTCTTCCTTTTCTTTCCATCTCCTTTCTTCCTTTGGGCCAGCTCAAAATGCACCCAATTCTTCTTTTCTTTTCCCCGAGGCTAGCCTAACTCTCCCCCTCTTCCTTCTTTTCTTCCTTCCCTATGCCGATCCAACTCTTCCTCCTTCTCTCCTTCTCTCTCGTGTGACCCGCTTCTCTCTTCTCCCTTCTTTCCCCCGCGTGGCTCAAGCCTCGCCCTTCCTTTTCCTTTCTTCCTCGTATGCATCACCCTATGCCAAACACCCCCAGACCCTTTGCGCACACCCTTTCCTTATTCTGCACCCTCACTACATACGTGCTACACCTCCACCTCTACCTGACCGGACAACCTGCACCACAATCTTCCCCTACAACCCTTTTCTTTATAATTTTAGCCCTGCATCCCCCTGGTCCCTAATCCCTCGCATGCCTTTCCCTGCCCTTCGCATCCCCCACTGCCACACCCGCTTACTGGCCTATGCCTCCCCTACACCACCTACCTCGCACACTAGCTGAACCCCTCTCTCCCCCTCTTCTTCTTCTTCTTCTTCTTCTTCTTCTTCTTCCTTTTCATTCATCTCCCTCGTGCCATACTCTCTCTCCCTCAACCATCTCTTCTCTTTTCTCCCCGCCCTTATTTTTCCTCATTCCTTCATCTGCAGCCACCACCAACCCAGTCTCCAACGTCGGCCATCACCCCTTTCTCCTTCTTTCCTTCCTTTCTCATCCTCCTCTACCTCATTGCCTCTCCCTCTTTCTCCTTACCGTAGTTCCTGCCGATCCCTCTACCTCCATCCATTTCCCCTACAGCAACCCCCTCCTCCATCGCAACCGCCACTAGCTCCTCCACCCTATCATCTCCCTACACTGCCTAAGCAACCAACACCCAACATCACCTGCAACCTTATACCCTTTTCTTTTCTCCCCTTCGACACCTTCATCCTGCAACCACCTTCGTTTGTAGCTCTTCCCAACTACTTGCCACTAGCCACCCATCTCCTACACCATCACCCATAGCCACCCCACACCACCTGCACCTGCCGCCCCTTCTCTTCCTCTTCCTCTCCTTTTCTTCCTCTTCTTATCTTCTCAGCACCCTCCTTCCTATAGCTTGTGTTGCCCTCGAGCCACCTGCACCACACCCTCCAACCACCAGCCACCTCCTCCCTCACCTCCAACACCCAACAACTAAGCCACACCCCCACCAACCCTTATTCAAGCCCCCTTTCACCCCTTCCATTTCGTTGCCAAAATTTTCATGGCTCACGCTACACATGCAGCGTGAGTTATGCAATGTATATTTATGTGTGTTGGATGATAATTAAGGTATAAGGGAATTTTGGTAATCTTATATTTAATAAATATTTTTAATAAAAATCATTATTTCATTTATCCAATATTAATATGGTATTTGTGACATTATTTTTAGGTACAAAAAATGGAGCCTAATCATTTTTAACCAGATACCGATAAAGTTTGGATTTTGCTGGAAATCAAGTAACCTTTATACCCCACTAAAATTTTTGGATATCGATTTTTAGCACATTAGGGTTTTTGACATGTGATTTGTGTAGATATAATGTATTATAATTAATCCTGTGATTATTAATGCTATCTTGGAGAAAGGAAAAAGAATGCATGTGTATTTTATTATGTGTGTGAAAGGGGTAACTGTAATGTTGGGTAGTGATGATGTATGTTATGTTGGGTATGTATGGACACTTGTAATGAAAATATTACTACTATGAGTCCTAAGAGTAATTTGGTCATTTAGACACATCATGATATTTAAACCTAACCGGGGGCCAATTGTGTTACAAATAATGTTAGGAATGGAGGTGGGAGTTTGGTATATCATAAACACATTATTTAGTATGAATATCAATATTTTAGGGTTTAGGGGTATCTTGACAATTTTTAATATATAATGGTGATCATTCCAATAAATGTGATGGTTAAGTGTTATGTGGGGTTGAGAGTGAGAATAGGGTTTGGTGGTATTAGTAACACATGTTTTGGTATAAATAGTGATATTATATGGCTCAAGGGTATTTTGGTAATGTTGAAGGTGTAAGGGTGGTTACCTTAATAATTGTGCATGACAAGCAATTATTGGTGTCAAGTATGAAAATAGGGGTTTGCGATATTAGTAACACATATTTGGATATGAATGTTGATATTATATGGCCTAGGGGCATTTTGATAATTTTTAAAGTGCAATGGTGGTTATCCTAATAAATATGCATGATAAGTAATAATTGGTTCTGAGTGTGGAAATAGGGCTTTGTGGTATTAGTAACTTACATTTGAGCATGAACATCAAATTATTATAGTCTAGGGGCATTTTGGGTAATTTTGCATGTACTTTGTGGGTAGTATAATAAACATGCATGGTTTGTATCATATTTTGGGTAATCACTTAAAATAGAAGATCATTTGAGTCGGGCCTGGTTGTACCTTATTTATCAGTCTATCAGTGAGAATAGTGGCTGGGAGCATGTTGCCCTAGGTTTATATTGTTTATACTAGTCCACTGGTGAGAATAGTGGCTAGGAGCATGTTGCCCTAGGTTTGTATTATATTTATCGGTCCACTAGCAAGAATATTGGGGTTCGGCACTCAAGTAGTTAAAGCTATCAAATGATAATAACTCTGAGAAGACACTAATCACTTAAAGTGGAAGTGTAACACCCCAAAATTCACTAATTTTTTTTTTCTTAAAAGCGGAAGCAATTAAATTAGAAGCACTGAAAACCTGTGAATTCTGGAAGTGTTACCGCCACACTTAGTACCAGACCGGTTCTCTCTGACCGTTCCAGTACCAAGTGCTAAGGCTAAGAAAAGAAATAACCAATACAATTCAATTTCCAAATAAGCATTAAACGGTTGTAAAACAAATTCAGAGTACGCATCAAGAAATGTAATTCATTTCCAAAAGAGAATTAAACTTACAACCGATAAAAGTTTAACAAAAAGAATTAGAGTCATATAAAGACTATGATATGGCCACAACTCTCTTGAATCTCGAGCCCAACATGCTCAACACTCAACCCCAACTGATATCTCGCCCACCTGCACAAATCAGAAGGGCATACTACTCGTGGGAATGAGCAGCACCCATAAAAAGGGTGATCAGTACGCTACGTACTGAGTAAGGTAACCGAGCACTAAGGCCAACACATAAGCACATAATCCATGCAGAATAATAACAGGGCACAATCCAACATAACATCATAAAGGTATATGAACAATTCAGGTAAAAGTACAAAGGCCCATATAATCCAGATTAATTGTTTAATTAATCTCTTATCAGAATCATGTCACACCATACTTTTATTCAAGTCCATACGATTACGGGAACCCCACTATTTTTGCCGGTGGATCGGTCGCGAGGGAAACGTTCCCTGCCACTATTTTAGCCGGTGGATCGGTCGCGAGGGTAACATACCCTGCCACTATTATAGCCGGTGGATCGGTCTGGCCCCTTCTCGTACGGTGTTTCACTTTAAGTGATTAGTGTCTTCCCATATCGTTCAACATTTAACGTTTTGTTTTGTTGAGCTCGGGATCCCCCACTATTATAGCCGGTGGATCGGTCGCGAGGGTACATGCCCTGCCACTATTTTAGCCGGTGGATCGGTCGCGAGGGAAAACATTCCCTGCCACTATTATGCCGGTGGATCGGTCTGGGCCCGTCTCAACATCTTCCACTTTACGTGATTAATGTCTTAAGTATCTTATTCAAAGGCTTTCACCATGCACATGCACGAATCATAAATCATAAATTCCATATTCATCATCATCTTTAATCACCACATACACATATGCTACCACCAAACCCTAGCCATGCATGGATCGCTCCCTTTACACTTATCCTCCAATTCTACTTCACATCTCACTCTAGGGTTTTATCCCAAAACCTTAATTTAGTCTACTTCGTACCCTTAATTTGCTCCACATGATATTTTTCATCCCAAGTGCTTAAACACCCAAACAACACTTACATTACCTTCCTTAAATCCCAAAGCAGCGTTCCATACATAAACTTCACTCTCATAAAAACTTTACACATCCCATGCAATTATTAACTTCCATTCAAACCCTAATACCACCATACAACCATTAACCATTATACAAACCCAGAGTCTCATCATACAAAACCCTAAAATCAATCCACATAACTCAAAGATTCATTCATACCAAACCTCATATTCAAACCATATAAAACCCAAAGATTCATTCATACCAAACTAAGTATCCATCCTTACCAAACCCTAAGTTCAAACCATATACAACCCAAAGATTCATTCACACAAAACCCTAAATTCAATCCATACCAACACAAAGATTCAAATCATATAAAACCCAAAGATTTTTCCACATAATACAATTGATTAGATTCTCCCCTTTCATAACCACAAATTAGATTCTACCATACAAGACCATAAGTTAGATTCTTCCCCATAAAATCATAAATTAGAATCTCCCAAGCAAAACCATAAATTAGATTCTCCCAAACAAATCATAAATTATATTCTCCCAATCAAATCATAAATTAAATTCTTCCATACAAACCATATATTAATTTCTCTCACATAAAATCATACCAAACCATAAATTAAACTTCCCCATATAAAACCATAAATTGGATTTTACCACACAAATCATAAATTAGATTCTCCCAATTAAACAATAATTCGATTCTCCCATATAACATCATAGATTACATTCTTCCAAATAAAACCATGCAATAGATTATTCCTCATAAATTCATAAAATTAGGTCAACTCACTTCCCTTAGTCAACTTCTTTCCCCATCCTCCTTTTTCATCCTTTCTCCCACATAAAATCATATCAACATCCTCACATGCATGTCTTACAGGGTCATACACAAATAATACACATGCCATACGAAAACATACTTCAACTCCATGTCATAGCATATACGGCATAATTAATAATCATAAACATAGAATGCATAGCATACGAGGCACACAATGCACATTAGCACATAAAAGGCCTTAGCACCCCTTACCTGAAACGACACCGGTCTTGGAGCACGTTCCTACGCCTCCTTAGGGCTTTGACCAAATAATAACCTTAACAAAATTCTAACTTTGCTAAAGACATAAAAATAATAGAGATATTATAAAACTTGATAATATAGGATTCAAGACTTTACCCTAATAATAATAATGATACTAATATAATAATATCAAAGATAATAAAACTAATATCAATGAGAATAATAATAATAATAATAATAATAATAATAATAATAATAATAAGCTTTAAAATTTAAAGTGGGGTTTCGACCCTACTTATAACTAATGACTTAACAATTATTTAATAATAATAATAAAATTACTAACATATATAATAACATTAAAATAATAAAGATAATGATAATATTATTATCAATAGTTATAAGAACAATAGAAACAATAATACTAAAATAAATAAGTGCAAATGTTAATACAAAATTAGGGCCTAAGATTTTCCAGAATAATTAATAAAATGATAATAATAATAAATATTCTAATAATTATAATATTAATAATAATACTAAGAAGAATGATAATAATCCCATAATAATTCAATTAATAACTTAAAATTCAAAACTAACAATAATATTGTTTTATTACCACTCTCCACCCTGCAAGTAAAATTCAGAATAAAATTTCTCATCAAATAGTAATAACACATATTAAGAATAATAATAATGGTAATTATATGCAAATAATTGAAATAAATTAAATCAAGGCATATACTAATATGGAAAATGGTTGAGAGGGTCTAGGGTTCAACCTTAAGCTGGTGGGGATGGGTGGCACCGGCGGTGGTTCACGGCGGCGGCGACGGTGGCCGGAAAAACAGAAGAAAAGAGGGAAAGATGAATGTTGGGAAAAAGATAGGGAGAATTGAGGTGATATAAGAGGTGTTTATTGTTGCCCAAGAGGAGAGGGACAAAATGATGGTGGTGGTGCATCCAAAGGTGGCGGCGCACGGCGGTGGAAGGCGGTTTAAGGCTTTCTGGGTAAAATTCCGGCGAGAACGAGCATCCAACTTGGCACGGCTATGGAGGCTCGTGCAAGAATAATCGAGAGGTAAAAATAGTCTGGTTAACTAGAGGAATTTTCAGGGAAGAGAATGGAATGTTTCGGTGGCGCTGATGTTGGCCGAAGGTGGCGGATGAGGCGTCTGAAGTTGGGGTGGCGGCAGCTCGGGCCGAGGGTTTCGGGGAAGAAAAGAAATCCAAAGGTCCTACCATTAGGCTATTTATAGATGTTGGAATGGATAAAGAGGAGCTGGAGGTTGACATGGAAGTGTTAAATGCAAGGATTTGGGCAGCCGGCGTCGGAAAACGGTCGGTCGACGTTTGGGTTGGCTTCGGGGTTTCGAGAGGTTGGGGAGGAGAAACGGCCGAGAGTTAACGTCAAATAATTATACGAAGTTATTTCTGGAGTTAATAGGAAGACAATGAGACAAGAAAAGGCCGGTATTATTGACCGTAACCGGAGATGCCATTGACGGGGTCGAAGGTGCAGCAGCGTCGACGGAGGAGGAAGGAGGAAGAAGGAAGAAGGAAGGGAGGCGGCCGGTCGGCCGGGGAAAGAAAGAAAAAAGGGGAGAACCGGGCCGGTTCGCGCGCGGTCGAGTGTGCATTAAATGAAACGACGAGCTTCGGCCGTAACACGGACGAAACGCAGCGCTTATTCGGGCGGAAGAAAGGCAACGGGCGCGAGGGGTAACGGATTAAATGGAACGACGAGTTTCGGCGACAAAAGGAACAAAACTCGGCGTTGAGTTGGCAGAAGAAACAGCCGCGCGGGCTGGGCCGCGCCGAAGAAGAAGAAGAAGAAAAGAAAAAGGGGAACTGGGCCGCGAGCTGGCCCAGTTCGGCGAGGAGAATAGGAAAAAGAAAAAGAAAGAAAAAGAAAAGGAAAAAGGAAGAAAGAAAAAGAAAAAGGGAAAAAGGAAAGGAGAAATAAAATAGGTTAGGCCCAATTAAATTAATCTAAATATTTAGGATATTTAAAAATAATAATATTTAAATAAAATAATATTTAAATCCCTTTTTAGGCTAAATTAGGATTTTTAATAGATTTTCCATAACTTCTATTTTAATTAGCAAAAACCCTAATTTTCTTCCAATTAAATTATTTATAAAATTAATATTAATTTGAAACTATTTTCTCCTCATTATTTTAAATAAAATAATTTATTTAGTTAATTTCTAAAATACAAATCCTTAATTAGCTAAAATACCCAATTTCTCTTAATTAACACACTTATAAATTTATCCTTGATTTTTCCTAATTAATTTCCTTTTATTTTAATCAAAATAATTTATTTAATTAATCTTTATGATAAAATCTCATTTAAATATAATATTTTAGATTAGAATTTTTCGGGGCATTTCATTACTACCCCCTTAAAAACAGACTTCGCCCCCGAAGTCTCCGGGAGCGCTTAAGGTTAGGGAGGAAATGCTCTATGTTGTTAGAAACCAAAATAACATTACTATCTATATAAACTACCCCCTTAAGAATAAACTTAATTAAAATTCTACCCTTCTCTTCTCACTGTGGCCGGAATGAAAATATTTTAAAATAAATGAATTCTTTTTCGTTTAAAAACGATTTCAATTCAAGGAGAACTTTTTAATCCCAATTCATTTTGAAAATGATACTACTCTTAGTATCAAATTAAAAAGATTAAAATCAAAAGATACCGAAACACGCTTCAAAACTAATAACAAAGAAACTCGTAAGCCAAATATAATTTCAAGAAGAAGCGTAATTAAAAAGATCAACCTCACTGGTACCAACTTGTGGTACCAACTTAAAAATATTAAAAACAAAAGAGCACGGTCAAAACCAGATTCAATACCAACTTGTGATATCAACTTAAAAATTTTTAAAATCGAAAGAGCGTGTTCGAAGAATCAACCACTCCGATACCGCTTTGTGGTATCAGCTAAACATTTAAAATAGAAAATGGTTTTTTTAAAACCAACTCTGAGCGTAAATGTTTTTTAAAAACAAGGAACACTTGGTTAAATTAAAAATTTTCGAACAAGAGCGTGGTTATCGGAACCAGTTTTGATACCACCTTGTGGTATCAGCTTAAAGAAAAATTTAAAAATAAGGAGCTTGGTTGAAATCAACTTCGATACCATCTTGTGGTATCATCTTAAAAGTTTAAAAGTAGAAGAGCATGGTCGAAACCTGCTTTGATACCACTTGTGGTATCAGCTTAAAACATTTTAAAAAAACAAAAGAGCGTGTCCGAAAGGAACAACCGCTCTGATACCACTTTGTAACACCCCAAAATTCACTAATTTTTTTTTTCTTAAAAGCGGAAGCAATTAAATTAGAAGCACTGAAAACCTGTGAATTCTGGAAGTGTTACCGCCACACTTAGTACCAGACCGGTTCTCTCTGACCGTTCCAGTACCAAGTGCTAAGGCTAAGAAAAGAAATAACCAATACAATTCAATTTCCAAATAAGCATTAAACGGTTGTAAAACAAATTCAGAGTACGCATCAAGAAATGTAATTCATTTCCAAAAGAGAATTAAACTTACAACCGATAAAAGTTTAACAAAAAGAATTAGAGTCATATAAAGACTATGATATGGCCACAACTCTCTTGAATCTCGAGCCCAACATGCTCAACACTCAACCCCAACTGATATCTCGCCCACCTGCACAAATCAGAAGGGCATACTACTCGTGGGAATGAGCAGCACCCATAAAAAGGGTGATCAGTACGCTACGTACTGAGTAAGGTAACCGAGCACTAAGGCCAACACATAAGCACATAATCCATGCAGAATAATAACAGGGCACAATCCAACATAACATCATAAAGGTATATGAACAATTCAGGTAAAAGTACAAAGGCCCATATAATCCAGATTAATTGTTTAATTAATCTCTTATCAGAATCATGTCACACCATACTTTTATTCAAGTCCATACGATTACGGGAACCCCACTATTTTTGCCGGTGGATCGGTCGCGAGGGAAACGTTCCCTGCCACTATTTTAGCCGGTGGATCGGTCGCGAGGGTAACATACCCTGCCACTATTATAGCCGGTGGATCGGTCTGGCCCCTTCTCGTACGGTGTTTCACTTTAAGTGATTAGTGTCTTCCCATATCGTTCAACATTTAACGTTTTGTTTTGTTGAGCTCGGGATCCCCCACTATTATAGCCGGTGGATCGGTCGCGAGGGTACATGCCCTGCCACTATTTTAGCCGGTGGATCGGTCGCGAGGGAAAACATTCCCTGCCACTATTATGCCGGTGGATCGGTCTGGGCCCGTCTCAACATCTTCCACTTTACGTGATTAATGTCTTAAGTATCTTATTCAAAGGCTTTCACCATGCACATGCACGAATCATAAATCATAAATTCCATATTCATCATCATCTTTAATCACCACATACACATATGCTACCACCAAACCCTAGCCATGCATGGATCGCTCCCTTTACACTTATCCTCCAATTCTACTTCACATCTCACTCTAGGGTTTTATCCCAAAACCTTAATTTAGTCTACTTCGTACCCTTAATTTGCTCCACATGATATTTTTCATCCCAAGTGCTTAAACACCCAAACAACACTTACATTACCTTCCTTAAATCCCAAAGCAGCGTTCCATACATAAACTTCACTCTCATAAAAACTTTACACATCCCATGCAATTATTAACTTCCATTCAAACCCTAATACCACCATACAACCATTAACCATTATACAAACCCAGAGTCTCATCATACAAAACCCTAAAATCAATCCACATAACTCAAAGATTCATTCATACCAAACCTCATATTCAAACCATATAAAACCCAAAGATTCATTCATACCAAACTAAGTATCCATCCTTACCAAACCCTAAGTTCAAACCATATACAACCCAAAGATTCATTCACACAAAACCCTAAATTCAATCCATACCAACACAAAGATTCAAATCATATAAAACCCAAAGATTTTTCCACATAATACAATTGATTAGATTCTCCCCTTTCATAACCACAAATTAGATTCTACCATACAAGACCATAAGTTAGATTCTTCCCCATAAAATCATAAATTAGAATCTCCCAAGCAAAACCATAAATTAGATTCTCCCAAACAAATCATAAATTATATTCTCCCAATCAAATCATAAATTAAATTCTTCCATACAAACCATATATTAATTTCTCTCACATAAAATCATACCAAACCATAAATTAAACTTCCCCATATAAAACCATAAATTGGATTTTACCACACAAATCATAAATTAGATTCTCCCAATTAAACAATAATTCGATTCTCCCATATAACATCATAGATTACATTCTTCCAAATAAAACCATGCAATAGATTATTCCTCATAAATTCATAAAATTAGGTCAACTCACTTCCCTTAGTCAACTTCTTTCCCCATCCTCCTTTTTCATCCTTTCTCCCACATAAAATCATATCAACATCCTCACATGCATGTCTTACAGGGTCATACACAAATAATACACATGCCATACGAAAACATACTTCAACTCCATGTCATAGCATATACGGCATAATTAATAATCATAAACATAGAATGCATAGCATACGAGGCACACAATGCACATTAGCACATAAAAGGCCTTAGCACCCCTTACCTGAAACGACACCGGTCTTGGAGCACGTTCCTACGCCTCCTTAGGGCTTTGACCAAATAATAACCTTAACAAAATTCTAACTTTGCTAAAGACATAAAAATAATAGAGATATTATAAAACTTGATAATATAGGATTCAAGACTTTACCCTAATAATAATAATGATACTAATATAATAATATCAAAGATAATAAAACTAATATCAATGAGAATAATAATAATAATAATAATAATAATAATAATAATAATAATAATAAGCTTTAAAATTTAAAGTGGGGTTTCGACCCTACTTATAACTAATGACTTAACAATTATTTAATAATAATAATAAAATTACTAACATATATAATAACATTAAAATAATAAAGATAATGATAATATTATTATCAATAGTTATAAGAACAATAGAAACAATAATACTAAAATAAATAAGTGCAAATGTTAATACAAAATTAGGGCCTAAGATTTTCCAGAATAATTAATAAAATGATAATAATAATAAATATTCTAATAATTATAATATTAATAATAATACTAAGAAGAATGATAATAATCCCATAATAATTCAATTAATAACTTAAAATTCAAAACTAACAATAATATTGTTTTATTACCACTCTCCACCCTGCAAGTAAAATTCAGAATAAAATTTCTCATCAAATAGTAATAACACATATTAAGAATAATAATAATGGTAATTATATGCAAATAATTGAAATAAATTAAATCAAGGCATATACTAATATGGAAAATGGTTGAGAGGGTCTAGGGTTCAACCTTAAGCTGGTGGGGATGGGTGGCACCGGCGGTGGTTCACGGCGGCGGCGACGGTGGCCGGAAAAACAGAAGAAAAGAGGGAAAGATGAATGTTGGGAAAAAGATAGGGAGAATTGAGGTGATATAAGAGGTGTTTATTGTTGCCCAAGAGGAGAGGGACAAAATGATGGTGGTGGTGCATCCAAAGGTGGCGGCGCACGGCGGTGGAAGGCGGTTTAAGGCTTTCTGGGTAAAATTCCGGCGAGAACGAGCATCCAACTTGGCACGGCTATGGAGGCTCGTGCAAGAATAATCGAGAGGTAAAAATAGTCTGGTTAACTAGAGGAATTTTCAGGGAAGAGAATGGAATGTTTCGGTGGCGCTGATGTTGGCCGAAGGTGGCGGATGAGGCGTCTGAAGTTGGGGTGGCGGCAGCTCGGGCCGAGGGTTTCGGGGAAGAAAAGAAATCCAAAGGTCCTACCATTAGGCTATTTATAGATGTTGGAATGGATAAAGAGGAGCTGGAGGTTGACATGGAAGTGTTAAATGCAAGGATTTGGGCAGCCGGCGTCGGAAAACGGTCGGTCGACGTTTGGGTTGGCTTCGGGGTTTCGAGAGGTTGGGGAGGAGAAACGGCCGAGAGTTAACGTCAAATAATTATACGAAGTTATTTCTGGAGTTAATAGGAAGACAATGAGACAAGAAAAGGCCGGTATTATTGACCGTAACCGGAGATGCCATTGACGGGGTCGAAGGTGCAGCAGCGTCGACGGAGGAGGAAGGAGGAAGAAGGAAGAAGGAAGGGAGGCGGCCGGTCGGCCGGGGAAAGAAAGAAAAAAGGGGAGAACCGGGCCGGTTCGCGCGCGGTCGAGTGTGCATTAAATGAAACGACGAGCTTCGGCCGTAACACGGACGAAACGCAGCGCTTATTCGGGCGGAAGAAAGGCAACGGGCGCGAGGGGTAACGGATTAAATGGAACGACGAGTTTCGGCGACAAAAGGAACAAAACTCGGCGTTGAGTTGGCAGAAGAAACAGCCGCGCGGGCTGGGCCGCGCCGAAGAAGAAGAAGAAGAAAAGAAAAAGGGGAACTGGGCCGCGAGCTGGCCCAGTTCGGCGAGGAGAATAGGAAAAAGAAAAAGAAAGAAAAAGAAAAGGAAAAAGGAAGAAAGAAAAAGAAAAAGGGAAAAAGGAAAGGAGAAATAAAATAGGTTAGGCCCAATTAAATTAATCTAAATATTTAGGATATTTAAAAATAATAATATTTAAATAAAATAATATTTAAATCCCTTTTTAGGCTAAATTAGGATTTTTAATAGATTTTCCATAACTTCTATTTTAATTAGCAAAAACCCTAATTTTCTTCCAATTAAATTATTTATAAAATTAATATTAATTTGAAACTATTTTCTCCTCATTATTTTAAATAAAATAATTTATTTAGTTAATTTCTAAAATACAAATCCTTAATTAGCTAAAATACCCAATTTCTCTTAATTAACACACTTATAAATTTATCCTTGATTTTTCCTAATTAATTTCCTTTTATTTTAATCAAAATAATTTATTTAATTAATCTTTATGATAAAATCTCATTTAAATATAATATTTTAGATTAGAATTTTTCGGGGCATTTCAGGAAGATCACTTGAATTGAGGCCGGTTGTACCCTATTGATAGGTCCACCGGTGAGAATAGTAGCCAGGAGCATGTTGTCTAGGGTTTATACCTTATTTACCGGTCCACCAGTGAGAATAGTGAGGTCCCAAGCTCAAGTAATAAAACTCTTGGACAATAATAACCTACGGAAAGATACTAATTACTTACAGTAGAACATCACGTAGGTTGAGACCGGTTGTACCTTATTACCGGTCCATCGGTGAGAATAGTGGCTAAGAGCATTTTACCTTAGGGTTGTACCTTATTACTAGTCTATCGGTGAGTATAGTGGCCCAGAGCATTCTGCCTTAGGTTGTACCTTGTTGATTAGTTCATCAGTAAGAATAGTGGGGTCCTTGAACTCATGTAGATATAAAATTCATAAGTTGACTAATTACTGCACTAATATCATGAGTCCAGATAATAATGAATGAACTGATATGATCTACTAATGTGTATGGCATTCTTATTGTGATGTTTTTGAGAAGCTCATAGGTCAATTAAGTGAGTTGCGCCTCCAGCTAAGGATGATGTTGTTTTCTAATTATACTACAAAAAACATTACTTGGATGTCCCAATAGTACATTTTTTTATTTCTAAGTGAATGATTAATGGTATCTTATGACCTTGATGCATGTGGCTATAGGAAGGTTTATCGCATCTAAGTTTAGATATATATGATTCCATATTCATGCGATTGATGTGTTGTAAGCGGGCCTGATGCATGCACGGTTAGAGTTTCGGACTTGGATAGAGTTTATAGGGAGTATTCGATGAGGATGGAGTATGGAGGTTGATGATGGGGATTCGAAGGGGTTGATGACGATGGAACACGGGGTAGAAGGATAAATTAATCTTTAAACCACATAGAAATAAAGATTAAGGTTTCGAGAACAAAACCGTTCACACATATTCGGTTTTGTTTCGAGATGAATCCACATAGAATTCGGGTTTAAGCAATGCTTAATGTTGTTCTTCTTATTCAAGTTGTGTCTTTCTACTTGGATTCCTATGGATTATATAGCCAAGGAACCGAGCATCTTCTCAAAAGATTACGAGGATATTCCCTCCCAAAAGCATTAATTCCCTTAAGACTAGCTAGTTAATATTTAGTCACTAATTGACTAAAAGTAAATAACAATAACTCCCTCCCAAAAGCATTAAATTCCCTAAGACTAGCTAGAAGATATTAAATGATCTAGCTATTAACAAACTTATTTGACTCGAAATAAAAATAATAATAAATTACTTAAGACTAGCTAGAAGATATTAAATGATCTAGCTACTAACAACCTTATTTGACTCGAAATAAAAATAATAATAAATGACTTAAGACTAGCTAGAAGATATTAAATGATCTAGCTACTAACAACCTTATTTGACTCTAAATAAATAAAAAATGACTTAATAATAAATGTTACGCTAACTAAAGAACGTTGCATACAGCCCATGCATGCACCTCCATGTTCATGTATCTGCGTGGAGTAGCGCAACTATCTTAGTCGGTGTCGTGTCATGCAGTTCTGCTCCCGCATCAGGGCCTTACATATTAGTCTTGTATAATGGATTACTCAGTACCATGGTACTGAAGGGTTCATTTCTTGGGATCCAAATGAGCAGTGGAATTTTTAGTTTAGTTTGTAAGCTCGTTTCAGGATTATTCGTCGGGATTGAGAACGTAGGGTTATTCGGGATGTTAATAGGTGTATTGAACTGGGAAGTCTTTCTATATCTTTGCTTAAAACCTTTTTTATTTCTTTTTAACTGACAATCTTTTGTAACTACAATTAGTGGGTTTTCTTTGGAAAGTGAGTTAACCTTCCTAACTATTGCACGACTCTGCTTTATAATTGTATTTTTGGAATTTAAGTAAAGTAAAATTTTAGCCTTAGCACTTGGTATTTGAACGGTAGAGGAAACCAGTTTGGTATTAAGTGTGGCGGTAGCACCTCAAAATTTATTGTCTTAGCTTTCGCTTTTAAATTTTAAAATCAAAATTTTTTAGTTGTAAATTTTTAGGGTGTTGCAACATTAGTGATATAATTTTTTTAATTCTAATGTTATGATAGTCACACTTGGGTTTTTGAATTTTCACATACATTGTAACTATCATTTATGAGTATAAATAATAGGTTAATATATAAGTAATAAACAACCAATATGCTAGGAGATATTCTTGAAGCTCTCCACTACTAATATAACTTAAATACATTGAGCTAAACAAAGGTAATATGTACATGTAACACCCCCATTTTACCAGCTGAAATTTTTTATTTTTGCAGAAGCGTTAATTACAAAATTACTAGGTGTTACCGCCACACTTAGCTTAAGTCCGGCTCCTAGCCTTTCTTACACTAAGTGCTAAGACTAAAAAAAAATCAACAAGAGTAAATCAATGAATATAGAAATAATACATAATAGATTTATGAATAAATGTCTTAGTACAACAGTATATCCAAAGTACAATAAGGGACATAAGAGTCCAAAGAAAAATCGATTGTAACAAAACCCAGCACCCAAAGGTATAACTACGGTTTTCCCTAACTCTTAGATCCAAAGGCCCATTCTAAAAATGGAACCTTTTCCCAAGGACTCCATTTGTTCTGCATGTGCTTATAAGCTTTATACCATTCCATGACCCTCACACAACCATATGCAAAAGTAGTATTATTACGACTTTCTCGTACTGAGTAAATCACAATGCCTCAAAAGAGGTAGCATACCCATATTTCACATAGTCCCAAAAAAACCAAAAATCATACGTAAGCACAATGCATTAACCATACAAACAATATTCATGGAACAATATATATAAATATCCAAATCTCAAACTCAACAGTAAAACATACCGGTCCAATTCTCATCATTTTCAAGTGTAAAGTCATATTAGATTAGTTAAATACTTTCCAATCATAATGGTAGGACACTAAGGAAACTACTTAAACAACAATCCAAAATAACATTAGAGTAGGGAATTAAGGTGTCTACTAAACCAACAAATCCAACAAACCAATATAGGGCATTAAGACAACTATAGGACCAAAAATCCATCACAATACCAAGGTAGAGCATTAAATAAACTACCTAACCAACAATCTATCACAATACTAAGGTAGAGAACTAAGACAACTACCTAACCAACAATCCATCTCTTTCATTTTATTACACAACTAACATTTCTACAGTACTTACTTACTCGAGAGGGATACAAATTAACCCTTGGACACAGTGGTACACCTAGTCAACACGATATCCTTACCTTGATATAGGGACACAACGGTATGCCTGGTCATATCGGCACCCAAAAGCACACATAATATCCTCCCAACCTCATTCACCTATTCCTTAAGAATCGATACCCCCTATAAGGCCCATAAGTCACCTATAGAGTAGTGTAGGGCCTTAAAAACTAGGGCACATTGTCACATCAATTAACCAAAAATGAGGGCTAACACTTCACCTCTAAGTTAGTGACCCCTATAGAGAAACCATTCTCAACTTCAGGTCTTTCACTTTAAGTATTAATATCGTATGAGGTAATAACATAAGTCACATATGACATAATTTTTTTTATACTTAACCATTTTCCTTTTTATTTATAATTATTCAAATAAACCATACATTCATAGGCTTATGTTAAGCCAAGTCAAATATAATCCTATCAAATGGCTAAGGTCATCCTAGAATTTATTTATTTGTAATTAATATATTAGGTAAAAATTACCGAAACACCTTCTAAACCCTACTTTCCACATTTTATTCATTTTTTGTATCAAACATTATCATTATGAGATATTTGTCATGAGAAGGTAACAAGGAAATATTCCACATTATTTTAATACATAGGTAATCTTTGCATTTTGGTGATTAACTATATTTTCCACTTTTCATGCATGTAGTAAACCCTAATCATGCAGCTATCATGTATCACATCTTTCATGTAGAATATGTATACACATTTGAAGTATAAAACATCATTTAAATAGGCATATTACAATAATAGTACATGCAAGAGAATATCTCTAACCTTAGGCCATGCGAATAGAATTTATCATAAGTTAACCCTAATCATGTGCACATGCGTCCATGTGAACTATCATAACCCTACTTCCATACATGAGTATTCATGGGGCATATACCATGAGATTTGAATAATAACGAAATTCCTACCAAAATCTTATACATGAGGATGTAAAACATTTGACATATTGCCATGCATACAACTTAATTATCAATAATCATGCATATCATCATTTCAGCATATTATCATTTTATCATGCATGCTAAAATACTCAAAAAGCATAACCCCTAGCATGATTCTAGGTCTAAAAGTTCCTATCATGCTTACACATAATTTATACCATCCTATAAGTGATTAAATTTACCTAAATCCAAGCTTATACAAAAAAGGTCTTCTTCAAAGCTCTCATGGAATACCTAAGAATTTAACTTCCAAACACATACATATATTAGCATATAATATTACAAAATAGAAATCCAAAATTACTAACATAATTTAGGTTACTAATTAGTCAAATAAGTAAGAGGAAAGCTGAAGGAAAAACTTAACATCAATGGAAGAGTTTCGGCTGAAAGAGTGGAGGGTGGAAATGGTGAAAATGATTGGTGCTTAAGGGATCAAGGAATGGTAAAAATGGAAGAAGGTAGGGATGGATAATCAATATTTGTGGTGTAGAAAAAGAGAGAAAGATATTGTATCACAAAGGGTCTAATGAGGGAGGAAGAGTTTCAGTAGAAATGGGTGTAAGGAAATGGTGGAGCTTAGCCAAAATGGTTGAAGGTGGGTTTGTGGTGCTATGGGATTTATGGAGGAATGGAAGGGGGAGGGAAAGGCAGCAAGGACCGAAGGTAAAAGTGGATGAATGACAGCTAAGGTCGGTAGAGATAAGGTAGGAATGGTGAGGGGTGCCAAAGGTAAGAAAAAAAGGGAAAATTTGCAAAGGAAAGGTGGTTGTGGGGTGTTTATGTATGGGTGAAGGGGTAGCTTCAGTTATGGTGAACGATTCAGGGTATAGGGATTTGGTGGATGTGGTCGGTGGTTAGCTTAGGATGCTGGTGGGGATTGGTCTTGTAGAATAAAAATTAGTGGAGGAAAGGAGTTACGATGAGGAGAATGGGGAAGTTTTGTGCACAAGAGGGAGCTTGGGTGAGGTTTAAAAATCCCTACAACATATAATTTCCTTTGCAACAATCACTGAAGTTAAGATTATTGGACTAATTTTATTGACAAAACGAGGACTAATTACGATCCTACCTAGGTTTAAAAATTAAAACACACTCTTTAGCATATTTTAACCTAATTAAATTTTATAGCTAATAAGCCGTAATAATATTACAAATATTAACAATATATTTGTTATCAAATATCCTAAAATAATTATTATAACTGGTATACATAATTACCTGTTATAATTAGGGTTTTTTTGGAAATGGGCTATTACAATACAAGTTTAAACTCTAGCTTCTCATTGATGAAGTGCTTGTCCACTTCCGCATGCTTTGTTTAATCATGTTGAACTATGTTATTTGTAATTTCTTGCACTGCCTAGTTATCACAATAGAGAAGCATTGGATGGCATAGTTTAAAACCAAGTTCAACAAGGAGAATTTGAATCAATATAATTTCACAAATACTATGTATCATTCCTCTAAATTCAGCCTCTGTAGTTGACCGAGGCACACCACGTTGTTTCTTACTCTTCCATGTCATAAGATAACCCACTATAAAAGTAAAGTAGCATGAAGTTGATCATCTATTGGCACTATAACTTTCCTAATATACATATTTGTATCCTTTGATTTCTAGATGTCTTTGCTTTCTAAATAATAGCCCTTTTCTAGGATCTATCTTTAAATAGCTTAAAAGTTTCATTACAATATCCATGTGATATTCACTAGGGGCGTGCATAAATTGACTAATCATTACTACAATGTATGTAATGTCACGTTTAGTGTGGGGTGAATAAATTATCCTTCTTCCTAACCTCCAATATCTTTCTTTGTCTTCTATAACTTGATCAGGATGAATGTTGATATTTTGATTTTGCACAACAAGGGTCTAATCCAGTTTACAATCCAACATCCTAGTCCTGAACAAATGGTCTAGGATATACTTTCTTTGTGATAATTATATACCTATCTTAGAACAATCAACTTCAATTCCAAGGAACTACTTGAATCGTCAAAATCTTTAATATCAAAATTAGAACCTAAATAATATTACAACATATCAATTTCATCTATATTAGTCCCTACAACAATCATATCACCAACATAAATTATAAGCAGAGTAGCTTTATTACCATTATCTTGATAAAAAAAAGTATGATTAACGTTTACTTGTTGATAACCATAACTCTACACTACTTCTACAAATCTTCTAAATAAAGCCCGAGGAGATTGATTGAGGTCATGCAAAGCCTTTCAAAGTTTGCATACTTTTGTGATAAAGTTACGAACGCTATAACCTCTAGGAATATCCATATATACCTCCTCTTCTAAATCCCCATAAAGGAATGTGTTCTTCACATCTAGCTATTTCAATAACCTATCAAAGTTACCATCTAAAGATAATGAAATGATGATTATGTTTAGTTTGGAAACATGGAGAATTATCCCATGATAATGATTACATCACCAAAGTTTTGAGTATTTCCTTTAGCTACTAGATATGCCTTATATTTGTCAATGATCTCATCAGGTTTTTGTTTTAGTGTAAATACCCATTTACATCCCACTATTTTTTTTCTTTATGAAGAGAAAAAATACCCCAAGTACCATTTTCCATAACGCCTCCCTTTAACTTGTACAACTTCTATCCATTATAGATATTTTAAGGACTTTTCAATTTTTGTTGGTAACTTAACTTCATCTATATCAGACACCAATACTTGATTCTTAAGTAAAAGTTGATGTGTAGAAGTATACTAAGAAATTGTATAAGGAAGTTTTCCATCTAGAGAATATCTCTCTAGTGCTTTACCACAATTCTACCTTGGGGACAACGCATAAGGTAATTCAAAGCCATCAAAAATAAAAACTTCATTGACATAAAGATTAGTTACCTTATGGATATCCATTGGGAAATTGGTATATACTTAAGGAGATAAAGGGGGTTCGCTTTGTGTAGTAGCTTTGATTTGTTCACATTCAAATGTGTTTCCCTCTGAATCAAAATATTATAAAATACCCCTTCATAAATCCGAATTCATATTCAAGTTTTGGATTTCATGTTCTACAGTTATATGAATGTTATCATGTAAATTTATGTAACTATATTCTTCTGTACTATCATGCTCCCCCTAAAGACGATGGTTGAACTCAATAGACTAAAAGAAAAATCCTTAGAGAAGGAAAAATCCATAGTGACATACATACATTGAGCAACAGGGTTACAACATGATAAACACATAAAATGTGCATTATCTTAGTGTGTTTCAAGCATGATTTATAGGTGTTTCATGCATATTTTGTGTTTAGATCAAAGATAGTACTTTAGGTTGTATTCTTATGTGTATTTATTGGCTCAATATTTAAATATTCAATAATTTTTGGAATGTAAACAATAGTTTAAATCCACAACGAGATTTAGAATACATGGTTTGAGAAGAAAATGGATGCACGTGTATAAATAATTAACATTTAAATCCTGATGCAATGTGAATTTTAAACAACTTAAAAGACCAAAGTTGTAGGTCTCTTCAGTATCTTTCCAACTCGAATTAATTCAATTCAATCTGAGGTTGGACAAGAATGTTATAGCTATAATATCGAAGAATATCCAAACAAGCACAAATTAAGTAAGACAACATGTGTCAATCATATGGTTTGATTACGATATTTTGCAAAACTTCTTTATTTCTTTATAGATTTTTAAGACCTATATATATGTACTTTAGCTTAGGGTGTAGAGGATATATTTTAGATTTATCTTAGCCATCAAATAATATTGATATCTAGAACTCAAATATTAAAGGAAAATGAATTTTTATTATGCATGATTGGACTGCAACTCTCTAACTTGATGACTTTAATCAAAAGACTGGTTCTTTCTTTATTCTCTTAAATTAATTTGTTCCTATTATTGAATTGCATATTTATTTGATGTGTTCTTTATTACCAATCATTTATGAGTAGGTTATTTGTTTGGGATTGGAAAATAACCCAACTTTTTGGTAATTGATGATGGATTAGTATACGTTCTTAGTGAAAGTATGAATCTTTAAACTTAGTTTCTGGTGATTGAACTTTGTAGACTTTCTTGACCATTGAATTAGAAATCATAGGTGGTTAATTGAAGGACCAAAAGGTAAAAATTAATACCGGACCTCTAGAAATTAAGTGAAAATTTCGAACCACAAAAGTAGGTTAGATTTATTAGGGATTTTATTGGATTAGCAAGAAGCTTAATGGGTTTAATTTTATATTAATTTCATGAAAGTATATAATTGAGCTTAATTAGGTATGATCTTTAGACCTCAAAAGAGGCTTAATTTAGGTTAATTCACCCTTTTAGATTAAACCAACATGGAGAGTTGAAATAATTCATCATTGAATATCGAAGTTTTGGTGAAAACTCAATCTTGGCCCTTCATTATATTGAATTCGACCCAATTACATATTTATTTTAATTTTATTATTTAATCTTATAAATTTAGTTTCTTATACCTTACTCATTGGTTTAGCTAGTTAAAAATATAACTTTTAGTAATTAACCCCTAGTCCCTATGGGATTGACCTTGATAGGTACAACGAATCCATGTGTTTGTAGATTTCCCTACCATAACATCGATACCCCTTTTATTGTGGATTAAATCCAAGAAACACATTATTCTCTACACACAAATATAGCTTTCTTCATTAGTTTTTATGAAGATGTATGCAGATAGTACACCTAAAAACACGTGGTTTTAAGCATAATGAAGAAGGTATAGTGGTATGGTTTGCAATCTATTCTAGTAGAGTGCGAAAAGAAAAAGCTCGAGATGCATGTGGTTCATAGGGTATATGTCATAAGTAACTACCTCAACCTAGTAAGTTTTAAGAGTGTGTGAGTCAATGAGAAATGTTGTGGTTATTTCTAAGATATGTCTAATTTTTCTCTTGGCAATACCATTTTGTGATGGTGTTTGAGGACTTATGTTCTCATGGAGAATGCATTTTATTTACCAAAAGGCTAATAACTCAATATTTATATATTCTCCTCCATTATCAGATCAAAGAACCTTAATAGGAAGAGAATATTAGGTATTAATCATGTGATATGAAGATTCAAAGACATTGTCAATATTGCTTTTTTTATATAGTATATAACCATGTTATTCTAGTGCAATCATCTATAAAAATAATTAACTAATGAATGCCTTTGAGCATAGAAATAGGGGAGGGTTCCTGAACATCAAATGAATGAACTCAAAAGGATTTATTTATTTATTTATTGGAGCTTACATTGTAAGTAGCATGATGGATTTTATCCAACATGCAAGTATTGCACTTGAAAATATATTCGGACAAACACTAAAATAAAGATGGAAATAATTTCTTTAAATAGCCAAAAGAAGAATGACCCAACTGATGATGCCACATCTAAATCATATTTATTTTGTCATTCATATTGATACTAACACGATTAACACAACCTAATGTTAAGTCACCCTCATAATACATTAGGACAACATTGTTTAATTGTTTTGTAATCTTCCCCACTGACAATAGATGATTAGATAATGCCCGAACATTTAGAACATTATGTAAGGTTAAGGTTGATGTAAGAGCAATAGAACCCACTCCACTAATTAGAGTAATATTACCATTCATAGTGATAATATTGTATTTCAAGGGCTTGCTCTTAGATTGAAAAAGAGATGTTGTAGCACCCAAAAATTTACTATTGAAAATGTTCATTTTAGTGGAAGCATAATAAAAACATAATTGGGCTTTACTGTCATACTCGATATAATTTTATCTTACCATACCATCTTTACATTAAATACAAGACAAAAATACTTAGGACTTAAAACCAGATAAGTAGAGAATGAAGAAACTTTCCATAAAACTTAAATAAGTGTTTGGAGACTAAGCTCCGAGTATAATATAAATAAAAATACAATCAAAAGGATCTCATGGAACTAAGAGTCCAAAAAGGGTGTCTAGACAATAACTACCCATAGAATAACATGACTCTACATCTAACCCCAACATATGAAGAATCACTTTTTCGCATAAATCTCATCAAAGGCAACAAAGTCATCAATACAATCCTCGGTGACCTGCACCAAAAATTCTGAGTCATTTGCTCATGGTAATGATTAACACCCATGAAAAGGATGATTAATACATCATTTATTGAGTAAGGAAACAATACTAACATAAGAAGGTTACACAGATTACATAATGTCATGCATAAGAATAAGTATGCATATTGATTTAACATCATGTGATGTATGATAAGAATTAATTCCATAAACCCATTATAATCATAATCCATATTCTTATTTACATTGAGTTTGGGGACCCCACTATTCGTAATCTGGTGGAACAGAATGAAGCACATTTTAGAGCAGAATGCTTTTGAGCCACTATTATTGTCCGATAGAATGGACCCAACATATACTAGGACAATATGCTCCAGACCACTATTCTTAAATCAATGGAACATTTTGAATCTCCTCTCAGAGAAAAATACTCCTGAGCCACTATCATTGTCTAGTGGAACAAACACAACACCTTAAGCTTGACTCACATATTCTTTCAGTTTAAGTGATTAAAATCTTATCTATTATTGTTTATCACAAGATCATCATGCAGAAGCACATATAGATATACAAGGCATAATTATTCAAATCACATAAACATAACCACATAAATATCAATACATCCCCGAAGGACAAATGCCATATTTCCTTTAAAAAATTCTTAATTTCACAAGGTGAGAATAACTTCTCCCATAATATTCATTTAACCATGAAATTTATTATAAATTCCTAACATATTATTTTTGACAACATAGCCAAAAACCAAGGTCTAACGCCAGTGTCTTACACATGCAATAATGACCCCACGTCTACATAACCCTAATTTTACAATTTAGACATAATTTTTCCTATACAACTTATGTAGCTACCAAATTTTGTGCATACTACTAAAATTTCATTATTAACAACATATCCAGAAACAAAGATCTAGGTCTAACCTTTTACACACCCAATAATGACCTTACCTTTGAGGTTACTATTCCCAATTTAAGTTGCTTCCTCATATTATTTGGTTTATACCACTTATAAGTACTCCAAGTATTCTATATGATATTCTTAGCATATTTTAAATCAATTGAAACATGAAAATACTAAAGATTCTATTTTATCTCATATTGACCAGAATACCCTTAAGATTACCGAGATGTTCATATTTTCACAAAAAGCCCTATAAGTCCTAATATGAATGATTTTCAACCTCCAACATATATCATCATGAACATGATTAAACAAAAATATATACAATTCAAGCATCATAACCCAATTTGAATCCTGGCAACTTATTCAATTTATAAGACAAGCTTATCCAACCAATATAATAATTAAAAACATACTTTCACATATTACTCACATTTGCATAATATGACACAACATATTATAAAACAACATTATCATCATGATATAACCCATATAATAATACCAAAAGTGAGTTTTCATACAAAATTACACATTAGATAATAAAACCCTAGTTATGATATATATCCTTACCTAAAATGTTACTAGTCTCTAAGTATGTATAAACCCTAAGACTCCTCCTTCAATACGACCAAAAAATCATCTATAAACTAAGAACTACACATGGTTATAAATTAGGAGAAATATCCAAGGAAAAGTAAGGTAAAGAAGGGTGGAAAATAAAGCAAATTTGAAGCAAATTTGAAGAGTTCAAGTTGTATGGCATGTTGGTGCAAGTGGTGGAGACTTGCATGGCTTGGTGACACACCCAAAGGTGGTGTTGCACGAATGGGTGATGAAAGAAGGGGAGGGTGGTGTAAGGTGGTGACGCTAGAGGAGGAGCAGTAGCATGAGTGGTAAACACTAGTGGGGGTGGAGTGGTGTGTGGTGGTGATGCAAAAATAGTGGGTATGGCATGAAGAAATGATGCAATTTAGAGATGTTTTGCATGGGGGAGAGTTGGTGAATGAGGGAGGGTGTGTGAAGGATGGACGCAACTAAGTGTTGGTTTCTTGAGAATGTCATGTAGATATGGGTGTTGGGCATGGGTCTGTGTTGCAACAAGGCTTGAGCAATGCCAAGTGTGATTAAAATGTAAAGTTGTTACATGAAAATTGTGAAGCTATGCTAAGGACAAAGTGAAATGAATATCATAATGGATAAAGGTAGTTGGGGAGAGTTTATGGGAGATATAAAATGAAATAAGGAGAGTAGAAGGTGGGTATATATAGAAGTTATAAGGCGCAATGAGGAAGCTTGGGTAGGAAGCGTGCACTAGAGCATCTGGCACAAATAGGTCAATAATGTAGAAAATGTTAAACTAAAGGTAAGAAATGATGATTAAGTTTAGCCATAAAAAGGAGTTATGTAAGGAATTTAGCTCATATTAACTAACCCAAGGAGAATAAATTTATACTCAAGAGAAGAAAAAGGTTTCGAGGAAAACAAAGAAAAAAGGAAAAAGAGGAAAAGGAAGGGAAGAAATGAAATAATATAATATTATGTTAGAATTGGGTTTAAAATTTAGGATAAATTAATTAAGGTACAATTAAATTTCATAATACACTAGATTAGGGTTAGGTTAAATTTGGGGTATTATAGATGTATCATATGTGATGTGATCTATATTCCAAGATTCAATTATCCATCTTGAATCTTGAGTAATGGAGGTGGTGCACGCAATATTGGCATTACCTAGGTTACCAACTGATTGATTTATTTTGCTTATAAGAGACATCACATTTTATTATTATTATTACTTGTCTAGAATGTTAACCATTCTAGGAATGATTAGAAATGCTTTACTATCTTGTTATAGTAGTAGTGATACCTCTCTCGGTATTACTTGGTTTCATTTGCCCTAAACACTTTTCTTTAGCCCTCATATGTTTTCTTATTTTTATAAACCATTCTGAATATCAATGATGTTTAAAGCAAGCCTCCTTTCTATGTCTAGTTCTAGTGCAATAAGTGCATTAGAGAGATTTAGAGACCATCGTCATGGATGAATCCATCACTACACCCTTCTCCCAAAGCATAGTTTCCTACCTTTTAAACTCTATTCAAATAGCATTATAATATTCTTCAAGCCCTGGTAATGGTTTCTTTTGCATAATATCACTTTGAACAAGATTGAACTCCTTATCCACACCAGCAAGAAAATTGAATAACCTATCCTTGAGAATATTATCTTTGTAATTCTTAATGTCTACAACACACACCATTATACTTGGACTCCTATTATCCATCTCTAACCAAATACTTTTTAATTCAGCAATGTACATGTTCATAGGTCAATTATTTTACTGTATATGTGTTGCCTTACACCTAAATTCATAATATTGGGATTCATTTTTTCCATCATAAAACATATGGGTTACACTTCCCCATATGTATTGTATAGTTGGTAATTTAATAAAAATACCAAGAAGATGGGGTTCCATGGTTTTTAGAATTCATCCCCGTATAATAACATCTTCAACGACTTACTTGGAACAACTTGGATTATCTTATGTAGCATTTGTAGTCTTTTCATTCAAATATCCAAGCTTTTTCAAACCTACAACATAAAGCTCCATCATCTTTAACCATACCTTAAAATTTGTATCATTCAACTTGCACCAAATAAGGTATGTCATTGCATGACTCAGAACTAATAGATTGGTTCTAAAGAGGAACAATTGTTTTTTGTGTTTCATCTACCATTGCATAAAAATTATTTAGGGTGTTGGGAGTTTGGTTTTCACCTTTTCTCCATAGAGGACCTTGAATCTTTGTTTCTACTTTGATACCAAGTCACACTTATATTTTGAAATATTCACATACACTGTATATAACACCTAAACATTTCGTAACCCTTTTATTTGAAACCTAACCCTTAAATATTAGTTTAATTATTTTTATTAATCCTTTATTTGTAACAAAGATAAATTCTTAAAATAATTTACCTCAATTATTTTATCTTTTTTCTTTTTTATTAAACCCCCCTAAATCAATAACAAAATTTCCAACTTATTTTTTCTAATTGAGTACCCTAACCTAGGATAAATAAATTTTACCCTAATTTATTAATCCTAAAGTTAAACCTAACCCTAAATTTATTTTCTTTTCCCTTTTTTTCTTTTTCTTCTCTTTCTCCCCTATCCAAGCACGCTCATGCCCCCTATTTCCCCTTCGAGCCATGTAGCCTTACACATGGATTTTCCCTTTCCCTTCTTGCACCCTACAACAACCAGAGTGCGACTGTGAGAGCCATCACACACCCATTCTCACTCTCTACATAATTTGATGCATAAAAATACTAAACAAATTGGGTCTTGCTAAGAGTTGATGATATAACTTGGGTTTAGCTCCAAAAAAAGAGAATAGAAGAGAGCATGAGATGGGAAAAAGGATTTGATATTCAAGTAACCCTTGAAATCAAATACTTACAATTACCACTTAAGGTATCAACACTTAAGCTAATGATTGTAAGATTTTTGAAGATATAACAAATCATGCACTATGTTTGTTGGGGGGAGGAGGCATTTCGAAACCTTTTTTAGAAAATACTCAATAATGGCTACCTTTTTTATTCATTTTACACCCATATAAGAGGGTAGGAAGTTGAGAGAAATTACAACCAACCCTTTGGTAAACATAAAAGTTAAAATTTAACTAAACACTACTCTAAGGCATGCTAACTATGATAAAAAAAACTCACTCACTCAAACAATCAGCATAGGGGTGATTTTAAGCCTCATGCAACCTTTACCCATGCATTAACTGCTACATTAGGTGGTTAAGAAATTAACATGACTTTGGAAACATAAAATACAAAAAAAAATAAAAGGAAACTGTTACATTACTCTTACCCATGCCTAATTAAATAGAGAAAAAATAACCCCTCTCCAACTCCTCATGGCCAAAAGCCATGGCCACTTTTCTAGGTTATTACACCCCTTAATTAATTCTAATTAAGGCCTTGGTAAAAACTCAAATTATCTCCAAAAATGTGCTACCAAAATGAAAGGGTTGCATACTTGTATTTGAAAATCAAGCATTCCATGGGGGTTGTTTGTTAGCTTTGAGTGGCTGAAAATTGTGTGGCTTGTCAAGCCATATTCAAGTTATAATGAAGACAATAAAAAGGTGGGGATTTGATGGCTTTAACTTTTTTGTTGCATGGATAGCCATTTGGCACCTTCTTGTTGCAAAACTATCTCAACATTTGTAATGTGGCATTTGCTTGATCAAAATTTATGCTAAAACACCTTAAGTTTTAACATCAAATAAAACCTTAGGAATATTTTTAAGAATTCAACAAACATCATTATAATTTTTTTAAGCAAAATTAAAATGAGATGGATGCTCCAGCATCACAATTGTGTCCCATTCCTCCACACAACCCAGCTCCGCCAACCACCATCCATCCCCACGTGCCCAACCAACCCAGCTTTCACCATTCCTTTATAGCCTTATCACTAACTCCTCCCCCATAATCATCTCTCCATACCTGACACCACAACCACACCCCCCTAATCCATTCCATTTCCTTCTTCCCCTTCCTTCTGGTTGTTTTGATGTTTATGGGTTGTACCTAGTAACCAACACCATCACCATTGTCAAACTACCACCACCACCACCTGTAGTCATCATCATTTTTCCTTCTAGCCCTACCTTTCTCTAGTGCAAACCTATTTTGATTATTTCATTCCCTATCCATTCCATTCGATCATCAATCCCAACTCCCTTCTTTGCATTACCCTCAGCCATTCACCATCGCCTTTCATTATATCTTACCTCCCTATCAATGTTGCATCAGCCTCCACCGCTACCCCTTCCCAACTGTGTTGTATTCTCATGTTGTCCCTTCCCAAGTAGCATGAGTCTCCTTTGCATCCCCCAACCTTTCCTAGTTCTTAGCTCACGTCCTTCAGCCAGGACACCCTTAACACTGACTCCTCCCTTCTAACCCTACCCATCCAAGCTAGTAACCATCACCACCACTAAAGCCCCTACAACCCAACCACCCTTCCAACTCTTTCACCTCATAATGCCACCCTCAACCACCACCTCTAGCAACCAACACCACCACCCATCCACCCTTCTCTTTTGTATTGCCACCCGTTGCCTACCCATACAACATACGGTTGGACATTCTTCATCCTCTTATAATTTTTGGGTATTTTGTTAATCCTAAATTGATAAATATTTTAATAAAATTTTATATTTTATGGGTTAGATGTTGATATGGTTGATGTTGGTTTTATTTTTAGGTAAATGATGTCAATTTGTGGAGCCTAATAAATTTTAGTAGGTTGCCTATAATTTTTTATTTTACTATAAATCAAGTAATCATTATACTTCACAAATGTGAAATATTGTGTTATAGCACATTAGGGTTTTGATGTATAAATTGTATTAAGCATGTTTATCATGTTGTAATTATTTGCCTAATAATGCTAGTAAAGAAATTTAGTAAAATAGAGCATGTTGACATATGTAAAATATAATGTGTATAAAAGTATATTAATATGGGTTTAATGTCAAACATAAATTATGTATGTCCAATATGATAGGTTGAGTATGCTTAGACTTATTTTAGCATATTTATTATTATTGCGTACTCTAAGGGTAATTTTATATTTTTAAGAATATCATCCTATTTATTCCGATAAGCATTCCTAAAATGCATTGTTTAATTTTGAACATAAGAATATGTGATTTTGGATGAATTAGATATGCATGTTAAGGTTTTACGTGTTATATCATATATGAGGATAAAATAATCATTTAGCATGTTTGTTAATTTGATTGCATTTTAAATAATTCTATATTTATGTTTTATATTTTCCATGATAAATTAATAAATAAAATGGAATAAGTATTTAAAATAGATGATAATGTGGTAATTATGGTCTCAATGGGAATTTTAGTCATTTTCTGCCTAATACGTCTAAATGTGAATAATTACACTTAGGATGTCCTTAGTAGATTATCATGTTGACTTTAGTACTAACTTTGATTATGATTGTCTTGAATAATTGGAAATGAGTAATAAGGGTTAAGTATGAAAATTGGATATAACTATGTATTATGTGATCTTATGGTTACCTTAATAAAATGCAAATATTTAAAGTGAAAGACCTCGAGATTGGGAATATCTTTTTAAATGTTGCTAACATAAAGACATGGTTTAACCTACGATTGGTTATGGATTTTTTCTAGTGTGCCTTAGTGCTCAAATCAGGCTCTATATCTTACTATATTTAGCTATACAGACTTATAGATGGTATGCATACTTATGAATTAGGTGTCCTTGTCGATAAGGTGATGTGATACCTTTGTATGCCAGTATGACTAGGATACCTTAGTGTCATTGGGTTGATAGTCGGTAGGATACTATATTGGCTTGGTGCATAATATAGCTATAGTACCTTAGTGATGCATAAGCTAAACAAATGGTACATGACAATAAGGAAGATTGGTGGAAAGGGATTCACTACCACAAACCAAAAGTGGAGAAAGGAGTCGAAAGAAGGAGAATATAAGAGATATTTGATATACAATAAACCTTGAGATAAAATACTCACATTCACCACCTTAGGTAACAACATTAAGGCTAAAACGTGTGAGATTTTTGAAGATTAAGACAAAACCCTTCACTTGAGTTTTGAATGTAAGAGTGGGTAATAACTCTATAAATTTCGAGAATAAGGTAATGTAAATATTATTCCAAGGGAGCTAACACATATGTGGGGATGTGTTAAAATCTTTGAGATACAAAATGACCATATGACCCTCCATGGTTGACTAGAGCACTGCCCCCAACACTTAGTTACATTATAAGCTAACTAGCCAATTAAAGTTTAAAATCAGCTCTTTCCTCCTAGTTGATTTCAAAAATACTAAACAACAAAATGAAAAACTCTCCCAACACCCATTTAACCATCCATGGGGGGGGATTTAAAAGGGGGATTAGACACTACATCAAATTTAAGTGACAACTAGCTAAAACTAGGAAAAGTTGATAAACTAAAAATAACTAACTACTTTATTATCCATTGGTACACTTGAGCCTCTTTTTAACCCAAAAATAATTGTGTTCAGGATTCCACTTCAAGTCAATCATCCAAGATTACCTATGTGTTGATTTTCCCCCTCATTTGTGTGGCCCAAGGGTGTAAGAAGCCTATTGTATAATTGACTTTCTTGGCTGGAATTTTTGAGAGTTTTTGCTAGATGCATGTTTAGGAGTTTGAACATTATTGATTGAACTATTTCTAGATAGTGAGCCATGTTGGGATGATTTAAGCCACGAGGTAGGGGTGTCTTAAACGACTCATGCATGACTTGCATCCCTAGCTAATAATTTTTGTCCAAGTTAGGAGTGTTTTAGCTCTTTCTAACTTAGAGAAATTAATTAAAATGCTCATATCATTTGTGGGAGATGCTTCTGCATCACTTAGTATTTGTGGGTTGATGTGATCTCCCCTCGAGTAAATAAAAATAAAAATGATTATTGTTGGTTTCAAATGATTATTAGATTGGTTTAATAGTAGTCTTAGTAGTATTTGTTCCTACCTATGGTTTGGTAGTAGCATTTATGCCTACCTACGGTTTAGTAGTAGCCTCCACGTTTTCTTGTGGTTTAGTAGTAGCCTTCATGCCTATCTGTTCTTAGTAGTTTCCTTTGATCCTTACTTATGGTGTTATGGATTTTATTAGTATTGAGGTTGAGATATGATATATTGTTATGTTATGGTTATTAGTTTGAGATCGGTTCTAATCATTACCTGAGATAACATCCCCTGTATGCGTGGTTGGTAAGTTTCATTATATTCTAAATGAATGGGTATGAGTAGTGTGTGGTATTGGTGATATTTGTTTATATGATATGATTATCATACTTTGATATTCACATGTATATTTCAATATTTTACACCATGCCTTGTTATGATCCCTTCTATATATTCTATGCGAACTTTTCATATTTGTCTTGTATAATGGGCTACTCGGTAGCTTTATACTAATGAGTTTTGTTTCATGGATTCATACTTATTCAATGAGCAGTAGTCTTTGCAAGTTAGCTTGTGAAATCAGTTGAAGGCTAGTATTTTAGGTTGAAAGGTAGGACTATCCGATGTCCTCTATGGTATCTTTTGATCTGGATATTATTGTACTCTTATGTCCTGTATTTTATTTTTCACTGAATTTTATAACCATTGATCATTTGTGTTTATTCATAATGATATAAATTTTCCTTTTTCTTTCTAATCTAGTTCTTATGTTATTAATTTAAGTGTATTAACATTTCTAGCTTTAACACTTGGTATAAGAATGGTAGAGGAAATCAGACTTATGCCAAGTGTGGCAATGACACCCTGCGTTTTTTTTTTACTATTTTTGATTCCTCAATTATCTCTTTATACATATATTTTAAGTTCTAAAAATGGAGGGTGTTACATTGTGACTATCATTTATGAATATAAATAACAAGTTTACAAATAAGTAAAGAATAAATTACCAATATACTAGGAGATACTCTCGAACTCTCCTCTACTAATATAACCTAAATACAAAAAAGTAGGAAACAAACTATTGTGTAAATATTGGCTCACATCAACGGTGATACATAAAAAAAATGTAAATAAACATTACCTTAGGAAATCTTTTGTGTACACTTTCGTTAGTAATTATTATAACTATATTCCACATAATCCATTTATAATAATAATCCAATTAATTTTATTATTATTTTATAATTTATTCATGGTATTGGTATTTTGATTAAATAATTTAATCTTATTATTAAGAAAATTAATAATTATTGTTTATAAATAATTCTATTTTATTGTGAATACATAAATATTAAAAAAATGTGTAAAGTTGAAGAAAAAGTAAACACTTACCTTCGTTGCTTCCAAACATTGCACTGTGATGGTGGCAACATAATTCTAAGTCTTGTGTGCCTCTTTTACTTTTATTTTTTATTATTTTTAAAAAATTCTTATATGCATACTTCTCTTAAAACTTATAAGAGTTTACTTTATGCAATGAATTTTTACTTTATTTATCTAAACTATTCTCTATTAAAAGGATATAAATGTATGGGTAGTTAAACTATTGTCTATCTTTATTAGTTAACACAATTTGTTTTTAGCTCCTTATTTTCTAGTTGAAATTGACATTTCAAAGTTTGTCCGCCACTTTTAATACTAAAGAAGAATACTAACTTTAACTTCACAACTATGATAATACTTGATAGCTATACCAAATCGTTTCTTTGAGAACAACTTCTTTCACTTAAAGCAACATGACTTTGAATGAAATAAAAACCAATAACCAAGAAAGGGAAAAAAATTTATATAACAAACTTAATAAAAATGCTTAAAAAATCAAACATAACAAAACTAGAGCACAAGAATATTGTTTTCAATAAATACAAAAGCAAAAAATAGTCACTATTATTGATTTTCCTCCTAATGAGATCATGTTTTTGATTGATATGAAAATAATGAAGAAAAATTAGTCATGAGATAACTTATTTTATATGGACAATCAAAATTAATTTTTGTAACAAATAATAAATATTCAAAATAATAACATTAGAAACCACACAAATCAACAAATATTCCTATTAAAAACTCTTGAGATTGCAAATTGACAAGAAAAATTGAACTCATGATAATACATAGAGACATATAACCAAAAGAACAAAGTCAATCGATAGCTGAAGGGCAAGAACATATATATCAGTCCCCAAGTAAAAAAAATAGATTTCTATTATGATTTGCAAAATGGAATTCAATATATAAAAATATCAAAGTTTAGCTATTAATAAAGAAAATAGTGAAAAAATTATACCTCATAACACATTATATGACCAAATGTGATCGAATTCTTAATATCCAATTTAGTATTCCATACTACACACCATCATCCTCTACATACTTATTACCATTTCCATAATCTCCAATGATCTCTAAAATTGAAAACAAATAGCTCGGACCAGTTCACTTTTCCATGAATTCACCTAAACTACAAAAATAACAAACAAACCAAAGCCAAAAAGTAAAATACCACCATTGATTGAGAAAGTAAAAGTCACAAGAACAATAGCTCGAATGAATTAATCAATGAACTCTTCATAACTTACGATAAACATCAAAACCTTAATAAAGTATGATATAGTATTTAATAAATTCTATATACTTGATAAATGCACTTTCTTCCCTATTTATATGACTTTCATCATTCACTTTACATTACTTTTCCTTTTAAAAAGATTGATTTAACCTCTATTTAATCAATCACACACACACACACACACACACACACACACACATATAATCATATATATTCATTTGAGATCAATCACTAAGAAAAAGAACCAAAATAAGGTATTTTGGAGAGAAATACAAGCAATAATGGGGTACAAAATGCATTATTTGATAATAAAAAGAATATAAGCCTTTGAAGAATAAAAATATAATCCATGATCCAATATGAAGTTAGATAAATGTAAACTTTTTAAGTTTTATATATTCTTGTTATTTTTTCAACACATTTATCTTGAATTACCTCATTTGGAGGTCGTATGAGAAAGTTATGACTAAAATACTATGAGCTACCAAAATCAGTCAAAATGTTAAAACTAAGCTTTACACAACCATGTCTTCCTCAACATGTAAGATTTATAGTTTGTATCTTTTCAAAACTAGAAATCCTATTTTATGACTGACATATAATATGATTTAAAGGCTTTAAAACCCTTCTCTAACACTTATATTTACATCATAAATTCAAGAACCCCATATCCACACACGATTAACCTCCATCATAAAAGTTACATATAGAGTTCTTCATCTTTAGCCTTCATCCACCTCCATAGTTCATATTCAACCTTCCTCAATATTTCATCAAGATTCAATATTTTCTTCATAAATTCATCAACCCATCATCCATTCATCCTCTAAATTTGATTTTTGTTTTCTTTTTTTGGTTCTTTCTTTTCCTACCCTTATATATGTTTTGTGCAATTAATTTATTTTATGATGAGTAGCTAACATACTTGTTGTTAGGGGTGAGATTGAAATCCTAGACTATAGTTTTATATATTAATAATAATTTTCATGTTTTCGTAATTGTCACAAGAGTTTCCTTTGACTTTGATTTAATTATTATTGTTTATATGTGTGGTTTTATCATGTGTGATTTATATGGTACATGTCTTATTCTAACTTTTTTATAGTGATAATATGTATGATTTTAAACTTACTAAGTAGCTATACAAACATATTAGAATTCATATAGATATATAATTCACTTTAGTATATATAAAATCCCATGACTTGTGATATGTAGCCAACTACGTGTGCATATTTAGCTTTTAGATTACTATAGATTATCTTATAATATATTGAGATCAACTTTTCACATGATAGGTCCGATTGTTCAATAAGGTATTTAACTTATATTTGAACTTTATATATTGTTGAATAATCTAGTAATAATTATATTTTTGCTTAATGTTTTATTTATTTCATTCAAACCTTAAGTGGTCAAACACTTATATTATAATTAGTGTGAGGATGACTAGAGAATTTTGTTAGGTAGAGAAAGAGATAGGAGGGAGAGGAAGAAAACAAGTGCAATAGTCCTATTTTTTTTACTACTTAAAATTTTATTTTATGGGAAACATATACATAAAATAGTGAGTGTTACCACCCCACTTAGCATAAGTCTGGTCTTCACAACCATTGTTACACTAACTATTAAAGATAAAACATTTGCATACTAAACCAACAAAATAGTGGAGACAGAAAGAGAGTAATATAAATAAACTAGATATGGAAATTTTGATACTGCAATCAGTGCTAAACAAAAACAAAGTAGGAACCACACAACACTAGGTAACCTTATATTTTTCGTCCCTAAAGCCTGATGCCTCAAAAACCAATAGTCTAAACCTACAAGGTCTTAATTGCTCGTTAAATAAGCAGGTGGTTTTGAAACATACATGTCAATAAAAAATTATGGAGAAAAATAGTATACTCTAAGTATGAAAAATGTCTCGTGAAACACATAATAAGGACATGTGTGGTCATACTCATAAGATAATTCACATGTGATAACAACAAATTTGAATACATATGATCACCTCTGGTAGAATTAACACTTAGGGTTATAATGACATCATACCAAATCATATGATACTATGATACAAATCATAACAATCACCCTAAATGACATCACAATTAACTCAAACAATCAATGAAATATCAATTCCACACACACTCAGGGTAGTGATGGTTGAGGATCAACTGACAATCAAATCTCAAATCCAATTCATTTATTAAGACTTATTAAGGTGATCAAACAAATGAATTCAACACAACTTTGAGAGGGGTAAATTTCATAATCTAGGGCAATGATTGCTAAAGATGATACTATAATCAAACAACTAACTTCCAAGATGACTAGTCATAAGATATAAAGTTGTGTATACCCAAAACCCAAACACCCAAGTCCTTAAACACACATAATTCCTATAATATTTGTGAATCCCTAAAGAAAGAAGTGAGAATTTTGACCCAAAGGTCTAACTATCACTTAGAGGCCTAAATCCGAGGCACAAGATCCATTTCCTAGCTCAAGTTATTTCTCACTTTAAATTATTAGTGTTTTATTCAATGGCATCATTATCATTCACCAAAAGATACTAAGATCCACATAAATTCAAAGAAAGTCCTCAAAACCTCCTTGACCACTAAGAGTCATCGACAACATATAGCTATTAAGGCTTAGGTTAGATACAATTCATAACCCACTATAACCAATTTAAATCCACTCAAGTTAATTCAATTTAATCCTTTATATCTAACTATTCAAAAAGTTAACTAACAAAGTCAAAGTCCATGGTCGTCACTAAGGTCAACCTAAAATCAAATAAATCCAACCTATATATAATTATTCAATAATTAGGCACATTCTAGCCACAAATGATCAAAATGCCCTTATAAGCCATTTTTTTCATTTGATATAATTTTAATACCCAACATTTATATAATTTAACAAAACTCATAACAAAGATAAATAATATTAAATTAATCATTTTAACATATAATTCCAATTTTAGAAAATTCTAGAAATGGTGATAAGACCATTTATCACCATTTTGTCCTTAGCTACACTGTTAGCATATTTGATACATAAAATCCTAATCATACATATATATTTTGACAAAAAATACTTAACATGCTTACTGGAAGAAATGGATAATAACTTAGAAAATGACCTAAATGCTCCCAGGGCTCACAAAACTTCAATAATACATATCTAATCCTAAATGTGGTCCAATTTTGACATATTATTTATCAAAATTTAAGTAAAAAACCTAATGAACACAATGGAATTATCAAAATCACACAAAACTATCTTAGCCTGGACCAAAGTTACCTTGGTTGAGAGCTAGATAAAATGCCACATAAAATAACATCATGCTACATATATCACACATGCTTTTGTTAGCATATTTAGATATGTATATATAAACACATGATAAAACACATACTTAACATTCTATTACATATTTTATACTAAAATATAAACACATACAATATAAGTGATTTTTGAGCTTATCAACATATTTTCACACAAAAAAAATGTGATTTAGCATAAAATAACTTTAGCTTGCTTCATATAAAATCATACAAAACAAACATAATTCATGCTTATAATACTTAGAAATAGAATCATACACACAACCACACACAAAAATTTAATCGTACAAAGTAGTGAAAACTTTACCAAGCTTCCAAGCCACAACAAAAGAGTAGTAAGATCCTTTAGATTCAATACCCACTCAAGAACCCTCCAAATCACATGAAAAAGACTACAAAAGAAAAAAAACATATAAAAAATAGGAATAAAAAATAAACATAAGAAATTCTAAGGAAAGAAGACAAGATACCCTTTGAACAAGGAGGATAACCAGTATGAGAGGAGGGGTAATACTCTTCACAATTAACCAGAAACCTAACATTTTTTACTTATTTAAAATTCTGTAAATATTAGATAAATGGAATAATCAAAGAAAGGAATAAAAAACAACATGAACAGGAAAAGGAGATGCTTGGTTGTGCTATGAAAAGGAGTAACACCTAGAAAGTTTAAACAAAAGAGGAGAGAGAAAATAATACAAAGGAGAGGAGGCTATTGTGTAGGATTTTTTATCAAAAGCAAAAAAAAAAGGAGATAAGAGGGGGCATAGTGTGTCAACCAAATCTAGCAAAGAGGAGGGAAGTTAACTTTGCTTAACCACTTGAGTACTAGATAATATAGTGTAAAAAGTAAGTAAGGCGTGTAAGAGTTTGTGTAAGAATTATGATAAACCAAAAATAAGATAAAGAAGGGGGGATGGAGTGCAAGCCAAACCTATTCCGGGCAAGGGAAGGTCGGGTTGGCAGGCCTAAGACATGATGAGTAAGAGAGAAATAAGTTAGAGAGCTAAAAGTGCATTAATAAGATAAGATAGTACAATGCATAATATCATCAAATAAAGATAGGTTGGAATTTTCATGGGAAAATTACATTTTTATAAATTTAAGATTATTTCTAAAGAATGAAAGATCAATATATCATAATTTAATTAGAAAAAAACTTACAAAATTTATAGGAATGTGTAAAATAAATTTAAAAACCTAAATATATAAAAATATTAGACATAAGAATAAAATAATAGCAAAAAAGAAATAAAAAAGAACAAAAAACATAATAATATTCTACAGGGCAGTTGATCGTCAATCCTAAGCAACATTGCTACTCAAACAGGGGCTGGGTTGATCGACCACCGGACCAAAAACCTATGTTCTATTTATTTTTAATATAATTAATATATTATATTTTAAACTAATATTATTGCCCATAATAATAATAATAATACATTTAACATTGAATTTTTATAACTAATTGCACATAAAATACCATTTATACTTAAGTTATTAAATTGTAGTTAATTAAGAACAAGATATTACAACAACCCTTTTATTTTATTTTTCTTTTACTTCTTCTCTCTCTTGTTCTTCTTTAGGACACACACACACACTTCTATATAGCATCCCATTTTCACATACTTAAGGTAGATGCCAACAAGTTACATGTAAATAGCGATGGGGTACATTATGTACTTAATACTCTTTTATGGATGTACACTAGTTAATATTGTAGTATTGAAAACCTTGCCAACAAAAATGACAAAATTGTGACTAAGAAAAAGAGTATTGTATTTTCTCCCTCACCTTATTGTTATATTCATGATAATTATATTTTTCATAATAATTCATAATAAAAAATGTAAATATACCATAATATAATTTTCATTTTTTCTTCTTCTTTTCCTTATTATCATTACTATAAGTTGTTGTTGTTATTATTATTATTATTATTATTATTATTATTATTATTATTATAAATAAGGATACTATTATTAGAAATATTCTTATTGTTTTATATTACAACATATAAATAATAGTAATGATATTAGTATATATAATAAAAAATAATTATTATTAATATTAATAGTTTAATTTATATTTATTAATATTATTGATGTTATGTAAATATTATCACAATAATTATTTATTTTAATATTATTATTACTATTTAAAAATTATTATCATTATTATTATTATTATTATTTTAAATGTTGATATTATATTAATACTTTTAAAATAATAATAATATTTTTTATATAATAATTTATAATAATGATATTAATAATATAATTTTAATTATATTAATATTAATAGTAATAATATTATTATAAAAATGTTTATTATTATTTTTAATAATTATATGTAATAATAATATTATTTTAAATATTTTTATATATAATTATTTTGAATAAAAATAATAAAACTATTATCTAATCTAATCTGATTTGATTTGTATTGATATAATATAATATGATTTTTTATTATTATCTAATATGAACTTATTGGTTCTAATCTAATCTAATCTAGTCTTATTATTACTACTGCTATAATATCTTAATTCTTATTTTGATACTACTAAATATGTTTAAGTATCTAACAATATTTGAATAAGTGTGCATGTACCTCAATGTTCATAAAGATGACAAACAACACATTCTCAATCAAAAATATTCTACAAGTGCAAGCTTAAAATAGAAATTAAGTTTCCAAACACAATTATTCAATCATTCTCTCAACTGCAAATTTTAAAAGAATAATTAAATTTTTCAAGCACAAGATAAGGTGAAGTCAAGATGGCTAAATATTCAAGATTTAAGGTTTAGTATTTAAGTCTTAAGTATAATCTTGTAAACTTGAGTTGAGCAATTTCACTTTTGATTTTAGTTCTTGGAATGTTTTTTAAATATTTCTTAGATTTTATTTGATGTAAATTATTAGTTGGCTTGAAGTTTCAATTTTTTTTCAAAATGTTTTGCATAACCTTGGTTTCAACCGGAACCATATGACTAGTTTTCAAACCGATCGATTGGTTCATCTAACTTAGATATGGGTTAAATGAGTTCCAAATTTATTTTTGCCTTAGCTTAAACATATCAACTAGTTTCCTCAACCAAACCATTGGTTTACACAACCATTCAATGGGGTTTCAATATATTTAAAAAGCAAAAATGTGTAGCCTAAACCAATTAACCCGGTACTACAATGGTAATATATATATATATATATATATATATATATATAAAGTTTGAACACAAATCATTCATCTCATTATACCAGTAAATTGACCGGTTAGGGTTACCGATCAACTGATACCTTAGACCAATCAACTGTCAACATTGATTACTTAGATTTCTGCATGTTATATGCAAAAAAATTATATTATTTTTGCCACCTTTTAGCTTGATATACATAGTGGTTGTTGGGTAGACAAAACAACATCTTTTGAGCTCTAATTTTATACAAAATTAATTCCTACTCTTTCTTATAAAGAATTCTCAACTATACACTTTTCTAATCTAATTTTGTTGAGAATTTCTAAAAAGTATTCTTGGTTACTCAACTTAGGTAAGATCAATCCTCTCATTTTAATATCTAATTTTTATAGCTAGATTACACTCACACACTATTATTATACTTTCATATCTTGTAATTGTGAGATTCTTTATAATCAACACAACCTTTCAAAACTTATTATTTGGACGTTATGTGTGTTTAGCATTTCTAAGATAGGTCATTGAGTTAGTAAACTTACAAACCTAGAAGATAAATAGACTAACGTGTGAATAAGAGTTCATAAGACCATTGAGATTGTATGTTCATAAACTTAGAAAAATGATCATTATTTACAAACAATAAATAAAAATTCAAATTTAAAAGACAAAACCTTTTTTTTTTAGTAATGGAGATAGAAAAACCTTGATGAGTTGTCTTAAATCACTAAAAATAACGTATCAATTGTTTATTTTTAAAATTTATCTCTCAAAATTTTAATTTTCCATTATCCGTTTCACAAACCTTATTCACCCTCCAGGGTTATTAATAATAATCATAATTAGAAATAATTTTTTAATATTAACTATTTTATAAATATTCTTTAATAATATTAAATAAATAATAATATCATTGATTATTATTATTTAATATCATTGCTTATTATAATGATTAATTAGCATTATTTATAATAATAATAATTATTATTAATATAATAAATAAATGATGATAGTAATACTAATTAGTATTAATTAATTTTTATAATGTTATTTGTAGTATTCAATTTATTACTACTACTACTATTATTAATTGTTATCAATTATTATTAGAATAATATTAATATTCTTAATTATTATTATTATTAAATATATTATAAATTAGTTAATATTATGATAATTATTTTAGGTTGTTATTGATATTATTATTAATTATATTAATAATTTTACATAATAATAGTATTATTAAATATTAATAACATCATTGTTATTAATAATTATTACGTAATATTAGTGTTATTAAATTAATATGTATATTATTAATTATCATTAATTATTATTATTATTTGTCTCATCCAATTCATTATTCTTATTTATTAATATCATTATTATTATTAATTATAAGTTTTTAATATTATTATGATGAAATTAATATTAAACAAACTAATATCATTAGCAATTATTATGATTATTATAATTTATATATTTAAATTAATTATAATTTTAAATTGTTAGCATTAATTATTGTTCATATTATTATTTAGATTATTACATTAATTTTAATATTATCTATATTTTTAAATTAATCTACATATTATTATTTTTATTTATTATTAAATAAATAAATATTATTAATTGTTAATATTTTGTTATTAGTAATTATTATTAATACCATTATTTAATTAACATCAATATTTTTAGTTATTAATAATATTATTATTTATATTGTTATACTAATTACTAATTAGTAAATATTAATATTACTATGAGTCTATGACTAACTTAATATGAATATTAATTGTTTTCATCATTGAGCATTATTATTTTTATATTATTAATGTAATAATAACAATTATTATTATTATATATTAATATAGTTATTTGTATTATTACATGAATTTTTTATTGTGATATATTTTTATTTTTTATAATAATAAATATATAAATATATGTGCTATAAATTATAATATCAATCTGATTTAATGTTATAAATCGACCAGAATATGGCGCTATTAATAAAACAGGGAAAATATCGACTATCAAGTGCTGTCAAAAAGTTTCAACCCAAACCCAAAGCCAAAGCTAGACAGTAGAGCTAATAAAACCCATTTCCTATGTCTACTCTGCCCTCTCCTCTTACCCGTCCTCTGTTTTGGTTCCTTTTTCCGCTTCTCTTCCCTCTCTCTCTCCTCTGTAAAAAAAACAGAGAAATAGGCAGAGCATTAAAAAAACATTCAAAACCCCAATATTTTTTTTGGGTGATCAGCTTCTCCATACCTCTTCTAAGTCTGTCCTTAACGATGGAATTCGAGTGAAGTAGAATTCGAGCCCTACATTTTGGCACTTACTTCGTTCAATTATTTAGTATACCCTTCTTTATTTTTTTCTGGGTTAGGGTTGATGGCTAGTGTAGTTTTAGCAGCAGAGCAGTCTAGCCCTGAAGTGTTTTCATGGCTCAAAACCCTACCTCTTGCTCCAGAGTACCATCCTACCATTCAAGAATTCCAAGATCCAATTGCTTACATTTTCAAGATAGAGAAAGAAGCTTCTCAGTACGGAATCTGCAAAATCGTCCCTCCCGTGCCACCCCAGTCCAAAAAGTCTGTAATTGCTCACCTTAATCGCTCGTTGGCTGCTCGAAGTTCGAAACCAGACCCAAAATCGCCATCCTCATTTACTACCCGCCAACAACAAATAGGTTTTTGCCCCAGGAAGCAACGTCCAATTCAGAAAGCAGTGTGGCAGAGTGGGCAGCACTATACTCCACAAGAATTTGAGGCCAAGGCTAAGAATTTTGAGAAGAATTATTTGAAGAATCGAGTGAAGAAGGCTTTATCTCCGTTAGAGATTGAAACCCTTTACTGGAAAGCTAATGGGGATCGACCCTTCTCGGTTGAATATGCAAATGATATGCCCGGTTCAGCATTCGGCCCTGTGAAGGATAGAAAACGTGAAGTTGGAGAAGCAGGGTCAGGGGCAGTGACGGTAGGTGAAACAGCATGGAATATGAGGGGAATTTCGAGGGCTCCTGGGTCATTGTTAAAGTTTATGAAGGAGGAAATTGCAGGGGTTACTTCACCTATGGTTTATATTGCTATGATGTTTAGTTGGTTTGCTTGGCATGTTGAAGACCATGACCTGCATAGCTTGAATTACTTGCATTTTGGTGCTGGGAAGACATGGTATGGCGTGCCTCGAGATGCTGCTTTTGCATTCGAGGAGGTTGTGAGGGTTTATGGTTACGGCGAAGAAATTAATCCTCTTGGTGAGTGCGTTGTAGTTTTTAGTACTACATTCTATTGTTGCACAAACAAATGATAATTTCTTGCTCTGTCTGATGTTGTTATTCCTAATTTTTTCTTACTCGTTTGCTCGAAGATGTGTGGTTATAAGTCTTTCCATGTTACCCTATTATAAAACCTTATAGTTCAAACTCATCTAGTGTTCTGAGTTAATTTGATGGTTTACAAACTTGAAAAGTACACGGTCAAACTGCAATTGTAAATGTGGCTGCCCTGTTTTTCTATTGCAAATGTCATGCGATCACTGTTGATTATGCTGTTAGTTTTGAGGTCGGAATGAAATGTCTGATCAGGTGCTTTTTCTGTCTAGAATTGGTATCTGAGTTTTTGTCGATCATGGCATGGTAATTACATTCTGTAATATGATTTATTATCCATTCTTTTTCTCTTTAAGATTGGCGGGCATATTGTTGAATGTAATGTTGGTATACACCAACATTTTGAACTTTTAAGATGTTGAGGGCTGTTTTTAATCGGTTCTCCGGGATTGTGTTTAGAACCATTGATGGAGTGGGATATGGGTGTTCTTGAGTTGTTGAAGGGACTTCTTTGGTGAAACAGCATGGAAGAAACATTGAAAAGAAATAATGCATCTTCTAATATGCTAGATTTTTACTTTTGTAAGAAGTAATGAGGTTCTTAAGAAGTTGAAGGAGTTCAGAATTCCAGATATCATGGTGTGAACATCGGGTGCACTATTGCACCTCCTGCCATCTTGAATACGCGATAGTTAGGGTATGCAGGCATCTATATGGGGTATAGACAAGTTATTAGCAAGTGGTTTACTGGCCCTGTATTCTTTAACTATATCAAGCTGTGTGGCTCCTCTTATGTATACCTTAAATTTAAATCTTTATGTCAAATAAATTAATTTGTTAGATATCTGTGTTCTGCTGATACAATATGCATTTTATTCCTTCCGAAAGTGTGTAGGCATGCAACAGGAATGACTGCTCATGTTGTCTTATTGCTAGGGCTTAGGAACATTAGTATCCTAAAATTTCCCCCACATTCTAGTTGATGAACCCTTAAATTTGAATCAGCCAAACCATTCTGGGTTAGTTTAACTGAATAGGAGTCAGTCAGTTCCTTGTTCATACTTGTCACATGTGGGGCATGCCTGGGTTGATGAGCTACTACTTTTACAGTTGGATAAAACACCAAATTGTGGATCATCATTTTAGGCCAGCATATTAAATTAGTATGAGCGAGCTATGAAACTTGAGAAACTAGCTATTCTTTGATTTTGTACGGGTAGTCAGGGTTCCTACTGTATGGAGTTCTTGCTACTTTGAAAACCCACGTATCATGTATTCATGTTGCTTTTTTGGTTTTCACTCTTAAAGAAGCCTGCTATAAAAACATATTATGTTATTCTCACTGTAGAGTGTAGACTGAAGTGGCCCCCATACTTACCAGTTGGCTTGTTATATTGTTTCTGATGAATACCATGTTCATATTTTATTCACATAAACAATATGTTTGTTCTTATATTGTGAATGTTCTTCCTGAAATTTTTTCACTTTTTCATCAGTTACTTTTGCTGTGCTTGGTGAGAAGACTACAGTCATGTCGCCTGAAGTGCTGGTTAATGCTGGTGTTCCATGCTGCAGGTTCGTATGCATCGTCATAATCTCTATAGTTCTTCAGCCAAATAACTTCTCTTGGATAGTTCATTTTTTTATATACAAGTATTTGATGGGATCCTGAATGGATTTGGTTTTATAGGTCTGTTTTGTTGGAGAAGCAGTAGAAACTTCCTAATTTGGGGAGTAGCCTCAATGAATAAAACATGTTTATTGTACTGGTTAAGTGGTTAGCTCATTTTATTTTCATTTCTTATGGTAACTGAACACCAATGTTGGTGATTATATTGGTGCTTTAACAAGTTGCACTTGTCATTCTCCTTCATTGCTTGATAGAACAATATTTTTTTCCTTTCAATGTCTGTGTTTTTCCAGGTTGGTGCAGAATGCTGGGGAATTTGTTGTCACCTTCCCCCGTGCATATCACTCAGGATTTAGTCATGGTAGGCTGACATTGCATCCTATTTGTTTCATACAAACAAATAGAATATACCAGATTGTTATTAGATTGATTGTGCTGATTACGCAGGATTCAATTGTGGAGAAGCATCTAATATTGCGACTCCTGAATGGTTGAGATTTGCAATAGATGCTGCAATTCGAAGAGCCTCAATTAATTATCCGCCCATGGTGTCTCATTTCCAATTGCTGTATGATCTTGCCTTGGACATATGTTCAAGGTCATTCTATCTTCCTCTGTTAGCTTTTTCCTGTCAATAGTTATTCCGGTCTCTGGCCGTTAATCTTATTTATTCTGTTTCGCTCATATAATAGTTGATTCTTTTATTCATACTGCCACACTCTGGATTTCTTTCCAGAATTTTATTGATATATCTCAATATTACAAGTGAAGCGTGCTGCCTTTTTTTTATTCTCTGTGTTAATTCAAATCAGAAGTTTGTTCTCACTGTTCCCATATCTTTTATTTTTGTTTCCCTTTTCCTTATGGGCAATATGGATTGGGAGTGGCTATTCATGCCACTGTCGTTCCTTCTTATGTGTAGTTTTCATGCACCAAAAGATTTACCTTGCTCTATTTGTTTTTATGATGTTGTAGGCGTAAGGTATTTTGACTGATTTTATATTTGCAACTCACAAAGTCTAATCATCTTTTACAGGGGCCCTATGAGTGGTCATACTGAACCCCGAAGTTCTAGATTAAGGGATAAGAAAAAGGGTGAAGGTGAAACTTTGGTCAAACAGCTGTTTGTGCAGGATGTGCAACAAAATAACGACTTGCTTCATGCTCTAGGAAAAGGAACTTCTGTTGTGCTCCTTCCCCAGAACCCTTCTGAAAAATTTTTTTGTTCTAATTTATTTGTTGGATCCAAATATAAACCAAAGCCTAGGGTGTCTCTCGGCCTTTTCACAGAGGATGCTTCTGATGAAGCTATTATGATGGTGAGAAATGAAGTTGGAAAGCAATTAAACACTTTCTACCCAGTGAAGGCTAAGTTTTCTTCTATTGACCACAAGGGAGATGCTTCTCTTGGTGGCATTGATGAAGCACAGTTGTGTGACGCTGGCACTGAAAATGAAGCAAGCACTGTCCATGGTGGTTTGTCTAGTAGGGGATTGTTTTCATGTGTCAAATGTGGAATTTGGCCTTTTGCTTGTGTTGCAATAGTTCAGCCGACTGATGCAGCTTCACGACGCCTCATGTCAGCAAATGGCAACTTTTTTAATGATTGGTCTGCTAGTACTGGATTATGCACTGATGGAAATATCACTGCTGATGGTGATGGAAATGTTTCAGAGCCAGATTCCACTTCAGGTATCTTGTTCTTGTCATTATTTCCTTTTCTACTATATCACATGTCATGGGATTATAGTAGAGCAGAGGGCCTTGTATGATGCCTCTCTGTTTCTATTGCTAAACAAATGTTTTTCCTTATTATCAGAACAGAATCAAATGTCAGGTTGTTTGTCATCATCATCATCATTATTTTTGTTTAAATACAGGATCCTTGCGAAAGAACATTCCGGAGGGATTGTACGATGTCCCCATCCAGTCTGCTGATTACCAGATTCCAATGGTTGATCATAGCACCGATTTTGTTGGCTCTTCTGATTGCCAAATCCAGAAAGTTGATAAGGCATATTCAGAGGTTTCAGAGTCTAAAAAGCAAAAAGGGCCATCGGCTCTTGGTCTATTAGCTTCTGCGTATGGTAACTCATCAGACTCTGATGAAGATGATATCCCAGATGATAATGTTGTTCATGCCAGTAATAATGCTTCTAAGGATGGATCCTGGCAGAACAAATCTCATTATGATGATTCAGGGTCCCCTTCTTCTCATCAAGATCCTTACAGTAGTGCGAGATGGGGCCAGAGCCTTTCTTCTTCAGACTATGAAGGTGAGGATGAAGTTTTTGTTGAAAAAGATGGCTTGTATGGAGTTCAAGGATCTGCGAAAGCCAATGCTGAGGACAGAATGCATGGAACTTATGACTGTGCTGTTGAATTTGCTGGTGACAATCTCATCAACAAAGGAACATATAGCTCCTCTACCCCCTATGAGCACAGTGCTGCTAAGTTCAGCAACAGCATTGTCACCACTGAAAATTGCAATGTTAAGTTTCCTCAAGGCTCTGATGAAGATTCTTCAAGAATGCACGTGTTCTGTCTTGAGCATGCTGCAGAAGTGGAGCAGCAACTCAGGCAATTTGGTGGGGTGCGTACCCTCCTCCTCTGTCATCCAGGTGTGTTTCTACTAACTCAGTAGATATGCCCTGGTGCCTGGTTCTGTTCATTTCATAAAGGAGAATGACAATTGACACTAAAACACCACCCTTGTTTTGAATACTTCGTTGCATGGCCCTATATGTTCTGCACTAATAGTTTTGGGATTTATGTGCTCCTTAACCTATTGAATACAAATACGCAATAAAAAATTCTATGTTAATGCATCTTCTGCATTTTTGTGTTCTATGAATTATTTGCATATCCTTTATTACAGTGGGTTTTCTGTAGCTGAGGTTTGCTGGAGAATGTTTTTTAGGAAACACTTCTATTGATGATGCTTGCAGTTTAAATCATGAAAGAAGTGGTGGTGAGAAAGGTGAATAAGGAAATGTGGGTTTGGCCTGTGGGTCTGATGTCTTCTGATGGACATAATGTAAGCCTCATGGCTACGTATATGAGTAAAATATTTCAGATTGATCTGGAAAAGTGAAATATTTGTATTTTGATGCCAGCTGAGTAACATGCAGAACTATGAACTATAGAGTGAGTATCCATAAATGTATGGGTGAGCGAGAAAACTTCAGATCGAGTGGTTTTCCAGTTTGAGAAGCTTAATAGCTGCATAGATTTAGGATTACGCTTTGTGAAGTGACCATTCTTATTATAATGGGTGGAAGAGATTGAAGACCACTCAAACGGTTTTATTGGGGCCTTCGGAAGAGATGGCGTTGCGATATTGGACACCAGCTTAATCCTGGCGTTTTAAAAAATGCCTGTGATTTCATTGTCTCTGTTTGTCTGCTGAAGCATTGTCATAGTTCGTTATTCTTGTTCTGGATTCATTGAGGTCTGAGATGGTAATACTTCAGTTCATTTTGAAATTCAGATGCTGAGTGGGATGGATAACAGAGGGATGAAAAATTTGCAGAAAACCATGGTAGATAAGGAACCGAAGAACAAAATAGCCATCTCTCCTGATTGAAATTCAAAATAAATTACAAAAAGACAATCGCACTATATTAGAATGCAAAGATTTCACAATCCTTTCATTATTTCGATTATTTTATTAAACGATTTCATATTATTATGAATTATTCATATATGCCTCCGCTTGAGGTATGGTGATGATGCAAGCTGTAGCAGTGTAGCTCAATGGGTTTATTACACAACCCTTTAGGTTTATCACCCTCTTAATGTTATTGATAACTTATCATTTATTACTGTTGAACAACTACATTAGGTTTCATAACATAAGTACCCTAAACATAATTGAATATAAAACACAGTGATAGCAAATAGTATCGAAATCCTACTTAAATAATATGGAAATCCTAGTAAATAGCTAAATATAACACTACATTAAATTTCCTTGATCTCCTAAGTTTGAACCTACAGAAAGAGGCATATCTGTTTGAACCTGGGTCTTCCTTCCGGTAGTTAAGGCTGTTGCTATGGGGCCTTATGATGAGGTGGTTTTGCTGAACTGTTTAGTCCATGAGTGTCTTGCTTGGGATAATTTCTTTGAATGTGACACAATGGTAACAGTTGGGGAACCGGAGATAGCCAAACTCTTCATCTTCTTGGATGGACCACAACCTTGTCTGGAGGATCTACAATCACAACTATGTTAGATCAAAATGTGAGTGCTCTGGCCGGTATCTTTTTGGCCCCTAACCGGCAAGCAATAGCTAGATGCTAGCGTAGACACTAAGTGGGTGTGCAGGCTGGTGTGGCAGGCCTGACAGTAGGGTTTCACAATCACATTGCTCAGAGTCTGGCTTTATCATATTCCAAATGGGAGTGATGAGATCATAGACAGGAAATTATGGTATGCCATTGTTTGCAACAACCTTGTATTTTAGCAAGAGTTTATGAAAATGTTGTCAATATGCAATAATCTTTGCCATCATCGTGTCTTGATTTAAGAAAGCTGGCCAGTTTTTTGCCTGCAACATCAAGGAGAAATTATGTTTTGGTCACCCAAACTAACCTACCTTGTCACTGCAACAACTTGGCTGGCCTTTGAGTAATGCATGTGGAATGCATCTCTATGGTTGCTTACATTTTCTGCCAGATTTTTGTGTTGGGTGCGCTAAGTTTTTGGGAGTTCCCATTCATTCATCTAATTTATTTTTGCCAAAATACATTCCTCTGAAATCTTTTTGTGGTCCAGCTATTGAACTTCATATAGTAGTTCCTATCCAATCTTGCTTCCATTTAGCGGTTTCCTTGTGAGTTTACTGATCATATTCTCCCCAACTGCAGACTATCCCAAGGTAGAAGCTGCAGCAAAGCAGTTATCAGAAGAATTTGACGTGCATTATGAGTGGAAAGGTACGTCTTTCAGTGATGCCACAAAAGAGGATGAGGAGCAAATTCAGCTGGCTTTGGAAAATGAAGAGTTGACACCAAAGAATGGGGACTGGACTGTGAAGTTGGGCATCAATTTGTACTACAGTGCCATCCTCTGCCGCTCTCCTCTGTATAGTAAGCAGATGCCCTACAATTCAGTTATATACAGTGCTTTTGGCCGTGGTTCCCCCTCAAGCTCTCCAGTGGGGCCCGATCTTCATGTGCGGGGACCTGGCAGGCAGAAGAAGATTGTCTTAGCTGGGAAATGGTGTGGTAAAGTCTGGATGTCAAATCAAGTTCATCCATTGTTAGTGCAAAGAGATATAGTAGACGAGGAAGAAGAAAGAACCCTTGAAATGCAGTTGAAGGCTAATGAGAAAAATGGAAGAAAATCAGAAAGCAACTGCAAAACTGAAAGCACATTGTTGCCCAGAAAGTCTCAGAGGGAAAGGAAAGGGAAGGTGGCTAGTAGACCCGTCAAGAAATTGAAATCCCAAGAAAGTGAAGTTGCATACAGTGACTCTGGAGATTCAGTGGACGTAGGATCTCATCAAAAACGTAAGAGAAGTATAGGTAAAATGAAGGCGGGTGGTAAATCAGTGAAGAGGCTGAAACTCCAAGACAGTGAAAGTGCTGATGACAGTGATCCTCAAGATTCAGCTGACAGTGAATCGCATCAGGAATATGTGAGGAATGCTAGAAACAAGCTGTTAGCTGGAACTTTTCAGCCTCGGGGCAATTCTAAACGGATTACTGTCCAGTATTCTGATGATGAAAGTGATGGTGGGCCTAGCTCACGCCTCAGAAAGAGAACCTCTAAGGCCCCCAGTGATTCAGAAACTAAATCAATGCCAAAGAAGCAGTTGCGTACTAGTAAAGGAAGGAGGGGTCCATTGACAAAGGATCCAGCAATGAGGTTTTCTGTGGTGAAGGGTCTGACAACAAAGGGTCCTGCTGCAAGAACTCCGGCCATGAAGGTTCCTGCTGTAAGATCTCCTGCCATGAAGGGTCCTGCTGCAAACCCTTCGTCTTCAAAGGGGATGAGAACTACAGCAATAAAAGGACTTGCCAAGTGTAGCAGCCCAAAGGTAGATGAAGAAGAGCTAGAATATGTATGTGACGTTGAGGGATGCATCATGAGCTTTGACTCAAAGCAAGAGCTTTCGTTGCATAAACGAAACATCTGCCCAGTTGAGGGATGCGGTAAGAAGTTCTTCTCACACAAATACTTGGTGCAGCACAGGCGAGTTCATGCCGATGAAAGACCCCTCAAGTGTCCTTGGAAAGGTTGTAGGATGACATTCAAGTGGGCCTGGGCACGCACTGAACATATCAGGGTTCACACAGGAGCTCGACCATATGTGTGCAATGAACCAGGCTGTGGGCAAACATTTCGGTTTGTCTCAGATTTCAGTCGTCACAAGCGGAAGACTGGTCACTCGGCCAAGAAAGTTAAGCGCTGATGTTATAGAATTCGAGGGGATTCAATTGGTCATTGTTGTATTGGCTTTATGTACTTGTAGATCTAAATCAGGCTTAGGTATCTCCCCTTCCCGTCATATCTTGTAGTTACCATTGAAGTACAGCACAATCTGACTCTTGTCTGGGATCTTAATTTAGACCCATTCTTTTAATCAACCCTGGATCTTGCAACTGAATTAGTGAATCATCATCAATGGATGTTGTGCCCCAGTGCACAATAGAATTTTAGGCGTAGCTCTGGGTAAGAGAGGTGTAATAATGTCATACTAATGATTGTTTTGGTTTACTCCGAGTGTAGAGACTGTCAGTTGTATGCTGCTTTCTGTCATTTGAGTTGATTTTGAAGGTTTAGCATGGGCAGGTATCAAAGTAAAACTAGGACTAAAGTCTCGTTCATCAGGACTGATCAGGGTCTTGAAACATGAAATGAATGTATCCTGTAACTGTCCATAAATATGTAAAAACAAAGAGAGATGTTCATCCTCATTGTGTGATTCCTACAACTGTTCGTTGGATTTTTCCTAGTTTGGTTGAGCTAGATTGATTGTCTGTTATCACCATTTTGTAAAGAATTCCATTAAAAGTATAGAAATTATAATGTATCCTTGAAAGTTGTCATCGATCATGCTTAATATCTTTTGTGAATACTGGTTTCATTTACTACTATTCTCTAGCATGCTGTGAATTTGGAAAATTATGTTGTGCATCTCATCTCAGTGGCCGGATCCTCTCTTTTTGTGGTGACGTGTTAGTGTCTTAGTGAGCGTTTACACAAAATGTGTTATTATTCTGTCGTTTGTCATAGATTGGTGGGTGGACTTTGAAAATCTTCCAACACGCATTGTGCCGTGCGCGGGCATGGGATCATAACAAGAAGCCTAGCCTTGTTTGTTGCACCAGCCATGAGCACTTTTAATGTCGAGCAACCCTTTTATTGAGAGTCATCTTATGTCTCCATTGATTCACACGTATGGAACTTGGTAAGTGCTATGGCCGAACCTTTTCTCATTCACTCAACGATACCAATTTTCCTTAAAATCCATGCATCAACCAGTGGTGGGTGTCTATGCATTGTAAAGCTTTACGTCCACAATATCAAATTTCCTTGCTTTTAATCTGTTTCTCTTAGCAGTAGGGATCTTCTACCATTCATAAATTAGTGTCGGGCAGAGTGGATTATCCTCCATCTTGGATGGTTTTATGGTCAGAGAATATGTTTGTCACTTGGATCTTGCACTTTCTCCGTTGATGTATATTTTTTTGGGGTTTGAAGTTCGTCATTAGTCCCCAAGTTAGTGGAGGTGATGTTGTGATTAGGGTTATTGACAAATTAAGTCAGCTTACAAATTGATTCGGTTCGACTCATTTGTTTAGCAAAATGAATCAAATTCAGTTGTTATTTTTAAGCTTGTTTATTAAACAAGTCAAACTCGAGCCAAGAGAGGTTTGGCTCGTTTGTTTGCAAGTTGGCTAGAATTTGCCTCAAGCTCAATTCAACTCATTTATAAGCTCGTCTCATTAGTTAATATACTGGGCTTGTATAGAATTTACATAATAAACGAGCTAAATAGTTAAATGAGCCTTTAAACAAACTTAATAATTAAAAGAGTTGATTAGGCTTGTTTAACTTTCAAACAAATTGAATACTTAAACGAGGCGAGTCACTAATCAAATCATAATAAACGAGCCAATTTGATTCATTAATCTTTTTTAAAAATTTAAACAAGACAAGTCGAGCCTACTTGCAAACATTATCGAGCCGAGCTTGAACCGAGTTCTTTTAGCTCATTTCAAACACGAGCCAAATTCTAGCCTAAGAAAAATTAAAAGAGCCGAGCTCGAGCCAGGGGTGTTCGGCTCAACTTGGCTCATTAATAGCCCTAGTTGTGATACAATCTATAATCTGAGTCATCATAGGACACATACTCCTATTCCTAATAGTCCTATATTACTCATAAGAAAATAGGCATATGTTCATGTGAATATAACTCTTTTTCATAGTTAATCACTATTCATCATTTAGTTTTATTCCATAATTAGGATTTAGCTTATATTTTTTACTTAAATTTATTATTTTGAGTTGTTTTTATCTACAAATGGCTATTGATCATGTACATCATTATTTTCAAAGTTGAATAAGAGTATTTGTGAATTTTGTATGAAATTCAATGCTAGAGTAACCTGATATATTAGAGCCCAATCTTGGTTCCAACTATTAATTTTACTGTTCTTATTGTCCAATAATGGCTTAACAATAAAATTACCCTACCCTAATATACTAACTATCAACTTAGACAACCACAAAAAAAAAAAAAAAAATCTTCCTCCCAAATCCTAACCCTAGTTGCCATCTCTATCCCCAACACCCCCACCAATCATTACCAGTTCTATCTACATCCATGAATGGTCATCCCCACCACATTTTGAGTTCCTCTCCTAGTCCCAATGCTTATTGAATTCAAAGACACCAAGCATAACTAGAGGCTTCCATTTCGTTGAAGTTGACAAACCTAGGGTGCATACAATTTGGTTTGGTAAAATCTTATACCAAATCAAATTTTTTTCTAAACACTCTCCACAAATTCCAACCACAAGTTTACTATGTGTTCGCTAATTTGCATTTCATGCACTTTATGTTTCAATATTTGTTTTACGGATGAAAAAACACATTCTTGTAATTCAAAATCAAGTGTATAAGATATGTTTACAAATTTGCAACCAATCTAAAATCAAACTATAATACCTAGTATGAGATCAACATCAAATTAATATTATAACACTATAACACAGAAAAAAGATAAGGAAACTTATAGGCTGGATATACAATGACCGTAAAAAGAAGGAAGATCATTAGAGTTTGGACATGTTCTCCTAGCCTTAAATTTAGACTAGATTGGTTTAAAAAAAAAAAGATCATAACATCACCACCACAAAATGAGTGATATATATTTGTTACCACAAAAAGATAAACAAAATGAGTAGTATGCTCATGAAATTTTATCTTAAGGTGATCTCATGTGCTACATGATTTACCCTTTGTGATATATATTTGTTACCTTACTTAATAGACGAATATTTATCATCATTTTCATAAGTATTGCTCATTTTCATGAGTATACTGCCCTATTTTTGACAAGTAGGTATTTAATGACCATCTTGGAAACTTTGTTAACTTTGAGGTTCTTCTTGTGGAATAATGACTATTTTTTGGGTTGTAGACGTAGAGTTTAGGATATCCGGTAGTTAAAGTTTATGTATGGATATCTTACAAACTCTTAGTTCCATGAAATTTCCTTTTTTTTTTTTAATATTTTGATTAGCGTTATACTCTGAGTTCATCTCCAAACCTTTGTCTCTATTTATTGAAATTCCTCTCGTTCTTTCCTTATCATATTTAAATGGGTATAACATTTTGCCTTATACTTAGTATGAGAATGGTATGGTAAATCGAACTTGTATTAGTTATGATGGTAACACCCAATTGTTTTATATTTAGCTTTCGCAAATATTGAATTTTTTTAGTACTAAATTTTGGGTTGTTACAATAAGTGAAAATGTTATAATGATAAGTAAAGCATGTAGTATTTGTTAAATGTGGAGTATGAATTATGTCGATCATAATGGTTAATAAGATATAAATATTTAAAGTGGAAGATCACGTAAATCAGGATTGAATTGTACTAGCTTTTTTTTTATGTTATTACAATACCCGTGTTTCTTGATTGTTGTTATATCCAACTTGGCTCTAGATCTACTCTATATTAACCATCAACTTATAAGAGGTATGCATACTTAATGTGTAATATCTCCAAAATTCACTACTAAAAAATTTAATTTTATTAAAAGGATTAGCGGAAGCGAAATAATAAAATAGTGAATTTTGGGGATATTATCACCACACTTAGTACCAGACCGATTCACTCCTACCGTTCTAGTACCAAGTGCTAAGGCTGAAAGAGTAAAATACAATTTACGAGAAACTCAAACATATTTAAATTAGAGTAGCGTAAATAACACTCTACAAGAATAAAATCCACCAGTGGTGGTTACCAGAATACATATTACATTTAAACCAAGGGTTAAAAGAGAAAGAGTGAAACCCTAAAAGTTCAGATAATTTTCTTACGCTCTTTTCCGTTGCCCACTTGAATGACTTTGCCCATTGAGTAGGTAGGGGCCCTATGAATGGAACCATTTAGTACTATGGTATTGAGTGACCCTTTAAAACACACTTAAAAGTAGGTCCGCAATACAACACATGGTACAACACTATATACATATATAAGGAGAGGTGCATACATAACATTTACATACATAACAAGTTCGTCATATACAAATGGGTCAAAACGTATAATCAATACTTCTGGGCCTTAAGCCATTAGTCCATCATTAATCAATCATCTCGGATTATAAATATCCATGTGAGTGCGGGAACCCCACTATTATAGTCGATGGACCGGAATACATACAGAGCAGAACGCTCTTAATCACTATTATTGTCGGTGGACTGGTCTCCAGAGCAGAACGCTCCTGGCCACTATTATTCACCGGTGGACCGGTCTGGCCCCGACTCATATGGTGTTCCACTATAAGTGATTAGTATTTTCCATGATTTATTAACAACAAGATTGGATTTATTAAGCTCGAGATCCCCCACTATTTAGGGCTGTAAATGAGCTGAGCCAGTTCGGTATTCGGCTCAGCTCGGTTCGGCTCGTTTGTTTAGTTAAATGAGCCTAAAAGCTTGGCTCGGGCTTGACTGGTTTATTAAACGAGCTGAGACCGAGCTCGAAAAAGCTCGGCTCGGTTCATTTTTTGGCTTTGGCTCTTGAGCTCTGCTCGGCTCGGCTCGTTAAAAGCTCGGTTCGGCTTGTTCGTTATTGCTCGGCTCGGCTCATTTACAGCCCTACCACTATTATAGCCAGTGGATCGGAATACATATAAACATCATCCAGGGCAGCACGCTCCTGGGCCACTATTACATCTGATGGACCGATACTCATAATCATCATCCAGGGCAACACGCTCCTGGGCCACTATTATATCCAGTGGAACGATACTCATAATCATAATCACTTTCACAATTAGTATTTTTTTCTTTTTAATTAATCACAACAATTCCATTTGTTTGCCTCAGAGTGGAGATCAAGATCCCAGGACAAAAAGGTACACCAGTCGCACTGGTGCATATAGGCTACTTAGTACCCTTTAACTATCAACATAGGGACGCAAATGTACCTTGGTCGTACTGATGCATATAGCTAACTCAGTACCCTACCAACAATGACACCTAATCCATAAGTATGCATACCCCTAAGTAGGTCCATAGAGATAAATAAAGTAAAATATAAGGCCTGGCTGGAGCACAAAGGCACACCAGCAAATACTAGAATCATCGTAGGCTAAACCATGTCTTTAGGGTAGCAACTCCTAAAGAGCCACTATTCCCGATCTTGAGGTCTTTTACTTTAAGTATTAGTGTCTTAATTAAGGTGATCGTAAAAAGCACAACAATCAGATTCTTATTCACTTTCAATAGTTCAGATATCATTAGGTATTTCTTATTCATACGGTTATCCAGGATAACATAGAGGAATCATTAAGGCCATCAAATCTCATCCGATTCCGATTTAGAATTCGTTCTCGTGATACTTACTAATTGTCAAATACCATTATCTTACTATTCAGTGTTACTTGAGTCTTATTACGAAACTCTGTTATCCCAACGACATATCAAATATAGGTTACTGGTTTGCCCCTTACTTGTATAATTGTTAAGTCATCCATTCTTTACTTGCCAATTTACCATGTTACCATTAATGTTGCATAATTACTAAATTATCCCTTGCTCGATTTAGGTTACCAAGTTATCCCCCATACTTATTAGGCTACCAATTTCCCTTCATAATTATTACACTTATCATATTTCCATTTGGTTGGTTAGATTATCAAATTACCCTTCTCCTTTGTTATATTTATCATATTTCCATTTGGTTGGTTAGATTACTTGTAACACCCCCAAAATTCACTACTAAAAAATTTCGTTTAATAAAAAGGTTTAGCGGAAGTGAAATAATAAAACAGTGAATTCTGGAGATATTACCGCCACACTTAGTACCAGACTGGTTCACTCCTACTGTTCCAGTACCAAGTGCTAAGGCTAAAAAAGATTATCATTAAACAAAATTAAACACTTAAAACTATAATTCATAAGAGAACTGAATCATTCATTATACAGAAATCAGAGTGCGGTTAAAAGAGTTACAATCCAAGGAGTAAGTAACCAAAGCTTTCCAAAGACAAAATATTGTACCACATAACATAACTAGAATAAAAACGATACAGGGTAAAATAAAATGAAAGATATAATCTGCCCAGATCACTCTCGATCCCCAAGCCAAGTCTAGGTTCAAATCTCAGTCCCACCCGATGCCTCGTAAGTGTCGTAGGCATCGAAGAAATAATCACCTACCTGCATGAACTCAGGTGGGCCCTCTGCTCGTAGGAATGAGCAACACCCATAAAAGGGTAATCAGTACGCTAAGTACTGAGTAAGGTAACCATATGAATAAGACAAAAAAGAAGCACGCAAGTAAGGCCATGCAAGAGAATAAACACATAAGGTGTACAAGGCAATAACCCAGATTTATAAGATTTGGCCGAACTTATATTAATGATTTATCTTTTATGTTAATTCCATGAGAGTATGGGAACCCCACTATTATAGTTAATGGACTGAAAACACTCCACAGGGAAAAACAAAGTTAACCACTATTATAGCCGGTGGACCAGAATCACTCAGTAGAGCAACACGCACCTGACTACTATTATTGCCAGTGGACCAGAAAGTATATATATAATCTCACTGGCCCCGACTCGTATAGTGTTTCATTATAAATAATTAGTATCTTTCCAAGCCTTATACTTCTGGTTCACACATTTCTCATATTAATTCCACGTGAGTACAACCCCACTATTATAGTCGGTGGACCGGAAACACTCCATAGGGCAAAACACACCTAACCACTATTCTTGCCGGTAGACCAGAAAATATATATCCTCAATGGCCCCGACTCATGAGATGTTCCACTGTAAGTAAATAGTATCTTACCATGACTTATTATTATACAAGATTTGGTTTATCAAGCCTGGAATCCCCCACTATTATGGCCGGTGGACCAAAAACACTTAGTAGGGCAAAATGCTCCTGACCACTATTATAGCTGGTGGACCGAAAAATCACTCAGTAGGGAAAAACACACCTGACCACTATTAGAGTCAGTGGACCGGAGAATATATAACCTCACTGGGCCCTAGCTCGAAAATATTTCACTTTAAGTGCTTAGTGTTTTATTGTATCTTATTCCACACACAATCCCGACTAGACATGCACGACCCACTCAACTTTCCGACAATCCTGTCCCATATCTTGAGACTTTTACTTCTTCTAGTACACCCCAGTATCCTTTCTCACTCTTTCCTCATTACCATGAAAACTCAACACCGAGGCCCACTTCCCATATTTTTGAATCAACTTAATATAACTCTCTAGGGTTTTCTTCCGGAAAAACCCTAATTTGGCCTATATGGCCCAACCTGCCTCTATCCCATATAACTCATACTCCTCCAATTTATCACCTCGCTCGATTTATCCTCAGGCACCACATTTTACTTCCCATATAATACATGTGGCCACGAAACCCTAGTTAGTTATCCCAAAACTCTAGCAACTCTCTTTCCCAATATGATGTTATTCATTCATCACTGTTACTTACCATCACCTCTTCCATATGACATATATTCGACACAACCCATGATCTCGAGACTTCCTTCCATATTTTTTCCACTCACTATGAACCCAAAACTCTTTGTTATTACCAAAACCATCACTTCCCTCGATCCACACTTGACATTACAACCTCACTATCTAACTTCTATACATGATCACCAAAACCCTAGTTAGCTCCCTGAAAACCCTAGCACTTCTCCTTTCTTTTATGTCACTCACTCAACACCCAAATATATTCTCACTTGACTCACTTTTCCTCCATGTGATACCCCTTCCTTATTTTATCCTCATTCTAATCATTTCCATAAATTTTTCCTCCCTTACACATTTCTCTCACTTAGGGTTTCCTCCCAAAACCCTAGTCAAATACCCCATGCATCCTTACATCAACCCACATACTATTTTTCACATATGGACTCCAATCACCCTAACAATTCATCCATTACCTCACTCGATCCTCAAATTAACTTTTCCCATGTAAAAGTCATCCCTATGCAAAGCCTAACCATTCCATGAAAACCCTAGACTTCCTATGCATGTTTAATCCATTCCCTTAATTTCATTCCTATTATTCCTCTTATTATCCACCCGTAGGTTATAAGATAATTAGGTAATCATTACCATTTTCTATTCAAATCACTTTCCTCATTCTTCTCCATTTCTCTCACAACTACATCATACTTAGGACCTCCTATCATGCATGTCATAAGGGGCAATATTACATAAGCACAAATCAAGTACAAGTAATAACATCACATTACACATATCATAAATACATGCAACTTATCTTAGCTCCATGCTTAGCAAGCTGCCACAAGAACATGATAATATAAAACATAAAGCACACCCATCAAACCAACACACATAGCACATTCTTACACATAAAAAGTCTTAACTATATCCTTACCTAATATGACACCGGGCTTAGAGCACACTCCCATGCCTCCTTAAGGTTTTGACTTGATTCACCTATAAGAGGAAAATACTATAGGTTAATCTCTCTCTTACCAAAATTACCAAAATTTTCTATCTTACCCTTATTATGGCCTACTATTAGGGTTAATAATAGTAATAGTTGTTTTATAAATAAAAGTAGGGTTATTATCCTTTAAAGTAGCTAATCATGCTATTATTAATCAAAATAGGTCTTAGGAGGTACATTGGTTCATGTTAAAGTAATTATAGCGATATTCATATTATTAAAGGTAATAGTTTCAATATTACTACTACTACTACTACTACTACTACTACTACTACTACTACTAATAATAATAATAATAATAATAATAATAATAATAATAATAATAGTTGTAGTGATAATACTAATAATAACCCAAACCCTAGTAATAATAATAGTGATATTAGTAATATAAAAGTAGTGACCATAATGATACTTATATTGATAATGCTAGTAGTGGTAATAGGTTAGTGATTATGAAATATTAACAATAATGACAAGGTAATAATAATAGTAGTAGTAGTAATAGTAGTAGTAGTAGTAGTAGTAATATTAATAGTAGTTCCAATCTTAAGAATAATGTTAATAAAGGTCCTAGTAATCATAATAGTAGTAGTCTTGGTGATAATATGGTCAAGTATAACAACAACAATAACAGCAGCAGCAACAACAACAACAACAACAACAACAACAACAACAATAATAATGCTAAGAATAATACTAATAATAATAATATTCAAGATGGTAATAGTAATTTAAGGGCTCAAATATTTACCATAATAATAAAGGTAATAATAGGCCAATGTTAGCAATAATAGGCCAAGGTTAGCATTAATAATAATAGTAAGAATAATAATAATGATAACCATAATAATAATAATAGTAGTAATAATAATAATTATAATCATAATAATACTAAAGTGGTAGACCATTAGTAATAATAACATTAGTTAGAAATATTTCTGAAGTTAGGTTAAATAATAATAATGATAACATAACAATAATAATAATAGTAGTAGTAGTAGTAGTAGTAGTAGTAGTAGTAGTAGTAGTAATAGTAGTAGTAGTAGTAGTAGTAGTAGTAATAATAATAATAATAATAAGGAAGTTACTTATTAAAATAGCTTATACTTGTATAAAATGGGTTTAGGGGCTGAGAAGGTTAGAGTATCACCTAAGGATGGTTGCGGCACCGGCGGCGGTGGTGGAGGGAGAAGAGAGGTGGAGAGATGGCGGTGTAGGCTAGAGGAGAGGGAATGAGGGGGGTGATTGAGGTGGTGGAGGGTGCCTCAGATGGAGAGGAGTGGAATGAAGGTGGTGGTGCAGCCAAAGGTGGCGACGCACGGCGGCGGGTGTGGTGGCCGAAGGTGGTGGAGGGATGTAGGGAGAGCGGGAGGTATATGGAGGTAGAGGAAGTTCCCTTGGGTGTTTTGGAGGGTAGAGGTGGTGTTAGTTGCGGTGGAATTGGTGGCGGACGATGGTGCGAAGGGCGGCGGGGGCCGAAGTGGGGCTGATGGAGAGGGTAACATTGCACGGCCAGGGTGGCTTATGCAGGGCAAACCAAGGGAGGAGGTTGGTGTAGTTGGATAGAGGGTGATGTAGGGAATGCTTAGGTGGGCAGTGTGGGCGGCGGTGATGGTTAATAGTGACGGAACAGGCATCTTATCGGGCGATGGTGCAAAGGTCAGGATTTCTAGGCTGCAAAAACAAAGGCTCGGTTATGGATGCCTATGAGGGTATTTATAGGCCAAATTGAGGGAGAAACAATGAAGGAGGAAGATGACAAGAGGGGGCAGGTGAGGTAAGACCACCGGCAGGCGGTGGCAGGTGGTGTAGTTTTACCATGGTAGGAGGGTTGGTGGTTGGGGGAGAGAAAGGAAAGGGGGTAGGCATGTGTGAGGAGAGAGGGGGTTGGTTGTGTCAAAAAGATAAAGGAAAATGACGAAGGAGAGAGGGAAAGAAGGCTAGACGGTGTGTGGTGGCGGCCAGTGGAAGAAGGGTTGTAGGGTCGGGGTGCAGGTCACGCGGGGAAGAAGAAGGAAAGGGAAGGGAGTGGACCGGGCAGTCCAGGAAAAAAGGGATAAGGCAACGAGCATAGGAAAGGGGAAAGGATGGCCGTGAGGGCCTGGGTAGCGTCGAAGGAGGAAGGGGTTTGGGCTGTGCAAGCCGGCCCAGTCGAGGAGGAGGAGAAAAAAAGAAGAAAGGAGAAGGAGGGGAAAGAAAGAAAAAGGGAAAAGAAGGAGAAAAAGAAAAGGAAGGAAAAAGGAAAAGAAAAAATAGGTTGGTTGGGGTATTTAGGATATCCTGGTATTTTTAAATATTTAAAATTAATAATATTTAAAATAATAATAATAATTAAATTCCTTTTTGGATTAATTTGGCTATTTTGAATAAATTTCCCTTAACTTCCATTTTAATTAGAAAAACACCATAATTTTTTCTAATTAAATTGTTTATTATTTACCTTAATTAACTCTCTTTATTTTAATAAAATAATTTATTTAATTAATTTCCCTAATAAATCCTCATTTGGCCATAATTTCTAAATTAAGATTTTGGGGTATTTCTTCACTACCCTCTTAAAGAAAGACTTTGTCCCTGAAGTCACTTGCAATTTTCTAGGGTTAAGGCTAGAATGTCCTATGTAGATAGGGACACAACCATCATCGATAATTACACCAACTACCCCCTTAAAGAAAAGGTTTTACTAAGAAGTCTACTCCGCCTAAGACTAAGGCCATAATCGAAAGATAACTAGACATTATAATCACATACTATCTCACTTTTGGAAACACTCCTAGTCTACCCCTTTCGTTCCTTGCTGTAACCCGGACTTAGAATCATTAAAAACAAAAGGGTCTCATTAACGTATGAAAACACTTCAAAATCCGATAAAAACTTTATAAATCAAACTTTTCTTTGAAAACTAGGTGTGGTTATGATGACCAACGCTCTGATACCAACTTGTAACACCCCCAACATTGACTACTAAAAAATGAGGGGCTACAGGTGTTAGTTTCAGCCAAAGGAGGTGTGGGGGTGGTAGGGGAGGTTGTAGGGATGGGTTTGGTGGCTTAGGTGGCAGTAGAAACTGTAGGACGGCGGTGGAAGGAGGAGGTGTTGGGCAGTTGCCGAGAAGGAAGAAAAAGAAGAGAAAAATAAGAGGGCAGGAAGAAGGTGGGATGCAGGGTGGCTCGAGAGGTGGTGTAGTGGTGCAAGGATGAGGTAGAGGGTAGCAGGGGTGGTGTAGGTGGTTGGTGCGGTGGTGTAAGCGGTTGAATGGGGAGTCGGTGCAAAAATATGGGGAAATGGAAGGAGAAGAAAGGGAGAGAAAGAAATCGGGGGAGGGGAAGGAAGGCTCGAAAATGGGCAGGGGAGAGGCTAGTGAGGAGAATAAAAAGAAGAGGGAGGAGAGGGAAGTAGGTGTGGCCGGTCGGGTGGTAGGGAGAGGGATGGGGAGAAGAGGAAAGAAGTCAGGCATGGGGCTGGGGGTGTAGGGTCGGTTTGGTCCGAAATAGGGAAGAAAGGGACAGGGGAGAGAGAGGGAGAGAGGGAGAATGGTAGGGTGGTAGGTGGTGGCAGGGAGAGGTTGCAGGGTGGTGGTCGGGCATGGCGAAGGTGGTCGGGGAAGGAGGTAGAAGAAGAAAGAAAGGGAAAGGAGAGGAAGCAGGTCGGTCGGGGAAACAAAAAGAAGAATTGGGTCGGCCCGGGTCGGGGGGAAAGGAATGAAAGAAAAGAAGGGAGGCTGGGTTGGGCTCGTGCGCGGGGGACGGAGGGAGAAAGGGAGAGATGGGTCAGTGGCCTAGGCACGCAGAGGGGAAGGAACAGGCCAATCCGGCAGCCCGAGGGAGAAAAAAAAGAAAAGGAAAGAAAGGAGAAAGAAAAGGAAAAGGGGAAAAAGGAAAAGGGAAAATGGTGAAATTAAAATAATTTAATTTATAAAATAATATAATGTAATATTTTTGGAAAATAAATACATTTAATAATTTAATTTAATATAATTAAACATATGGGTTTAAAAAAGGTAATTTTAGGAAAAATATTGGTTTGGAAATTTACTCAAATAAAATGAGTATGATAAAATAATAAAATATTTATTTTAATTTATTAAATATTCATATCCAATTTTATATACTCAAAAATCCATAAAATAATTAAATTAAATAATTTTAAAAGCTAATTTATCCCAAATAAAAGTCATTTATTAAATTATAGGTTTTTAAAATTTCGGGGGATTACATAATAACTAGGAGTCTAATTTTGTGGTTCCTAGGAATGTTCTACCTTGGAAGGAGCTATATGTCATAATATGCTCCACCATATGATAGTAGTGGCCCAAAGTATTCTACTTTGGGAGTTTTTTGTCTTGGTATTATTCCACCGGTGAGGAATATTGGGGTTTCTGATCTCAATGTAACTAAGTAAATGAAATATTGTGATTGCCTAATGTTGAACCCTAATATGGTTTTCTCTTTAGTTATCTTATATCATGAGCATATATACAAGTATAATATCTATCTTATCTTATGATTCCCACTTGATATGCATGGCTTAGTCTATTGACGTGTATTGTTACGTTATTCAATACATAGTGTATTGACCATCTTTTTTATGGGTATCACTTATTCTCACAAGCATATGATACCTTATTTTGAAAATAGTTTATGAATTAATGCTTTTGATATGATTTCCTACAGTGAATGCTTATTTGGGATGGTATAATGTGTGGTTATCAAGATATCTCTCTCTCTGTAATTTTAGTCCTCTATTTTATATTGTTTCTATTCTCTTCTCTCTATTTTGTAATTTTATATTATGATAGGATTAAGTTTTTCCCACACATAATTTATGGATACACATTACTTTTAGCCTTGCACTCGACATAGATTGGGTATAGGAAATACATGTTCTATGATGGATGTGGCATGAAACCTTACACTTTTATTTTTGGCTTCTGTAAAAATAATTTTAAGGAAAAAATTCAGTTCGTAAAATTGAAGGTGTTACAAATGGTGTAAAAGCTTTTGATTTTTCAAAATCATGTTTAAGTTAGAGAATTAATTTTCACAATCCTAAATGTTTTAAAATTCAGATTAGCCTTGTGAGGAATCAGAACGTGGGTAGTTTAACTGGTCTTTACATGTGTTGATGAGCTCTTATGTGTGTAGTAAGTTTGGATATTTTCCTAACATGGTTTTGGTTATGTAGCTTGCAATAACTCAAATGTATGTATCTATTGCATCAAGAATCATAGTGATCTAGTCTACCTACCAACATAGCCTTTGTTTGGGATTTAGAATCCCTTTTACACCTTTCGAAGCAACTGTAGGAGGCTATGGGCATGAAGATGCGGATGTACTAATTTTCACTTAGCTATAGAGGAGTAGGCCTAGAATAATGGTTTATATCCTCGAAGACAATGGCCAATGATCATTAGAAGAATCCTTGTGCACTTTGGGAGCTCCGGTAACACCTTAAGAGGAATTCAAGTATTCACTTTCGCATTAAGCGAATACTATCTTTCGGTGAAAGGAAGACGACAAGCACCAACATATTTTTTTTTTCATGATTCCTCACCTTGGGTGCATGAGTAATATCATTAAGTTGATTAGGAGGCATAAGAGTCAAGGTAGAAGCCACAGAGTGCAACCACTCATGCTGTCATTCCTACAAGGATAATGTCATCGAGGAATTAAAGATGCCTCACAAGCAGTCTTGGAATCTTGACTCACCAAGCCAAGGACACTTCTTTTCTTGCTGCATCACTCGTGAAGACTTCATCTACCTTTTTATTGTGAAACTTGGCCTAGATGCGCATTCAGAATGAGATTTTTAATTTGAGGCACTCATATTACTCCATTCTTTTCTTTGTTATTGACCCTTGTCCCCATTACTTATCTTTTTCTCCACCCCTTACTCTTATTCCCTTAACTTTCTTTCCTTAAACTTTTGTCTCTGTTACACTTCTTCCAATTTTTAGTCTCCTTATAGACCCTATAAATCACCTTTATCACTCTCCTTGTATTATTTGTTTTCACTTACTTTGCCTTTACAACCTTTGCCTTCATCACATTTTCTTTTACTTCACCCTCACTCTCAATCCGGCCCTTTTTTTTATATTACCCCCCTTGTCTTTGGAGCCCTAACACATCTCTTCCACTAACTCTTAGCTATATGGATGCCTTTCCTTTGATTCATTTCCTTGTTGGTTCTTCTTTTTCTCAAAACCCTTATGTTTGTTGGTTTGCTCTCCTTTAGCACTTATTTTCTGGAATCTGCTTGCTTCAGTTCGATTCTTCCTTTTGTTAACTTGTTGTATCATGATTCCTTTTTTAATCCATCCCAATTTCATTGATCCCTACTCCTCTCTAACTCATTATCTTATAAGGAAGTACGCTACAGATCTATCCCGTGGTATCAAGGCCAAAGAAATTGAGTTTGAAAATTCTTTGCCTTATGAGGAAGTACCCTTGAAGATTCTTAACACCAACATATGACATACATATATGAGTTCATTCTCGCTTGTGAAGATCCTTTGGAGTTGCCATGTAAAAGAGGCAACCCGTGCGTTAAAGAGGGTGTGCGACCTCTATGGTTTCTTTTTGGGGAATAGTATCTAAGTAGTTGTTGTGCCTACTTTTGTAGGGCTAACCTATAGTGATCGCCTTTCCTTTGTTACTTCCTCTAACCTTTCATATCATTAGATTTCGGGGACACGGGTTTTTTAGGGGGTTAATGATATAACACTTAAAAAATTTCTAACCTTAATCTTCAGGCATTTAGTTTACCATGCCAATCGGATTCCTTTTTTGCCTTCCTAGTTTAGTTAACCAAACTAAACTCTAACCATGCCTATTCACACGCTCGGTCCCAACCTCTCAGCTATCATCACATCTTCATTCAAGTGATTTTCACTCAAGCTCTGACCCATGCCCCCCTCTTTTTCATGCCAACTCCCTACAACACATACCACATGTATTAGAAAGAAGAAAGGAATATAACAAACTCCTGTGTTTAGTGCGTGTGTGACACATAGTGTTTTTTTCTTCTCTGGCATGCCCATATTAGCCTCCACGTTAGATTAGCAGCGCCTTGCAAGGTGATTCGAGTGCTCCAAGTCTATGGTATAAATTGCGGATGGGCCTCATCTTTTGAAAGTACAATACTATTGTACCAAAGGGTGCAACTTAATGATTTCTCAAAGAAAGGACGGGATTTGAGTTTGTCTGGAAACGACTTTGGGGAGAGGAACAAATGGGAGCAGGACGAGGAAATAACGATGCGCGATCAAAGGGTTGTTTTTCCTCTCTAATCCAAGGATGTGGATAATTAGGTCCTACAAATATGTTATGAATATGGTTTGTTCCCGACCCTAAGCCTACGTATAAATATATATACACACGCGCTACCCTTCTGTTATAATTACCTAGGATCTTTTTTTTTTTCCCTTCTTGAGCACAGAAAATACCCAACGTGCATGGGGCAAAAGCGTTATACTAGTAATTATTAACTCAAATCTTCACCTACTACGTGCATCAATAATGATGGCAAAGGTGAACCAGGCGTCCACAGAAAGAAAGTAATTACGTATAAGAGTTAAACTCAGTGATTGCATGAGCAAGCCTATTCCCGGAACGTTTTGTTGTGCCTCCGTCCCCTAGCTAGTCCCGCTGCCCCTGCTCCTAATATCGTCGATCAGCCTCCTAAATTAAAAGGTCATCGGAGTTCAGGCTGCCGACGGCCTCCAGGCAACCTGACTCTATAATAAACCCGCGTCTGCGCGCCAAAGCTGCTAGTAGCCGTGTCAAATGGTCATTGCCTTTGGTTAGGTGACTCCCACACACGGCCCTCGCAAAACTTGCCTGCATCCTGAAACCTGAGGGGCTAGAGTAGCAGGCTGGTTAGTATATAGTAATCTTGGTAGCAATAGCTTAGTAGTTACGAGGCTGTGAAAAGACGCATCGGTCGTGTCCCTAATGCAAGCCGCGCGCGCATTTACCCACAGCGGAACCGCGGTGGTTGAGGCTTTAATTGGCCGTCAAACTTAGGTGAGAATATCTGTACTATTTTTGACATTTTGAGAGTAATTATGGAGCGAACGTTGCATGACGCCTCTGCCGTCCTAAATTTCTAGCGCTGCATCTTTGCTGCATTATTAATGTCTGCGGTTTTACTCCTTTTTTAAAATAACTAGAGCTTTTTTTTTTAATATTATTTTTAGTAAATTTATTTTTTAAATAGGGTAAAATATTTGATAGAACGGCTAACGTCTAACAACCGTCGATATTCCAAACATGCACTATGTCCTGACGAGGCACCTGCCATTGCCATCCGCAAACTTGTTGAATGTAGGTGTGTGTCCCGCTATCATGTGGGGATACCATTATTGAAGATCCTTGCTACGAGTCACAAGAGGACTCTCCGCGCCTCTGGGGGTGGCTAATGATCGTCGGATGCCGGAAGTGAAGGGTTGACAATTGATACAATAAAATTAATAGGTGCGAGTTGTGAATGTGACATTCGAAACTTTCGCATCGATCCTAACGTTTGAAAATTCTATTAGCTGGGTCGAACAAATGCCCCCTCCTTTCTAATTTGGCTTTTCTAAGTTCTAAATTATACGGGATTATCTTCATGGCCGGCGCGGTGTTTTATTCGGATAGTTAAGCCAATAAGGTATCACGTTTAACCGGGCCGATTATATATCGTCTAAAACGATATGAATTTAGCTAATAAGGACAGGCTCGCTTGTGGCATTCACAGGAGACCATGTTGTATTTCAATTAAAGTTCATATTCTTCTCTCTTTATAAGAACTTTGTGTAATATTCAGATATGAAAATTCTGAATTTGTGATGTGCCTAAGGCTAAATTTTCATTATCTCTAAGCTTGTAATCTACTTTAACGTTTCCTCGTAATTAGAGATGACAACCGCGTAGGTCGGAGATGGAGATCTCATCCCCATCCCAAAACCCAATAAAAAAAATAATCCCCGTATGAATCAAATTTTCATATCTAATATGATCTCCGATCTATTTTCTATCACCGATTTATTTCCCGATCATAAAACCCGTGTCATGGTATTAAATGTGGAAATTGAAATAATTGACACCACTATCATAAAAATAATCCCCGGAACAAAACAAAGGAACAACAAACAAAAAAAAGGGGATAAGGTCGGGAAAGAGAAGTAACCAAGATCTAGGCTTTGTCTTGTTATCATTGTTACCGTTAGATGTGAAATGTACTACATCTTTCTTTAATTTTGGGTAGCTAGGTGTCATGGTATTAAATGTGGAAATTGAAATAATTGACACCACTTAAAAATTATTATATCTCGATATCATATCTTTAGGATCAGTTTTGAGAATTAATATCTATTAATATATATTGATATACTAATAAAATTATAAAAAATTATATATTATAAAAGTGTTTTTTTAATATAAATATAACAATTGTATTATTATATCATAATGCATCAACTTAAAAAAAATTACAAATCAAAGATTATCCTTAAAATTTACAATGGCTTATAATATAAAATGGGCGAAGTATAGTATTATAATCAATTTTATATACTTATATATATAATAATAATAATAAAATATTATTCTTAAAATATCTAAAAGTTTATATTATGAAACCGAAGGAGTATTATATTTGGTCATTATTCTTAAAAAAAAAGGGGGGTCATATTTATCGGTACAAACTATGAATTATGTGATACCTTCTATCAATTTGATTGACTTCAGGGCAATTTAACAAAGTCATTTCCGAATTAAATGAGAAAGTAAAGGGACAATTTTGACAGTTCGAAATAAACATAAGAGCTATAAATTAATGCGCACCTCCTCCCCTGTTCGAACCGAACCATCTTTCGCAACAGCCAACAAAAAAAACAATGACGACTCCTCCGTTCAGACCTCGCTGTTACTATACAAGCCCACTCCTCACCTTCATCGTCTTCCTGCTCCACCTCCACCCTTCCGCATCCCGGCGCCCCCCTACCATGGCCGCCACCATCCACTCCCGCCACTTCAACAAAATCTTCGCCTTCGGCGACTCCTTCACCGACACAGGCAACACCGTCTCCGCCACAGGTCCAAGCGGCTTCAACTACGTCTCAAATCCTCCCTACGGCATGACATTCTTCCACCGCCCGACAAACCGGTACTCCGATGGCCGTCTCATTATCGACTTTGTTGCTCAATCGCTGAACCTACCTTTTCTTCCACCTTACAAACACCATAAGAAGACGAAGGGCGCGGCTGATCACGGGGTCAACTTCGCCGTGGCGGGTTCTACGGCTATAGAACACAGGTTCTTTGTTACGAATAATCTTAATCTTGATATAACTCCTCAGTCACTTGGGACACAGTTGACTTGGTTTGAGAAGTACCTAAAAGAGCAAGGGTGTTCCGGGGACGGGATGCAGGGGAAGTGCAGTGGTTTTTTTGACCACGCCCTGATTTGGGTTGGTGAAATTGGTGTCAATGATTATGCTTATAATATTAATTCCCCTATTCCTAACTATGCCGTTCTCAATCTTGCTATGAAACGGACCACCGGCTTTCTTGAGGTATTGCCATCTTCTTTTTCTCTCTTTTTATTTTTTTATTTTTTATAATAATAATAAATTATATGGTCTAGACATTTCTGTTCCAGAAGTAAATTTAACCCTGAATTCCGGTATGCAGGCAGTTTTAAAGAAAGGAGCAAAATACGTCGTAGTACAAGGACTGCCGCCGACGGGCTGCTTACCACTGGCAATGACGCTAGCCCCAGAAGACGACCGAGACACCATAGGCTGCGTAGCTTCCGCGAACAATCAATCCTTCAACCACAACAATCTCTTGAAATCCAAACTCCGAGAACTCCGACTTCAGTACCCACGCTCCAAGATCCTGTACGCCGACTACTTCCACGCCTACCATGCGGTTATGAAGAAGCCTTTCCAGTACGGGTTTAAGGAGCCGTTCAAGGCTTGCTGCGGGGTAACAGAGGTGGGTAATGAGTACAACTACGATCCGTTCAATGCCTGCGGGTCCCTTCTGTCGTCGGCCTGTGAGCATCCGAATGAGTACGTGAACTGGGACGGCGTGCACCTCACCGAGGCTATGTACAAGGTTGTGGCGGATATGTTGATGAGCGGTAATTACACGAGGCCTCCGTTTCAGGAGCTGTTTGTTTAGAAATTAAGCACGGAATGTGTGGTTAGTGATAGGAAAGGAGGATGGGGTTGTCAGGACTCAGGATGGCGATACCATGTAAGCTTTTGGTCCTGTTTAGTGTACTTAAACTTCTTTATATCCGAGTGATATTAGTATATATTTATAATTCATATTTTGCATCGAACCTATCCATTTTCACCTAATATATATTTCGCCTTTTTTTTTTAAGCTATTAGTGCCCATTATCACTCGTTAAGATGGTTAAAATTAAAAATAAATATTATCAATCAACTTATCTATTTACATTTAAGGAATTAATTATACCATTTTTAGATAAAATAATAATAATATCGTACGTCACAAGTGCCTATAGGTACTAGTTTACCTCCATCTAGATGTACCTTCCCAATAGAAATACACGAAGGATTTAGTTACATATTTTGCTAGACAAGTTGATGATCGATCAACATATGTAACTGGATGGTCTCAATACGGAGGAATATCGAACTGCTACAGAGTAGGGTTCTGATTTGTACATGAACGAACTTTAAAAGTGGCACTATCACTAGCATTGCTAGTGTGTGTGTGGACTAGCGCCGGCTCTACCGAAGATGATCTCTCGCGACTTGGGGATTGACAAGTGACGGTTCCTTCCTGGTTGCCCTCAGCGTATCATATGTTGAGTTCCGAGGAGTGTGAAGCCTTCTCTTCTACTGCTTGGCGTCATGTTTGGAAGCTGAATTAAGGTTAGGCAGGCAGCGAGTCCAGTCCTTCTTCCTCTGGCTTACGTTGCATGACGTCTCGTTTCCAAACGTCAACCGTGTATGTTGCTACATTGCCACGGATCCGAGCTACTACTTAGTGTGCGCCATGTTCAAGGATTTGATCCACATCCTACGTAGGGACTACGTACAAACATTTTTCCTCGCTCTCGCTGGTTCCTCGGAAAAGCAAGCTCAATTGTTTACCGGTAGTGCACATGACTGGTCGAGAGGAAATATATGATAACAAGAAGTCGTGACAGATGGACTTGTAACTTGGGCGATTACCGTTGGCTTTAGGTGAATGGCGTATCTGGAACCTACCTAAGGAACAACAGAGTTTTCGCAGAGGACTGGCCTCCATCTAGGCTTACTGGGCATGCAAGTGCGACAACTTGCTAGGGAAAATTACGACGCCTAACGGATTTTTTATGCCATGCAAACTCCGGGTCAAGCAAAGAAGTGGAATAGTATTTCATGGACGGAACCACCAGCAGGGGTGGTAAAAATCAACGTTGATAAGAGTGCTCTGAGTTATAACCCCAGGTGGCTCACTTCAAGGAGGCGTTGTGCGGGACCGTAAGGGACGTTGGATCTTTGGTTTTGCCACTAATGTAGTGTAGGGTATGGGAGTATTCTTGCCGTAAAGCTTTGGGCTCTTTACTATAGGCTAGCACAGGCTAAGGAGAGAGGCTTCCAGGATGTCATTCTCTAGAGTGATTCCTCGGTAGTTCTTAGGCTACATTTAGATCATGATACACCTTTTCACCCCTGTAATAGCTTGATCCGGACTTGTAAAACCCTTGTTAAGGACTTCCAATCTTGTCAAATCAAACAATTTTTCAAGGAGGCTAATTTGGTTGTAGACAGCCTTGTCTATATGAGGCACTCCTTGGAGTTTGGATTGCATAAACAGCAACACAAGGATTCACATCCAGTTTTATAAAGAGCAATTAACTTTGCATGATTTAATATTGTGGCGGTCATAATTTGCTTTTCTTTTTTATCTCCATGATATTGAAGAATTTTTTTACTATGAAAACTTAATCGGATTGAGATTTTTTTTACGTGAATTCTATAAATATCATAAATCTACATATATGAGGAGAATAGTATTTTTATATCTTTGATAGAATAGTATGAGATTGTGTGTACCTTTGAGGTAGCGAACTAAATATTTAACTCCCTTCTAATAATGCCAAACCTAAAAACTAACCGACAAATCACTAAATTAAGCCTCATACAAAAAAGCAGAAAAATGCCAAACAATACACAATCTAATCAAAAAAGGAAGAAGCAACTGGTACATAATACATGAACTCCCTCAAAGAGCATCAACTATCTCAACCATGGAATATATATATATATATTTAAATAACCCTTCACATTTGAACAAGATGCAAGTGTGAATAATAATCTAACTAAGCTTCAGATTTATTATTTAGAAATTGAATTACACAACCATTATATATATAATTAAGGCTATGTGTTGGAAATACAATGAAAAAACCCAACTCAAACTGAATAGAACTAAAATTACCCGTCCATTAAAAGTTAAAAATTATGTATCTTCAAATTTCTAGATGAAATTCGTCTTCCATGTATTGCTGGCTCGAGTCGTATGTTGTTCCAATTGAATGGAAAAATAAAAGAACACAAGTTGTTAAATGTTGCCGGATCAACATATATTTGAGATGACGAAGATGATATATGAAGAAAATTAGAGATGAAAAAGAAGAGTGAAGTAGAAACATATAAGAGATGAAAAATAATATGTAGAAAGAGTACTAACCAAAATGAATAAATTTTAGGAAAAGAGATGATATCTGAAATTTGACTTCCCTCTCTTTTATCCATACTACGAACGGATGTAATGTGAGTTGTAGTATACGTTCAACATAATATAATGAAAAGAAAGAAACTTATCAGCTTTGTTTGTTGTGCCAAAGATTTGGCTAGACCTAGGTATAATCAAAGTTAGCTTGCCGTGAAGGTTAACATAACACTCTCTTGTTTTTGTGCACTCAATAATGAGAGATTTGGAATTAAAAATTGATGTCTAGAATTTTTAATACAGAAAGGAAGAACTAAGGTAAAGTTTTACATATCATGCAACAATGAGAACCACAAGCTTGAAGATCGAGAATCATCCACACATGATAAGGTAGGAAAGTTTCAAAATGTTCCAAAAAAGAGGAAGACTCGGAACCAAAAATGACCTAGCAAAGGTTTTATACAAAAATAAATAAAATAAATGATTTTTTAACAAAAAGAACTTTGGGTGTGTGATGATATGCCTAACCTAGCCCGGACTCCCGGCTAGACGGATGACGGCACACGCATGTGTCGACTAACCCAACACCAAGTCCAACATCAAAACAACTCATGCTACTCAAATCAAACATACCATTAAGTGAGGAAATATAAAAGCACTTCCAAAAATATATCACTACTATGAACTCGATAACTTTTAATAACGATTCCATGCATTAATAGTTAATAAAATGAAGGAACCTTTGTTTTGATAACGGTTATAAATGTAACCATTAACAAAACAAAAATGGAAACCACATTTTTATAACGGTTATGTTGATAACCATTATCAAATCAAAAATGGCCTCCACATTTTAATAATGGTTATGTTTATAACCGTTATCAAAACATAGCGCATTAAACACCCCTTGCTTCCCTCTTTGCTCATTACGTCTGTTTTAGACATTCAAATATATTTTTCTCTTAGTCATCATCTTTATTTTTCCCACTGATTGTTATCCTCATTTCGTTGGTCGACGACGCGCATGCCTCACTCTTGCTTGTCGACGACCATTTTCCTTCTTCTCTTGTTGTCCTGTCATTTTTTGTCTCTTGTTCTCGGCCAAGCTTCTAGTTGTAATTCACTCCTAGCTCACCTCCTATCCTCTTCTACCTAAACCATCCCTTTCCTTTTCCATCGCATGCCCGTTCCCCTTCTATTCCTATATCCTACAACCACACCGGCCTCCTCTGCCTCCCTGCCCCGATAACCCTTTGCAGGTTTGGTGCTCACTGCCACTATAGCATGCCATCCGTTTCTTGCTTAGTGTTGACAGTTGTTATTTTCTCCACCTTGCAGAATTTTCATAGTATGCTAGGTATATATTTTTTCCTTTTTATTTCATTATAAATATATGAATGCATGGTATTTAGTAGGTATTGTGTGCATTCTTGTTTCTATGATATTTGTTTGCCTTTATTGCTATCTTGTTGTGCTTTTTGGCTGCACGTTGGGTCTATCCCTCTACATATTTATGTATGCATAGCTATAGATTGATGCCTATGATATTAAAAAAATGCTATAAATATATGCATACATGTTGGTATAAGATGTTGCTAAAAAATATTACATAATTTATTTAATGTTTTGCTAATAAAATGCTACTTCTTGTATGATGTGGATGTGCCTCTGATAAATTGTTGCTGATATGAGGTAATTAATTTCATGGCCGATATCTTATTCATGTGTGTGGGTATGTCGTTATCTTAATATAATATTTTGTTAAGTTATTATATTATATATTTATGATTAATAAGGCTATAGAATTTACATATTTTATAATTTAAAAGAGGTGGACAATAATCTTAGTAATATGTTTTAGTAGTTTCTCTCTTTTATAAGTAGTGAGATGTCGCACTTACCTATTATTTACATACCTTCACCATATTTGTGCATGTCACCTGACTCAAATTTTTGGAGTCATATGATATGGTTATACGAGGAGCTTGATCACTTGTTCATAAGTGGGTCATATTTTGATCTATTCCATTTCAAATTATATCACTTGTTGTAGACAATACCTCACATCAAGCCATGGTCAAGGGCTTTAGCTAGTTATTTGTGTTTTTTTGTCCACCATCCCGATGCACCACACCCAAGATTTGTTGAGGGTGAGGTATTTGAGAGGGATTATGATCGAATAGCAAGAGAGATTATGGTAATAGATGATTAGTGGAGGTTTCGTCATAGCTTACCCCTGAGTATATGCCCTGGTTACCCTAGACTACCTGTCAATAAACATTCCATTGATGACGTGAGGGAGCAGATGATATATCGAGATGAGTGGACTATGAGAATGAAGGTGTAACACCCCAAAATTCACTACTTTCTTTTAAAAAAAAACGGAAGTAATTAAAATAGAAACTCTTAAATTCAAACACATGAATTCTGGAGATGTTATCGCCACACTTAGTACCAAACCGGTTCTCTCCGATCGTTTCAGTACCAAGTGCTAAGGCTAAAGAAAATTATTAACATTAATTCAAACCAATAGCTCATAAAAGAACTAGAAAGATCATACATAAAAAGAAATCAGAGTGTGCGTAAAAGAATCATGAATCAAATGGAAATCAGAGTGCGAAATTAAAATTCCTCAGAGGGAATAACATTACAATTGATAAAAGGTTTATTTGAAATATTTAATATGAGGTAATAAATCAAACAAGATAAATTCGATATAAGAAGAAATAATAGAAATAAATAAGATAACAAGAAGAGGGGATCTGGCCACACTACTCTCGAACCTTAAGCCAAACATGCTCAACACTCAGCCCTGACTACAACTTTTCAATAACAATTTTAAAACATCATACTAATTTTAGGAAAATGGTGTTTTTTTTTAAATAACCAACTACGAATCCAACGTTAACAACTTTCTTAAGTATTGTCTTAGTATATTAAAGAAACAGTGCATTTAATTAAAATTATATTAAAATTAAAGGATAAAGAGTTATATTTGAGTTAAATACTATGTTGGTCTCTTTAAAATCTAATTTTTTTTCTTCTATTTTGGCTACTGAATAAAAAAAACTATTTTAATCCTTCTAGATTTCATTTTTATTCAAGTTTGTCCCTTCCCAATATAAATATCTCAATTTTTAAACTCTAATTGAGGGACTAATATAAACAATAAATAAGATTTAGATGGACTAAAATAAATATTCTTTATTCATGGATTAAAATAGGAAAAAAATTTCATATTCTAAAGGGACAAAAGAGTATTTGACTCAACTATGCTCCATTTGGTTATTGCAAAATTTCAAAGAGAAGAAAGAAAAAATGAAGGCAATTTTTTTTCCTTTGTATTTGTCTTACTTAAAAATAAAATAGAAAAAGAATAAGGAATAAAATTATTGAATATTAGCTATTTGATTTCTTTTTATGATTTTATTTTGAAAAAAGTATTAGATTTAGATTTTTTTCCTTAATTTTTTTAGTTACAAATGGATCCTTAGAGTTTATATTTTAATTTTTATTTTTGCAACTCCTTGGTTCAATATATGATAAGATATCTCATAAATTTGGTAAATGATGCACTTAGTGTACACACCTGCACACATACACCTGAGCTTATCTAACACCAATTGTTTTTTACTGAAATTGAGGCTCTTTTTATATAGCATTTCAATGATTTTGGTGATTATGTATATAATCGTCATAATTCTATGATGCATATGGTCCTATTTGCGTATGGAGTGACTGTGACGTGAACTTTTCTTTTTATTTTTTAAATAAATATATAAAATTATATCATAATTATCATGTTATTTGTCTCCATAAATAAAGGCTCATGCCGACAACCTTCCAACATCTAAAAAATGTGTTTTTATTTTACCATTTTTACACTAAAATTTTACCAATTTTTCATAGTAGTTATGTGATTTATTATAGTGATTATTTTAATCAATATGATTATTATGTATAATTATATGGTAATTATATCTACCACTATATGATGTCTATTCCTATAGGAATTATGTGTGTTACTCTAATTCTTATGTATATTTTTATGGTGATAATATCAACTACTATGCTTTTTATGTATATTTCTATGATAATTGTGTCTACTATAATTGTGCTTATGTGTATGTATAAGGTAATTATGTTAGCTAATGTGGTGATTATATTAATTATTGTGGTGTCTACTATTATGCATTTACAACCGTTATGTTTTATCGTTGACACACTAAAAGGAACACTTGTTTTCTAATGGTGCGGAAGTCGGTTTTATATAGTTGCATACACCTAGGTGTATTCAAAAAGTACAAAATTCCATGAGATTATATGTGATGAAGCCAATAATGACTAGGAACTTGATATGATCATAGTTAAAATTTTTTAATGAGTTGTTATTATTAGTTTCCAATTAATAATGTCATAAGGAATATTTTTATAATTAGTGCTGCTACTGTTGTTGCTGCCGCCGCTCGCCCTGGTACTACAACTCTTACTACTACTTATACTCCTATTGTTGTTGCTACTATTGCTCCTACTCCTCCTACTACTCCTACTCCTAATCCTACTGTTTCTCCTACTCATATAGTTGTTGTTGCTACTGCTCCTTGTTGTTGCTGCTCTTGTCACCAATTTTATATTTTATATTATTATAAAAAAAGTACTTATTTGATTTGATAATTTTTTATAAATAAGTTAAAGAGAAAAGGCCATTAAGTGTTGTTGAATTCAATATGTTTTCAGGCTTTGAGCAAAAAGCTTTCATCATACGCTCATTATTAGAAGACAATAGACTAAAATCTACTTGATACTTTTGAAAATGTGCAAAACATACTTTAAAGTGAAGAAGTAACTTGATTAATAATGCAAAGGATGCAATTAACCTTGATTGATTAAATCGCTAACTATATCACCTCTTTAGTATTATTGTTATCATTATCATCAAACCATTTCTTTGGTCTATTGATTTTCTTTTTACAGAGTGCGGCTTCAAGATTCATTTACTTGAAATTTCTCAAACTTCACTAGGAGAACTCTCAAAACCAATTTCCCTATAGTTTTGAAACCATGACATAAGACTTTCTGATTTACTAATACATGATCCAAGTGAGTATCTTCGGCTTGAAGAAATTTTCTCAAAATGTTAATATGATCCCATTAATCAAACCAAATAACCATGCCAAATATATACTTAAAAATCTTTAGTTCAAGTGTTAGAAATGCACTAGCTTCACTTCTTGTTTTAGAATTATCACCATATTAATTTATGTGTGCAAAGCATCACAAATTTGTGAAGCATGACATATGAGTGCTTTCACACTTTCAACGCAACTTTCCTACCAAGGTTTAAGCGATGATTTAATTGTAAGTCCTACTTAGAACCGACAAAAGCTAACTTAGCTTCCTCAAAATCCAACCTGATAAAAAAATAATATGCCTTACCTAATCAAAATTTAAACTAATACTAACTCGATTCAATATAACCTATCATTAATTGACCCGCTTTAACTTGACCTACCCTAAATCTAAAAATATAGATCTTATATTACTAAACGTACATCTATATCAATTAATGTGCATTTTATACTAACAAATACATATCTTATAACAATAATATAAATGTTATAAATATATGGAAGATATACATTGTTAATCTAATATGTGTATGTAAAGTTATAATATATGCATTTATTTATTAAAACTGTATATTTAACATTATACTTATGTCATATGTGGTTTTACTTTTAAAAAATATGAATCAATTCATTAAAAAGTGTGCGTGAATGAACCAAAAAAGACAGACGATAATTAAAATCATTTTTATGCCACGTCATTGGAACACCTTGCATCTTGCATCTAGTTATTAGGAACAAAATGCAGTAATCGGAATTAATTGGGTTATCCGGATTAACTTGAACTCGGGACGGCCTAAGGTGGACCTAGACTCAATCCTCGAAGATAAATAACCTGAGCCGTACGATAGTCGGCTATTAACATTTAACAATTATCTCGATGGCCGATTACCACTCGTCTTCCAACAATGTTACTCCTCCAGAAGGAGTAAAATATTTACATTGCTTTCCGCTGCGTACGTAGGCGAACAGAGGAGAAAGAAAAAGACTGAATTTTGTACCTCCTTTATCTTTCAGTTGCATTGAACATCCGAGGTAAAGCTTAAAACTCAAACGCTTTTGTCATCCTCTCTCTAAAGTGTTACCTAGAGTCTGTAACAAGAAAAAATGACTAATGGGTTGGAAACTGGGTCCTGACAAATTTCAAGAAGACGTCTTTAACATTTGATATTATCGGGTGATCGCGTTAATTGGGGTTCCAAAATCTTAACACAGTATTTTTTTATTTTTTATTTTATGCATGCAGTAGAACCTTAAGCTCGCATTTGATCATGATTTCTTTTTCTTGGGGAAGCATTTTTATGGAATTTAAGTTAATGAAATTTTATATAGTGGATGGAATTTGTGGTCCTAGCAGCAGACTAGCATAACCCAGCTTTAAACCCTAGGTTGCTGTAAGTTCGGGCTTCTAATGGCGAACAAAACACTAAGAAGGAGGCAAATGAGGTGAAGTTTGGGTATTTGTTGAAGCAATTCCATGTGTTTGTTGTGTGAAGGACGCCTTTGTTAAGTTCTACTTCTTTTGCTGGTGAATCACTATTAAACTTTTCTATGTTCTTGCCTAGATATTCTATTTCTGTACTAGAAGCAAAACATGTGTTTATGCAAGAGTTAGCTTTTCTATAAGCAATGACGAGTCCTTGTTTTTTGTGGTTATCATCTTCCATTTACGTTACTCGACGGGTCTTGTTCCTATTTCATCTGAACTGGATTTGTCATTGATAGGCTGAGGCATTAGTTGCAGGATTCCTTTCTCTGGTCTTATTTTCAAAGTATGAGGGTAACGCATTCAATCTGTTGTCATCTGCTTTCACTGTTTCCATTTATTTTGAATCGGTTTTGTCATTTTAGATCGAGCGAGCAATGCTGTACGTACTGTGTCCATGGCCTGTATACTGAATCATAAAGGACCATCCTCTTAATTTTGTTTGAGACTTCCCCCCAGACGTGGCATGGAGCTCATGCTCCTTTTGAGCTTCCTTCTTTTCATCTTTGTGGATGTTTCATGAAATTTCAGAATTCTTGCATCTTGGGGAAATTGTCTTTATTATGATGTCATTCTACCTTATCTTACAGGGTGGAAATGCCTACAATGGTCGGGTTGGCAAATCATGAGGTTATGGCATGCGAGGAGTGCACTCAGATGTGTTTGTTGATTCATCAGCAGCATGATCCTTCTCCTATTGTTTCTTCTTTTTTCAAAATCATGTTTGGCGACAGATATTCTGATGCACTGGTAAGACTTCTAGTTGTGTACTTGCAGTTTTTCTCTTACTTATATGCCATTATCAATGTTAAAAATGCCAAACGCAGAGTTGTGGCTGGTGAGAGATATTTGTCTCTCCAAATTATGGTGAATACAACTTCGGGGGGTGACAGACTGACAGACTGAAAGTTCGGTTTCAGTACTTTTGTGGAAGGAATTAATTATCATAAGCATTTATGGCCAAGATTTTGCCAGAATATGAGTTTCTTCTTTTTTAGTTTTGGTATGTTTATACTAGGAGCATTCTAGATTCTGAACTCATTTAATCAGTTTTCAGCCTTGTGTTGCATGTGCTAAATTTTCCTGCCATTGAACTGTCAAAAGTGGGGATGTAGTTTGGGCGCTACAAAGAGTGCATGTCAGAATTTCAGGTCTGCATTTTTGCTTTGTGTTGCATTCACTAAAATATGCTATGCTAGTTTGCACAGGCATGGGACGGGAAACAGAAACGTTGGAAATGGGAAAATGACATTTTTTTGAAATATAATATACACAGAAAACAGAGAAATTTTTCCAGAACAGAGAAATGCCGGGTCAACAGATTAACGTAGGTGCTACTTTGTTGGTTGCTGTCAGCAGATGAAATAGGCCTATTACAAGGCCCAGGATAGTATTCTTACTTAGGCAGTGGAAATAAGTAATCTCAAAACGAGTAAAAGCATATGAAATTAGTAATCTCAAAATGAATCAGCCTTTTCATAACTTGTGAGGGCATATATCCATCCACATTTGTATTGAGGGTGAAAAAAGATTCACGAAGTAATGCATCAATATGACATTTAGACCGATGGAGAAATGGCCGGTTTTGTTTTGTTATTATGTCGACAAGCTTATTCTCTCTTAGCTTAATGCAACTCATTGAAAACTTGACCCCGTTTTTGTTAGAAATTGCACAGATGCGGAACTTGGAAATTGATATAGCACCTTTTTGCCTTGCTATATCTTAACTGGCATTTTTCTGATCAGATTAACCATTTTTCTCAGTTTCTGCCTCCCATATTTGCTCGAAAGCTTGCATCATTGGTTGATAAGGAAATCAGACTTGAGGACTCGTGTGGACGAAGTTGGAAAGTTGCATTGTCCAAAGTTGACAGTAGTCATGCTTTTCAACAAGGATGGCATGCTTTTGCATCGGATCATGGCATTGAACTCGGGGATCTTCTAATGTTCTATTATATCACGGGATCACATTTTGTGGTTCACATATATGGCAGAAGTGCTTGTCAGAAGCCCAATTTGTTAAAAGAGAACAGGAATGAGGTCAAGAGAACCATACTAAGCAGAGATTCCACTGCTGAAGATGGTCCGTGCAACCCATTTGACAAAGATTCAAGAACCAGAGAGTGTTCTAATACTCCTGCGGTGTCAGAATCAGATATAAACATTATTTCTGCTGACCATAATGTAATTGATGTCCATAAATCTCCAAGGTTGGCAGAAAATGTTTTGAACGCTGGAAACAGCTGTAGAACAACTCAAATTGTGTGCTACGAGGATGAGCAATACTTTATGATAGATAGAGAGAATGGTTTCATTGGAGATGATAATAGAAATGATCTGCTTAATCTATCATGCTTTGAAATGGTTGACATGAAATCATACCCTTGTGAAACCAACGAAGCTCTGATCAATGATGATCATGCCAATTCAGAACCTGGTGCATGTTTAATTGACGAATATCAGGTGGCAAGGGAGGACATATCCAAGGGTGCATTCAAAATTGAAATGGTCAATTTCAATGACATAGTCGAGGACACACTGGAAGCACCTGAAAAGAAACGCAGCAAGGTTTGTGGAACCAAGACTGTTCCAGTCTCTGATTCTGAAATGCTTCAAGGAAACCGTCACTCTGGGGCAACAGAGCATGAAACTGGGAAGGGGCCTTGTGGGGGAAGTCTTATGTCAACAGATGCTATTAGATCTAACAGAATCAATCTGGATTATATGGACAATACTGCTGTATCCACCTGCAAAGGCATTGAAAGGAAATCCACTGTATATTCAGGTCATTATCTTGTACTTGCTTTCCTCTGCAATTATTCTTTCACTTCACATTCTTGCATATAATACCTTGTAATGCATAGGGAAAGAAGGGTTTTCAAAGGTGAAGAATGAGCATGATCTTACCACCATCTGTAGCCAAAACATCCAGCATGGAACTGGAAAGGCAGCTTGTGGGGGAAATCCCACAGTTGCTATTAGATCTGAGAGAATCAATCTGGATTATATGGGCAGTCCTGCTGTATCCAACTGCAAAGGCGTTGAACGGAAATCCGCTGCATATTCAGGTCATTACCTCGTACTTCTTTTTCTTTTCTTTTTTGGTAAACTTGCTTTCCTGCAAAATTATTCTTTGATTTTATATTCTTGCATATAATTTTTTGTGTTGTGTAGGGAAAGAAGGGTTTTTAAAGGTGGAGAATGAGCATGATCCTACCCACATCCGTGGCCAAAACATCCAGCATGGAACTGGAAAGGCGCTTTGCAGGGGAGGTCATCCATCCACAGGTGCTATTAGACATAACAGAATGAAACTGGATCATATGGGCATTCCTGCTTTATCCAACTGCGAAGGCATTAAAGTAAAATCCGCTGGATGTTCAGGTCATTACCTTGGACTTGCTTTCCCATATTATTCTTATAATTTTATATTGTTGCATATGACATCAGGTAATGTGTAGGGAAAGAAGGGCTTTCTAAGGTGAAGAATGAGCATGATCCTACCATCATCGGTAGCCCAAACGTCCATCAAAAGCTCTCTGGGATATCAGAGTTGAGCAAATTCTCAGTTCCAACTGGTAAGCACTAAGCAGGATAGGGGACTTGGTTGTGGTCCCATCCTGATTTATCAAATTCTTGGAATTAGCTTTGCTTAAACCTTCCCCATTCTTCGGGCTGGAGTGAAGCTGAATCCCATGCTTGGGGCAATTATTTCCTAAGAGCTGCAGGTAATATGTCTGTCTAATATGTTATCATCATCAAGCAGGTAAAAGTCTGAAATCAGTTAAGGAAGAGCACATTAAGATGCTCCAAGAGCACAATCAGGCCGATAAATCTTTGAAACCCGAACCTGTTGATTTGCCAGATTCACCGCCTCCACTTGTGGTCCACGTCACATGTGAAGTGTCAACAGATAGTGAAAATTTCTTGGTCAGTGTTCCTGACTATCAGTCTCAGAAGCTTCTACTGCCCACTTACTAGCTCCCTTGTGCTACCATCTGTTGTAACTCATTCTATTCCCGCACTTCCTTGCAGGAGCTGCCAGTGAGGTTACCATCAATTTATCCAAGGAAACGGCCACACATGGAACAACAAATCATTTACATGCGAGATCCAACGAACAGACTTTGGCCAGTTCGGTACCACGAGAAGTATGATTTAAAGGTGCTGGTTGATGGATGGCCCGAGTTTAGAAAGGCTAATGGCATTAGACCAGGAGATAAATGTACCTTCTTTGTGGAAAATAATACTGATAGTATATTCCGAGTTCAGATAATTCGTACCTCGTAAGAAAATATTATCGTAGGTTTTGGGCATGAAGGACGTGGATCTATATAAATCCTCAGTTAATCAGGGCATCTAGTGACGGAACTAGTAGAACGCCTACTTTTGAGTAGATGTGGAAAAGAGTAGTGTTGGTGTAGTTTGCGTGGTTGCCTGTGCCTCCTTTTGTAGTTTATGAGACAACTGTTCGTCATAATGCATTTGCATGGTGATATCTTGGTATATATTTATTCAAACAGTGCAGGCGACTGCCATATGTCTTAATGTAGTATTTGACATCAGTACCGTATCAAAATTAGAGCTTATTATCACTTTATACCATTCTGAACTCCAATTATTTCTTGCAGTCAGCATTGTTTTAGTGCCACCACTGAAGAGAATTTGAACGTAGGATATGAACTATTCGTGCTCCTGTGACTTTATTTCTCAAATTCTACAATCTAGGCTGTGATGTGATCTTTCTGTCTGCAAGCCAATGTTATCACCAATTAGCTCAAGTGACTGCAACAGCAATTTTTTTTTGAGGGGTCCTCTACATCTGCTTGTTTGGGGAAGACTGTCTTTTGGTTGGTGTGTTGGTTGTTTACAAAATACTCCCTCCATTTTTTAAGTTATTTTTTAGTAATGTATATGCTATTTTAGGAGTCAATAAATGCGTGCATAATATTACAATTACACAATTCTTTAGAAAATAACATAATCATTAAAACATAGAAAAAAATAGGTAAAAATAATAAGTATATATCAACTTTTTTAAAAAAAAAACTTTATCTTTTGGATAAAACTTTCAACCTAAAAATATTTTCTTTCGAAAACGGATGGAGAACATACATAACGTGGGGGTTGTGTGTAGTGAGATATGTTCCTGAGTCAACCTCGTGTGGAAATGTGGATGGACTAGTTGAAGTCTTTCGGTATTGCTACATAAATGTGTTTTGCAGCGAACATTGCACCAAAGATATAGCCAACTAACCCTCTATATGTATTTTGTTGTTTCATTTCAAATGTGTCATGTACTTCTGCCTTTTTTCTATATTTGGTGTCATAAGTTATCAAATATAATCTTCATATGGAGAGGAGGAGGAGCACAAGCTTTTCGGAAGTGCAAAAACTAATTGTATGTTTTGTTATTTTCCATATATCACAAGTGTATTATGGAAGCAATTTCCATGTTTACAGATGTGAATACTAGTATTTTTATAGGTAAACAAATTGTCACTTCCTGCTAATTTTTTTCAATTTTGACCGAAAAGTTTTAGAATACATTGAAGTTGTGTATATTCTAGTAAAATTACATGGAAGATAATATAATATTTTAGAGACATTTTAGATTATGTAAGAACTATATAGATCTTTCAAGTCTAGAAGGCCGAAGGAAGAACCTAGAAGGAAAGTCTCTAAAATTCTCTCGTAATTGTTAGAGTTTACAAAAAAACTAAAATCTTCCCTTTTTGTGGAAGGAGATGAAGAACCTCAACTATAAATAAAGAAGAACCCCCATTTATTTCCATAATCCCAGACTTGAAAATTACTCTCCACTTGTATAAACAAATATTTTCTTCTTAGTTCTTACACACACAAAATTATCACTTACTCCTCTTATTTCTATTTGTGATATTATCCTCATTTTAAGACTCAATTTTGCCCAAGTGTTGGAAAAGATGACTTAGTTGGTTCCACATAGAAAAGATTAAGGGAAAAAGAGTCATCCCATAACACATGGTATTAGAGCAATAGTTGGTCGTGAAGCTTTGGTTACAAGGATTGTGACAATGGAAAAAGATAAGGTGCCAAAGAACCCAAGCAACTCAACTATATCCCACGAGACTCGTGGATGGAAAGGTGAGAAGAGGAAGAATGATGTGAAGGAAAATCCAATCCCTAAGGACCAACTCTTTTCACTCAAAACAGGGGTTGAACGAGTGGAGAAATGGATAGATGAAACAGAGATGCGAGGTTTGGGATGAGTACTTTAGTGAGGAAATTCTTAGTGAGTTCCTCAATGGACTCAACTACTCTCTTGAAGAATTCCAAAAGGATGTCACCAACCTAAGGGAAGAATTCAAGATCCTTAGGGAGGAGTATGGTGTGTTGAGAAGAGAACTCAACCAACGCCGTGATGGTAGCGATGGATCAAGGATTTGAGTCCTTGAACCACTTAAATATGGAGGTACGCTTGATACTAAAAAACTTGATAATTTTATTTGGATGGTAGAATGATACTTGTGTTGTTTTGGTATTAAAGATGACCTTGACAAAATCAACACTAGCACACTCTACCTCGAGCATGATTCCATAATGTGGTGGAGACGCCATAGTGATGAATTTAAAAGAAGGGTGGTGGAGATCGATTGTAACACCCCCAAATTTACTACTGAAAAATTTTGTTTAAAATCAAAAGGTTTAGCGGAAGCGAAGGATAAAACCGTAAACTCGGGGGCATTATCGCCACACCTAGTACCAGATCGGTTCACTTCTATCGTTCCAGTACTAAGTGCTAAGGCTAAATAAAATTAACTCTAAACATGCATCATAATAAAACATAAGTCAAACAGAGGTCAGAGTGCGACTTAGGGTTTACAATCCAAGGAGTACGTTCCCAAAACATAAGCGTAGTACAAAACAAAATTAAAATACGATAATAAAAAGTCTAATAAAAGAGACAAGTCCGGCCGAGTCACTCTCGATCCCCAGGTCCAGTTTAGGCACAACGCTCAGCCCCACCCGATGCCTCGTAGGTGTCGTAGGCATCGAAGATGTCATCCCCTACCTGCACAAGCTCAGACAGGTCTTCTACTCGTGGGAATGAGCAGCACCCATGAAACGGGTGATCAGTACGCTACGTACTGAGTAAGGTAACAGACGAGCTAAGGCCAAACATAAAAATAGCATACATGACACATTCACATAAGTTGCATATAGTAATCCAGGTAATGAAGGTTGGCTATGATCCAATTAGACTTAATTCCTCATAGATCTCTATTAAATGTATTCATTTCACACTATAATCTTTGTTAATCCATGCGAGTACGGGAGCCCCACTATTATAGCCGGTGGATCGGTCACTTATAGGGCAGAACGCACCTAACCACTATTATATGCCGGTGGATCGGTCTCCAGGGCAGAACGCTCCTGGCCACTATTATGCCGGTGGATCGGTCTGGCCCCGAATCTCATGGTGTTTCACTGTAAGTATATAGTATCTTTCCCATGATTCATTTACAACATAATGTTTGCTTTGTTGAGCTCGGGATCCCCCACTATTATAGCCGGTGGATCGGTCACTTATAGGGCAGAACGCACCTAACCACTATTATATGTCGGTGGATCGGTCTCTAGGGCACCCCGGTACCTGGCCACTATTATGCCGGTGGATCGGTCTGGGCCCGGCTCAACAATCTTGCTCTTTAAGTAATTAGTATCTTATTCGTGTCTTATCATATAAAGCTTTCCACCCTTGACATGCATATCAACTACCCTCTACGTCTATCTTCCCCAGGGGGCCCGTCCCATATCTTGAGACTCCTGCGCCCCTTATCATACCCCGACATCCATTCCCTTTACACTTACCTTTAGTTGAAAGAGTCAACCCCTACGGGTGTGGGTTAGGCCCAACATTCATTGAAATGCCCCGAAAATTTCTAATTTTAAATAGTATATTTAAATGAGGTTTTATTATAAAATTTAATTAAGTATATTATTTTATTTAAAATAAAAAAAATTAATTAGGGCAAATCAAGAATAAATTTATAAGTATTTTAATTAGGAGGAATTTGGGTATTTTAGCTAATTAAAGATTTTAATTTGGGAATTTATTTAAATAAATTATTTTATTTAAAATAAGAATGAGAAAATAGTTTTAAATTAATATTATTTTTTATAAATAATTTAATGGAAGAAAATTAGGGTGTTTTGCTAATTAAAATGAAATTTATGGAAAATCTTTTAAAAATCCTATTTTAGCCTAAAAAGAGATTTAAATATTATTTATTTAAATATTATTATTTTTAAATAACCCAAATATCCAAATTAATTTAATTAAGCCAAACCATTATTTTTCCCTTTTCCTTTTTTTTCTTTTGTCCTTCTTCCTTTTTTCTTCCTTTTTTCTCCTTCTTCTTTTCTTTTTCTTTTTCTTCTTCTCCCCGAACTGGGCCAGTTGCGGCCCAGTCTTCCTCTTCTTCTTCCTCCTTCGGCCCAGCCTGCGCGGCCTCCTTCCTTTGACGTTCGCCGCCGTGTTTTGATTCCATTTTCCACCAAAACTCGTCGTTTCATTTAAACATTTCCCTCGTCGATTCCGGTTCGTCTGTCGCCCTTCTTCCGCCCCTCGACCCGCTGCGTTTCGTTCCATTTCGCTCTGAAATGCGTCGTTTCATTTAAAATCTTACCTCCCTCGCGCCGACCGCCCGGTTCTCCCCTTTTCTTTCTTTTCCCAGCCGACCGGTCCGCCTCCTTTCCTTCTTCCTTCTTCCTCCATCCTCCTTCGTCGCTGCGCTGCAACCTTTCGACCCCGTCAATGGAATCTCTGGCCACGAGACCTTTGACCGGCCGTTTCTTGGCTCATGGTATTCCTCTTTACTCAAGGAATAAATTGGCCTAAATCTTGTCCGTTATATCTCGCCCGTTTCCTCTCCCCAGCCTCGCGAACTGTCGAATCAACCAAACGTTGGCCGACCGTCCTCCGCCGCCGGCTGCCCAAATTCTCGCACCCCATAACTTCCTTCCGACCCCCAAAACCCTATTATACCATCTACAATCTATAAATAGCCTGGTTGTAGGAGATTTTGGGTTTTTTCTTCCCCGAGACCCTAAGCCCGAGTTGCCGGCCACCGCAACTTCAGAAGCGTATTCCGCCGCCTTTAGCCAACTTCAACGCCACCTCCACATTCCAAATTCTTCCCTACAACGCCATCTAGTTAACTAAATCATTTTCAACCTTCGATTCTTCTTGCACGGGCCTCCATAACCGTGCAAAGTTTGTTGCTCATCTCGCCAGAATTTTACCCCGAAATCTTAAACCACTGTGCGCCGCCATGCGCCGCCACCTTTGGCTGTACCACCACCTTCATTTTGTCCCTATCCTCTTGGGAAACCATAAACACCTATTATCTCACCTCAATTCTCCGTATCTTTTTCCCAACATCCATCTTTCCCTCTTTTCTTCTATTTTTCCGGCCACCACCGCCGCCTCAGTGCACCACCGCATGTGCCGCCTATCCCCACCAGCTTAAGGTTGAACCCTAGACCCTCTCAACCATTTTCCATATTATTTTAAGCCTTGATTTAATTTATTTCAATTATTTGCATATAAATACCATTATTATTATTCTTAATATGTTTTATTATTAGTAGTAGTAGTAATATTGTTTTATTATTATTTATGTTGAGGCTTAAAGCCTTATTGTATTTTAATTCTATTTTATTTTTATTCCCCTTATTATTTCTTTTATTTCTATTATTAATATTAATATGTTATAAGTATAATAATAATTATTTTATATTTCGAATTTCTATTATTCTTATTCCATTATTATTAATGCAAATATTTTACCATTAGCATTGTTAATAATGTTATTATTGTTATTACTATTGTTATTATTATTATTATTATTGTTGTTGTTGTTGTTGTTGTTGTTGTTGTTGTTTATATTCTCATTGATATTAGTTTTATTATCTTTGATATTATTATATTAGTATCATTATTATTATTAGGGTAAAGTCTTTAACCCTATATTATCAAGGTTTATAATTTCTCTATTATTTTTATGTCTTTAGCAAAGTTAGAATTTTGTTAAGGTTATTTTATTAGTATGTTATTATTTAGTCAAAGCCCTAAGGAGGCGTAGGAGCGTGCTCCAAGACCGGTGACATTTTAGGTAAGGGTTTACTAAGGCCTTTTATGTGCTAATGTGCATTGTGTGCCTTATATGTGATGCATCCTATGTTATTATTGTAATTATTGCATATTTGGTATGGCATGGAGTTCAAGCATGCTTTTGTGTTGTTATATGGCATGTGTACTATGTGTATGGGATGATATGTGTTGTGACCCTGTAAGACATGCATGTGAGGATGTTGATGTGGCTTGTTTGGGAGAAAAGATGAAAAAGGAGGATGGAGAAAGAAGTTGATTAAGGGATGTGAGTTGACCTAAGTATTCCATTGATTCATGAGTAGAGGAATAAAATGGAGAATTTTAGGGTTTCGTGTAGGAGAATCTGATTTATGATTTTTGAGGTTTTGTATGGAGAATATAATTTATGGTCTTATATGGGGAAGTTTAATTTATGGTAATTTGTATGATTTCGTGTGAGAGAATTTAATCTATGGTTTTGTATGGAAGAATTTAATTTATGGTTTTGATTTGGAGAATCTAATTTATGGTTTTGTGTGGAAGGATCTAATGTAAGGTTTTATATGGATGAATCTCTTGTTTGATATGGTTCAAATCTAGGGTTTGGTATGGATGAATTTTTGGGTTGTATATGGTTTGAATTTAGGGTTTGCTAAGGATGAATACTTGGTTTGGTATGGATGAATCTTTGGGTTTTATATGGTTTAAATCTAGGGTTTGGTATGAATGAATCTTTGGGTTATGTGAATTGAATTTAGGGTTTTGTATGATGAAATCTTGGGTTTTGCATAGTGGTATTAATGGTTGCATGGTGGCATTAGGGTTTTCATTGTGGTATTAGGGTTTGTATGGTGGTGTTAATGGTTGTATGGTGGTATTAGGGTTTGCATGGAAGTTAATAATTGCATGGGATGTGTAAAGTTTGTATGAGAGTGAAGTTTACGTATGGAACGTTGATTTGGGATGTGAGGAAAGTAATGTAAGTGTTGTTTGGGTGATTGAACACTTTGGATGGAAAAAAGTGCGTGGAGCATTATATGGGTACGTAGGAAACTAAGCTAGGGTTTGTGTGGATAATTAGGGTTTGGTGTGACTGTTTAGGGTTTCTACGGTATCAGGTGTATGTGGTGACTAAAGTATAATTATGAGGATGGAATTTATGATTTGTGATGTGTGAAGTGTAAAGGGAGTGATTTATGCATGTCCAGGGTGAAAGCTTTGAATAAGATACTTAAGACACTAATTATTTAAAGTGGAAGATCGTTGAGACGGGACCAACCGATCCACCGGTTTCGGAATAGTGGTTAGGGTTTTTACCCTATGTGTGACCGATCCACCGGTTATAATAGTGGGGGTTCCCGAGCTCAACAACCGCAAATCAGAGTTTTGGTTAAAATGCCTAAAAGATACTAATTACTTATAGTGGAACACCATGCGAGCTAGGGCCAACCGATCCACCGGTTAGGAATAGTGGTTATGACGCATAGTCCTATGTGTTTCCGATCCACCGGCTATAATAGTGGTAAGGGTATGATACCCTATGTGCCTACGATCCACCGGCTATAATAGTGGGGGCTTCTGTACTCGCATGGATTTGATATAAAGCATGGTGTGTATCGACTTCCGATAAAAGATTAATTAAATAATTAATCTGGACTATGATTGGGCCTTTATGTATGTACCTGAATGATTGGTCAATATTATGATATGATGATGGTCTTTATGATCTTTTGTTCTTATGCATGATTTTATGTGCTTATGTGTTGGCTTTAGTGTTTGGTTACCTTACTCAGTACGTAGCGTACTGATCACCCTTTTCATGGGTGCTGCTCATTCCCACGAGTAGTATGCCCTTCTGAATTTGTGCAGGTGGGCGAGACATCAGTTGGGGCTAAGTGTTGAGCATGTTTTGGCTTAAAGTTCAAGAGTGTCGTGGCCGTAATTTTCTTCATGTGATTTCATTTCGTTATGATACTTCTTCTGATTTGCATTTACTCTTTTTAATTTATTACCTTGTGTTAAGTGTTTCGACTTAACCATTTATAAATTGTAAGATTATTCCCTTCGAGGAATTTTGATTTCGCACTCTGATTTCTATTTTATTATTAATTATGATTCTTTATGTGCACTCTGATTTTAATGTATGATCTTTCGAGTTCTTTTATGAACTGTTAGTTTGAGTTTAATGTAAATATTTTCTTTAGCCTTAGCACTTGGTACTGAAACGGTCGGAGAGAACCGGTTTGGTACTAAGTGTGGCGGTAACATTTCCAAAATTCACAGGCTTTAAGTATTTCTATTTTAATTCTTCCGCTTTTAACAAAAATAGTGAATTTTGGGGTGTTACACTCATGACATCAACTCCACCTCCTATCACCCCCTAGGGTTTTCCCTTGAAAACCCTAATTGGGCCGATGTGACCCAACCTTCTCCCACTTACGCTATCTTTACTTCATTCAACGCCCCACATCTTATCTCAATTAGATCCTCTCCCAAAACATATCACTTTACCTTTCGATTCCGCACATAACCATGAAAACCCTAGTTGACCACCTCAAACCCTAGTACCTTTCTTCTCCTACAAGTAACCTCTCTATTTCTCACCCAACATTCCTTCTCACCCCTGGCACTCATACTCACCCTTCACATAGTAAATCCCCCTTCTTAACCCATACTCCACTCTCCCTTAATCATTTTTACTTCCATAATTTTCAGATTATCACTTCCTCCCAAAACCCTAATCGGGTCCCTTACACACCCTTACACCGACCTACGTACTATTTTTTCTCACAAGTCTCCAATCACTCCACAACTCTCCCTTTAGCTTATTTACACCCTAAATCAACTTTTCACACATAAGGATCACCCCCATGCAAGATTTATCCACTCCATGCAAACTCTCAAGTCCCCATGCAAACCCTAGAATTCCCATGCATACTTCTCATCTCTTATTCATTTGGGTCAACCCCATATCCCCCTTAGCAACTCACTTCCCATTTATTTCTGTTTATCCTTTCATTCCCATATCATCATAACAATCACCCTAGTATGCATGTCCTAGAGGGTTATATCATATCGCACACAATCATCACATATGCATGTCATATTCATATCATAAGAACACATACAGAACATACCTCACTCCAAGCTGCGCTACACATAAGACAAGTTAAGGAAAAACATACGATACATAATATAGCACGGAACATAAAGCATCCAAGACATACAAATCACGTAACACACAAGGGCCTTAGCTACGTCCTTACCTAAAGCGCCGGGCTTGGAACACGCTCCTATAACTCCTTAGGGTTTTGGTTAGGATCACCTATAAAAGGGGAAAATACTAAGTATTAGTTTCCCTCAAAAGTACCATCATCCCTTATTCTAGTTTAAGATTAGGGTTATTGTTATTAAAGAGAGTATTATACGAAAACTAGGGTTTTTACCTCAAAATTAGTATACTAAATATTTCTAGTCAAAATATGTTTATTTTTTTAATATTTATTGTTACACTTATATTATTAGACCCGTTAGCCCTATTCTTATAATAATGATAGTGTTCATGCTAACCATAGTAAAATAGTGATAATAATAATAATAAAACTAATAATAGTAACGCTAATGTTTATAGTGCTAGAACCTTAACATCTCTCTATGGTGTTAGGATTCAAATAACAATATAATAGTTGCAATATTATCAAAGTACTATTATTCCTAGGGTTAATGACGATAAGGTCATATTTTGGATAATAGTAACTTAAGGGTTTAAAAGTTTATATTAATGAAAGTAGTGATGGCAAGGTCACCATTAGCAATATTAGTAAAGAAAATAAGGATAATGATAAAGGTAGTACTAATAGTGATAATAGCAATATTACTAAAATACCTTTAGTTTAAGTAATAGTAATAGTAATAGTGTCATTAATAATAGAAATAATAATGTTAATAGTAATAATAATAATAATGTAAGATTTCAAGTGTCCATCACATATATTAGTAGGATAACGATAATAAGCCACATCTAGTATTAGTAGTAGTGATAGAGATAGTAATAAGAGTGCTAACAATAATAGGAGTAATAATAATAATAATAAGGTAACCATTTTAATGTTAAAGTTGTTTCCTTTTTAATAATATACCCTAGTTAATTATTTCTGAAATTAGGTTAGGATAATAGGGATGATACATAGTAATATTAAGAGTGTAGTAATAATAACAATAATAATGATAATAGTAATAGTAGTAATAATAATAATATTATTAAGGATAATAGTATTAATATTAGATAAAATTACTAACACTTATAGAAAATAGTTTTAGGGAGTGGGGGAGTTGAAAAACCACCTAAGGTCAGCGGTGGACTGGCGGCGGCGACGACGGCGATGGAGGAGGAAGGGAGGTGGAGAGATCAAGGTGTGGGCTAGAGGAGAGGGAATGGAGGAGTGTTTGAGGTGGAGTAGGATGCAGCAGATAGAGAGGGATGGAATGAGGGTGGTGGCGTGGCTGGGAGTGGCAGGGCGTGGTGGTTGGCGCGGCGGCCGAGGGTGGTGGAGAGTGGTGGAAAATGGGGGAGGTAGAAGGAGAAGGAGACAGTGGAGGGTGAGGGTATGAGAAGGTAGAGGAAGGTCTGCTGGGCGTTTTGGAGGGTGGTGGAAGTGTTGGTTGCGGCGAGGGTGGCGGTAGAAGGCGGCGCGAGGGGCGGCGAAGGCTGGAGATGGTTGTTCGGGGTGGTGACTTCGCACGGTTAGGGCGGCACGTGCAGGGCGGCGGTGGCTTGGTTTTGTAGAGGAAAGTGCGCGGAAGGTTCCGGTGGGCGGCGATTGTCGCGGCGTTCACCGACAGCGGAGGAAAGCTCAACTTTTTGGGCGGCGGCAAGGCGGAGTTTCGGGGCAAATTCGAAAAAAAATAGGCTGGCTATGGCTGCTAATGGGGGTATTTATAGGCAATTTGGAGGGGGAAAACGACGAAGGAGGGAGTGGACACGCGGGGCAGGTGCGGCAGGTCGCCGTCCGGTGGTGGCAGTCGGCGCATGCCCTGCAAGTTTGCTGGGTGTGTGCGGGAAAAAGGAAAGGGGGCAGTACGCGTAAGGGGTAGGACGGGCAGGTTGGGTCAAAATGGGAAAGAAAGGGACGGAAATGGCAGGGGAGGACACCGGGACGGCAGGTGGCTGTCGGCGCGCAGGCTGCGAGTTGCAGGCTTGGCGCGAGGAGGAAGACGACAGGGGGTGTGGTGGACCGGCGATCCAGGGGAAAAAGAAAAGAGGGAGAGCCGACCGGTTTGGCAACGGTTATAAGGTTTTAAAACGAAACGCGGTGTTTCAACTGTAGGGGGAACAAAGCACTGCGTTGCGGTGCTCGTTTGGCAACGGCTATTTGTCACTTAACGCGACGCAGTGTCTCAGCGAATCGAGGGACGAAACGCTGCGTCGCGATTATGGAAAGGGGGGGCCGAACGGCGCTGGGCCGCGGGGAAGGAGAAGGAAGGAGGGACGGGAGTTGGGCCGCGGACAGGCCCAACTAGCGCGAGGAAGGAGGAATAAAAATAGGAAGGAAGAAAAGAAGTAAATAAGGAAAAAAAGAGGGAAAAATAATATTTTAATTATTTTGGCTTTAAATATTTGGAGTGTTTTTCTTGGGGTATTCAAAATAAGATTATTTAAATTTTTAAATAAAATATTAAACTTCATTTTTAGGCTAATTTAGGGCCCTTTTAAAATATTTTTCCTAACTCTTTTTTTTTCTTTTTATTTACACAAAGCCCAAATTTTCCTCCTTTATAAAATATTTATAATTTCCTATTAATTTCCCTACATAATCTCTCTTGACCTACATAAAATAATGAATTCATTTAATTCCCCAATAAATTCTTATTTAAAGACATATTTCCAAAATAATTAATTTTGGAGTATTACATCGATATTTGAGAATATTTCAATTAAGAGCTTAACTCTCAGTTCTATTGGATGAACGTGGAATAAAATTTTGTTAGACGACTATGTAACTTAAAACATACTGGTACCATCAAGGAATACAACTCCTCGAAGCATAAGATACCATATATGATGAAAAAGAATTGACTCCTCTACATCATGGATGGACTACAACCATGGACGGAGTAAGAATTGAAGTGTCATAATGTCTGAGACCTTACTTCGACCATAAAGCAGATGAAGTCCCACATCAAGTTTCAAAAGGAAAATAAGGATAAACCCAAGAAGGGTGGGTCAAACAAAACTAGGGGAGAGAAAGCCATATGGAAGGAATCACACCTAAGTAGGGATGGTAACGGGACAGATTGGGGATAGGGACCCCATCCCCATCTCCGAACCAGACCCAATTCCCAATTTTTTTTATCGAGGATTCTCCGACCCGATCCCCAATCTATTTTCCATTCCCGATCTCATCCTCAATCCTCAAACATTTTTTTTTATATTATACTTTTAATTTATATTCTATAAAAAAAACTATATATATATATATAATTACATAATTATATAAAAAAATATATATATATATATATATAAATTATTTGGGGTGGATTCGGGGATGGGAACCCTAAGCCCGTCCCTGAAAAAATCTTCATTAAGAATCCCTGAATCCGAACCCAATCCCCAAATTCTCTCCCTGAACTCGAACGAGGAATCTCCAACTGGACTCCGAACTTGCGAAAAAAATTATCATCCCTACACCTAAGTGGAAGGGAAAGCATGACAAGGGCAAGAATAACACTAAGAAGTGGGATTGCTTCGTATGCTAAGGTGAGCACCTAAGAGAAAACATCTTAATGTCCTTATTACTCCTTTAGGGAAGAAACATCTAGTGAGAAGGAAATACAAATGGGTTAAATGTGGTTCCTCAACTCACTAAAGGCCAAGGCTAAGGTAGAGCTTAAGGAGGTGGCCAAGGACTTAGAGATGCCAAAGGAGAGGATCAAGTCATCAAGAGCCTAATTTATGTTGAATCTAAGGTGAATGGTGGAGACACTAAAGCAGGCCCTCCTCTCCATAGCAAAACGTGCCTCCTCACTTACTCAAAGGCAGTCCGCCAATTCAGCATGTAATTTGTCAACTTCCTATTGAAGCACCTTTGCTTTAGAATGCACCTCAACATGCCTAAACATCCCTCACCACTCGAAGCCCCTTCCTCACTAGCAACCTTGTATAGAGGAGATCATAATACAATTCAAACCTTAAACCAAATCATAATTTTGTGGTTTGGTTTAATATATAGTTTGAAAAATTATGATTTGATTAAGTATTTTAGGAAATGTTTTGGTTATGGTTCTGAAAATTTAAATTACGGTTTATAAATTACATATATATATATATATTATAAAATATTTCTTATTAATTTTAATCATATACATATGATATTTTTTTCACAAACACATATACCTATAATATTATCTATATATATACAGGAAATCAATTAGTTTAATGGGCTTTTAATACAATATAATGTGGCCTAAATGAAGCATGTCTCTATTTATACATTCAATAGAAACTTGAAAACTAAGGCCTTTTATCCATACAATCACAAATGCTCACACACACGTCTCCAACTCCCCTCTCTCGCTACCAGCAATAGAAGCAGAAGTCGCAACCCATTCTTTATCGATATTGTTTGGTTACCATCATCTGATTCATCTCCCCCATTCACAACTCGCACACCATGAAGTTTGATCCATCATCTTCTTCATGAATCTTTCACATTCTTAAGGATGTAATCGAAAAAAATTACTTAAAATTTAAAAGATTTTATTCGACAGATATTTAAATAAATATATATACTAATTTGGAGGATGGAAAAAATACACGTCGTATTTAAGTACGAATGCGGATAAGAAATGTCCATATTTATATATTTACTCATATCTATTTATTCGATGTATAATTTTCTTTTTATCTCCAATTTTAAAATAAATATAGTATAATAGTAAAGTTAAATTATCATTTAATTTAACTTTAAATAGATCTATCTATCGGAAAATAAATATATATGTTGGATAATATTCAATGGAAAATTTAATTGGTAAATGAGTTATCTATTGGATAACGAATATTCATTAGATATGAACGTAATAGTAGATATCCGTTATAAATACAAATACGCATATAAAAATATCCACCCCATTTATATCCCTATACTTTTTCCGTCTCCACATAATTTTGTTATTTTTTTGTTTTTTTTTTACATTACTCTTGCATTTCTATTTTCATTTAACTAATTAGTCCTATTCCATTGTAAGCTCTAAAGTGAACCTGATTTTGTTCAGAATCGGTTCTTTCACATCCATGTTCTCTGAGATTTACGTGTCTACTAGGCTAAATCTAACGGCAACGGTAAGTTCTCTCTATTCCCCCACCCCTCTAATTGTTTAGATATTATATTAGTTTAAATCAGTCTTTCATTTAGAAATATGTGTATAGTATGATTTAGGGATTAGTTCTATTCGATCCAAACAAGTCCTTAGCTAAGGTCTGAAATACTGTTTGTTTTTCGACTTGCAATGTGTTCATGGTTTAGAGTTCTGAAACAAAATTGTTTCAGATGTTTAAGTTATATGCTTCTGATACAGCCAATGATAGTTGTTGGAATTGATTATAAGTCGTCTCTATGTTGCACTTCTGATACAAAATACACTGTTGCTATTAGTCGCTATTGTAGCTTTGTTTTGTCCCACAAAATTCCTAAGAATATATTTTTGTAACTTATATTGATCTATTGTTATTATTTAAATTTTATTATTTGTTGATTGCTCACAATTTTAGAGCTTTAAAGGGATTTTAAATTGTGGAAAATTTATAGTGAATATATAGGTTATATAAACCATAAACCAAATCACACTAACCGCAAACCAGTGATTTGGTTTGGATAATTTAAAAAATAATTTGGTTTGATTTATAATTTTTTTCAAACATTAAAAATATAGTTTGGTCTGGTTTAGTGTCAAAACAGAACCAAACAGCAAGGAGAAGAAACATTCCACAGTTCTCTCCAAATCCAAACTGTTCTCACAAAACTGGGGCATAAACTTGTCAACAAATTCACATAGGAACTGTTCTCCTATGTTTATTTTCAGGATTTATCACATCAACAAAACTTTAATAATAATTTAAAATATATAAAATGAGTGTTAATAATTATAATAATGTTAGCAATGGTATTCATGTATCTTAAGATTGCATTAGGATATGCGGTTACCAATATTACAGTATCAAGCTTTGCATACAAGTATACCCAATGCAAAATCTCCACAAGAGTTTCAAGGACCAAAATCAAAGTTATATCATGCTTAGAGTCTCTCTCTGTAATTCAGCCGTGCCAAGTGGACAGCCACAATCAACAAGGAGGTTGTAAATGGAAACCATATTATCTCTAAAGCAAAAGTTAACATCTCATCCGGTATAAGATGGATCAGCAACAAGACGTAAGGCAAATAGCAAAAACAATCTATTTATAAGTACTGGCCATCATTGCAATGCTTCAAATAAACCCCACGCAGAGGACAGAAACATACAAACACAAAGGCTTCAAATCAATTATCTATCCCCAAAAGTATTTACAAAGGGAAAACCAAAATAAAAAAATTACACAACACTTTCTACAGCTCAATAACAACAGTAATCCAAGGGTGTCAAATATGGCAGAATATGGCTCAATAACCAGCAAATTAGAATCACCACATGCAATCTACAATAAGCAACACTATAATTTCAATATTTTGTTTGTGGTGGTTTACCATGTATTCTTACTAAATAAATAACTGCAAAAATTGCATTGATATTAGAATGATATCAATCAAGTATTGAAGATTAAGCATATGATATAACAGAAAACTGGAGAATGAACAGACGTCACAGAAGTGAAAAGAATGATGAAGAGACAAATGAAAGAATATTAGAAATGGTTATCAACATGAGTGTGGTTCATTCTGACTCCAGTATCAGACCTGTACATAGCTAAGCTCAACTTTATATCCAAAGCATATTCTCACAATAAATAATAAGGTAAAACAAAAGGGAAAAAAAAAGCAAGAGAAGATGAAAACATTTCAAGGATCATAATATCGACTAAAAGTATTAAGCTTTCAAACTAGTAATATATACTTCTTACTCAATTTTGCTTTAAAAAGTTCACGAGATCAGCATAAAATCTAACCACATACATGGAAAATTATCTGTTTGTAGTGAAAGGATAAACTAAATGCCAAATTTGATAAAACGCAACCTAAAGAATGCACAGGGAGAATTCCTAACTGCACTGGCTTGACCTTACTCAGTGGTAAAAATCCTAATATGCCAAACATGGATCAAGGTTTCAAGTTAAAATTTCATGAGGTGCAAACCATTTCCACATAAGCCTCAAATGTTAATCCAATTTGACTTACCAAAAAGTCAATGTTATTCCACAAGGAACAAGTTCAATCACCAATAAGTCCTCTACTTGAAGCAAGTGTTGCAATTAACAAAGGTAAAAACACATGGGAACAAACATCAGCTCAACAGGGTAAACGAAACAATCAATCAAAACATTCTAACGGAGCAGGCCCCATTTCTTTAACATAAGCTTCATATACATCCGGAGCCTGATCTTTAAACCTAAGTACATATGTTTTACGAAAAACCAATTCACTCCTGGTCATGGCAGCCCCATAACTTCTTTTACAGCCAATCAAATTCCTCTCCTTCAAACTCATGAATACAGCAGTCCGAGGCAAAATAGTCTTCTCCATACTGACCTTCAACAAATTCGGATGCTCGGCCAGATACTGCGGCCCAAAACCAAGTTCATTCATGAAATAATTCAACCTGTTTTTAAGATTCTGATCTGATGTTTTCAAACAATATGGAAACTTTCTTGCCATCGTCAAGATTTCATCCTCACTCCATCCGAAACCCTTGAACAATTGAAACCTCGAGTGTAGAGTAGTTTTACTAAGTGAGCTAAGAGCATCGACGCCATATATAAACATCCCTGAATCAACTGGAATCCCTAGCTCAGTTTTAACCCTATTCATCAAATTTTGAATCAAAACAGGCCTGGAGAAAAAGTTCCTAGGGCGAAGTAGCAAAAGCTTCATAATTCTTTCATTTGTAAGACCATCACTCCTGTATGTCTCAAGTACAGGAATGATACAAGTGCCTAAACCTCTATTTAGGTAGGTGTTGTCTCGAGCCATAAATTTTACTATATCTTGCAAATTTAAACCCATATCCTGTAAAACCCTTATTTTGGGCCTAATGGTTTTCTCTACATCACTTCTTAAAATTGTGGGCACTGAGGAAACAAGCATTTTCTTATGCGCTTTGTCAACTCCTATCTCTTCTAGAAATTCGATGACGGAATCTGGGGTTTTTGATGATTTCAAATGACTTACCTTAATTGACGCTGTCATAGCTTCTTTTGCTGAAAACCCCAGTTTGTCCACCAGATAATCCACCATAAAATTACCCTCATTTCGCCCTTTAATAGAAGACGATGAAGATGAGAACCAAGCTAATAAGCTGAAACTACAATGGCGGGACAATATGAGACCCCGCAAGATGCCGCTGCGGCGGACCCGGAACATCTTTATGCAATACCAATGCGACGGAGCTAAGTAATTGGAGGCCTGGAAGGAAGGGTGGAGAGGTCGTAAGCAAAAAATTGAAGGAGGAAGGTAAGGGCTAGTCCCGAAATCTTGCGGCTCTTCCCTCCGATTCGGTTGCCATAGTTAAGTGAGAGAGTTAGCTGCAGTGCAGAGAGTGCGCACGATTGAGGACAAAAGTCAAAAGTGAAGCCGACCATTTCATATCCACCGGGTCAAATTTTAGTTAATAATTAATATGATAAATAAATAAATAAAAAAGATTTTAAATTTAAATTATCCTCAATTTAAACTCTTATAGAAAGAAAAAAAATATATATACCATCATATTTTCAATAATCTTCTCAACAAATAGACAAATTATGTTATTGTTTTGGATGTAACTTGTTAAATGCATTGGGAGTATAAATTAGTAATATTTAGGACTGATTTGGTAGGTGAGTAGTAGAGATGTAAAAAATCTATTTTATACTGTATTTTTTATATTAAATATTTAAAAATAATAAAAATATTTTTAATAAAATATCCATCTTAGATAAAATTAATATTTAAAATAAATATTCATCTATTTTTTTAATTTCAAATAAACTATATAAGATATATAAAATATAGAGTTATTTTTTTACTCTTAGTATCCCCATACTAAACGAGCACTTTAGTAGAAAAAATGACTTCGAACACAGTTTTCATGGATTTTGGTTGATATTTTTTCTTATTTGAGTTGATATTTATTTAAGCTCCGATTGATATATTTTCTTACTTAGTTTGATTTTTATTTAAGTTTCACTTAATGTTTTCTTTCTTAGGATTAATTGAGTTGATATTTTGTTATTATATTTATTATAATAAAAATATTTATAATGATAAAAATAATTTTAATAATTTTAAAATTATGATTGTTATAATTTAAAACTAAAATAATTAAATAATTATTACATTTATTATATTTTTTCTCAATATTTTCCACATCAAAAGCATATTTCAAGGTACACTTAGGTACATAATATATGTATTAATACAAAGATAGACGCATATTTTTATACTTCTATTTAAAAAAAATATGTAAAATATTATTATATCTTCTACCAATTAAAATAATATTTCAAGTTTAGCATTAATCACATTTTACCGTTACTACTACTTATGTTTCACCATATTTCATCATTGATTTTTTTTTTATCTTTCACCATTGTTATTTATAAATATTTCACCATTGCTATACCATAATCTTGATTATGTTTCATCATTATTGTTATGGTATTGCCTTGTTGTGAAATTGGTTTTTGACTATTGATCTAATATTTCACAACCATTATTAGTATTGTTTCATTATTATTACTATTTGAAATTTTACCATTATTGCACTAATTTCACCATTATTTTTTTATATTTCATTATTGCTAAACAGATATTTACCATTGTACAACCATTATTATATTTGTATTTCGCCATTATTTTTGTTTTGTTTCACCATAGCTATTGTTATTTTTCCACCAATATTAGTTGTGATTTCCCAGGAAAAAAATAACTTATTATGTTTCACCATAATTATCTTTATATTTCACCACTATTATATTATCCTTCATTGCCCTTTTTCAACATTTTTTTTATCAAAAATATATCAACATAGATATCGATTTGTAGAGGGGAATAGAATATTATTGCAACACCCCGTATTTTGAAAACTTTTATTACTTTATGATCTTTATGATTCTAGTTATTTTTACATATTTTGTTAAATCTTTTAAGGATTTAGAAACCCTAGTCACATGTTTGAAATGTTTAATTCTCATTTCCTTTAACTTTTCTTGTCTTTTTTACTTTCACAAGACTTCTGACCCATTATCAACTATCCAACCTCTTTTAAATTGTTATAGTCTCTCTATAATTGTATTACTTGAATTTTTTTTAGTCTTCTAGTCATATTTAAAGTGATCAACAAAGATCACAACAAAAAGATATTTTTTATAACTTGTTTTACGGTTATTCACATTTTAAGCTTCGTTTTGGTTTTTTGACTATAAAAAAATTATAAAGATTTGATGATCATCATATTTTAATATTTTAGAGATAAAAATAAATTAAATATATTTAACTTTTTTTATTAATATTCATCATTTTTTACACAATAAATTATCGAACTTATCATTCTTATCTTCAATCGTACTTAACCTTTTCTCACCTTAACCAAAACTATTTACTTCAATCAAGACTTTTATCTTGAATCTTGTTTTATCCTAAAAACACCCTATAATGACATGTGTAAATTAACACGTATGTAATTGGAATATATTCCTTATAGATTTCCTAAACCATTTTCTACTTATTTTTGTATCAACACTTGTAACCTAAGCTAATGATGCCTTTACTCTACTCTAAACCAACCCCATGCCACACCTATCATTCCCCTCTTGATTTTGCAGCTCACCTCCCCCACACAATCCTTCCCCCAAATACCACTTCCCTTAGGTAACAACATATATTAGAACCACTACCATTGTCCCTCAACCAATTACCTCTCAACAACACCAAAGTTCACCCATCCCCTTCTCTCCTATTTTCATGCCACCTCTTCCCACTTTAATACTCCCAAGTGAAGGCCTCCTAATTATGGATAATATTTCCTCATCATTGCACTAATAATCCACCAACCACCTACCATTCATTTAATCTATCTCCTTTCTTCACCATATTTATCCATCTTCCTATACGTGTATTGGCACCCCAATTCAACCCCTTTGGCATGAAAATTTCATGTCATATTCTCCCTCAATAATCAGTCATCTTCATCCTCCAACACTTGCCATATTCCGCCCCCCATTCATCATCTTGTATCAACACAAACAACCCCAATTCCGCCTCTATGGATACATGTGTATGCATGATTGTAATGGAAAATTTATGCAACAAAACTTTAAAAACTTCATCATTCATTTATGCTCAAATTATCTATACCCCTTTTTCTTTTTGTTGACTCTATTCATGCCACTTTTCAGCTTCTACTAACTAAGTCATCATTGTAATACCTCAAATTTATTAGACCATAATACTAGGTAATTAATATTTTATCTAACCCTAATTTTGGGCAAGTAATATTTAACCTAAATGTAACCCCAAATAATTGATAAATTAATTTCAACCTAATCCCCTAAACTTAAATTTAAACCTAATACTAATCTTAACACTAAATTTCTTCTTATCTCCCTTCTTCTTTCTCCTTTTTCCTTTTGTTATCATTTTTATTTTTCCTTTTCCTTCTCTTTCTATCATAATCTTCTTTCTCCTTCTTCCTCTTCAGGTTATGCACCCCCTCTCACGTGGCTTTCCTTTCTTGTCCCTACAAATCTAACATGAAATCGATCCCAAAACACCAGGCATAGCACAATCTTTTCCTAAGTTTTTTTTAAAGTAAAAACCCATGACAAACTATGCCCCTAACCCCTACAACTTCAGTCATTTATCATTTTGCATCCTCACCCTCCCCTATAAATACCCTTTTATCTTTACTCCATTTGGTATTTGGATTAAACTCTCCCTCAACTCCCTTTTCCTTCTCTCAACTCTTGTACCTTTTGTTAGTAGTTGTCCACCATTTTTCTTCTAGTGAAGCTCTACGTAGCTTATATAACCTCATGAAACCCTACCTTTGTAGCATCAAAGCCTTATTCATAAGCCTTTATTATGTCAAAAAACTATGTAGATCACCCCTTTCTAGCGTCAAAGCCTCATACAACTCATTCTCAACATCACCTCACACAACAATCCTCACTTCACATAATAACCCTCACCTCACCCAACCTACCCTGACAACACCACATTCCCATATTGCACCACTCCTAGCAATGCCATACTCCCACACTACACCACAACCTCTTGTGTCACTTCTTTACACAACCCCCAACCAGCAATGTGAGGACCTGACAAAGTAGCCTCTAGCTGTATGAGTCTCTCACGTTGCACCTCACCTTGTTTCACCAACTTCTAACGCAGTTAGTTCAAGCTTTGCCACACTTTTCCCATGACTTGGATTGCTTTGGTTTTGCTCCATTTTCTACCTTCATTTGCCTTATATTTTCCTTAGTTGTTTTCTTAATTTATAATGATGTATTATCCTTTATTTTTAGGTTATTTTTTGGTGGTCTCATAGGAGGAGTGTTAGGGTTATATGTGCTTAGAAACCGAAGATTTTTTTGGTAACGATACGTGTAATAATTAGTGTTTTGTGTGAAATATAAAATTGTGTATGAAATCTCATGCTTGGCATCATTATATGGATTATATCGTGATGATAATATCAATGCATGGTATGTTGTGTTGCATTATGGGAAAATGAGTGATACGTGAAAGTATGTGTTTATGAGTATCGTTTAGTTAAGCTTATTTTATAAATTGAGTAGTTGGCAAGAATCACTATCTAATTTGGGCTATGAAGTTTGACATGTGGGTGTGAGTGTGTGTGTGGGTGTGTGTGTGTGTGTCAAGTATTTTCATGATGAGATGTGTTGGAGGTAAAAAAAAAATTCATTCATATTAGAAATTAGAAGGGTTTTGTGAAAGTGTGAGCATTTTGGTAATCTTAAGGATATGTTGGCCAGTATAGGATAAAAATTAAATATATGGTATTTTAACATATCAATTGGTTTAAAATATGCTCAATATATCATATGGAATACTTGGAGTAATTATAAGCTATATAAACTAAAGAATATAAGGAAACAACTTAAATTAGGAATAGTAACACTAGAGGTGGGATTGTTATCACATGTGTAAACTATTAGAGTTATGCCATGATTTTTAGATATGTTGTTAATAATGATAGTTTAATAATATTTATAAAATTTGGTGTCTATATGAGTCTTATGGAAAAATTTATGTTTAACTTGTAAAATTAATATTTTGTAAAAATTAGAAATAGTAATCCTATGCAGGGTTGTTATCATATGTGTTAGATATTTATTTTTGGATATGATGCCAAAAATAATATTGTAGGAATGTGTACTAATTTTGATGGTTAAGTGAGTAATATGGGAGCAGTTATTCTCATATTATGAAGCTAGGGTTTTCTTAAGAGAAATATGACATTTTTCTTTAGGGATGTCCTAATCTTTGTATAGTTGTGTCTTCTGTATACTGAGAATTTATGTTAAGTTTGATTTGTGTGTCTTTCATATCTATATGAATTTTTTCCTAATGATCTTCGGAAAGACAAAAGCGGATAAGGCATTAGTTACTTAAAGTGAAAAAGGTGTTGTGACTGTTCAACCATACAATAATAGTAGCTTAGAAATATTTTACCTGGAGATGTGTTTTTGACCGTTCCACTAATTTAAGAATAGTGGTTAGGAGCATGTTGCCCAGGTAGTTATTACATCCATTTTACTAGACGATAATATTGGCTTAATAGCGTTCTATCTTGAGAGATATTGTATTCCATTCCATTGGATTAAGAATAGTTGGGTCCCTAAACTTAACGTAAATAAGAAAATAGATTATGATTATATCTAATAATGGCTTTATGAAATCAATTCTTATATTGCATCATTTTATGTTAATCTATTGCATGTTTATTCTTCTATTTGACATTATGAATTTTATGCAACCCTACTACGACTGTATTTTTCTCTTACTTAGTACTTAATGTGTGGGTGTTGTTCATTCTTATGAATAGACAACTTAATTGAATTTGCTCAAGTCGATGAGGACCCATCAAATTACTTTATTGCTTATGATAGTTTTCTTGAGGGGAGTAACCATGTTATCTTTGAGGTTTGGAGACCTAAAGTCATGTTATTTGGTTTATATTTTTGTTCTGAATGCCTTTTAGGATTATTAGTTCCAATGTATCCCTTTTGATGTATTTTGGATATTGTACTTGAAGTTAACATCCAAATTCTAATATAAGTTTATGAATCTCTCTCATTCTATGTTTTATGATGTTTTAAGTGTTAATTTTTTTGCCTTATATTCGATATAAGGATAGTATGACAAGCCAAACTTATGTCGAGTATGATAGTAACACCCAACGATATTGTTATTATGCTTCTGCATAAATAAAATTTTCAGTAATAAATTTTGTGGTGTTACAATAATCTTCCACAAACCTCCATAACAAAATTTGTTCTACACTTCTAAAATTAAAGGTTTTAATTCTCTTGTGTCTAGCAAGGCAAAGGAGGATTAAGGTTTTTGATTTGGTGCAATTAATCAACTTATTTTATTGTGTTTTCAAGATCAACAAAGATTTATGGCTATGATTCATCCATTCATTTTTTCTCTTTTAATCATAAATTATCAAATGTTGATAAGTTCTCATAGGATTTTCTTGTGTTTTGTTGGTTTCCAAGGTGATATAATAAAAATCAGAGGAAGTATGAAATTAGTTAATCTCACACCTATGGATTTGGGTCGGATTGCAAGATAAATATCTCTCAATTGGATTCAATTTATGAGTCCTATTTGGTATGAAATTAAAGGTATAGGAGTATAATTTCCAACTCAATTTTTATTTTATAATTTGGCGTTACATGTTAAAAGTTATGATCAAAACACTGAAAGTATGCAAAACTGTTCAAACCCAGCCCCATAAAGGACGTCTATTCTAAAATTTTTGCACACACATATATATATATAAACTAAAAGTCCAAAGGAGATTATGAAAGAAGTAAATAAACAATGAAACATAATTAAAGAATGATAAAATTAGTTATTGGATTAAGGTTGAGTTAGATATAAAATTGTCTATTCTAAATCCGTGGTGTCCTAAAAACTCAAATTCAAACAAATTTGAGTCAATAAGGGATTCATTATCATCTCTACTATCCTCTTACATTTATTTAACATATTCATATTTTTATAATATCATCATCATATTTGTTGTAATATTAGTGTGGATAGGTTGTCATAACTTTTTTTTTTTGATTAGCCATGTCATAACTCAACCTTTAAAGCTAGCATTGTTAGACTATACAGTAGTGACCCTTGATACACTTAATATCAAACATGGGGGAATGTATTATATGGGACAACAAAAAATAATTAAGTAAAATAATTATGTACCTTACTTGATATACCATTAAAATCATCGGTGTATAGTTTTAAACTTTTGTTATCTCCTGCATCATGTACGGACGTACAATACCAATATTGGAGTACAAGGCAACAGGTAGGCCCATTGTCATTTTTCTTTTAAAATTATCTATAATTAAGATTATTTTAAATATATATATAAAATTATAAAATAATATGTTTAAGGCTTTTTTCCCATGGATGCGTGTTGAAATCACCATTGCCATAAAAATATACACACGTAACATTTATCATTTTTTACCATTCCTACACAATTATTTTATTATAATTCTATTGTAATTTTATTATTGTTTTTAAAAGTTTGATGATGTTTCCTCCGTAATATATTTTATAATTTTTTAAAAAAATATTTCTATTAAAAAATTTTGATGTCATGCCGAAGTCAGCAAGCAACATGACACCTAATATAAATTTCCGTGTGACCTTAGGCAGTTCTAAATTAATCTTTTGAGATATGAACAAATTGGTTGGAACCTATTTTCACCTTTTGAACAAGAGAAAATTGTGCTTCCACAGGCATACAAACGTTCCCACATATCCAACGCAAGATGCTTGACATTTTTGGCTTCGACCGCAAGACGAATTCAGTCATCCATGACTGATCGAGGACGACTAGTGTTCCCTAAATCTCCATGATCAAAATCTTCGGGTACTCCACATACAACCAAAATGTTCCCGCTATAATGAAAACGACCAAAGACGCTCTAATTTTGTTAAGAGTCTGATATGAATTTTCATTAGATAAGTATCATCGTTCACCCTTCTGTCGTTTCGTTGTTGTTGCAGTTGCATCCTTCATCTCTACCCCTCTCTCGCACAGTAAAGTGAAACCCTACAGCTGCAGAACTCCTCAAATGTGAAATTCACATTCCTAAGGATGACTACAAGCTTTGGAGCGTAAAGCCGCTCAATTACTGTTAGAATATATGGGAATATTATCTTTGTATATGGTTATATTTGTTAGGAAAATATTTAGTCCCCCTAATCATAGCTAATTAATTCCCTGATTATAGCTTAGTCGTTCCTGATTCTTAGCTTAACTTTAGGTTATACACTCTTGTATGTAAGCTAAGTATGCTGAGAAGATTAATTAGGGGATTATCCTCTTTCATGGTATCAAAGCTTGACTCGGGCGTTCGATCCTTCTTCTCCTTCTGCACGCGCCCTTCTTCTTCTTCTTCTTCTTCTTCTTCTTCTTCTTCTTCTTCTTCTTCTTCTTCTTCTTCTTCTTCTTCTTCTTCTTCTTTCATGGTTCCTCCCTTCTACCAAGCCCGTTCCATGCTTATCCTGGAAGAATCGGGCCTCGCGAAGAAAGTCTCTCGAGAAGCCGACTCTGCCCTAGTAGCTCGAGAACAGGGGGATAATGTTTCCCTCCCTGATTCTACTCGACCAAACTGGCACAATACTGGGGGCAAAAACAGCCACAATCGGAATAACAGTGGGGGTAGGAACCGTGGTGGAGGTCGCGGTGGAGGTCGAGGCAGTGCTCGTGGCAGCGGCGGTCATGGTGGCGGTGGTCAGCCACAGCCAACGGGACAGACCAGCAACCCGTGGCCAGCAGCAAATCAACAATGGCCTTGGCAGTGGATGCCGTGGAACATCCCGCCATGTCCTTATCCATCGTCTCCCTGGGTCAGGCCCAATACGCAGCCACGCCAGCCCAGCATACTTGGGCCCAGACCTCAGTAGGCCTACACAGCAGCAGCACCCAGTCCAACGAATATTGAGGCTGCGATGCACACTCTCGGCCTTACTCCTCCGGATGCAAATTGGTACATGGATACCGGGGCTACATCCCACATGACATCCGCACCAGGTAATCTCACGTCGTATTTTAATTTGAGTAATAATCGTGGTATTACCGTTGGTAATGGTAAGTCTATTCCAATTCGTGGTTATGGTCACACTCACCTAGCTCCCCCTAATCCACCATTTACTTTAACAAATGTCCTTCATGCTCCTAACCTTATTAAAAATTTAGTGTCTGTTCGAAAATTTACAACTGATAATTTTGTATCTGTTGAATTTGATCCGTTTGGGTTTTTTGTGAAGGATTATCAGACGGGGGTGCCTCTAATGAGGTGTGAGAGTCGAGGAGAGCTTTATCCAATTACTACTTCACTCAGCCAAGACAAGTCCTCTTCTCCTTTTGCTGCTTTAGCTCATTCCGTATGGCATAATCGTTTAGGTCACCCAGGAGCACTGATTTTTGATTTTCTTAGGAAACATAAATTCATCAATTGTAATAAGACAACATCTTCGTATGTTTGTCCTTCTTGTCCGCTTGGGAAGCATATTAAAATGCCATTTATTTCTTCTACATCTTCAACTGCTATGCCATTTGATCTTCTACATTGTGATCTTTGGACATCCCCTGTTTTGTGTTCTTCGGGCCACCGATACTATTTGTTGCTATTGGATGATTATTCTAAATTTCTGTGGACATTCCCTTTGTCCCATAAATCTCACACTTCGACTACAATTATTAACTTTCGAACTTTCATCCGCACTCAATTTGAACGGGATATCAAAACTATACAATGTGATAACGCCACTGAGTTTAAGAATGGGCCTTTGTGGGATTTTTGTCAAGGTCATGGCATATCCTTTTGTTTCTCTTGCCCTCATACATCTCCACAAAATGGGAAAGCCGAGCGAAAAATCTGTACTATTAACAACATTCTTCGCACCATTCTTGCTCACGCCTCCCTTCCCCCTTCATTTTGGCACCATGCTTTGCAAATGGCTACCTACCTCCTTAACATTCTTCCCAATAAGCTCTTGGACTATCACTCTCCTCTCCGCATCCTATACCAAAAGGATCCCACTTATTCACATCTCCGAGTTTTTAGATTTTTATGCTATCCCCTTTTTCCTTCTCCTACCATCACCAAACTCCAACCCCGTTCTACCCCATATGTATTTTTGGGTTACCCATCTCATCACCGTGGTTACAAATGCTATTATTTATCCTCACGGAAAATCATTCTAAGTTGCCTTGTTCTCTTTGATGAAGCCCAATTTCCTTTTGCTCGACTTCATACCCCTTCTCTTCACTCATATGATGTTTTTGCTAATGACCCATCTCCTTATATACTCCACCAATTAATGTCCAATGCTTCCTCTCATAAACAGGCTTCCGATCCGCCCACTCCTCAGTCCACCTCACCCTCAGGCCCAGACACGTGTCCCCCCTCTTCACCTCCTCCTCCGCTCACCCCAACTCATAACATCTCTACTAGCCCACCGCCTAGACCTGTTACTCGCAGCCAGCATGGGATTTTTAAACCCAAGAAAACATTTAATCTCCACACTCTGGTTAATATATCTCCGCTGCCCCGTAACCCAGTGTCTGCCCTTCGTGACCCGAATTGGAAAAAGGCTATGGATGATGAATATGATGCTCTTATTAAAAATAAGACATGGGAGTTGGTGCCCCGTCCTCCGGATGTTAATGTAATAAGGTCTATGTGGATTTTTGCTCATAAAGAAAATTCTTATGGTTCTTTGGAGCTGCATAAGGCCCGTCTTGTAGGTGATGGCAAAACTCAACAGGTGGGCATTGATTGTGGCGAGACTTTTAGCCTGGTGGTCAAACCGGCCACTATCCGCACGGTTCTCAGTTTAGCTCTATCTAAAGAATGGCCCATTCATCAACTAGAAGTCAAAAATGCGTTCTTACATGGGGACCTCAACGAGACTATATACATGCACCAGCCTATGAGATTTAGGGACCCGGATCGTCCTAACCATGTATGTCTGTTGAAGAAATCACTATATGGGCTTAAACAGGCCCTGCGAGCTTGGTATAAGAGATTTGCTGACTATGTACATCGCCTCAGGTTTGCTCACAGTTCATCTGATCATTCACTCTTCATCTATCGGCGAGGTACCGCTATGGCTTATATTTTGTTGTATGTGGATGACATTATATTGACTGCTTCCTCAGACGCGCTTCGCCAATCTATTATTACTCTTCTTAGCTCCGAATTTTCTATGAAGGACTTGGGGCCTTTGAGCTACTTCCTAGGTATAGCTGTGACTCGTCATGCCGGGGGTCTATTTCTGTCTCAGAAGAAATATGCAGCAGAGATTATAGAGCGCGCAGGCATGTCTTCATGTAAGCCCTCTCCCACTCCGGTTGACACGAAACCGAAGCTTGGTACTGCTTCCAGCACCCCATATGAGGATCCGTCTCTTTATAGACGACTTTCCGCGGCTCTTCAGTATCTCACCTTCATGAGACCTGATATTACTTATGCAGTACAACAAGTCTGCTTATTCATGCATGATCCGAAAGCAGAACATATGCATGCTCTCAAGCGCATTGTGCGCTACATGCAGGGTACTCTTGATCATGGTCTCCACTTGTATCCCTCATCTACCTCTACTCTCATTTCTTATTCCGATGCCGATTGGTGAGGCTATCCAGATACCAGACGCTCTATGTCCGGCTACTGTGTGTTTCTTGGGGACAACTTGCTCTCGTGGTCTGCTAAGCGACAACCTACATTGTCACGTTCCAATGCTGAAGCGGAATATCGAGGGGTTGCCAATGTCATTTCTGAATCGTGTTGGTTGCGCAACCTATTATTAGAACTTCATTATCCTATTCAGAAGGCCACCTTGGTATATTGTGATAATGTTAGTGCGATATATCTTACTAGCAATCCTGTTCAACATCAACGCACTAAGCACATTGAGATGGATATACACTTTGTTCGAGAACAAGTTGCTCGAGGACAAGTTCGTGTCCTCCATATTCCTTCACGTCATCAAATTACGGATATTTTTACCAAGGGTCTTCCGTTGGTTCTATTTGAAGATTTCAGGGACAGTCTCAGCGTTCGGCCACCTCCCGCTACGACTGCGGGGGTGTGTTAGAATATATGGGAATATTATCTTTGTATATGGTTATATTTGTTAGGCAAATATTTAGTCCCCCTAATCATAGCTAATTAGTTCCTTGATTATAGCTTAGTCGTTCCTGATTCTTAGCTTAAATTCAGGTTATACACTCTTGTATATAAGCTAAGTATGCTGAGAAGATTAATCAGGGGATTATTCTCTTTCAATTACATCTGACACCAAGTGAAACCACAAAAAATTCGACGACAGGCCCCTAGTTGTGGACGCTTTTATTGAAGTGTCAGTATTTGAAAGTGTATCTATGGACGTTAGGCCCACAGGAACGTAAGACTGAAGTGAATTTCTATGGATGAGGCAAGCACTGATTTTTGTGAGTCAGATGTATAAAAGTGATAGTAAATCACTGGAATCTGCCACCTCAAAAAATCTAGATTTTTTTAACCTTTTTGGCGACAGAAGAGGGTAGTAGCTTTCTCTTAACCATTTTTTTTTATACAAAGCTTCACCCATGAAGACGTCAGTAGCTTTAACTAGATCTTTCTTTCTGGTTGTCTTGTTTGATTGCTTTCTGAATTGAGCATAACCGAGTAAAATTGTCAGATAGAATCAATTCACATATGACCGTTGGAAGAGATAGTTTGTGCCTATGTTTGAGGGTGGGGGAGGGGTGCATGATGACGGAGGTCAAGGATCATGAGATTACTCTTGATGATTTGTAAGTGTTGAATCTCATCAAACGGGATGCGGGAAACTGCATCATACCAGTTGGTGTTTAAATTTCCCCAACTACCTCTTTCTTGTTTCTACCCATGGGAGATCCTCGTTAGAGTTGGTATATATTATATATAGATGGGTTTCGACTAAGCTGAAGTTGTTTATAACTATGGAGCCAGAGTAATCGATGGTGCTGACTTCAGTTTAATCACGTGTGCAACGTTGCCTGCTTGAAACAATGGTTAATTTAAGGAGACTAAACCAGTGATTTCCTTGGACAAAGAGGTGTCTGATTTAAACTCAAAAGTTCTTAGCTTTAGCTGGTATTTAAACTCGGATGGACTTTGTCATCATAGATATTCTAGTTAGAAACAGGCTATTTGATTCAATCTGTACGCTTCTTGCTTTCGTAAGAAGCTTTCACGGGTGTTAATATGCCTATGATTTGAGAGATTTATGCTTCATTTGATTTTTGAAAAGTTTTTAAAAAAAAGAGAGAAAAAATAATTTTTTGTATTTGGTTTATATAAATTAGTGAAATAGAAAAAGAGTGATAAATAAAATTATTAATTATTATTTACTTAATTTTTTTTGAAAAGTTTAAAAAATATTTGAATTTTTTTTATAAAAAATTTATTAGAATCAAATGAAGCCTTAACATTCCTACCGTCGTCTGGTATGCACATTGTCTGACTTATAATGGGTTGGCAAAGCTTAAAACTTCTGCTTATTCAGGCATTTGCGTTGAATATGCTATTAGTGGAATTGAGCAGCTGCGAAATGAAGGGTTTTGGTGTGCTTCAAATGTCTGGATATACACGGGGTCAAGTTTAGGAAGAATTTGTTGCCAGATCATGATACAATGGCGAAAAGCAATTGTATGTACGGCCATATCATTAGTTTTAAGTCGTCTTTACCCTACTTGTTCTGTCTATATTATTTTTCTATTCATTTTTTTATTAAAAAAATTATGGGATTGTCGGGTGGGTGGGATAGGTATAATGAATTTTATCGAGGGTTGAGGCATAAATAAATATTTTTTAAAAAAACTATTAATTTAATTATTTAATATAATAAAATAACCGATGACAACAGCTAAAATATATCTTTCCTTCAAATATATACATAAAATTCTTCTAGCTTCTTTTAAAACTCTTATTAAAATAAAAGTATATTTTATTTTATTTTGAATCCATTAAATTATAAAATAATTATTCTTATATTATATTTACCACTAAAATAATTTACATGTTCTATTCATTGTATAATATTATGGCGTACAAATTGTATTATAAATAATTAAGTTAAAGGAAAATAAATAAGAAAATTCCAATTAATATTAATTGTCATCATTAACCATTATCCCTTTTTTGTAAGTTTACATCTCGACTTTAGCTAAGCATATATATCAAACCTTAACAATAAAGTGTAACAACCACAAAAAGCTCCTACCAGTTGTCCTAGACAAACCCTTACTTCTTATGATTTAGTATATATTGCTTAGGCAATTGTATTAACATCTCATCACTACTCGAGATTGTAAATGAGACGAGCTGACTCGTGAGCTAAATTGACACATCTCTATAAAGGCTCTACCCGTTCATTAGGTAAACAAGTCAAACTCAAACCTTAAGCTATCTGAGGTTAAGCCATGCTAGATTTGATTCATTTGTTTATAAGATGGCTCGTTTATAATATCATTTAGATGCTCGATTATGAGTTTGTTTGTGACTCATTTAGATTCTTGTTGAGTTGTTAGATGCTTATTTGCAAGTACCACATTTCATATAAGTAGCGTTTGTACATTTAATTATAGCTATTAGGTTCAAAATCGGTATTGTGTTATACATAACTTAGTCAAAGATGATGAAGATGAGAAGATAAGACTTCATATCAAAGTATTAGGTTCAATGAAAAAAAATTATATATATTTCAATCAAATTGATAATCAAACTTACAATGAAACAAATTAAGGAACTCAAAGGATTTACAATCTAAAAGTACATAATTAAAATTCCTCAAAGGGAATAAAAGCTACAGTATGATAAACGAGTCTAAATAAATCGATACAAAATAAGGGAACATAAAAAGTAAATTTGGCCACGTTGCTCTTGATCCTTAGGCTAAGTCCAAGCTCAACTATCAGGCCTACCCAATGCCTCATAAGCATTGAATGCATCGAAAATAGCATCAACTACCTGCACAAACTTAGTAGGGACCTCTACTTGTGGGAATGAGCATCACTCGTGAAACAAGTGGTCAGTACGCTACGTACTGAGTAAGGTAACCATGCATCTAAGACCAATCATACAGAAACATATAACATAAGCATGATCACATAAACAATGTACAACCAATATAGATAAGTAAAGGCCAAGTGATAGTCCGAATAATAATATTCTTTAATCTCTGATCAATACTCATTTTCCACCATGGTTATTATCAATCCATGAGAGTGCGGGAACCCCACTATTATAGCCAATGGATCAAAAATGTACAGGACACAATGATCTTGACCACTATTATTGTCGGTGGATCGGTCTCCAGGGCAAAATGTTCCTGACCACTATTATATCGGTGGATCGGTTTGGCCCCGACTCTCATGGTGTTTCACTGTAAGTACTTTGTGTCTTTCCAGATCTTATCATGCTCATAGTTTGATATATTGAGCTCATAATTCCCCACTATTATAGCCGGTGGATTGAAAATGTACAGGGAAAAACACACCTGACCACTATTATATGTCAATGGATCAGTCTCTAGGGTAACCCGGCACGTGGCCACTATTATGCCGGATTGGTCTGGGCCTGGCTTAATAATCTTCTACTTTAAATAATTAATGTCTTATCGTGTCTTATTCGACAAGTTTCACCCACCCTAGACGTGCATGCCACACTCCATCTACTCTTATCTTCCCAAGAGGGCTCGTCCCATATATTGAGACTTTTGCACGTCTTAATACACCCCAATATCATTTCCTTCTTCCACTTACTCACCCTGGAGGCCCAACTCCTAAGATGTGGGTCAAGGTCCACCATTTTATGGCATCCAAGTCCACTCACTACCTTACCCTAAGGTTTTATTTTGAACCCTAATTTGGGTCTATGTGACTCATCCTTCTCTGCCTCACACAACTAAGGCTGCCTTAACACCCCACACATCACCTCACTTAGATTCAACCCCCATCATTTCACTTTACTCTCCAAATACATGCGTGATCACAAAACCCTAGTTGGCTGCACCAAACCCTAGCACCCTTCTTTTCCACATATCACCCCTCCATTTCTCACCTATCATCATTGCTTTCCTATAACACCCATACTTTCCCTACACATGACATTCTTCCACTCTCATCCCATAGTCCACTCAACCTCAATTATTTTTACCTTCACAACCACCTCAAATTAAGGTTTTCCTCCCAAACCCTAGCTAGGTCTCCTATGTGCCCTTATACTAACCCACGCAATATTTATCACCCAAGGTCTCCAATCACCCCAACAACTCTTCCCTTACCTTATTTACACCCCAAGATAACTTTTCACACGTAAATATTATCCCCATGCAGACTCCATCTACTCCATGCAAACCCTCGAAGTTTCCATAAAAACCCTAGAATTCCCATGCAAACACTAGAAACTCCCATGCAAAGTTCACCCACTCTTTTATTTTGTTCATAATTCCCTTTTATTTGCCCCTCATGGATCATGAGATAATTAGGTTAATCTCATGTCCCTTGGTCAACTCACTTCCCTTTTTTTTTTCATCCTTTCACCCCATATCATTATATTAATATCCTAGCATGCATGTCCTAGAGGGCCACATCCCATAATATCATAAGCACAACATATACATATTATACACATGCCATAAGAAAGTCATATAAGCATACCTCAACTCCAAGCTACGCTACACATAAAACAGTTATAATAATCATAAGATACACAACATAACATGGTATATGGAATACAAGGCACATAACACACACATAGGGGACCTTAGCTACATCCTTACCTAACACGACACCTAAAATACCCCAAAATCCTAATTTTATGAATTATAACTAATTAAGGATTTATTATGTAAATTAATTAAATAAGTTATTTTATTAAAATAGGAGGAATTAATTAGGATAAAATCAATAGAAAATTTATGAATAATTTAATTGGAGAAAATTAGAGTGTTTTGCTAATTAAAATGGAATTTAGGAAAAATCTTTCAAAATCTCAAATTAGCCTAAAAAAAGGGAATTAAGTATTATTTTATCAAAATATTATTATTTTTAAATATCCAAAAATACCAAAATATTCTAAATACCCAACCCACCTATTTTCTTTTTTTCTTTCTTTTTTTCCTTTTCCCTTTTCTTTCTTTGTTTTCTTTCCTTTTCTCCTTTTTCCTTATTCTGCTTTTCCTTTTTTCTTCCTCCTCCCCTCTATCCGGGCCAGCCCAGCAGGCCAAACCCCCCTCCCCTTTTCCCTTCCTTCCGCACGACCCAAGCCTACACCACACTCCCTTCCCCCAGCCGGCCGGTTCCCTCTTTCTTTTCTTTCTTTTCTTTCCTCCCCTGATCGCCGGTCCACTCCCCTCCCTCTTCCTTCTTCCCCCGCCCCCTCGTGACCTACACCTTGATTCTCGCCCCCGACCACGCCCGCTGACTGGCCATCATTCCCCTCTCTTCCCCGCTGATCCACCTGCCTTTTCGACCCAACCAACCTTCCTCTTTTCTTGCGTGTCGTTCCTTATCCTCGACCTAATCATAGCACGCCATGGAAGAATTGCGCCGGCCTGCCATCGCCGGCTAGTGTGACCTATCCTACTTGCCCCTTATTCTCCCGCTCCCCTCTGTTGTTATCCCCTTCCTTGGGCCCTATAAATACCCATAACCAGCCTCGGACTCAGACTCTTTCCCACACCTAGAAAATCATGTCTCTTACGCCACCGCTAGATCAGACGCCCTCGCCCTTACCCAGCGCCGCCGCTCGAGCTACCCACAATACCACTCCCTACATCACCCTCTACCAAACTACACCACCCTACGCCCTTGATTTTCCTTGCACGAGCCACCCCGGTCGTGCAAAGTACCCTTTTCTGAGCAGCCACATTTCCACCCCCGTTGCCCTTCGCACCACTGTTTTCCACCACTCCTGCCGCAACCACCACCTCTTACACCTCCCAAATTTTCCTGCAGACCTTCCTCTATCTCCCCTACCCTCCTTTTCCCTTTCCTCCCTCTCCTCCTCCCTTCCTCCCTTTCCACCCCTCTCGACCACCACAGCACCGCCGCCTGCACCGCCACCTTTGGCCCGCCACCACCCCCATTCCAACCCTCTCAACTTGGGCAACCTCAACCACCCTTCCACCATCATTCCCCCTCTCCTATTCCCAACACTCAACTATCCTCCTTTTCCCCCTCTTTCCCCGCCGCCACCGGTGTCACCAATCACCACCAACCCTAAGTGGTACCCTAAACCCTCTCAACCCTTAAACCCTAATTATGTAAGCCTTATTCATTTTAGTTATATTATATTATTATTATTATTATTATTATTATTATCATTATCATCATCATCATCATCATCATCATCATCATCATCATTATTATTGTTGTTGTTGTTGATATTGTTATTATTCACATTTACTATTATTTATCATGCTTATTATTATCCCTAAAATATTATTATTATTATTACTATTAAGGGTCGAAACCTTATTTTACTATTATTTCAATCATCATCATCATCATCATCATCATCATAATAATAATAATAATAATAATAATAATAATATTATTATTATTATTATTATTATTATTATTATTATTATTATTATTATTATTATTATCTATTACTTATTATTATTATTATTATTATTATTATTATTATTATTACTATTATTATCATCATTATCGTTATTATTATTATTATTATCATCATCATCATTACTAGCCTTGGCATATTATCATTTTGTTGCTATTAAAAATGTTCAAACCTTTTTATTAATATTTAGTATTCAAATATTACTCTTACTAATATTATTCTTAACACTTCTATGATTATAATTATTATTATTATTATTATTATTACTATTGTTGTTATTATTATTATTATAAGTATCATTATTACTATTATGGTAAAAATATTCAAATCTTTATATTATCATTATTTAAATTTTACTATTATTATTATTATCCTTAGCAATATTAGTATTTTGTTAGTGTTACTATTATTACATTATTATTTTATCCCTAACCCTATTATTAGTCTTAGCCTTAAAAATATTAGGGTTTCTATTACTATGAGTATTAGTATTACTATTATTATTAATATCGTTGTTTTTGTTATAACTAGTGTTAGTATTATTATTAGAGGAAATAAAGCTATTAGATTTAATGATATAAATATGGCTATAAATATTATTAAAAACCCTATTTTTCACTTATTAATTTTCCTTTAATAATAGTAACCATAATCATAGAATAAAATAGGAAATAATAGTATTTTTGGTAGGAGGAAAACTAATCCTTAGTTTTTTCCTCTTATAGTTGAAACTAGTTAAAACCCTAAGAAGGCGTAGGAGCATGCTCCAAGACTTGTGACGTGCTAGGTAAAGGTGTAGCTAAGGCCTTATGTGTTCTATGTGTCTTATATGCCTTGGATGCCATGTATAATGATATGTTGTGTATCTTGTGCTATTGTTATAACTGTTTTATGTGTAGCATAGTTTGGAGTTGAGGTATGATCATGTGCTTTCTTTTAGCATGTGGTTAATATGTTTATGTTGTGAATTGTGATATGATATGATGTGGCCCTTTAGGACATGCATGCTAGGATATTTAATATGGTAAAATGGGGTGGAAAGATGAAAAAGAAAAATGGGAAAATATATTGATCAAAGGGAAGTAAGTTGACCAAGAGGAAGTGAGTTGACCAAGGAGTGTGGGATTGACCTAAATATTCTATGATCCATGAGTGGAAGAATAAAATGGCACTTCAAATAAAATAAAAGAGTGGGTGAACTTTGTAGGGGGAAATCTAAGGTTCTGCATGAAAACTTCGAGGGTTTGCATAGAGTGCATGGATTTTGCATGGGGATGAATTTTACTTTTGAAAAGTTGTATTGGGATATAAGTAAAGTAAGGGAAGAGTTGATTGGGTGATTGGAATCTTTGTGTGAAAAATAGTATGTGGGATAGTATAAGGGTGCATAAGAGACCGAACTAGGGTTTGGGAGGAAACCCTAATTTGAGAAGGTGAAAAAGGGGAAAAATAAATGAGGGCGAGTGGAATATGAGATGAGAATGGGGAGATTGTCATGAGTGGGGCGAGCATGGGTATCATGGGAAGCAAGAGTGGAAGGTGAGAAATGGAGGGGTGACATGTGGAAAGGAGGATGCTAGGGTTGGCATGGCCAGCTAGGGTTTGGTGTGGTCACCTAGGGTTTCGTGGTCACACGTGTATTTAGGGAAGTAAAGTGAGATGATGAGGGTTGAATCTGAGGGTTGTGATGTGTGGGGTGTTAAAACAGTTTAGGTTGTGTGAGGCAGAGAAGGATGGGTTGTAACACCCCCAAAATTTACTACTGAAAAATTTCATTTTAATAAAAAGGTTCAACAGAAGTGAAATAACCAAAACTATAAATTATGGGGATATTACCGCCACACTTAGTACCAGACCGGTTCACTCCTACCGTTCCAATACTAAGTGATAAGGTTAAATAGGATTAACATCAAACACAATTCATTAATAAAATAATGAGAATCTATGAGAGGACTCCCTCATAGTCATACAGAAATCAGAGTGCGATTTAAGAGTTACAATCCAAAGAGTAAGTGACTAAAGTTTTCCAAAAACATAAAATACTGTACAATATGACATAACTAGAATAAAAAAGACGATACATAGTCAAATCAAAGGAAAAATAGAGTTTGACCGAGTCGCTCTCGATCCCCAGGCCAAGTCTAGGCTCAACGCTCAGCCCCACCCGATGCCTCGTAAGTGTCGTAGGCATCGAAGACGTCATTCCCTACCTGCACAAATTCAGATGGGTCTTCTGCTTGTGGGAATGAGTAGCACCCATGAAACAGGTGATCAGTACACTACGTACTAAGTAAGGTAACCATGCGCTAAGGCCAAACATACAAGGCATATAACATAACATGATCATATAAGCAGCATACAATAATACAGATAATGAAGGCCGGCTATGGTTCGGGTAGATTTATTCTTTAGATCTCTGGTAAGTATAATCGTTTCACATCATAATCTTTATCAATCCATGTGAGTGCAAAAACTCCACTACTATAGCTGGTGGATCGAAACATACAGGGCAGAACGCTCCTGACCACTATTTTTACCGGTGGATCGGTCTCCAAGGCAAGGTGCTCCTGGCCACTATTATGCAGGTTGATTGGTCTGGCCCCAACTCTCATGGTGTTCCACTGTAATTACATAGTATCTTTCCCATGATTCATTTGTAACTTAGTGTTTGGTTGTTAAGCTCAGGATCCCCTACTATTATAGCCGGTGGATCGGTCACTTATAGGGCAGAACACACCTAACCACTATTATATGTTGGTGGATCGGTCTCCAAGGCACCCCCGGCACCTGGCCTCTATTATGTCGGTGGATCGGTCTAGGTTTGACTTAATAATCTTCCTCTTTAAATGATCAGTATATTATTCGTTTCTTATTCGATAAGGCTTTCACCCTTGACATGCATGGCAACAACCCTCTACTTCTATCCCCCCAAGAGTGCCCATCTTATATCTTGAGACTTATGCACCTCCTATCACACCCCGATATCCATTCCCCCTTGTATTTATCCATAATGAAAGCCCAACTCCTAAGGGTGTGGGTTAAGGCTCGTCACCTCATGACATCCAACTCTTCTTACTATCACCCTCTAGGGTTTTCTCTTGAAAACCCTAATTGGACCTATGTGGCCCAACTTCCTCTTACTTACTCTACCATTATTTCATTTATCACCCATTACCTTATCTCATTTAGACTCAATCCCAAATCATATCACTTTACTCGTCAATTTCACAGGTGACGGGAAAAACCCTAGTTGGCCACTTCAAACCCTATCACCTTTCTTCCCCCACAAGTAACTTCTCTAATTTTCACCTAATATTTCTTCCTTCCCATGGCACCCATATTCATCCCTCATATAATAAATTTCCACTCTTATCCTATAATTCACTCTTCCTTAATTGTTTTTACTTCCACGTTTTTCCCATATTAGGGTTTCCTCCTAAAACCCTAATCTGGTCCCCTATACACCCTTACACCAACCTACGTACTATTTTTCATTCCAAGTCTCCAATCACTCCACAACTCTCCCCTTACCTTACTTACACCCTAAAATAACTTTTCTCACGTAAAGATCGTCCCCATGCAAACTTCATCCATCCCATACAAACCTTCGAAGTTCCTATGCAAACCCTAGAATTTCCATGCGTGGTTCCCATCTCTCATTCATTTTGATCACTTCTTCCTCTTTATTTTCCTCTCATGGATCATGAGGTAGTTTGGTCAATCTCATGTCCCTTTTAGTGAACTCACTTCCCATTTTCTCCCTTTTTTATCCTTTCATCCCCATATTATATTATCAATCATCCTAGCATGTATGTCCTAGAGGGTCACATCATATCACATCATAATCACCACATACACATGTTATACTCATACCATAAGGAAACACATGAACATACCTCATCTCCAAGCTGTGCTACACATAAAACAAGTTAATGATAACCATACGATACATGACATAGCATGATACATAACATCCAAGGCATACAAGTCACACAACACACATAGGCCTTAGCTACATCCTTACCTAAAACGACGTCGGGCTTGGAGCACGCTCCTACACCTCCTTAGGTTTTTAGCTTGATTCACCTATAAGAGGAAAATACTATAGGTTATTCTCCCTCTTACCAAAATTAGCATCATTCCTACCCTACCCTTATCATAAGCTACTATTAGGGCTAATAATGATAATAGTAGTTTCATAATTAAAAGTAGGGTTATTATTCTCAAAATAATTAATCATGCTACTACTAACCAAAATAAGTCTTAACAGTCATCATGGTTTATGTTTAAGTATTCATAGTGATATTCATAGTGTTATAGGTAATAGTTGCAATATTACTAATAATAATATTATTATCAGTTTTAGTGATAATACTAATATCGACCCAAATCCTAGTAATAATAACAATAGTAATATTAGTAATATAAAAGTAATGACCATAATGATACTTATATTAATAATGCTAGCAGTGATAATAGGTTAGTGATTATGAAATGTTAACAAAATGACAAGGTGATAATAATAATATTCATAGTAGTGGTAGTAGTATTAATAATAATAATAATAATAATAATAATAATAATAATAATAATAATAATAATAATAATAATAATAATAGTTTCAATCTTAAGAATAATGCTAATAAAGGTCCTAGAAGTCATGATAGTAGTAGCCATAGTAATAATATGGTCAAGTATAATAGAATAATAATAATGATGATGATGATGATATAAATGATAATAATAACAACAACAACAACAACAACAATGATGATGATAATGATATTAATAATAGTTATAGTAGTAATGATAGTGATAATAATAATAATAATAATGATGATGATGATGATGATGATGAAGCATAATAATAATAATAATCGAAAAGGTTAATAGTAATATAAGGGTCCCATTATTTACACTAATAATAAAAGTGATGATGGCCAAAATTAGTATTAGCAGTATTAGTAAGGAAATAAGGATAGTAATAATGATGATAATAATAATAATAATAATAATAAAATAGGATTATTACAATAATACTAAAGTTGTAGCCCTAATAATAATAATAACCTTAGTTAGAAATATTTCTAAAGTTAGGTTAAATAATAAGAGTGATAACATAACAACAACAACAACAACAACAAAAATAATAGTAATACTATTAATATTACTAAAATTTATTAACACTTATATAAAAAAAAAGTTTAAGGTTTGGGGAAATTAAAATACCACCTAGGGTTGGTGGTGAAACCGCCGGCAATGGCGACGGTGGAGGAAGAAGAGAGGTGGAGAGATGGGGGTTGAGGCTAGAGGAGAGGGAATGAGGAGGTGTTTGAGGTGATGGAAGGTGTATCAGGTGGAGAGGAGTGGAATGGAGGTGCTGGTGCATCCAAAAGTGGCTCACGCACGGCGGCGGGTGCGGTGGCCCAAGGTGGTGGAAGGAGCGACGAGAGGTCGAAATGGGCTGATCGAGAGGGCGATTTTGCAAGGCGGGGTGGCTCATGCAGGGCAAGGCAAGGGAGGAGGGAGGCTCAGTTCTATAAAGGGCGGTGTAAGGAAGGCTTTGGTGGGCGACGTGGGCGGCAACGGTCGTCGACGGCGGCGGAATAAAGATCTGATCGGGCGGTGGTGCAAGGCCAGCATTTTCTGGGTTGCAAAAATAGAAGCTCGACCCAGGCTTCCAATGGGGTATTTATAGGCTAATTTGAGGGGAAAACGATGAAGGAAGAATAGGACAAGCAGGGCAGGTGAGGCAGGACTATCGGCCGACAATGGTAGGTGGTGCAGTCTTATCATGGCAGGGTAGGTGAGGTTGGGGAGAGAAGAAAAAGAAAGGGAGGCATGCGTGAAGGGCTGTGGGGCTGGTTGGGGTGGAAATTGGAAAGAAAATGACGGGGGTGAGTAGGGAAGGATGCCCGGATGGAGCAGGTGGCTGCCGGTAGAAGAAGGGCTGCAGGTCAGGGTGCAGTCCATGTGGGGAAGAAGATGGAAAGGGAAAGGGGTGGACCGGCGGTCCAGGGGTGGAAAAGAAAAAGAAAAGGGGGAACCAACCGAGCGGTTGGCCAAGGGGGATGACACGGGCTTTAGGCCGCGTGGAGGGAGAAGGGAGGAGAAGGGGAATTGGGTTGGCGGGCTGGCTTGTTTCGGTGAGGAAGAAGAAAAAGAAAAAGGAGGAAGGAGAGGAAGAAAGAAAAAAAAAAGAAGGGAAAAGAGAAAAAAGAAAAAAAGGAAAAGGAGAAAAATAGGTTGGTTGGGGTGTTTAGGGTATTTTGGTATCCTTGAATATTTAAAAATAATAATATTTAAAATAATAATAATAATTAAATCCCTTTTTAGCTTAATTTGGCTATTTTTGATAATTTTCTTAACTACCATGTTAATTAGTAAAATGCCCAAATTTTTCCTAAATAATTTATTTATTATTTCCTCCTTGATTTGCCTTAATTAATTCCCCTTTATTTTGATAAAATGATTTATTTACTTAATTTTTCTACTAAATCCTTATTTCGCCATAATTCCCTAAATTATGGTTTTGGGGTATTTCATGGGCTACATAGGAGAAAACCCTAGGGAAGACTATGAATGGGCTTAGTGGTGTTAAGTAGTGGGCCTTGACCCACACACCTAGGAGTTAGGCCTCCAGTGTGAGTAGTGGAATAAGGAAAGGATGTTGGTGTGAGTTACGAGGTGTAGAAGTCTTAAGATATGGGACAAGCCTCTTGGAAGGATGAGCGTAGATGGAGTTAGTCATGCATGTCTAGGGTGAAACTTGTTGAATAAGACACAGTAAGACATTAATCATTTAAAGAGGAAGATTGTTGAGGCTGGCCCAGATCGGCCTACTAGCAAATAATAGTGGCCAAGAGCCGAGGTGCCCTAGAGACCTATCCACCAGCAAATAATAGTGGTCGGGCACATTATGCCCCCGTATGTTTCCAATCCACTGGCTATAATAGGGGATTTTGTTCTTAACAAACCGAACATAATTATGATAAGACATGGAAAAAACATTAAGTACTTATAGTGAAACACCATGAGAGTCAAGCCAAACTGGTCCACTAGCGAATAATAGTGGCCAGGAACATCTTACCCTAGAGACCAATCCACCGGCGAATAATAGTGGTCAGGTGCTTTCTGCCCTTTGTGTTTTCGGTCAACTGGATATAATAGTGGGGCTCCCACACTTGTATGGAATGATAATAAGTATGGTATGAAATGAGCATTGATTAAAGACTAAATAATCAGTTTATCCGGACTGCATCTTGGCCTTTACTTATTTGAAATGATTGTATGTTGTTATGTTAGCATGCTTGTATTATATACCTTGGTGTGTTGGCCTTAGTGCATGGTTACCTTGTTCAATACGTAGCATACTGACTACCCTTTTCATAGGTGCCGCTCATTCCCACAAGCAGAATGCCCCTCTGACTTTGTGCAGGTCAGTGATACCATTTTTTATGCCTTTGATGCTTATAAGGCATCGAGCAGGTCAGAGCGTAGAGCATAGACTTGGCATGGAGATCGAGAGTGGCATGGTTGGACTTCCTCCTTTTGTTCTTCCATTTTGTATTGAATTTTCTAAACTTAACTTTTATCGTTTTGTAGACCTTATTCCTTTCAAGGGAACTTTAACTATGTACTCTGGATTGTAACTCTTTTTCACGCACTCTGATTTCTATCTTATAGCTGTTTTAATGCTTTATTGAAGTCTTACTTTGAGTTTGAATTATGATGGATGTAAACTTCCTTTAGCCTTGTAGTTAGTACGGGAACGACAGGGGGTCGGACTTGTATTGATCACGGCGGTAACATCTCCGAAATTCACAAGTTTTGATTTAATTGCTTATGCTAAATCTTACATAAAATGAAAATTTTTAATAGTAAATTTTAGGGTGTTACAACACCGGTATTGGAGCATATTCCTATGCCTCCTTAGTGTTTTGATTGGGTTCACCTATAAGAGGGAAAAACTAAGGATTAATTCCATCTTACCAAAATTACTATTATTTCTCAATTTATTCAAATATTAGGGTTACTATTATTAAAAGAAACTTTACAAGTAAAAATAGGGTTTTTATTATCAAGTTAGCCTATTAGGTTATTACTAGTCAAAATAGGTTCATGATAAGGTATTTATAGCCATATTTATATTATTAAAGACAATAACTTAAATATTACTAATAATAGTAATAATAATAGTTGTAGCAAAAATAGTAGTATTAATAATAAAAATAATACTAATACTCATAGTAATAGAAACCTTAGTATTATTAAGGTTAAGGCTAATAATAGGGTTAATAATAAAAATAATAATATAATAACAATAATATTAACAAAAATAATAATATTGCTAAGGATAAAACTAATAATAATAATAACCGCAATAATGATATTTATATGGGTAAAGGTTCGAATATTTACAAAAGTAATAATAGTAATAATATACTAAGGCTAGCACTGATAAAAATAATAATGGTATTAATAAAAATAAGGATAATCATAATAATAGTTAAAATAGGATTTCGACCCCTTTAATAATAATGGGATAAATATCCCGAGGCTATATTTAGTAATACTAATGATAAAAATAATAGTCATGATATAATAATAATAATAATAATAATAATAATAATAATAATAATAACGAGGATAATAACATAAATACAAAATAAAGGGATAATAATATCTTAAGTAGGGTTTTAAGGGTTAGGGTACCACCTAGAGTTGGTGGTGACAGGCGGCGCATGATGGCAGGGAAAAAGGGAAGAAGGGTGGAAAGTGGGGTGTTTAGGGTAGGAGAGGGGGGATGAGAGGGGGATTTGAGGTGGTGGAGGATGCCTAGGTTGAGAGGGATGAAGTGGTGGTGGTGGTGCAGCCAAAGGCGGCAGCGGTGTAGTGGCGAGAGTGGTGGAGAGGAAGGAAGGGAAAAGGAGAGGGAGGTAGGGGAAAAGGAAGGTAGGGGAGGTTCTACTAGTAATTTTGGAGGGTAGAGGGAGTGGTGGTTGCGGCGGGAATGGCAGTGGATGGCGGACGAGGGCACAAAGGGTGGCGGTGGTTGGATTAAGGTTAGTCGAATGGCCAACTTTGCACAGCCAAGGCGGTATGTGTAGGGAGGATTAAGGTGGTGAGGGGTGTATCTCAATGGAGGGTGGTGCAGGGAGTAATTTGGGTGGTTGTTTGGACAGCGGTGCCAGATGGCGGTGGCGCAATAGGCGGTGGTGCACAAAAGGGAGCAGATTTTTGGGTTGAGAAAAAAAAAGGTTGAATGGGAGTGGTTGAAGGGTATTTATAAGCCACGGTCCACGGATGAGGGGAATCAACAGAGGGGAAAAAGGGAAGGTGGGCGGCACGCATGTAGGTCGTCGGTTGGCGGCACACAACCGGTGACTCGGGAAAGGGAAAAGGAATGGGGAGAAAGGCACACGTAATGAGAGAGAGAGAGGGCTTGATTGGGTGGAGAAGAGAGAGGAAATGGCAGGGAAAATGGTGGGGGTGGCAGGCCAACATGCGGTGATGCAGAGGCTGCATACCTGCACCGGGAAGTGGAGGGGTCGAGTGTTGGGGATAGGGAAGGTCGGGGGGAGAAGAAAAAAGGAAGAAGAAGGGGACGATCGATTAGTCTAGGGAGAAAAGAAAGAAAAAGAAGGTAGGTCGAACCGGGCCGATTGGCTGGTGAGGGAGAAGGAAGAGGAACGGCGGCGGGCCTGGGCCGCACGGGAGGAAGGAAAAGTCTGGGCCGCAAGGTCGGCTGGTGCAAATTGGGGAAAAAGGAAGAAAAAAAGGAGAAGGGATAGAAAGGAAAGAAAGAAAAGGAAAGATGGGGGAAAAGAAAAGAAAAGAAGAAAAATAGGTGGATTAGGGTATTTAAAATATTTTGGTATTTTGGGATATTTAAAATAATAATATTTTAATAAAATAATAATTAAATTCCCTTTTTAGGTTAATTTAGGATTTTTAAAAGACTTTTCCTAAAATTCATTTTAATTAGCAAAACACCTTAATTTTTTCTAATTAAATTATTTATTAATTTTCTCTTGATTTTGCCTTAATTACTTCCTCTTATTTTAATAAAATAATTTATTTAATTAATTTTTTTAATAAATCCTTAATTTATCATAATTCTCTAAATTAAAATTTTGGGATATTTTACGTACTTTATAATTTATAAATTTTCAAGTAATTTTTAAGTTTTTAACTACCTTTTAATTTACTTTTGAATTTCAAAGATAAATTTAAATTATTAATATACTTTAATATACCTTATTAAAAATCATAAATAAATATTATAAAAATATTTTTTAGTTTAAATATAATAATCATTTTTTTTATATTAGAATGCATTTTACTTTAAAAAAATATCTGAATTTATGTTGAAAATTTGTGAGAAGTTCCTCGAACGATGGGAGTAATTTTGTTAAATCTTTATCTTGATTAGAAAACGAACAAACGGAGTATTTGTTGTGAATTGTGATCGCCGGATCTTTCCGTTCTATTTCCGGGGCTTCTTCGTAAACATCTCAGTCCGCTAATTAATCACTGCGAAGAGTTTTGGTCCGACCATCGACCACATCAAATGACGCCGGGTTGCGCATGCTGGTATGTTTGTACTGTTGTACAACTACAAAGTAATAAATGATGCTGTAATTAACCAAAGAACAGAATCGGATGCTATTAATTAACGACGGACAAAATGATCTCGTAACTGAATCATCATTACGCATATCGGCAAGTTCTCAACTTTTTCTTTCTCCGGGGTAAGCAGCCGGCCTCTCTCACTCTATCTCGGTTCGTCTTTCTCCTCATCGCAATTGATCGCGTTGTTTGCTATTTCTCACCCGCAGCACATCCTGACTGCGAAAATTGAAACATTATGGCCAACGATCAAGCTGAAATTGCGAAGGAGCAGGTTTTCTTTTTTTCTTTTTTCTTTTTCCGTTTCATCTCTGTCGTCAATCATTTTAATTTTTTTCGCTTTGCTTTAGGAATTTATTTGATATGATTTTTGAATATAAATTGTCTTAATAAATGCAACCGAGCCGTATTTGGTTTTCTTCAATCTTTTATACGCAATATTAGATTGAGTTCCATGTTCTTTTGCTGATTCAATTTTCGCACACTGGTTCTGGTTGACCTCACATAGTTTACTGTCACTATTTAAGCTGTCGTGAAGGATAAACACTCGCGATCTTCTGTATTAAGTAGTTTTGTCGTGTCTATTGTGTTTCTGATTAAGTAGCTACTACTGCAGGTAGTTAGTGTCCAAACTTTTGGGCTGAATCAGGAGAAATGAAGTGATTTACCTTAGTTCACCCCATTTGCCAATGCTATTTTATAGTTGGTTTGGATCGGGGTGAATCGAGGTAAGGGTAAATATTAAAATTTAACCTAGGCAAACGGAATGGAGGTGAATTGAGGTGAATGTTTTAAAATGTTGTTTGGATAATACTAACCTATCTTGGATGAATCAGAGTGAATGTTTTAAAATTTTCGTTTGGATTGAGGTGAATGAAGGTTAAAAAAATAAAACAAATGAAGGACAATACACATAATAGAAGAGAATGGACGAGAAGAGAATGGTGATTCAATTGATATAAATTAGGAGCAGTTTTGTCCGGTCAAGTCAAAATGTTACTTATATGTTAACCTTCACCTCCGTTACCCCCGAAATCGGAGGTTAACAAAAATAAGGTTAATCGGGGTGAACAGGGGTTAAACTTTAACCCCGATTCACTTCGTCGAGATTAATAAAATTAGTCCTTAAATGGAGTGAAACAATTAATTCACCCCGAAACATTAAGATAAGGGAACCTTTCAAGGTTAAAAATTAAATGATACAACCTCGGTTCAATTCAACTCTATTTAACACAATCCAAATAGAATTAAAATATCTTTTATCCGTGTTAGATTAATATTATCCTACCAATATTTTAAAACGTTCATCTCACTTCACTTCCATTTACTTGTTCTTGGTGAATTTTTAATGTTTACCATCATTTTGATCCAAACGAACCATTAGTGACATGGAAAGGTGGGAAGACGTTGGGAATTTAATTAGGATTAAGAAGTTACCAAAAAAGTTTAGTGTATATTTCTGCAAGCATTTTGAGCTCAATTAGCCATTTTTTAATAGTACTTTTTTTAAAAAGATTATACTATTTTTAGTAAATTTAATTTCTAAATAATATAAAATATCCAATAACAACCACCTAGCTATCATTCCTTCAAAAATCTTCAAACATACTCAAAGAACTCGAAGAATAGGATAAAATGATGAACTTATCATATGGTAGCATTAAGTGTGGGAACAAGTATCTGTGGATGTACCGATATATGGGCAATATGTATCAGCTTTTGAGCCTGTTAATAAATGATAATGTTGATACAAGACAAACATGTGTAGCGCAGCCATCCAATTAAATAGCAGTTCCGCAATGGCGTAGCTACCACTATTTGGCGGTTTTTGGGTCAGCTACGACGTGAAATTACCGATACACTGTGGTTTTAAAATTTTACATTTACCAATCGGTAAATTGCCGATAAATTGAAAAATATCGCTAATAAATCGAGGTAAATAGCCAATAAATCAGTAATTTATTGAGAATTCTTAAATCTATTGAAAAAATAATGATAATTTTTTCTTATTCATGTACTATATATATCTTGAACCAAGCTACTATTGAACAATAATAAAGTATTGTTATTTGTTAACTTTACATGTCTTACTAACTAACATGTATTTTTTTAATCTAAGGAAAATTTAGGGTTATAGTCAAATACCATTTTAGTGAATATTTATAGTCAAATGATCAATAAATAATAATGAGAGTATATGGTGAAATAAAAATAAAAATTCATGTCACAACGACTGCAACACATTTTATCGTTTGTGACTCTGTGACGCTCTAATACCATGACCGTGATTTTATTGCCTAAGTACAGCCTATATGCACCTATACACATGGATACACATTGATATTTACTAATATACCTCCTAAACGGACCAATATTTACTGTAACAAATCATGACTAGGCAGCTATGGCATACCATATGTTTAATGCTTCGATACTGTGACATCACAACTGCCACCATGGATTTATTGCATGCACCATAAAATTAAGTGGTTTTTTTTTTTTTTTTCCTGCTGTTGGATTTTGAAGTATTCTGCCTGAACTTGTTGTGGAAGTTGGAGTTGGGGTTATTATGTTAGTGAAATTGACAGTGTTAGGGCCTGTTCTTTAGTGCTTTGCACCAACTGACACTTTTTTTCCCCTTTTGTCTAATTCAGCGAATTTCAAATCCTGTTAACGCTTATTGAATGAATTAGTTTTGCATTTTCTTAGTTGATCTCCGTTCTTGTCAATTTGTTCCTTCTATTGTTGATATGTTTTTAACTAGGTTCTCAAAAGGGATATTCCATGGGAGACGTATGCGACTGCTAAACTTATTGAAGGAACTTCCTTGCAGCTGTTGAGGCGGTATGATAAAAGATCAGAGAGATACAGAGCTGGGCTGCTCGAAGATGTATTCTCTTTTGCATACTTTTAGTAGTTTAGCTTTGTCATATGTTTCAAACTCTCTGAGGTTGTAGTTCTTCATGGTAGTTGCATTCATTGTGCATTCAGTTTTTACTATGCATTGCCATCCTAAAAATGTCATGTTGTCTTCAGAATTTACTTTACTGTTTCCTTATATCTTGATGAGAATAGAACAAGGTAGCTCAATTGACGTTGTCAATTGAAGACAGTTTTGTGAGGCATGAATGATTGATATTTTAACACAATATTTTGTTTGTATATCCTTTCTTAAATCTCACTGCTATGGACTGTCTTCCCTTTCTCATAAATAACCCTGTTCCAAAGTGCTGCAAACCTGTGTTTTCCTCCCTTGTGTTGTCCTTAAAAGGAGGTTACCTTTTGATCCTATCTTTACCAAGTTTATCCTGTTCTGTCAGGACAAGATTTAATGATTTTATCCATATCTTAAGGATGCAGGACAGCAGGACATGTCAATAAATCTTGATTGAAAGTTTTATTTCTACCACAATGATCAATGGTCTCTTAATTGTAACAGGACGGTCCATCCTATGTTCGAGTATTTGTGAGCATATTACGAAACATTGTCAAGGAAGATGTGGTGGAATATGTCCTGGCTTTAATTGATGAGATGCTTAATGGTAATTGTCAAAATTATTGACTCTACGATTGTGTACTGAATTCCTTATGCTAAACTGTGTTTTATTTATAATGTCAGTGAATTCAAGAAGAGCAAGGATTTTTCATGACAGATCACTTGTTGATATAGATGTCTATGAACCATTCTTAAGGTTGAGTACACCAAACCCACTTGAGTGCTAGCTAGCTGTCCTTCTTGCTGCTTATTTCATCAATTTTTCTGCACCTACATATATGTGTCTTCTTGGAGATGCCCACCAATCATCATCCCTCTTCACTCGTTCCAGACTGCTTTCGCATAGCAACTGGTTCATACAGGGGAAGAGCTGTAAGATTCTTTGTTTGATTGTGAGGTACTGGGTCTTGATTCATTTACATAGTTGGCATGGTTTCGTAAGATTCAAATATTTTCTTTCTTTCTTTCTTTTTACTTGTAATTCAAGTAATGCATAATCTATTGCTCACCACAAGTGAAAAACGAAAAGCTGAGGGGAATGGAGCTGATAATGGAGGAGTTTCAGGTTCAAAGAGAAAATCTAGCCATGTCAGTGATGTCTTCAAAGAATTCGTAGGTTGGCTCTGTGGACAGGTTCGTATGTGGCTTTTGAACAACTCTTCAAAGACTATCGCAGTTGTTTACCATATCTGACTTATGAATTGTGATCTATTATTTCTTCAGCTAAAGAAGCCTTTAAATCCTACCCATGCAATCCCAGCCGCAATCCATTCTCTCACAAAACTGTTAAGGGAACCTGTCGTGAGGTCTTTCTTTGTTCAATCTGATGGAGTAAAGCTTCTAATTCCTTTGATTTCTCCAGCATCCACTCAGCAATCTATTCAGGTTCTTTGGCAGTTTTAATGTTTGGGTGGCTAACTGCATTGCTATTATCAATTTTCCTTCTAATTTTCTGTAGTTTATCCCTTCATTCCATATTGGAGATATACTACTGATTTGAACTTCAGTGTTTCAACATGTGCAAGGTTGGTTTTGTGAGAGAATGTTGATGGAATTTGCCATGAGATCTTAATGCTAGAGCCTTTATTCTTTACAGCTTCTTTACGAAACATGCCTGTGTATCTGGATCTTGTCATTCTATGATCCAGCAATTGAATACTTGGCTACTTCCAGGGCCCTTCCACGACTATTAGTAGTTGCCAAAAGTTCTACAAAGGAGAAGGTCAGTATAGATTATGATGTATTGAGTTCAAGTTATTGACCTCACTTGTCAGTCTTTATGTCTAGACTATTAGCAGTGGGATATAGGGCAATGCTGAAAGCTTTTAGGAGAAATTTATGTGATTATTGTTTCTTGAAGCCGACTGCCCAGACTGTTTGCTCCAATCCAGGAATCCATATTTTGTTGACTAACTTTAATGTGAAACTCTGATAGATTGTCAGGGTTATCATATTGACCCTGAGGAACTTGCTACCGAAAGGAACATTTGGTTCCCAGATGGTAGACCTTGGAGTGCCTCAGGTGGTTCAGAACTTGAAGGCTAGTGCATGGAGTGACGAGGTGAATATTCTTGATTTTAATTCTGTCTCATCGTATTGCCATGTAAGCCCAGTCGAGCATTTAGTTGGGGGGTGGGGATGCAAGTCCAACTAAATGTCATGGATGTATGTTTTTTTTAATATCTTTTAAGATAATTACAGAATAATCTGAAAGTAAATGAAATTATCCACTGCCTCCATATGCTGGACTTCCTCCACTTTCTCCTTTGAATTTTTGATAGACCATAGGTTAAGTATTTTGTTTTCAACAATTAGGTTGGAACAGCAATGATATTAAATGAATCACCACTATCGATGTGCAAAAGGCTTCTAGTGTATCAATGAGATGCACAAAAGTAGAGTGCATTATCGTCAAAGTTCATGGAAGTTTCTCTTGCTTTCTCTTTCTCTAAACATTCCATCCATGTGATTGTCAATCTAAATTTTTACAGGACTTATTGGATGCTCTTAATCAACTAGATGAGGGTTTGAAGGATAACATGAGGAAATTGAGCTCGTTTGATAAGTACAAGCAGGAAGTTCTTCTTGGCCAACTTGATTGGTCCCCGGTTCACAAAGATCCTTTCTTCTGGCGAGATAATGTCTCAAAATTTGAGGAAAATGATTTTCAGGTTCTTCCAACACCTCTTATGATATCATATTATTTATTTTGGAAGAAATTTTCGGCAATGCTGTGAACAACTGTCATTTGGAGGTGATATGAAACCGACTGTATTCATCTAAACATGTAGCACATCATATTGCATTATTGCCTTTCACTTGGATACATTATTTGAAGAGGATATAAGGGATTGCTAGAATGGTGCCATTGAGGTTACTTTAGCTAATTCACCCTAACGAAAAATGTATAGGTTTGACCAAGAACTAGCTCCATCAAATTCTACTAAAACTCATCTTATGCTAATTTTTCGTTTCAGATTTTGAGGGTGCTCATCACCATTTTGGAAACTTCAGTTGATCCACGAACCCTTGCAGTTGCTTGTTTTGATCTTTCACAGTTCATCCAGCATCATCCTTCTGGTAGGATAATATCGACCAATCTCAGCGTGAAGGAGAGGGTGATGAAATTAATGGACCATGATAGTGCAGAGGTAACAAGAAATGCTCTGCTTTGCACCCAAAGGCTTTTCCTTGGAGCCAAGTATGCTCGCTATTTGCAGGCGTGAAGTGTGCTACGATTACTTTTCAGAGTTAGCAAGTTGGAGGTATTTATAAAGACGATTAGTAGGTGCAGTGGAGTCGGGCAGTTGATGCTTGGGAGCATTTTATGAGTGCAGTCCTGGCTGATGCTGAAACTAACTGTCTAAGATAAGCTTGCTCGACTAGTATAGGTTTGAAGAAATATATTTGGAAAGAGATGCCTCAATGCTGCTGGCTAGCTGCTTGAAGGAGGAAATAATTATAAACTCCATTGTAGGATGTTCGTCGAAGTAGAAGCAGTTTTATTGTAAGTTTTTTTTCCCCAATCATTTTTCCTCTGAGAGAAGAAAGAACTCCGTCATGTATGCTTCAAATGAGTTTTCCTGACATTTTGTTCTTTGTTGTCTACGTAATCTCAATAAAGAAAAGCGATTTCCTAGATGTCTCATTTGATTCATCGTGTTCCAACTATATGAATACCCTTGAACACATCGTGCTCCAATGGAGCCGGATTAAGAACTTTGTGGGCGTTCAAATCTCTGAACATCTAGGGGTAAGAAGCATTGACACGCTAGGTTCTTTCTTTATGCCTATGAATTGACCTAGAGTCTATTTGGCCGTAAATTATATGGTGCAATATTTTATGCTGGTAGCAGTTTTGTATAGATGTTCAATTTTCTTTTTCTTTCACGATTTTTTAAATTAGAATATCTTTAATTTAGTTTGATAAAAAAAAGTTGTATCAAAATTCTTTGAAGATTTTTTATCTATAAATACATATTATTACTCTTCTAGCATAAAAAATTCTATTCAACGAATAAAAGGTTTTAGGACCACAATTTTTTTTTAAAGGTTTGAAGACCTCTAACAATTTTCAGCTACTTTTTTTTAGTATATGTTTGAATGATGTATAGAAAATATAAATAACATATTTATGCATGTATAAATATAAAAATTAAAACCAAACTCAATTAGAAGGAACTAAACTTTTAAATTTTAAAAGATTGAGATATTAAATTTTCTTTTTATTAATTTCATACCTCAAATGATAAATCAAGTAATAAACCTCGTTCTTTATTTGAAGAGTTAATTTTTATTTTTTAGCATTTTTTTCCAATAATTTGTGGATCAATACATCTTTTTTTTTCTTTTTTTTTTTGTAGATGAATGTGGAAAAAATAGAAGTCACTGTGTGTGCGTGAGTGTGTGTGTGAGAGAGAGAGAGATACTCAAATTACAAAAAAAAAAATAACATGCTTAAATTATTAAAAGAAAAGAGAGATATATAAATTATTTAAAAAGTAAATTACCAAGTTATCGAAAAAAAATAAAACAACCAATGCCCTAAAATTATGAAAAAGAAAATTTAATTTTTTAAACTATTAAATTGTGAAATTTCCGTCCCTTTTAATTATCTTCACTTTTAAATTTTTTATATTTACACAAATAAAAGTATACTATTCCCATTTTTAATACATAACATCAGCATATATAACTGAGAAAATGGCTTCAAATGGCGAGAGGTCCTTAAACTTCTAATTTTTTTAAAAAAAAAACTTGATGCAACACCCTAGTATTTCAAGATCAAAAAGTTTTTCTTTTTTTTTTTCCCAAAATGGAATATGTGGAAACAATAAAGAAAATGGATTAAACTGTCACATTGAGCATGAAGAGAAGTGTGACCACTTGAAACACCCCAAAAATTTGGAACTAAATATTTTTGTTTAAATAATTAATTGTGGAAATTAGCATAAAATAACATATGGTGTCACTGCCACACTTGGCACAAGTCTTATTTTCTCTATCATTATTATACCAAGTGCTAAAACTAACAATTTTACTCCACTTACTTTAATAACATGATTATTAAAATCAGAGTAAAGAGAATTAAAACAATTTAACATCAATCCAAATAAAACCAACTATTAGTGCTAACAAAATTTGATAAAAAGAAAAATATAAGAGCATAAGAGTATAAAATCATCCAGATCAAAAGATATCTGGCAAGATACAGTATAACCCTAACTTTTAACCAAAGTACAGTATTGAGTAACCCATTATACATAATTAATATTAAAAGCCTGTGTAGAACACATAAAAGGCATATATCATAATAATATATAATGGTAAAGACGAACTCCTAGGTACTAGAGGCCCCGGATTAAAATCTCCATATATGGTGATTTATACTGGTCTTTATGGACCCCTTATGAATCTAAAAAAAGGCATCATAACAATCTATAAAATAAAATTATTGAAATATATATATGATGACCAAATATAATAATCATATAATAAAAAAAATAACAAAAAAGCCACATACTACTCAAACTCTTTTATTTAGAACATAATAAAACTTATCAACAAAACATCGAAGAGATGCTTTTTAAAATAATCATTTGGATCAAGCTTAACTTCATAAGCATAACTTCACCATATATATCGTATCTCAAAATCAACATTGATAATATCCACAACATATTAGGTAGGACTTAAAGACACAATACCCAATATAAGTAGATTCAAAGGCTACTACTAAACCAAAGGTAGGCACAAAGTTTACTGTCGAACCACAGGTAGGCACAAAGGCTTTTACCAAAGAAGAGGTAGGCATAGAAGCTACTATTGACCCATAGGTAAGCATGAAGGCTACTACTAAACCACATGTAAACACAAAAGCTGCTATCAACCAATCTAATAATAATCATTTCTATTTTTATTTACTCGATATGAGATCATATCAACCCAAAGATACTAAGGTACTCCGGTTATACCGGAGCACAAAGATAACAAAGTATCCTACTGATTATCAATCCAAGGACATTAAGGTATCATAGTCGTACTAGCACACGAAGGTAACATAGTGCCTTATTGACAAGAAAATCTAATCAATAAGTAATCCTACCCTCAATAAGTCAATAGAGCTAAATATAACAAGATATATGACCCACCTAGGCACTAAGGCTCATCAGGAAAAAAAAATCATAATCAACCATGGCATGTGGGCTAAACCATGTATTAAGGGTAGTTACCCTTAAATAACAACTATTATTGATCTCGAGGTCTTTAACTTTAAGTTAGTATTTTATGTTGATTGTAACACCCCAACTTTTTATTAATTTTTTTTTAATGTTTCATCTTTTTTCGAAAAAAATTAATCTTTAATTATTGATTTAATTATTTTTGTGAACCTTTAAATTACAAACATAGATAAATTATTTAATAAATTAATATATTATTTTTATCATTTTATCTTACTCTTTCATTTAAATTAACCCTAAATCTATAAGTTTACTAAAAATATTTTCTTAAATTAATACCCTAATTTATGGATAAATTAATATAGTATTTTCCTAATAGCCCAATTTGAATTTAATTTCAATCTTAACCCTAAATATATTTTTGTTTTCTTTTTCTTCATTTCCTTTTTCCTTTTTCTTCCTTTACTTTCTTTTCCCTTTTCTTTTTTTCTTCTTCCTCTTTCTTCCCTTGGGCTAGCCCAAGCCTTCCCCTAATTTTCTTTTCTTTTTCCCTCAGGTCAGCCTCCCTTCCCCTCATTTCTTCTTCTCCTTTTCTCCCTTGTGACCAGCCCAACTTGTAACACCCCCAAAATTCAATACTGAAAATTTTTGTTTAATTAAAAGAAAATTAGCGGAAGCAAAATAATAAACCGTGAATTCTGGGGATATTACTGCCACACTTAGTACCAGACCGGATCACTCCTACCGTTCCCATACCAAGTGTTAAGGCTAAAAGAGTAAAATACAATTTATGAGAAATTCAACATATTTAAATCAGAGTAGTACAACTAAACATTTTATAAGAATATAATCCACCAATGGTGGTCACAAGAAAACGAAGGCCACGTCAAAACTAAGGTTTAAAAAGGGAAGGAATACAACCCTAGGATTTTTCGGATAGTTCCTTACGCTCTTTCCCGAGGGTCCACTTGAATAGCGCCTAAAAATGACTTGCAAGGGACACTGCCCATTGAATAGGCAGGGGGCCCCAGGAATGGAACCCTTCAGTACTACGGTATTGAGTAACCCTTTAAAAACACACTTAAAAACAGGTCCGCAATGTAACACATGATACACTACTATATTCATACATCACGACAAGTGTAAACATGATATTCAGATCTATACATTCATATATTCAACAAGTCAATATGATATCAATGTTGTATACGTAACATTCACTTTTGTCCATTTGCATACTTAACAAGTCAACCAAATATTAATAGGCCATAATGAATAATTGTTACTTTTAGGGCCTTAAGGCCATTATTCCATCATTAATCAATCATCTCGGATTATAAATATCCATGTGAGTGAGGGAACCCCACTATTATAGCTGGTGGAACGGTCATGCAGGGCAAAATGCTCCTGGCCATTACTATTCACCGATGAACCGGTCATGCAGGGCAAAACGCTCCTGGCCATTATTATTCGTCGGTGGACCGGTCTGGCCCCGACTCACAAGGTGTTCCACTGTAAGTAATTAGTGTATTCCCTATGTCTTATCGTTTTTACCTTTGGTTTATTGAGTACAGAATCCCCCACTATTATAGCTGATGGAACGGTCATGTAGGGAAAAATGCACCTGACCACTATTATTTGCCGGTGGACCGGTCATGTAGGGCACCCCGGCCCTGGCCACTATTATTCGTCGGTGGACCAGTCTGGGTCCGGCTCAACATCTTCCTCTTTAAGTGATTAGTGTCTTAAACGTATCTTAATCGAAATTATTTCACCTTTGACATGCATGGATAACTATATCCGCACTTATCCTCCCAAGAGGGCTCGTCCCATATCTTGAGACTTCTACAACTCCTAACTCGCCCCGACATCCTTTCCTTAATCCACCTTCTCACACCAGGAGCCCGACTCCTAAGTGTGTGGGTCAAGCCCACTCACCGCCTTACCCTAGGGTTTTCTCCAAAAATCCTAATCTGGGCCTATGTGGCCCATCCTTCTCTACCTTACAAATCTCAAACTATTTCAATACTCCACGCATCACGACCCTTATATTCAACTCTCACTTCAAACCCCACTCATTCTCGTTTATATATTTCTTTTTCTTTTTCTTTCTCCACCTTCTCAATTTAGGGTTTCCTTCTAAACCCTAGCCTGGTCTCTTACACATCCTTATACGGTCCCACGTACTATTTTTCACCTGAAGCCCCCAGACACCCAAACGACACTTTTATTACCTTCCTCACACCCCGAAGCAACTTTCCATAAGTAATGTTTGCCCCCATGAGGACTCTAACCATCCCATGCAAACCCTCGATTCTCCCATTCTTTCATTTTATTTAAATCCCCTTTTACTCATCCACTCATGGATCATATATTATTTAGGTCATCCTTACCTACGTTAGCCAACTTACTTCCCCTTGGTGTTCTTTCTCTCCAATCTCTCTTTTTCATGCCTCCATCCCACATCACCATATTAATTATCCCAGCATGCATTTCCTAAAGGGTCATATCATATTACATCATAACTTAGAGCATATCTGTATTAGCACATACCAAAAGAGGGCACATGAACACATCTTAGTTCCAAGCCACACCACACATGAAACAGTTAAGATAATAGCATATAGAACACGACATATAAATTATATAGGGCATCCAAGGCATGTAGGACACATAACATACATTCAGCCTTAGCTACACCCTTACTCGGTTTAGGTTACTGAGCTATCTCCCACACTTGTTAGGCTACTAATCCCCTATTTATAACTGTTACACTTAATATATTTTCCATTTGGTTGGTTAGATTACCACTTTGCCCATTTCCTTTATCATAATTAACAAATTGCCATTTGGTTGGTTAAAATACCAAATTGCCCCTGTTCATTATCTTAATTACCAAATTACCCCTTTAGTTGGTTAAATTACCAATTTACCCCTGTTCGTTATCCTAATTACCAAGTTACCCCTTTAGTTGTTTAAATTACCAAATTACCCCTGTCCATTATCCTAATTACCAAGTTACCCCTTTAGTTGATTAAATTACCAAATTACCCCTATTCATTATCCCAATTACCAAATTACCCCTTTAGTTGGTTAAATTACCAAATTGCCCCTCACATTTTTCATATTTACCATTTTACCCTTCTCAATTATTATAATTACCAAGTTACTCCTTTCCAATTTCCACTTTTACCCCTTTTGTCCACAAATTACCATTTTTCCCTTTTACTTTTAAATTAACCATTTTACCCCTTAACATTCAAAAATTACTACAACACCCTCTCACTTATAAAATTATCATTTTATCCTTAATTACAGAATTACCATTTGACCTCTTTTAATTTCAAAATTTCCAATTTTCCCTCTAATTACAATCTTACCATTTTTACCCTTTTATTACAAAATTACCATTTTTCCTTTAATTACAAAATTACTAATTTACCCTTTAATTACTATTTTACCCTTTGTTCACAAAATTACGATTTTTCCCCTTTAATTATAAAATTACCATTTTAACCTTTAATTATGAAATTACCATTTTACCCTTTAATTACTATTTTACCCTTTATTCACAAAATTACCATATTGCCTCTTTACTCCCAAAATTACTATTTTATCCTTTTACTTACAAATTTACCATTTTACCCTTGCCTCCAAAATTCCATATTTAATTACAAATTACCATATTACCCTTTTTTACTTTCAAATTTACCATTTTATCCTTTACCTCCAAAATTACTAATTTATCCTTTTACTTACAAATTTACCATTTTACCTTAGCCTCCAAAATTACCATTTTATTCTTTAATTCCAAAATTACCCTTTTACCCTTCAATTAAAAAATTATCACTTTGCCCTTGCCTCCAAAATTACCACAATACCCTTTTTAATTGAAAATTACCATTTTGCCCCTTAGTACACCACTTATATCAAATTATCATTACTACATAAAATATTAATATTAATACCTCATCCACAACTCTTATATTTAATATAATACTTATTAGCACCCATATATATATATATATATTAGGCCATATTCATGTATAAGATACATTACTAAAATACCACTAAGACTCACAAAATATTAACCATGCATTAAAGATCACAATAGCATAATACAACATGAATAATACTTAACATTTTCATTAACAACTAAATTCTTACCTTAAACAATATTTCCATACATAACATATAACCCAACATGCTTCTTTTCATCCAACATCACAAGAACTATGCATATGATATTAAACAACATATATTAAGCATAATAACATATTAAAAATCCTAATATGTTAACATACGTTAATCCATGCGTTTAAGTGGGATTTAACGGTTACCTTGATTCCCGCAAAAACAAACCTTACCGGTATTCTGGTTAAAGGTTCAAGCTTTGATTATCAAAACTAATACCTAAAAATAATATCAAGATTTATTACATTAGAAATAATAAAAACCAAAGTATAAGACTTTATAATGCTTAATTAATCAAATACTTGAATTAAAATATTATTATACCTAAAAGTTATTATCCAACTAAATCAAGAAATGTAGCAACTCATGCTGCTCATGCAACATGAGCTGCATGCAAAGAAATGGGGATGAGGGGGTCAAAGGTGGGTAATAGGAGGAAAAATGGACATTTTCGGGTTAGGATTTTTAGACTAAGAAAAAAGGTATATGGGGGAGGATTTAAGGTAAGGGAAGGATGCAGAGGTGGAGAGGGGGTGTAAGTGGTGGTTGGGGATGGGTTGAAGGCGGCTAAGGGCGGCGGAGGCGGCAGTAGTGAGGCTGCAAAGGTGGCGGCCAAGGAGGGATTTGAGATGGAGGGCTAAGAAGGAAGGAAAAGGGAAGGGGAAAACGAGGGCCTATGGGTGGTGGTTTCTGCCAAAGGAGGATTGGGGGCGGTAGAGGGGGTTGCAGGGGTTAATGTGGTGGCTCAAGTGGCAGCAGAAGCGGTGGGACGGCGGCGGATCGAGGCGGTAGAGGGTGGTTGCCGAGAAGGGAGGGAAAGAAGAGAAAAAGAAGGGAGGAGGAAGAAGGAGGCTGCGGGGTGGCTCGAGGGGTGCTGTGATCATTCGGGGATGAGGTAGAGGGTGGTAGGGGTGGTGCAAGTGGCTGTTGAGGTGGCGGTAGCGGCGGAGCTAGGTGGCAAAGCAAAAACAGGGTGAGAGGGGGGAGGAGAAGAAAGGAAGGAAAAGAGGTCTGGGAAGGCATGGAGAGGCTCGGGAAAATGCAGAATGAGGTAGGGAAAGAAGAAGAAAAAGAAGACGATGGAGAGGAGGGGATAGGGGAGCTCGAGGGGTGGAAGTAGAGTGGTAGGGGAATGGCCATGGTAGGGAGAGGGAGAAGAAGAGGGATGGCAGGGTATAGGAGAAGGGAGAGATGGTGGGGTCGGGATAAGGCAGGAAACGATGAGAGAGAGAGAGAGAGATAGGGGAAGCAGTAGGGGGAGAGGGTTTCAAGTTGGGCGACGGAGATGGCAGGGTGGTCGGAATTCTCGCTGGGGAAAGAGGAAGAAGAAGAAGAGAAGAAGAAAGGGGAGGGGGACCTAGGCGCGATGGGCGGCCGAAGAAAAAAATAAGCAGGCCGGCCTAGTCGAGGAAGAAAGGAAGGAAAGAAAGGAAAGAAGGGAGGCGGTCGGGCTCGTGCAGAGGAGGAAAGAAAATGGGCCAGCGGCCCAGGCGCTAGGGAGAAGAAGAAGGAGGAGAGGAGAGACGGGCCAGCGACCCAAGCGCAGGGGGAAAGGGGCAGGCCAGGCCAGTCAGCGACCCAAGGAAAGAAAAGGAAAAAGAAGAAAAAAAAGGAGAAGGAAAAAGGAAAAAAGGAAAATGGTATTAAATAAAATAATTTAATTTATAAAATAATAAAATATAATATTTTTAGGTAATAAATTTATTTAATAATTTAATTTAATATAATTAAAATATAAGGGTTTAAAAAGGATAAATTTTAGTAAAATAATGGTTTGAAAAAGTATTTAAATAATAAGAGTGTGATAAAATAAAAAAATATTTATTTTAATTTATTAAATACTTATACCCAATTTTACATACTCAAAAATCCATAAAATAATTAAATTAAATATATTTAAAGGCTAATTTATCCCAAATAAAATTTATTTATTAAATTATAGGATTTTAAAATTTCGGGGGATTACAACATACCATATTTTTGGTAATTCCATCCTAAAGAACTCCACAGTTAGGCGTGCTGGTCGTGGAGTAATTTTAGGATGGGTGACTCTCCTGGGAAGCTTCATAAATTTTCTAAAAATTTCTCAAGAAGTGCGTGAGTGAGGACAAAGGATGCTGAAAGGACTTGTATTGATTTGTGGGGTAAGCCGATTAATCATAAAGCACTCCAAGATAGCCTTCGCGTGGTCGTATAAACTCAAAGAGTTAGAGAGAAGTAGGTCGAGTGGTCCAAGGAGGAAAAAGGAGATAGAAAAATGGAAAAGGAAAAGGGGAGGAATAAAAATAAAATAATTTTTAGATTTAGGGTATTTAATTATTTAGATGGATAAATTCTTTTAATAAAATAATTGAATTAAAATTTAAGATATTAATTTAAGAAGATAATTAAAGTAAAATATTGGTTTAAAAATTTATTTAAATAAAAGAGTGTGATAAAATAATAAAATATTTATTTTAATTTATTAAATAGTCATGTCCATTTTTATAAACCAAAATTTCACAAAATAATTAAATTAATAATTTAAAATTTAAAATATCCCAAATGAGGATTAATTATGAAATTCTAAGTTTTAAAATTTTAGGGTATTACATAAGGTATCGGACACAGAGTCATATTATTCTTCCTCCGGTGCTTTTATTACTAATCGTGCTCCATGGGTTGATTAAACCTCTCAATCTACTAATTCCCAACTTGACCCTAGAATTGATGAGATATTGGGGTTACTTCAAAGTCATGATGCCATGATGGATCGTAAGGATGGACACATTGATGGCATAATGCATTACATCCTTACACAATAACCTCTTCGGTCCCCTCAACCCCCTCAGCCTTATAATGAAGAGATTGATGATGGTGATATATTTAATGGATTATATTAGGTATTCCTTTTCACTATATAAAATATTTGGAGATGAGATGATTTTTTTAAATATGTAAAATATTTGGTAGACTTAAATTTGATGCATTATGGTTATTTTTTAATATATATATATTACGGTAAAAAAATGGGGAAATTTTTTTGGTAATTATACATGGTTATAGCAGCGACATGTCCCCCCTAAAGCTCATTCATTAAAAAAAAACTTATGTGACAACGATTCATCGTTATAAATTTTAATTGTTTTTTAATAATAACGATAAAAAATTATGAAAATTACTATAATTTATATTTTTTAAAAAAAAATCAACACGAATTTTTAAAAAAATTTCACCATAAAAGTATATAGTGACACTTATTGTCGTTGCTGAAATTGTTATACTAATGATATGCTTGTCTATCATTGAAATCTTTTCTATGTATAAAACAATTTTTCTTGCTGTAAGAATCAAATTGTCATTTACTAATGGAATCACGTGCAACACCTCCCAAAGAGATTTTAAAATACTCCCAAATCCTAATTTAGGAATTATGGCAAAATAGGGATTTAGTAGGGAAATTAAGTAAATAAGTTAACTTATTTAAAACTAAGTGGAATTAATTAAGGCAAAACAAGGAGAAAATAATAAATAAATTAATTAGGAAAAATTTGGACATTTTACTAATTAAAATGGAAGTTAAGGAAAACTTGCCCCAAAATAGCCCAATTAATTTAAAAATGAATTTAATTATTATACTTAAAATAATTATTATTAAAATTAAATATCTAAATTAAATAAATAAATACAAAATACCCCAACCCAACCATTTTATCCTTTTTCTTTTTCCTTTTTTTTTCCCTTTTTCTCCTTTCTTTTCCTTTTCTTTCTTTCTCCTTTCCTTATTTTTCCTACTCCTCCCCGGTTTGGGCCAGCCCGCAGCCCAGACTCTCTACCTTGGCCCGTCTCGCGCTGCCCAAGCTGCGTCGCCCTCCTCCTCCTCGCTCGTTTCGCCCAGCCTAACCATCCTTCTTTATCTTTTCTTTCTTTCCCTTAGACTGACAAGTCCACCCCGCCTTGTCTTCTTCTTCCTCACGTGGACTACAACCCTCAACCTGCAGTTCTGCGCCTATCGACGGCCACCTGCTCTATCTGGTTGTCCTCCTCTGCCACCCCCGTTGTTTTCTTTCCATTTTTGACCCAGACTACCCGTCCTCCCTCCTCACGCGTGTTGCATCCCTTCTTTTTTTTTTCTTTACCCCGAACCAACATACCATGTAATTTGCAGGGCATGTGCCACCTGCCACCGCCGGTCGGCGACCTTCCTCACCTGCCCCTGATTTTTTTCTTCTCCCTTTGTCATTTCCCCCCTCAATTAGCCTATAAATACACTCCTAGGGCAGCCATAATCGTGCTCCCTTTTTCACAAGCCCATAAACTTAGCTTTTTGTCACCGTCTAAATAGATCCTTACCTCGCCGTCGTTGACAACCACCTCCCACCAAAACCTTTCCCGCATCTCCGTCTACAAAACCGAGCCACCATCACCCCCTATTTTTCCCTACACGAGACGCCCCAGCCGTGCAAAGTGGTCTACCCGATCAGCCCACTCCAGCCCCTTGCCGCCCCTCGCGCCGCCTTCTGCCGCCACCCCAGCCCAACCAACACCTCCTACACCCTCCAAAACACCCAGGGAACCTCCCCCTACCTCCCTCTCCTTCTACTTTCTCCATCTTCCACCACCTTCGGCCACCGCACCAACCGTCGTGCACCGCCACTCCCGACTGCAACACCACCTCCATTCCACCCCTCTTTACCTACTGTGCCTTCCACCACCTCAAACACCCCTCCACTTCCTCTCTCTTAGCCTACATATCCATCTTTCCACCTCTCTCTCTCCTCCACCGCCGCTAGTTCCGCCACTGACCTTAGGTGGTACTCCAACTCCCCAGCCCCTAAACTATTTTCTGTAAGTGTTAATAATTTCTAGTAATATTAATAATATTATCTTTAATATTAATATTATTATTATTAGTGTTGTATAATCATTGTTATTATTATTATTATTATTACCCTTATTAATGTTATTATTATGTATCACTCTTATTATCTAACCTAATTTCAGAAATATTTATAACTATGGTATACTAATTAAAAGGCTACAACCTTAGCATTAGAATAGTTATCTTTATTATTATTATTAATTACCCTAACTTTATTATTATTATTATTGGTATTATTACTATTATTATTACCATTATTTCCTTGCTAATATTGTTAATACTAACTTTGTCCATTATCACCTTTATTTATTAATATAAATAATTGGACCCTTATATTATTATTATCATTTCGGTTACGATTATTATTGTTATTGTTATTATTACTATACTTAACATTATCATCATCATCATCATCATCATTGTTGTTGTTGTTGTTGTTGTTGTTGTTATCTAAACCGAAGTTAGCGTATTATCATTTTGTTGTTAAAGAAGAAGAATACTTAAGCCTTAGTATTTTTACTATTTAATATTCGAATATTGCTAATATTAATCCTAATACCTTTGTCACTAACATTATTACTATGGTATCATTATTAGTTATTACTATTATTATTGTTATTATTTTATTAATATTATTGTGACGAAAACATTTGAACCCTTATATTATTATTATTAAAAATATGACTTTTATCATTATTATCTTTAGGAATATTTATACTTTGTTGGTATTGCAATTATTATATTATTATTTTAACCCTAACACTATTATTAGACTTAGCCTTAAAAATGCTAAGGTTCCTATCACTATTATTATTATTATTATTATTATTATTATTATTATTATTATTATTATTATCACTATTTTTCTACAATTAGTATTAGTACTATTATTATGAGAATAAATCTATTAGGTTTAATAATATAAGTATAGCATTAAATATTTAAAATAAGCATATTTTGGCTAGTAATATCTAGTAGGCTAACTTGAAGATAAAAACCCTAATTTTCACATATAATACTCCATTTAATAATAATAATCCTAATCTTAGACTAAAATAAGGAGTGATGGTACTTTTGGTAGGAGAGAAACTAATCCTTAGTATTTTCCTTCTTATAGGTGAATCGAGCAAAAACCCTAAGGAATTGTAGGAGCGTGCTCCAAGCCCAACATCGTTTTAGATAAGGATGTAGCTAAGGCCCATGTGTGTTGTGTGACTTGTATGCCTTGGATGATTTATATCATGCTACGTCGTGTATTACATGATTGTCATTAACTTGTCTTATGTATAGCGCAGCTTGGAGTTAAGGTATGTTTGTATATGTTTCCTTATGACATGTGTGTTATATGTATATATGGTGATTATGATGTGATATGTTATGGTCCTTTAGGACATGCATCATAGGACCATTAATAATATGATATGGAAATGAAGGGACAAAAAGAAAGAAAATGGGAAGTGAGTTCCCTAAGGGGGATATAAGGTTGACCAAAATACCTTATGATCCATGAGAGGAAATTAAAGAGGGAGGAATGACCAAAATGAATGAGAGATGGGAACTATGCATGGGAATCCTAAAATTTGCATGGGGACTTTGGGTGTTTGCATGGGATGGATAAAACTTGCATAGGGGTGATCTTTACGTGAGAAAAGTTGTATTAGGGTGTAAATAAGCTAAGGGGAGAGTTGTGGAGTGATTGGAGACTTGGGATGAAAAATATTATGTAGGTTGGTGTAAGGGTGTATAAGGGACCCGATTAGGGTTTTGGAGGAAAGTAGTAATCCGGAAAATGTGGGAGTAAAAATGATTAAGGGAGAGTGGAGTATGGGTTAAGAGTGGAAATTTATTATGTAAGGGGTGAGTATGGGTGCCATATGAGAAAAGGAATATTGGGTGAGAAATATAGAGGTTACTTGTGGAAGAAGAAAGGTACTAGGGTTTGAGGTGGCCAACTAGGGTTTTTCCAGTCACATACAAAGTCGAGAGGTAAAGTAATATGTTTTGGGATGTGATATAATTGAGACAAGGTGTGGGACGAGGAATGAAGTAATGATAGTGTAAGTGGGAGAAAGTTGGGCCACATAGGTCCAATTAAGGTTTTCAAGGGAAAACCCTAGAGGGTGATATTAGGTGGAGTTTGATGTCATGAGGTGTTGGGCCTTAACCCACACCCTTAGGAGTTGGTTCTTTATTATGTGTAAGTGTAAGGGGGAATGAATGTTAGGGCGTGATAAGGGGTGCAAGAGTCTCAAGATATGGGATGGGCCCCTTTGAGGGAATAGAAGTAGAACATTGATGACATGCATGTCAAGAGTGTAATTTTTATCGAATAAGACACGAATAAGATAGTATCCACTTAAAGAGAAAGATTGTTAAGCCAGGCCCAAACCGGTCCACCGACGAATAATAGTAACCAGGAGCCAGGGTGTCCTGGAAACTGTTCTACCAACGAATAATAGTGGCCGGGAGCGTTTTTCCCTACATGATTTTTGGTCCACCGACTATAATAGTGGTGGATTCCGTGCTCAACAAACCAAATTCATGAAGTTAAGCCATGGAAAATACACGAAGTACTTATAGGGAAACACCATGTGAATTGGGGCCAGACCGGTCCACCGGCGAATAATAGTAGCCATGAGCGTTCTGCCCTAGAGACCAGTCCACCGACGAATAATAGTGGTCAGGAGCGTTCTGCCCTGTATGTATTCTGATCCACCGGCTATAATAGTGGGGTTCCCACACTCACATAGATTATTAAAGAGTATGTGTGAAATGAACATATTGTTAAGGGGACTAAAGAATAAGTTACCTAAAAATTAACCCGGTCTTATTACATGTATTATTGTATGTTGCCTATATGATCATTCTTATGTTATATGCTCTATATGTTAGCCTTAACGCATCTATTACCTTACTCAGTATATAGCGTACTGATCACCCGTTTCATGGGTGCTGCTTATTCCCACGAGCAAAAGACCCATCAAAGCTTGTGCAGGTAGGGGATGATGTCTGCGATGCCTACGACACTTACGAGGTATTGGGTGGGGCTGAGCGTTGAGCCTAGACCTAATATGGGAATCGAGAACGACTCGGTCGGACTCTATTTTCTTTTTGGATCATGTGTTATTTATTTTAGTTGTGTTATATCGTACGGTGCTTTATGTTTTGAAAAACTCTAGTCACGTATTCTTTGGATTATAACCCTAAACCGCACTCCGATTTCTGTATGACTTGTGCTTTACTAACGACTTGTGTTTTTACTAATGACTCATGTTTGATGTTAACCTTGTTTAACCTTAGCACTTAGTACTGGAACGGTAGGAGTGAACTGATCCGGTACTAAGTGTGGCGGTAATGCCCCCGAGTTTACGGTTTTATCATTTCGCTTCCCTTAAACCCTTTTAATTAAATGAAATTTTTCAGTAGTAAATTTGGGGGTATTACAGATTTTTCCAGAGTTTGAGCTTGCACTTCATCCACATAATTTGAGCACCCCATAGGAAATGGGATTCCAACCAAGAGCCATAATTTACTTCGTATGAGTCTGACTGCAGATCTAGAAAAAATTATCCTAGGCTTGGTGTTCCCCTTAAGAAAAACCCACAATTCACTTACTACCAAAGAGTGGCCAAACCTATAGGTACCGAAATAATATTTAACTTTATTTTCATGTGTTTGTAAAGTGCGGTAGATTGTGTATCAAAAAATATAGTGTCATATGAGTGTAAAATGATGAATCAAAATAATCCTAGCTTTTATCAAACCAAACTTTTACATTGAAGGGAAAAGAATGAAATGGACATTTCTTGTTATTAAAAGGTTATTCATTATTTGACCTTTGTGCATTAATATTAAAAGCTTCTATTAAATATGTATGTGTAAATTGACAAGCCCAAATAACTCCAATTTTCATCGAGCCAAACTTTCACATAGATGGGGGGAAAATGAAATAAACATTTCCAAGCATTAAAAGGTTGTTCATTATTTAACCTTCGTGCATTAATATTAAAAGCTTCTATTAAATATGCATGTATTGCTACAATTTTTTATGATGCTAATATGAAATATTTGTAAACACCAAATTTTATGAATGTTGATACTTAATTGAAAAAAGTAAGCTCCTGTTCATTCTATATAGGCTACAAATAAGTCAAATCGAATCAATAATCCTTTTTTAAGCTTATTTATTTAAAATTAGTTGATCTCAAGCTTGTATTTAGTGACTTGGGTTTCAATGAGTGGAGCTCAATTGAGTCATCATTGAGATGAAGTTGAGGTCAAGTTAGGTTGATTAATAGTATTGTGCTTGAAACTCATATTGAGATAAAATTTGGTTTTGCATATGAATCAAGTTTAGCTAAAATCCCTATGCTTGATTCATTCATCAAATAAAGTAATATTGATGATCATTATCAAGTTGAACCCAAACTTATTTGCCAATGACTTTATCCATTTGATCCTTGACAACAATAATTGAAATTCTTGTTTCTTCTTAGAAGGTGAAGAATGGAGGAAGGATCCCACAAAAAAGGGAAACGCCACCCTTTGAGAGCATCTATGAATTAGTTAAAATGTCATGATATTTTAGGATTTTTTGTGCATCTTTTGTTGGTAATCATTAAGTATGATTGGTGTAATTATTGAACACTAGTGTTGTAATTATAAGGTATAGAATAGTATAGTTATTTTAATTATTGAAATTATCATGGATGTCGTAATCACTATATCAACAAATACATAACACATATTCATTAATAGATGTTGTTATCATGTGTATGTATTTTAAAGAGGAATGATGAAAACATCCGATAGTTTTTTAGGTTTTTTTTTCTTACATCTATTGTAATTATTTATTTTTTGGTTGATAGTCATAACTATAAAATATACAATAATAATAATTATTAAATATTTGTTGGAAAGGATAATTATTAGATATGACTATTATAATCAAGTTACTTAACCAGCCATATTAAAAGATATATGGCACACAATGATCGCTGTAATAATCGTGTATATAATATTTTGATATAATGCAATATATGTACTACTCCGATGAGCACAGTTTTTTCATTTTATTCACACAATATAATTTTCTTATTAATTAGGAAGACGCGATTTAATACGGTGGGAAATTACTCACAGTATACCCCGGATTTCACAGCTTTATACAACACTCCCTGCCCCTCGCGATAACTAATTAGTTACTAACCGGCAGCTAACAAATCACCCAGTCCCCGGTCCAACCTGTCTTTTCTTTTCCCGCCTTTTATTTTTTCCTGCTCTGTTTTCTCACCCTGTCCTCTCGTCTAACATCGCCTTAACCCCCCCCCCCATCCCTCTGCAAACCCTGGTAAGGTACTCGCTCCTCTCTTCGCAAGTTTCACTCACACATTTCAGCGAATAGATTCTATGCGTCTGTCTCTCTTCCCTATTTCCTCCTATCCCTTTGAAGATTTATCAGGAAACCCACTTCTACCACAAGAAACACAGTAACTACCTCAACACAAAGTCAATGGAAAGTCCTCGAAAAAGCCATACCCAATTAAGTGTAAAGCCGTCGAGCCAAGAATTACAAATGCCCGACGATGAAGCTGCAATTAATGAATTAGCTCAAGAACAGAAGATGGCTTTCTTTAAATCGATTTCGACGAACAGAGAGAGTACTTGGATCATCTCTCTATTTGTTCTTCTACATATCGTAGTATTCGCTTCTACTATGTTGGAGAACGATTGCTGGATTAAATCTCATGGGGACTGTGCGTTTGGATTTCTCGGGAGGTTGTCATTTCAGCGGCTTCGTGAAAACCCATTCCTTGGCCCCTCTGTTTCCACGTGAGAAAAACTTTTCTGGTTTTTTAGCTATTTTACTACTGGTTTTGCTTTTGGGTTTTGTAATTTGCTCAAATATTGGTTGGAGGTTTCGCGGATATATGGTTATTTGCTGGTATTTTTATATGTCAGTATTGCGAAAGTTTGTGCAAGTTTGCCTGATTGATAGACTCCTGGATATCTGGGTATGTTTTTGAGTGATGACGTGTGGTTTTTGATTTATGATGAGGAAATTAGTGCGTTTATGGCCGTTATATTATATCTATACTTCATTTGCTCTGTGGCCTGTGTAAGATCTGTGTAAATTGGCCTGTGTTATTTGTTGTTCTTTCCGCAATTTCTTTGCATATCCTCTCTATCTAGTTGGCAAATTCTGTGTTTGGAATACGCTTTTTAATGGCAGGAGCGACTCTTCTGTTAGTTCTGATCCACGGCTGCTTTACTTCGGTTGTTCATTTGGCATGATACTTCTCATGAATTCCCTATAGGTATGCCTTGTGATCTAGTAGGAAGCTGGCGTTGGCACTTTTAGTTTATCTTATAACCTGCAGATTACGCACACATCAAGTACATGAAAACAACATGAATCTATCGATGGAGACGGGTTCTTTCCATTTTTTCCTTTTCTTGTTCATAGCCTGGGTTGTTTGTTGCTGCTTTATATACTTTTCATCTAGTAGACTATCACAGAGTGGACAAGGTAAGCTATGGGTAGGTGGAGTTTTATGGGAGTCTCCGAGAATGCTGATGTTTATTTGCTCGTGTAGTTTGCTTCTGTTCATGTCACCATCGCATTTACTTTTGTTTCTGGTTTAGGATTAAGCTGGGGTTGGTGTTACTTCTGCTCATGTACACTAGGAGCTTTCTTTCTTCATTATCTGAATAATCGCTTTCCCCATTGAACTTATGTCAGTTCAATTTTGTAGGAGCCTCCTGTGCCCAAATCTCCTACCTGATGAAGTACTTATCATGTATGTGAATGTAACTACAGGCTGGACGGAATGGGAGCTCTGAGACAGAAGTTTTTGACAAACAATCGCCAGTTTTGGCGGCTCTTCACCTCCCTTTGGTTACATGCTGGGGCCTTGCACCTGGCAATCAATATCTGCAGTGTACTCTTTGTTGGACTTCAGCTGGAGCAGAAATTTGGATCATGTATTCTTTTTGTCCTTCACGGCTCCTCTGAAGTTGGTTTTGTTTGATGGTTCAAATTTCTCTTTTTGTATTCCTTTCTGCAGTAAGGATTGGGATCGTCTACATGATGTCTGCTTTTGCTGGTAGATCAGTTGCCGCACTTTTTGTTCGGAACAGCCCTGCAGCTTGCTCCTCGGGTGCTCTGTTTGGCTTAATTGGTGCCTCACTTTCAGCTCTTATACGAAACTGGGATTTATACACAGATAAGGTATTTTTTATCTTCACCCAGAGGAGCTCTATTCCTTTTGATTGCTGACACGCCAGTTTGGTAACGATCCCATCATTTCCTTGATGGCAGGTTGTGGCTCTGACAGCATTGCTCGTGATCACTGTGGTCAACCTTGTTATTGGCTTCCTTCCCTATGTTGACAATTTCTCAAACATTGGGGGAGTTATATCTGGATTCCTTCTTGGATTCCTTCTCTTTTTCCCACCACTGATCAGAAAGGCTGAATTGCACAAGGGTCTTTCTGATTATGGTACCAAGAGGACTGTGGCGTTCAAGCACCTGCTTGATAAGCCAATATTAAGGAGCATTTCTCTTGTTCTCTTGAGCCTTGTGTGAGATTGCTTTTGTTAATGCATGCTTTGCAGTTTTTTTTATATTATTCCTTACTATTATTGCAAGGCTCAATTTGGCATTACGAGTTGCCTCCATGTGCAGTTTGGCCGGTGTCCTCGTTCCGGTCCTCCATGGTATCAACGTGAGCAAGTACTGCAGCTGGTTCCAGTATATTGACTGCGTCCCTTCAAGAAAGTGGATTTGTGACATTAAACCTACCTCCTGTCAGGTAATGATAACCTGTAAATCAATGCTATGATTAAATGATACCAAGCTAGGTGTTGTGAATCATGATGCGCCGCTAATAATCCTTCAATGCTGCCATCCCCCTGATGAAAAAGCAAGAATCTTTACTGTCATCAGTCAATGTCATCTCAAATTGAACCACAAATGTGGCTGTTGAGCTATTTAATGGGAGTATTGTTTAGCAATCATATTTCTGTTGCCATTTCAGCTCACTCTAAGCGGCGGGCAGTAACATTAACATGCATGGAGAGTGACAACTTCCGGGTGTTTCCTTACACAGGCATGTCACATGCAAGAATGGAGGAATTGTGCAATCTCTTGTGCTCATAGCAAGTCCCTCTACTCTGGCCGAGCTCTAGAGTTTCCGAGGAACACGTATAGATTGGCCCCAGATGCTTTGTACAGGTCATAGAGCTTCGATAATTCTTCCATCATCAGATGGTTGATTCAATGTTCATTAGCAACTGTGGTTGGTATGAGATTCAGCTCAATTCCTGTTGTTTTCGTAGCCAGGATTGTACACCACATGAAAACCAACGAATGAAATGTATTTACAAATAATGTACATAATGTAGGATGATAAAGGAGAGGGTAAACCTTTTAGCATCCCTAGAATATATTAACCTGCGATTACCGCATTTCAATAGCATGTGCTTCATTCCATTGACATAAAACATAAACTTCCTGAGCCGATTGAATATTGATTGCCTCATCATACCGAATTCTTTTTACCTTTTCTTATGATACAAGAGAAAAGGCCACTGCAACGCTAAAAACCTATACATCTATAAATCATTCATATATGACATTGCAAACCTAAATTCGATCTCTTATGCAGGGTTTCTAACGGATTACTGACTACATGTGAATGATTGTAGGACTTTGCAAACCTAAATCACTGTCAAAACTTGTTTTCCCAGGACTTCCACTTGGCAGCAGCGCAGGGTAGAACCCGGTCTGCAAATGGAGATGAAAAAGTAACCAAACCATACAACGTTGTAAAATTTCGCGTGTAGCAGAGAATTTTTCAACACGATCGAATAGTAATGTTGGAAGCAAAGAGGCTGAATGAGAAATTAAAAGAACTGATGAAGCTGCCGAAGTTTCTTAGTTTTCACCTTATTTTTACTGAATGGCTAGGTCTTCCAACAAGGTCTCTTTGAGTCATCCACTGATGATCTGCAAACATATATAATGAGTTTGTCAGAGGTATTAACATCTCTGCATGATAATATCAAAGCTTAGGAAAATTTCCGAGGAATCAGATCAAAGTAAAGCACGACCAATGAGAAGTTGAAAAAATGAAGCTTCTCTGTGCACCGTTGATGCAACATTGTCCTGCCCTTGAACTTTGACACTGACCATATTGGAGTCTCTTTCAAAGTCGAAACACTACACTAGTGTACATTCCCATTTTACCTCGAAGAATTAATCCCTAAACCAATCTCACCCATCATACTATCATGTGACAGCCTGTAGGGGGTAATGGTTCCCGTACTTAAGGCATTCCCATCGCTGTTTCTGATAGTACTGATGACTTCTTTCCTCTTGACTGCATCTATGATGATGATGGGATCCACAGCAAGACGAACAAGTATCAATCAATTGCTTACCTCCGACCATTGGTTTATCGGATATGAAGTTAGAGATATCTGACTTGTCACTACCACCTTCGGTCGTCGACTTGGAATTTTTATTCATCCGTCTTGAACAGCTGAATAAACTGAAAGGTGAATTTTTGGCTTTAGGAGCGGGGACGAGGCTGATCCTTAGCTCCACATTACGGCCCATAATAGTCAGGATGTTGAAATTCTAACGCTGCAACCACCACATCTATGTGAAGACATGTATGAAATGAGTTAATTAAAACCTGCAGCTACGTATACGCACCATGGTGCCTCTTCAATACTCAAAGACTTTATACATGCCTCAAAGATATACCTTTGTTTACACAAATGGCTGACAGCTTTCCACGCTTGCGTAAAAAGCTTTTCAGTGAACTCGATTCCAGATTTTCTTTACAAGCTCCTTCTATCTTCACTTTATGCATATTATCACTAAGATCACAGGTTAGTGCTCGGTTTGATCTCTCAATCGGAGATGATATGCTGCAATAATCACCATCTGCAAGCCAAACAATTTATAAATGCCAAAATGATAACCAGATTAGATGAGTGAGTCTTTATACTGAATGGCCTATTTCTTGGAGCCTAGGTCAAGTGTGGGATAGTTGTTTGAACAAGACGGATAACCATTAGACTGACCCCTAAGGTTTTCAGTTCCAACCGAAGGTCTCGACTCCCTTGAGTCAGATAAAGAAGAATCCATGTTGTTCAATTGCAGTAGAGCTACAGTAAGCCATGTTGTTTGATTCCTTGTTGTCCTAAGCTGTTTCTCACTTTCAGATTGCACCTTGAGTGCACGATGGAGCTTCTGCAAATCCATTTCAGCTGCAATGTGCAATTATAAATCGATATATGAAACACAACATGAGATACCTTTTCACATGCTGAAAGTAAGATATGCAAGATCCTTTTATGGATAAACTACTCCTGAACGCTGATTATGACATGTTCTGTTTAAATTTTATGACTTTGCAGTAGGAATTTGAAATAATAATAATAATAATCAACTTTCTCGTAACTTTCTTGTTAGAAAATTAAACACCAAAAATACTTTCTAAAAATTATATTTTCTATAAAACAAATTTACGACAACAAAACATAAAAAATAAAATTAATTTCTTTTATTTTGTTTCATTCATTTATCTTTCCTTTCCTTTTCTACAAACCAAACACATAATAATTGATCTCAATTTTGATATTACTCATACCCAAATTCAAATAATCAATTACTATATATATAATGTACATAATAATAATATTAAATGTTTATATCTTAAATTATTACCATTTTTCAATTTTCATGTGCATAATAATAATAATCATAATTTTGTTATTCCTCATGTACCATTTTGATATTCCTACATTTTTCTTGACTAGTAAATCAACATTTTTAAGGGAAAAAATTGTTCATCTTATATTTTTGTAATTAACCTTTTTTAGTTAGTACATCGATTTTATATATTCAGATATCTTCTACATTCCTAATTATAGTTATCCTAATCAATAATTATAAGTAAAATGTAACTTTGGAAATTCTTTTGGATTCCTCATCTTGATATGCTAATTAATTTCAATTTCAAAATTTCCTATTCCAAAATTAAAATAGTCGAATACTATGTATATAATGTTAATTAGTAAACCAACATTAAAAAAAATTCAAACCATTAACCTTAAATAAATTCAAACTGTTAACCTTCATAATTGCTAAATGATAATTAGTAATTTTCATATATATATATTACTGTTACAGAGATGATAAATGTGGATTAAAGTAAGTAAAATGTAACTTTAGGAATTCTTTTAAAATCCTCATCTTGATATACTAATTAATTTTAATTTCAAAATTTTTCATTCCAAAATTAAAATAGTCAAATCCTATGTACATAATGTTAATTAGTAAACAAACATGAAATAAATTCAAACTAGTAACTTTAAATAAATTCAAACCGTTAACCTTCCTAATTGCTAAATGATAAATAGTAATTTCCATATATATATATTACTGTTACGAAGATGATAAATATGGGTTAAAGTAAGTAAAATGTAACTTCAGAGATTCATTTAAAATCCTCATCTTGAGATACTAATTAATTTCAATTTCAAAATTTTCTATTCCAAAATTAAAATAGTCAAATACTATGTATATAATGTTAATTAGTAAACCAGTAACTTTAAATAAATTCAAACCAGTAACTTTAAATAAATTCAAACTATTAACTTTTTTAATTGCTAAATAATAAATAGTAATTTTTATATTAGACTATATGTTAATTAGTAAACCATTTAAAGCTCTATTAGTATTAATGGTATGAGTCGGTCAAAATTTGAACCTCTCTACTTTCTCCGGAATCATTACTGACGTGGACCGGCTCCAAACATTCTCTCCAAAATTTGAACAGTTCGAAATCTATATATATATGCGCTCCCGTCTGCTCTTACATCCACATTCATCGGTCTCCAACTTTCTCACACCCGTCTCCCTCCTTGTTCATTCGGTCCCAAATCCCAACTTTTGCAACCTTCCAATCAATCAACCATGGCCAAGACGAAAACGACCCACCGTAAAGATAATACTACTACTAAATCAACCGACCACCAGAATCCACAAGACGCATCAGAGAAGCTGACGATTTTGAAGTCGCTCAACGCTATGCTGCTGAAAGAGATCGTCGAGAGGCGCCAAGAGGTGAAATGCCTTCTTGAATCAAAGAAAGACATGGAGATAGACATAGCTAGAATTTCCTCTGATGTCGAGGGTGTCAAATCCCAATTTACACGGTTCGTGGACGAAAACATGATAGCTTATCTTGAAAAGGATCTGTTTTCTGCGTTTATGGAGTCTCAGGTTCAGGGTATCGCCGATGAACTTGAAGGTGAGATAAAGAAGGAGAAAGAAACGGTGGATCGGCTTACCCGTGAAAGAAATGGGTTTAGACGGGATTTAGATGCTCTAATGGAGGAAACTGAAAGCCTCAACCATAAGCTGACAGAAATAAAAAACAGAGAAATGAAGAGAGAGGGGGAGATAACAGAGGCCAATGGAGTGATCGAGCTGTTGAAGAAACAGATTGAGGAAAGGGAGAGGGAGAAGGCCTTGTTAAACAAGGAAAAATATCAACAGCTCACCAAAATCAGTGAGCTAGAGAAGGAAATTGGAGCTGTGAAGGCTGCAGGCGCCACGAGGAAAAAAAACTTTTGGGCTCTAGCTGTGCCATCAGTGACTACAATACTTGCTGTAGCGATAGCGTCGTTTGCTTGTGTTAGTAGTAGTCGAAAAGGTCGTTGACTGATCTTCCTTGTTCGGGCAAACAGTATACTGTAATTTTTCTTTGGGTATAACCCACAAAATTTAGTGTAAATTCGATAGCATCAATTTCGCTGAATTGAGTCTATTTTTATTATAAATATGGGTTGTTAAAAAATAAATATTGGCTGAATTATTTAATTACTAGTTTTACATATATAATTCTCAAATTTTTACTACATAATTAAATAATTGTTTATTAAAGAAAAAATACTGATATCTCAAAACAGAAAATAAGAAATAAATAGTTATACATTGGATAGTGAAAATAACAAATAAACACTTATAAATTATTTAAAATTTTCTTGAATATACTCAATGATGATTATAAAATATTTAACTACACTTTAAAATTACTTAAAACTTTCTTGAATACATTCTCGGTTGATTTACTTTAAATGTTGTTTATTTAAACTATTGAGTGAAAATAATTTATATCTAAGAAAGTTTTTAAATCTCATAATTAAACACATCATTTTTCAATCTAATAAAATGAACTAATCATTCAAAATTTTCACTTCATATATGACCAAACGAGTAAATAAGTACAAATATTTATATTTATATTATAACTTTTTCACTAACATATGCAACAATTCGTAACTAATCTATTAACTTGTAGGCTTGCTTAAAATAGATACTTATATGTGTAGAAAAAAATATGGTTATACATTAGATAATGAAAATAACAAATAAGCACTTATAAATTATAAATTATTTAAAAATTTCTAAAATATATTCAACATTGATTATAAATTAATTAACTACACTTTATATTATAAATTATTTAAAACTTTCTTGAATATATACACTATTGACTTACTTTAATTGTTGTTCATTTAAACTATTGAGTGGAAATAATTTATAACTATTGAAGTTTTCAAATCACATAATTAAACCCATCATATTTTAAGCATAGTATCAATTCCGGTAAAAATAATATTGGCCTACCAATCTACATTGGTGTCATTTTTCAACCTAATAATTTCAACAAAAAAAATTTATTTAAAAATTTTACTTAATAGGCGTAATGTATTGTAAAGATCATAATAATCAATTAGCTATGGAAGTTGAAAAGAGAGAGGATGGGGAACTCCATAATTTTGTATTTACGACCGAATGAGTAATTGAGTACAAAGTTTTCTACTATATTATGGATTATTGTACTACATACTATTCCATTGATGATATTTTACACATTACACATATATGTTTGCATGATACCATCTATACGTTCACATGCATTGAATATGCCTATCCCAAACCCCATCTTATGTTAACCCCTCAACATAGATATATATCTCCATTGTTAGTCACTATTTTGTATTGATCTAGTAATTTAAGCATTGCATTTCGTTTGGGTGGGTAGTCTTAGTAGATGTTTTACTTTAAGAAAAAAAAAACATTATGACTTTTTTAAGGGAAAAAATTACAATTTTTTTTGTCAAATTAAAACTCACCTTTTTATCCACATGGCACTTTTATTATACTCATTAAAGAATATTGCATTATTAAAGTAATAAGAAAATATAAGCTACCGTTAGACCACGTTATGTAGAGCATGTAGGGATGTATTGGTTAAAGATACTTTGAGGACCTAAACTTTTATCTTTTGAAGGATTTTAAGACCACGAATATTTTTGTAAGGTTTAAAGACCTCTAAAAATTGTCAACTACTTTTCTTTAGTATATGTTTGAATGACGAAAAGAAATTATAAATAATTATTTGTGTTAACCCTATGTTATGCTAAACCCTCAACATAGCTGCATATCTCCATTCTTAGTCTCTATTTTGCATTGATCCGGTAATTTAAGCATTGCATTTTGCATGGGTGGGTAGTTTTACTTTGAGTAAAAAAAATATATAAATTTTTTAAGGGAAAACAATTACAATTTTTTTGTCAAATTGAAACTCACCTTTTCATCCACATGTCACTTTTATTCTATTCATTAAAGAAAATCAGAATATTAAAGTAATAAGAAAATATAAGCTACCTTTAGACCACGTTATGAAGACCGTGTAAGGATGTATAGGTTAATTATACCTTGAGGGCCTAAAATTTTATCTTTCACTTTTTCAACAATTATTTTAATGAAAATTTCTATCTTTGTTGTAAATATCTTTTAACAACTATAAGATAATTTTTCAATAATTATGTGTTAGTTTACAACAATTATGTGACGACTTTTCAAAAACAATTATAATGAAAATTATCAAAGTCATACTAAATTTTTAATGGCAATGTAATGATTTATAACTATTGGTGTATTGATTTTTCAATAATTATGTAATAAAAATATATTTTTCAACATTTACTGTAATAATTTTTCACCATTATTAAACTAATTTTTTAACAAATATGTTATGATTTTTCAAAACATTTGTGATGAATTTTTAATAAATATATGATGATTTTTAAACAATTGTTATAATGAAGTTTCACTATCATTCATACTTATTTTTTAACAATGCTGTGATGACTATTTTAATAGCTTTGTACTGACTTTTTAATAGGTGTGTGAAACTTTTTTAATAACTATGTGATGATTGTTGTATATCAATATTAAAGTTTTACAACAATATTGTTTTGTATTAAAATTTTAAAATAACTCTATTGAACTTTTTTACTTTAATAAAATATTGTATATAATAATATTTATATGTAGAAAGTAGATCAATATAGATGTATTCGTAGAGAAAAAGCTCATAACTAATTTGATATAGTTATTTTAGTTTTTAATTAATTAAATTAAAGATACATTTATTAAAACAACTCACCAACTATACAGGGAACATTGTGCAACCGGTTGCATGGTGTAACCACTAGTATTCGACTACCATATTATGTGTTTCTTACTCTAATGCCACATATTATTTCTTACAAAATTGTAAAACTAAATTTATTTTATTATCACAACTTACAAAAAAAAATTTTAAACAAATAAATTAATATTAACTTATGTGCTCAAAAGTATCAATAAACATGACTTTAGATTAGAATAAGAATCAAATATTAATTTGCTAAGTAGATTAGTTCAAAAGAAATTATACAAAAGATAATGGAGAATTTGCATCAACTAAAAAAAAATCACAGGACTATCTCAATTAAAATTCCCAAAGTTTAGTACTATTTGATGTGGATTAGAATTTTTTTAAGAGAGAGAAATAGGGTATCAAATATTTAGAATGGATTATTAGAATTAAAATGGGGATTAGGCTAATTAAAGTATGATACATGAGAGAGAGAAAAAGTACATAGTTAAATAAAATAATTACTATTTATTTATAGAATGTAAACCCTCACTTTTCGAAAACCTAATTTCTATAAAATATTGGTTTTGATTTATGATATTTAATTTTTATTTTATTCAGATTGGTTTAATTTAATTAAATCTCAATTCTTTTAAATATTTTTTAAAGGTTTTTATTCATTTTACAATTTGGTTGATAATTTTGAATTCATATTGAAATCGATTAATCGTTTGTTTTGCGAATTATTCTAGATAAATTCATTTACAACTATGATTTTTATCAAATTCATATAATTTTGATTTCTGTTTAAAAATATAGATTTTCATTTCTGTCATGTATTTTGTTTCAATACTTTAAATTTGTTTCGGATAATATATTCGTTGTATGATTATGATCTTATTTTGGACTTATATTTCATTAATAAAAATGAATTATTTTAAAGTATAAATCCCTTTAAAATAGCAAAATTATTTTTAACAATTTTTATCTATAGCAAATATTTTTGTATTTGAACTTATGTATTTTATGAGGTTAATGAGATTTTCAAAAAATTCAAATTAAAGGTTTCTACAATTTGTTTCTGAAATAATTTTTCTTCTATTTTTTCCATTTTGGTTAATAGAGAAATTTCTAAAAATAGTTCACTTAAAATTTGATAAAAATTTTACTTTGATATAGTTTTAATAATATTTTTACATCGTATTTCTATTTTAATAAGTACTACGATTTATTTCAAATATTAAATTTTGAATAGATAAACATTTTAATTTTCATCCAAAAAATATGTTCACGGATTTTTATGGAATCATTTTTGTTAAATATATACTAGTTGATATATTGATGTTATTTATATATTTTTCATACGAAAGTAGCTCTATGCTTGGAAAAAATGTGTTAACACCACCAATATTCTCAACATAATTTTTCTATTTTGAAAGACCAATGTGGAAGCTAAAACAATATACAGGTGATGTTACTACCACATCTATCGCAAGGAAATGTGTGTTCGTTCACTAAACTCATGATAGATATGGTTGTAGCATCCCTTAGTTTCTTGTTATTGACCTCTTAGGTCAACTAATATCTTAATCCTTATTTTGATGATAGAAAATGTGACTAAGGGTTTAGATTGTTTGGTTAACTATGCATGAACTACAACGGTAATGTGGATGTCACATCACACTTATTCAAACCATCCTTCAAGTAGAGACCGTAACAGAGCAATCAAGTTTCTAAATGTACTTAGTAAATCCTTCTTTTCTCTCATGTGAAACATTTAAGTGAGCAATCAAATCTCTAAGTGCACAAATGTAAAACCCTTATTTTTACTGCTAAAAAATTCCCTTTTACAGCAGAAGTATTAAGTAAAATAGTGGGGGTTACCGTCATGATCGACATAATTTTGGCTTATGCAGCCATCCTTAAATCAATCATAAGGCTAAAAAATTTAAAGTAACACAAGGAAATTAGGGGAGAAAAAGGGCATTTATAGTATAATAATGAGTTTGGAGCCTATCTCCGAGTTAACAATACAAGATACAAAAGATGGGATACCATGGATCAAGAGTCCAAAAAGGGTATCCAGTTAAATACATCGAGTGGATAACAATTACTCTTCACCCAAATCCTAATATAGATGAAGTCACTCATACCCACATAGGGCATCATAGGTAGCATAATCATTTAACTGATCTTTTAAGACTTGCACATAAGAATCAGGGCCTCCTGCTTGTAGGAATAAGCAGTATCCATAAAACGGATGGTCAGTATACTACGTACTGAGTAAGGGAACAAGACTATCGAAATTAGGATACAAATAGAACATGCTTTCACATTAGATAATAAGTGAATAACCAAATAAATGAAACATCTCATAAGACATAAAATGATCCATATTCCTTTATTAAGTATAATCCATTTTTGTTCTTTTATATACGTTGAGTGCAGGAACCCCCACTATTCTTAAACCGGTGAAACGATCTAAAACTCCATCTCATGAACAACATACTTGAGCCACTATTATCATCCGATGGAACGGATATGAAAACATCACCTTCTCGGGCCAACACACTCCTAAGCCACTATTCTCCCCAGTGGAATAGGAATACATAAATATATATATATAAAAATAGATCACCTTGGTCCTGACTCACGTATTCTTCCACTTTAAACCATTAGTATCTTTTCCATAGGTTATAATGATACATTTTCATTTCACGATGAGTAGGGGTCCCACTATTCTTAATCCAGTGAAACAGACTGAAGTACCTTCTCAGGACAAAACGCTCTCGAGCCATAATTCTTTCTTGTGGAACGGAGATTAAAAACATCTTCTCGGGGCAAAACGCTCCCAAGCTACTATTCTTCCCGGTGGAACGAAGATTAAAAACATCTTCTTGAGGAAAAACACTCCCGAACCACTATTCTTCCAGGTGGAACGGGAATACATACATATATATAGAAAAATAGATCATCTTGGCCTTACTCATGTGTTCTTTCACTTTAAATGATTATTATCTTATTAAGATTGATTCTCAGGCATAAAACACATTAAAATTGATATACATATAGTATAGGTCCAAGTCCTTAAGTCCTTTCAAACCCTAATTACACACCCATTAGTATTTATTCTCCCATATTGATTATTCCACACAACTTATATTATATCATCTCCAAATCCCATCATTATTATCATACCCAAAATGCAGGATCTAATTCCCATTTACATATATAAATAATCTCATCCTGATATATTACTCATAGAAATATCCAAACCCAAATTCCACAGATTTGTCATAAAACCTCCCATGAAATTGAACCTTACCAGTATCCCGATTAAAGATTCAAGATTTGATTAGCAAAACTAATACCTTAAAATCATTAACCAAAATAAACCAAGAAATGCGGCAACTCATACTGCTCATGCAGTATGAGCTACATGCAAAGCAAGGGTTGGAAGGGGTCAAAGGTGGTGGAAGAAAGGAAGGAAGGGATGTTTTCGAGTTAGGGTTTTGGGGCTAGGAAAGAGGGTAGGTGGGGGAGGATTTATGGTAAGGGAAGGGTGCAAGGGTGGACAGGGGGTGTAGGTGGTGGTCGAGGACAGGTTGACAGCTGCCAAAGGCGGCAGCGACCGGCGAGGCTACGAAGGTGGTTGTTGAGGTGGAGAGGGCTGAGAAGGAAGGAAAAGGGAGGAGGAAAATGAAGGGGTGAGGGGGTTTGTTTCGGCCAAAGGAGGTGAAGGGGTGGTAGGGGAGAATGTAGGGAGGGGTTTGGTGGCCCAGGTGGTTGTAGAGGCAGTGGAACAACGGCGAAAGGATGAGGTGCAGGGTGGCTACAATGAAGGAAGAAAAATAAGAGGGGGTTGCAGGGTGGCTTGGGGGCATTGTGTGGTTGTGTAAGATGGGGGTAGAAGGATGCAGAAGGTGGTGCAGGTAATTGGTGAGGCGGAGTAAGCGATGAAGGGGGCGGTAGTGCAAAAATAGGGAGGGAAATGGAAGGAGAAGAAAGGGAGAGAAAGGAATCGGGGAAGGGGAAGGAAGGCTAAAAAATGGGCAGGGTAAGAGTCGTTGAAGAGAAGAAAAAGGAGAGGGAGAGAAAAGGAGGAGGGTAGGTGACTCGATAGGGTGGCAGCAGGGTGGTAGGGGTGTCAGAGTGGTAGGGAGAGGGAAGGGAAAGGAAGGAAAGATGGGGGCATGCTTGAGGAGAGAGAGGGAGGTAGGGAGAGTAGTAGGGAGGAGGTAGGTTGCATGCAGGGCGGTTGGACGGACATAGCGGAGGTGGTCGGGTATGACGTCGAGGAAAGGAACAAGAAGAAGAGGAAGGTTTAGGCTGGGCGAAGGAAAAAAAAAAGAAAAAAGTGGGACAGCCCGGTTGGGGAGAAAAGGAAAGCAAAAAAAGGGGATCGAGCCAAGCGACGCACGCGGGAGAAAGAGAGGAGGGGAGGAATTGGGTTGGCAGCCCAGGCGCGAGGAGAGGGAGGGCAGGCCTGCCTGGAAGCCCGAAGTAAAGAAAAAGGAAAAAGAAAGAAAGGAGGAAAAAGGAGAAAAAGAAGAAAGGAAGGAAGGAAAAAGGGGGGAAAGGAAAGGGGAAAATAAGATAAAATAATTTATGGGATAATATAATATAATATTTTTGGTAGATAAATAAATTTAATAATATAATTTAATATATAGGGTTAAAAAGGTTAATTTTATAAAATATTGGTTTGAAAAATTATTTAAATAAAATGAGTATGATAAAATAATAAAATAATTATTTTAATTTATTAAATATTCATATCTAATTTTATATACTAAATAATCCATAAAATAATTAAATTAAATAGATTTAAAAGCTAATTTATCCCAAATAAAAGTTATTTATTAAATTATATATTTTTAAAATTTTGGGGGGATTACACTCAAGCAGATGTTGCCCCATCACGTTTAGTAGAATAGTGTCAAGATGCCGAGCAATTAAGAGATACAATTGCAAATTCAAAGTGGAGAGATAGTTTAAATAGGTAATGGTAGAGATATTATTATTGTTAAATTCATGTGGGAAAAAAATTGTGTTCAATAAGTATTCTAAATGAAAATGTACTTGACACCAAAATTCTTATATAAGTTTTTTTTATTATTTGTGTAATTAATTATCTAATAAGTTATGATTTTAGGATGGTTTACAATTTTTTATGCAGGAACCCATTGGTGTTGACACACCATCAAATGAGAAGGAAATTTTAACTTGGGATGAAGACATAAATACATTTTTGATAGATTTATTGACTGATCAGATGCACTTAGGTTAGAAAATAGGTGGTTCATTTTCAAGAGTGGCATACACTAACGTTGCTAAAGGAGTTAGTGCTTAGTTTAGGCTTAGTTGCTTGGTTAGGCATATAAAGAACCGAATCAAGATCCTAAAAAAGAATTATGCCTTGGCATCTATAGTCTTACAAGTGAATGGGTTTGGTTTTAATCAATCTACCCATATGGTGGAAGCTAATGCAACAGTTTGGGAAAGGTATATACCGACAAGTCTTAAATCTTCTCATTCTTATTGTCATTGCTAACTATTACTATTTCTAAATTTATGTAAATTACTATTTTTTTACAGGCTCATCCTGATGCCAAACTGCTTTGCTATAAGCTTATTCAAAATTATCATAGGCTATATATTTTATTTGGCAAGGACCAAGAAACTGAAAGTTTGTCCATTGATCCGAAAGAAAGGCGTATGCGCTTAAAGAGATAAGAACATAAAGAAACAACAGCTGATGATCGAAGTACTGAGCAAGAATAACATAATGAAGTAACATCTCATTTGACTGGTGCATCTGGATCAAGACCCATAAAGAAAAGAAAGTTGAGAGATTATGTATCAAAAGAGATGAAGGCTTTAAAATAAGGAATTGATGCAGTTGCAGCAGCTCTTGATAGAAGAATTCCACGTAACGTTACTGAACTTGAGTTGTATTATGAGCTTAAAAAGGTTAAAGGGTTAAAGAAATTTCCAACCCTAGAAATCTATACCAAGCTTCTAGCAAATATCAGTGCCGCTCTTACATTTATTGGTCTTCCACCTGAAGAAAGAGCCATATGGTTGTGTGTTGAGTTTGGTTCTAATATTTTTTAAGATTCTAATGTACCACACTAACTTGTTTAATTAGTAACTAATAACTATGAATTGTTAATGCACATTATTATTATTATTATTATTATTATTATTATTATTATTTTGGAGATCTTGATATATTAATGTTTAAAAGCTTTCTTGGTTTGTATGAGTTTTGGTTTTTAAATTCTTACATTGGTAAGTAAAGTAGGATGATTTATTTTATTTTATTTTTTATTACTCTATCTCTTATTAGTGGGAAGTTTTGAATGTTATTGATATTTTACAAATATATTTTAAAAAATTATGTTGTTTATACTATTGTATATTTCAGACAAATCGGACAGCCCGTGAAATAATATTTTAATTTTGCTTACTCAGTGTAATATTTTATTTTTTTTATTAAATATATAAAAAGAATTAACAATAATATTCAATTTTTTTCAGAATTTTCTTTCTATACACAAACACTAAAAATATTTTTCAAGAATTTAATTTTCCACAAAATATTTTCTAACAACCAAACAAAGTATTTCCTTCAGTTTTCTTTCCTCCACACTTTCCTTTCCTCATTTTTTTACATGAACCAAACAAGGCATAAAGAAACATACACCCGGGTTTTAATTTGCTCAAAAAATAAGAATCTATGCATTTAGATTCCATAAAAGCAACAGGTATAAGAATCTTTTGCCCAAATAATGATATTATTTTATTAAATTTGTAGCAAAGATACACATTCTTAGTGATCGTTTGGTATGGGGGTAATAGGAGTGGAAAAATTACATCCATATTTTATATATCTTATATAATTTATCTAAAATTAAATATTTTTATTCTAATAAATACCCATTTTAGATCTTAATTTGATCTAAAATTGGTATTTCATTAAAAATATATTTATTATTATTAACTTATTAATATAAAAGATACAAAATAGAGGAAAAATTTTTCTACCTCTATTACCTCCATACCAAATAAGCCTATGGTTATAAAAAAATTGCCTGAGATATTTAAATTGATTTACATGCTCTCAAGGTTATCTAAAAAATTAATGAACTGAATCGAAAATAAATAAATGATTTATATTGGTTATATATATTAAAGTTTATATTTAAAGGAACACTTCTTATTAAAATTGTTTTCAGAAAACAATTAGTAAGATTAGCTAATAATTTGCAATAATCTGCTTAGGTTAAGGAAATGGTATTGCGGCATGGCGGTGGGTGGGGTTGGTAACGACTTCGGTACAGATGCAAAAACAAGCATCCCTGTCTCCCGGTCCTGTCTGTCGATTGTGCTGCTCGGCACTAATTGGCGTCTTCAGCATATACTCAAACGAACAGGGGCAAAAGGAAGAGAAGTTGCATCCTTCTCGTTTCTTCCTCTACGATGGAATGGACGTCAGCGGTCGTTGCTTGTAGCCTGCTTCTATTTTTCCCTGCACTTGCCCGTGACGCCATAGCTGTATCCGTGAGTATCTTCAACCTCAAACTTAATCAATGACTCAAATCCCAAATCGATTCTTTATTTTGAGCTAAATCTCTCATTTCTTCTTCTTTACTCGTGTAATTCTGAATTCACACCACTCTAAATTTAATATGTGTGCGAGAATTCTTCATTTTTAATAGCGCAATAGGCTGTGCAAGAGCTAGAAAGTAAAAGTGCTGTGCTCAAGAATCCAAGATTACGGTTTTAGTTCTTTTTGATGATAACGTTATTCAATAAATGTATTTCTTGTCCATGTTTCGCCTCTCCTTGTTGCTTTTCATCTAGTTACTCGTATGAAAGTCATTCAAGTCATTAATTTTGGAATTACGAGGCCAATATGCAATGTTGTAACCTAATGCTTGCTAAGAAGGGTGTGTTTCTAGTCTTGGTTAGTCACCTTACTGATAATCATACGTTTCTTATTCCAGGATTTCAATCAAGAAGTAAAAGATTCCATCAGGTGATGACCTTCCTAACCTGATTACAGTATGATGAGTGTTGACTTGTATCAGAAACTATTTGTTACTATTGTACAATTTCAAACTGTAGTGACCGTAAAGTACCGAAAATAGTATTAGTTTCTTCACCTCTAGCTGATGGTTCTTAGCCTTTTAATGCCATCATGAACAATAATTGAAGATTCGATACGATTTTGACCTTTTATTTTATGATCTCCAGAATGCCGAAGGGAGAAAATGAAGGTGTCCCTGAGGTGCATTGTTCCAGAGAAAGAAGTAGGGCAGCCAGGGATATCATCGAAGAGGTAGTGAGTGATTTCAGATTTTACAAAACTTTTCTCTTTATTGTGTAATCTGGCATTGGTGCTTAAGTGTTGGAAATTAAAACTTTGCAGTATTTGATGCCTTTTGTGGATCGGGAGAAATATGAGTTTCCAAATAGTTGTAGGATTCATCCGGACAATGATATGTTCGGAGAGCAGGAAAACCACAAGATTCACGTGGATGAGAAAGAATGGCGCTGTGGGTATTGTAAGAAAAGTTTCCTCTCTGAGAAGTACCTTGACCAGCATCTTGACACCAGACATTACAATCTTTTGAATGTTGTAAGTAGATTTCTTCTTCTTCTCAGCCTTGATATTAAATGAGTTTTTCTTCTAGATCTATCATTATGGAAGTGTAAGATCCCTTTATGCTTACATTGTTTTTTTCTTGTTTTCATATGCACATGTAAAATCTAGAACTTTTCTGTTGTATGATAAGTTATGTTGCTCATTTCCAGATGTTTGATGATCCTGTGACAAGAGTTTTGTTCCGTTCATAAATTCTTGAATATTCTTTGGTATATGATGCACTTGCTAGTTTGTTGTTTCCTCTGCTTCAGACACATGTTAGGGCAGAAAATATGATTTCTATGGTGTTTGTATTTTCTGCATGATGCCAGAGTCAAGCTAGGTGTTTGGCAGATCTATGTGGAGCGCTACACTGTGACTTTTATACAAATCCAAAATCGCCTAGGAAATGCAATCCTGCAGCTGCTGCAAGGAATCGCCTCTTGTGTGAGGTAAATTATCATGATTCTCTTTAGAATATGTCTTTTTAATTAAAATGGGCTAAATTGCACTTAAGACTGCAAAAATCATTTCAGAGTTTGGCAGACAGCTGTTTTCGGGTTAGTCAAGGATTATCAGCTAGCCGTCTTCATGGTACTTCCCCTCCCCCCTGCCTAGAAAATATTACTTGTTTCGCATCTTTCCCATCTTATTGTTGGTGGTTTGGGCATTTTATTCTTATTCGGAAGGATCTTACTAACTGTACTTGCAAGGATTTGACTAACCTAATTACTGCTGCATCTGATGTTGTCCATGTGTGTTCCTTTCATAATATGTTAACTGCTAGAGTTGTTTATGCACCAATTTTGCGAAGCTCATACTTGCTCAGGAGGAAAAAGGCCATTTGCAAAAGGTGGTATGGTAAGGTTTCATTTTCTTATTCAAATTGTAGATCATCTGTGCTATGTCACATGCTAGTAGCATGCCTCTTACGCTGGAGAATACATTGAAAGGCTCCTATTAATTTTTTTTCACATTGTCATCTTTGCAGAAGCAAAGTAGTGTGCTGTACTTGGCTCTCTCAATTTTGACTCTGATGCTGCTTCCTCTCTTCTATGTTATTGTTTTTTTGCACCAATAGTATGTCACCGCATCTCTTATTCTATAATTTCTTTCACCACCCACCAAGAAGTGTGTCTAAGTACTTTTTCTTGCTTGGTCAGTGAATTAAGAAAGGATACCCAAGAGCTGAGGCGAATCTCATTGCAGAGACGGAAAATCAAACCTTCTTAGCTGGTAAATGTGACACTATGATAAATATTAATATTGTTTGGATGCTGCAAATTTACTTGCAATATAGTTTCGTATTTCTAATAGCATTGTTGACCCTCTCTTTTTTCCTTTTTCTTGTAAGGTAGTTATAATATGTAAATGAAACTTCATGAAGCATGTTGCTGTATTTTGTGCTTCGAACAGCTAGTTATACTATGCAGTATTTGCGGAGCAGAAACTGTAGGCATTTTGTGCAATATGTTGAGCATTTCCTGTCATCAACCAGTATGCATCTATTACTATAATATTAGGAAATCATTTGCATATCTATTTTTCACGATAATATTACCACATATCATTAACGTCCCAAATCTTAATTGAGATAGTGATTGCATGATATACTTGCAACCCTTTGCAGTTTTACCTTTTTTCAAGCTGGCTGAGACAATGAGCTTTCAGGTCATTTAAGAAGTAGAATTGAATTAAAATGCACCTTTTGTTTGCAGATTTAGTCCCAGATGTTAGCTTAGAGCCTATCCTCGGATTGTTGTTCATGGAATTCATGTGATCCTGGTGTTGGTCAAATTGTTGGATCTTTTAAACAAAGGAGGATTTCAAGTCAAACCCGTCTATCATGAAAATGATCCATTTTTCCTGTCTCCACTCATCAACTAGGTGACTGGGCGGCAAGGATCAAATGAAAGCACGGTGGATGTGTACTCATCCAGACCATTGGCTCCACCTACACTTCAAAATGTTGAAACTTGTATCAGCTGTGTATTCGGCACTTTTATAAGTAATGTCTGTGCATTGTTTCATGAGTACTATTTCCATAGACCAATATGTCTGTACTTCATAAATGTTTTGATAGTGACAGAAAAATTTGACTGCCCGAGTGGCGTTAAGAAGATTATAGATCAGTTTCCGATCGGTTTACCGAATTTTGTCTGATAGGATTTAGTGTATTTGGAATAATTTTTGACTATTTGAGTGGCAAAGGGCTGTATGGATGTGGGCATTTTCGAGATGCTTTCAGAATTTTGTGTTCCTGTCTCTGCACTTTACAGTACACTTTGTAACGTGCACATGTTACAGTTTATATACCTCAGGTAGAAAATTCAGGCATCCATATACATCGACAGAACTAGGTACTCGAGGGCCATGTATTCCCCTTACCCCCAGGGTCCTCAACAGGAGACAACAAACAAAACTCGATGCAATTAAACCTTTCACGCTGGTAGAAATTTCAGTTTTATGATGCGGTGCTCCTGTTGACAATTGATGAACAAAGACTATGCTTCCATCTTATGGCCTGCATCTGTTCGTCAAGACGCAAGACTGGCATCCCATACATATGCGATCAAATACTGAACAACGCCGGCATCTGCAGAATCTTCTTATATAGTCCAGCGAGATCTGAGTGTCTGCAGTCTCATCTTTTCTACGTTATATGGCCTTATCAGCAAGCTGCTAACCAAAGACTAACAAAAACTATAGAATGATCAAGACCCAATTGGGATTTCAAGTCTAAGCTCAAGGGGCTATAACCTCAAAAGCAATTGATATCAATTCATTTGAAAGAAGGAAACCATCAGGATCACTAAGCCGAATAAATGCCAATGCCTCTTCAATATTGCCTCCATCAACCACTAAGGAGCTAAATTTATCAGGTGATATATTTTTCCTCTCCTTATCTAGGCACACAACATGACCACTTTCAACATAAGGTTTATAGGCCTGACAAAGAGAGGCAACAATTGAAGCTCCAAACGTCCGACCAAAAGATAGGACATCCAAGCCTCTTGCAGTTCTTAGAGACAGCATCACGACATCCATTGCCCTGTCCTGGAAACCAATATCCCCATTTTCACGTAGGCTCACCATCCCATCTTCCAAATTACGAACATAAGATACGTAGTCTTTCATCCTCTTTGGCCTTGAAAACCGCACTCCATGAACATAACTTGCAGAACCGAGACCAAAACCATAGAATGATTTATTCTCCCAATAAGTGGTGTTGTGCTTGCACTGAAACCCATCTTTGCAATAGCTACTAATCTCATAGTGGACATAGCTTGCATCAGAAAGTTCTTTGGAAGCCATTTTATAGAACTCTGCAGACAGGGTTTCAGACGGCAAAGGGGAAACTCCCGGTGTGTACCTGCAGATTTCGCTGTACTGAGTTTTCTGTACCTTTAAGAAGAGCACATTGAACTGAACTGAAAGAAATTAGTCACTTACAATACCCCAAACTTAGTGCCTTCCTCGACCTGCAAATCATATACTGAGATATGAGAAGGCTGTGCATCAATAGTTAGCTGCAAGCTCTCATTCCACATTTGTTGTGTCTGATGAGGGAGTGAAGAAATAAGGTCAATACTCCAATTCTTGACATCAAATGACTTAACCATCTCGATCGCTTCATAAACCTCCTTAACAGCATGAGCTCTTCCACAAGATTTCAACAAGTCGTCCTGAAATGCTTGCACGCCCAAGGACACCCTGTTTACACCCAAACTCATCAACTCCACCAATTGATCTCTACCAAAAGTACCCGGATCCATCTCCATACTGATTTCCGCATTCCCACACACCCCAACTTTTTCTTTCAATGCATCAAGCACCATTGAAACAAGCCTTGGGGGTACTAAAGAAGGCGTTCCACCACCAAAGAACACCGTTTCAAGAGGCGGGCATTGCTCAAACTCCGCTCTAGTCGCAGTTATCTCTCTACAAATCAATTTTACGTAATCTACAATTCGTGGATCATATTCATAAGATTGATTAGCTGATGAGCCTAAGGCGACAATTGGGAAATCGCAGTAATGACAACGTTTTCTACAAAAAGGAAGATGGATGTAAGCAGAGGTTGGAGGGAGTTGATATGATGGAGTAAGGGGAGCTGAGGCATTTTGTCGAACAGTTTGCAGACACTGCGTGATTACATTTCTGCATCTGTGGTTGAACTTTATGGGTGCGGATTTGACTTGAAAGCTCAGGATTAATGGCGGAAATCTACTTTTTAACATCATTAGTTCCGTTCTGATTTGGCGGGAAAAAGGGACACCAACGCTGATATTTGGACAGGCAAGGCAAGCGAGACAAACAAGTTTGATTGATATGGTGCTAGAGTATAAGCTTGGACGGACCAACCAGGTCAGCCAATTTTAGATACGTGTGGGGTTGGGTTCGGGACTCTGAGAAGAGAAGGGGGAGCGCTAGTGACTAGTAGACCTGGTCAATCGGAGGTATTGGACCGAGTCGGGTCGGTCATCGCCTGTCCCAATATTTTTGTAGGCCTTGACGAGGCTTAAACCAATATTAAATTGAGCCAGGTTGAGTTTGCCGTGGATCTTGAAAATTTTTATTTATTTTTTAATTGATTGTTTTAATATTTAAAAAAATATATCATATAATCTTTAAGTTTACGCTCAAAATATAATATAATTTTAAGTTTTTAAAAACACTCCATATAACTTTAAATTTTAACAAATACTTGTTATATAATTCTAAATTTTAACAATTAGATACCAAATAATCCTTCTTACATTTTAGAGATTAATACCATATAATTGTAAATATTTAGATAAAAAGTAAAATTGTACATAAAAGTATAAACTTGGGATTATATTTTTTATTAAGTCTAAACTCAAAGTAATATGACACTTTTTTATAATTAAAAAAAATAAGTTAGATTTTATACTACACCTAAACTTAAAGTTATATGGTGCATTATCTCTTAATATTTTTTACGATTCATGAAAGAAGAAATTATAATTACTATATATATAAATTGTTGTAAATATTATATTTACATATTTTAGATGTATATCTCATAAACTTGTATCGTATTAAATACTAGGTCTAATGTCCAAACCCTTTCCACTAAATGTTGAAATTTTTAATTTTATTTTTATTAATCTGATTTGATTGATCTCAATCTAATATGATTAGTGTTGATGAAAATAATAATTATGATATTAATATTTATAATATTAACTATTATTATTAATTACATTAATGATTATATTCATATTTATGATACTCATTATATTAATAATATAAGTATAATTATAATTAATAATATAAATAATTTTGATCATCAAAATTATGTTAATAATTATAATAATTATGGATATAAGAGTATTAATAATTATTATTAATTTTATTACATTCATAATTGTTATAATTATAATTATATTTAATAATTTAATTATTATAATTAATTATTAATATATTTACTAATATAATTATGATGATTAAAATTATTTATATTATTAATTATAATTATTATTATTATTTCTATTATTTATTATTTTTATATGTTTAAAATAAAATTATTAATAACTATTATGTAAATTTAATATGATTTTATTAGTGTTGATTTAGTATGATCTAATGTGATAAGTTGTAAAAATAAACTCTAAAAAACACAACCTAACTATATCAACTTTTCTTATTATAGGTGTAATTTTTGACTTACTATATCCTTTGTCGCTTCATATTTCTAACCCCTTTTCATTTTGAATATATTAAGTATGGAGTGTTACATATGAGAGAAAATAAGGTGGAATGTATACATTTGAATATCAATTAAAGCATGATGCCTCCTTCCGTTTTTCGTCCCTATCTTGTATCCTCTTTTTATTTTAATATCTTAATTATATAACAATAATTTTATCATTATCTTAATTAATGTTAATTAAAAAAATTCATATAATCTTTTAGTTTATCAATTTTTCATTTATAAATAACATATTGAAAATGAATTAGATTTGTAGGGTTGATAACATGTATCAAGTTATTATTTGTATTTAACATTATTTTCTTATGAAATAATATTTAACACTTCAATTCCGCATCAAGTGAAAAAAAAAGAAAGAAAAAGGTAAAAAAATTTGCTTCACACTATTTATCATCATCATCATAAAACATAGCTAGTTTAAAAAAAAATTAAAACTAATATTTGAATATAAACAGTCATTGGAAAAAAAAATCATATCAAATAAGGGTTATCTTTTTTTTTAATGGATATAGATGGATGGATAGTAAATTAAAGAATGAATAGATAGATAAAAGCCTACATGTATCTATAAATTTTGTTAGTTCAACTCATATATATGCTTAAAAGAAAATAAAGGTTGGCTTGGAGCTATGAAATTCATAGAGTGGACCTCTTTAAGGACATGATTGGATAAGATGGAGTGGGTTAATGGATCACCCTACTCCCCGTCCCCCCAAATGTTTAGTGATGAGTAATGGTGAACCAAGGAAAGTATAGCACTTTTGGATGTTGGAACTAGAATCGAAAAAAACTTATCTTGTCTACCCAACCTAACCTATTTCGATTGAAATCTAAAAAATTCATCAAGCTAACTTAAACCTTATACGTCGGTGACACAATCTAATGTCAACCCAACAATAGATGATATGACCCAAATCCAACTGGGCTCGACCAAATCCAACCCACAACCTCGATAACAACCTGAACCGTTAACAACTTGACTCGATAGCTAACCGAGCCTATGGCAATTTAACTTGATATCAACCTGACACGGTAAAATTGAATTCTATATTAATTTATTATAATAATAAGAAAAAAAACTACACACATGTTCTATTTTTCATTTAGAGCTATTAAAAATATATTATTTTTCTAAATTTTACTTATGTTTTCTTACTATTATCCTAGATATATTTATTCACAAACCATATTTTTAATCCACCACTATTTTCATACACAACCATGACATCAAAAGGTCATAGTAACATAACAATTAATAACTAACACATTTGACCCAAATCAACTCAAATAGAAAATAATATAAATTGAAATAACTCGATCTCATCATTTATTGTGCTGTTAAATTAACTCAATTTGACTCTAACTTGAAATGATCTAGGCTTGTATTTACTTATCCTGAACTCAACCTAATTCTTCAAATAAGCCCAACACAACCCAAACATAACCCACCAATCTAACCTAAAATGACCTAACGTGACAAATTAATCCGACAGGATTTGGATCTATAACAATTTGAGTTCAAACCTGGCCCAATCAAAATAATAAAATAATATGAAATTACTCAAATCTGACCTAAAAAAATAATCCATAAACTATCCAACCCACTACAAGGTAACCCATTAGATTCGATTGTCACCTCTAACTAGGATGCAATAATGTGTGTAATAGTGGGTGGCTAATGTTGACATACTTTGTTTTCCCTTTTGATCCCACACCCTAAATTTATAAGTTATCACTCTTTATTCTATTTTGTTTATTTATTCAATCTTATAAAAAAATGGTAAGTAAGATTTCATTACTTAAAAAATTGGTGTTACTGTAAAATTTCCAAAATTTACTATTGAAAATTTTCGTTTTATTTAAAATTTAGTAAAAGAAAAAAAGCAAAAACCGTGAATTTCGGGGATATTACTGCCACACGTAGTACCAAACCGAATTCCTCCTACCATTTTGGTACAGAGTGCTAAGGCTAAAAAGAAACAGAATATGATTTATATAAATTCACTTTAAAATAGAGTAGCACACTGAATTCGTTACAAAAGATAGAGCCCACAATTAGTGGTTATAAGAATAAAATCATTTACCAAAGAATTAAAAAGGTGGAAGAGATACCCTAAGGATTTTTCGGATAATCCTTACACTTGTACCCAAGCCCTCTTGAATAGCACTTGCAATGGACCTGCAAGGGACACTACCCATTGAATAGGTAGGGGCTCATGAATGGAACCTTTCAGTACTATGGTACTAAGTAACCCTTTAAACCAAACTGAAAGGCAGATCCGCATGCAACACATAATACATACACAGTACAAAATGATAACATATGGACTAATACATCATTCAACGTTGCACATATAACAAGAGAAGTATAACACAACATCCATGTACTTAGCAATTTCATCAAGAGAGACAGGCACCAAGACTAAACTTATATTATAGCAGTCGATCGTAATGATGATAGTACTCTTTTGGTCTCAAGCCATTAATGAATATTATTATTCAATCATCATCTCTCGAATTATATCCACATGAGTGCGGGAACCCCACTATTATAGCCAGTGGATCGGAAACATATAGAGCAACACGTACCTAACCACTATTATTCTCTGGTGGATCGGTCTCCAGGGCTCTCTGCACCTGGCCACTATTATTCACTAGTGGACTTGTCTGGCTTCGACTCAAATGGTATTCCACTATAAGTGATCAGTGCCTTCCCATCCTTTATTAATATCCAATGTTTGATTTATTGAGCTCGGGATCCCCCACTATTATAACTGGTGGATCGAAAACATACAGGGCAACATGCACTGACCACTATTATTCATCGGTGGACCGATCTCTAAGACATCTTGCACCTGGCTAATATTATTCGCCGGTGGACCGGTTTGGGCCTGGCTCAATACTATTTCACTTTACGTAATTAGTAATTTATTAAAATCTTATTCAAAGGTCCATTTATTCAATTTGAGGGAAGGGGAAAGGTCACAAATCTAAAGACATAAAGATATACTAGCCATATAATTAAGCATTCCATATCAAGGATCATGGCATACACAAAAAACCTAACACATACTTCAAAGATATCTAACACACATTTCTATGCACACTTACCATCCAGGCACCCCTTACATAATTATGATATAACACCATATCACCCTCTTTAATTATCCATCCAACCCTAGGTCATGCCATGCTCTTGTAATACTCATTGACTTATCAAATACTCTTAACTTGTTTTTCAATGTTACTTGTATCTCATTATCAAACTCATTTAATCCATTGACATGTTAAACACAAGTTACCGATTTCCCCTTATCATCTTTATAAAATTACTGAAATGCCCCTTGCTTGTAAAATTACTAAGTCCCCCTTTCTATTTGCCGAACTAACATATTACCCTTTATGTTTGCATAATTACTAGATTACCCCTTATGTTGGTTAAACTACCAAACTGTCCTCCATACTTATTAAATTACCAACTTTACCCCTCATACTTATTAAGTTATCAATTTATCCTTTCAGTTGGTTAAATTACCGTAATATCCTTATACTTATTTAATTTACCAAATTGCCCTTTAGGCTTATTAGGTTACCAAATCACCCTTCATACTTGTTACACTTGCTAGATTGCTCATTTGATTTGTTAGATTGCCAAATTACCCCTCTTATTTATTAAAATTACCAAATTGCCCTCTTAGTTAGTTAAATTACCAAATTACCCATCTCCATTATTAAAATTACCGAATTACCCTTCTACATTATTATAATTACCATTTTGCCCCTCTTTCTACAAATTACCAAAATACCCTTTCCTTTATATCAAATCACCATTTTACCCCTTTACTTTACATAACTGCCAAAATACCCTTCCTTTATACCAAATTACCAAAATACCATTTCCATTATATTTAATTCGCCAAAATACTTTCTTACACCCAAAAATTACGAAGTTATCCCCTTTCCATGTAAAATTACTAAAATGCTCTCCTTCCTTGTCCATTTACCATTTTACCCCCTTTACTCTTATAATTTACCATTTTTACCCTTATTATGCCACTTTTACCAAACTACCCTTACTATATAAAATATTAATATTCATGCTTCATACCTATCATCCAACTCCACAAACTATTATTATTTATCATAATACTCATTAGCACCTACCACATCCACTTACTTAGGCCATAACTTTAGCACAAGAAAATTTACTAAAATGCCCCTAGGGCTCATATTGACATTATTTATGCAACAAATGACCACATTAGCATATTATATCATACATATGTACTTAACATTATTATTAACAACAAAAATCCTTCCTTAAGCATTATTTCTACGCATGACACATAAATTAACATGCTTTTCTTTTTATCAACCAACTCATGCAACTAAATTTATTATACTTAACAACATATATCATGCACATAAACATATTACAAATCCTAATGTGCTAGCATACGTATATCCATACATTTTAGTAGGGTATAACGATTACCTTATTTTCAGCAAAATTAGACCTTACCGGTACTTTGGTTAAAGATTCAAGCTTTGATTAGTAAAAATCAATCCCTAAAAATAATATAAAATTAGCATAATAAAAGTAGAAAATCAAAAGAATAATTTTTGTTATCAAAATCTTAATTAATATATACTAATACTAACTATTTTTATACCTTGAAATTAATTAAATTTGGGCTAAAAATGAAGGTAAGGTTCATGCTGCATGAGCAATGTGAGTTGCATGCATAATATTAAAGAGGAAGGGGGTCGAAGAGGGATGGAAGAAGGGAGGGGTGTTGGTTCAGTTAGCATTTTGGGGGTTAGGTGGAGAGCTTGTGGAGGGGAGTTAGGGTGGAGGCCGAGTGTAGGGATGGAGTGGGGGTGTAGGTGGTGGTCAGGGGTGGATGATCGGCGGCCAAGGGAGGAAAAGGAGGTGGATGTGAAGTTAGATGCAAGGGTGCGGAGGAGAAGAAGGAAGGAAAAAGAGGGGTTGTAGGACTAGGTTTTGGCCAAGGGAGGTAAGGGGGTCATGGGGGAGGTTCCAGGGGTGGATTGGTGGCCTTGGTGGTGGTAGACGATGGTGGTGCAAGGTGGAGGCCGAGAAGGGGGAAAGAAAAATAAGAGGAAGAAGGGTGGTTGTGGGGGCGTGTGGGGTAGCTTGGTGGTGTAGGGAGGTAGTAGAGGGTGGTAGGAGATGGTGCAGGTGGTCAGCTGGGCGGCAGGGGAAGTGGTTGAGGGTGGCGGAGCAAAAACAGGGGAGGAGGAAGTAAGGAAAGGAAGGAAAAGGGACAAGGTTCTGCAAGGGTGAGGGGGCTCGAGGTAGTCGAAAAATGAGTAGAAGTGCAAGTGATGAGGAGAAGAAGGAAAAGGGGAAGGAGAGGAGGCAGGTGATGATTGGAAAGTTGTGGTTTCAAGTGGTAGGGTGATAGGTTGTAGCGAGAGGGATGGGAAGGAAGGGAAAAAGAAGGCACACGAGGATAGGGTGCATGTTCGGGTTTGATATGAAAATGGAAGGAAAAGGGATGAAGGAGAGAGAGGGAGAGAGCAAGGCCATAGGGGGAGTGGTTGGTGGCAGTTGTAGGCTATAGGAGGGCAGACATGGCGTGGTCGACGGTCGAGGAAGGAGGGAAGAAGAAGAAGAATAAGAAAGGTAAGAAGGTAGGCCGTCCGAGCAAGGGAGAGGGGGAGAAAAAAATGGATTGGGTTGGCCCAGTCGAGGGAGGGAGAAAGGAAAAGAAAAGGGAGGGGAAGATGGGCTAGGGTGACGGCGTGGGGAAGGGAGAAGGAGAGGAGGAAGTAGGACGCTGGCCCAATGCAAGGGGGGTCGTTGCAGGCCTGGTGGTCCGAAGGAGAAAAAGAAGAAAAGGAAAAAGAAGAAAAAGGAAAAAGGAAAATAAAAAATGGGGAGGAATAAAATTAAATAATTTTTAGGATAATGAAATTTAATATTTTTGATAGATTAATTAATTTAATTTATTATAATTTGATATATTGGTTTAAAAAGGTTAATTTTAGTAAAATATTGGTTTGAAAAATTATTTAAATAAAATGAGTATGATAAAATAATAAAATATTTATTTTAATTTATTAAATATTCATATCCATTTTTATATGCTCAAAAATCCAAAAAATGATTAATTTAAATAAATTTAAAACTGAAATTACCCCAAATGAGGGTTATTTATCAAATTATAGGTTTTAAAATTTTGGGGTATTACAGTCACATCCAACACCCGGGTGATGATTGTTATCCAAAACATATAACCACCTCTCATATTTGGCCTTATAATGGAGTTGGTTATTTCTCTTCACAACAATAATGACTATAGAGTATAAAATAACTTTCTCCTTTGGCTGACAATTCTGAAAAATTATCATATTCCTCTCATGCTGTATAGTTGTTATATATGCAACAAATAATGCACGTAATTTTTGTCAATGTTGCCTTAATCTAGACACCATTGATCAAATCTCACTTGTCCAATACACTACCTCAGCTCTTTGACTTGTTACAACATAGTTACACTTCCAAATGCCCAAAGAAATGGGACATTGCATGAACATGTGTGCCACAATCTCAAATGTACAACCACAAAATACACATCCTACATCCAAGTTCCCCCTATGTGTTACCAATCTCTCTCTAATAGGGAATTGATTTTGAAATGCCAACCAAACAAGAATATGATGTGTAGGAAGGGTGAGCGGTTTCCACAAAAGTCATGCCCACCACTTCTTTAATTGTCTTAGAAGTAGCTCCTCATGCTCTCTACTGATCATATACTCCTTATGCCCAATTAACTACCATCCCTATATAAGGTCTTTAACACTATCCCATATAGCTAGCACCTATTGTATAACCCAAGATGTATGCATTATAGAAGTATGCATCCAGATGTCATGTTGTCTCAAATAAATAGTATGCACCCATTTCACCCATAATGAATCTTTCTTTAGTGAAATATTCCAAAGGAGATTCCCAAGGGTGCAACAATCCCATAAACCAAGATATAAGAAGCATAAATCACCCTCATCCTTTAGCAGACATAACTACTCTTAGGCTATCAATGCCCAACATCATTTTGTCAACTTACCCAACCAAAGGAAAAGTTTGCAGATGCTAATAAATTTATATAGGAATTTCTTTGACAATAAGATTATCTAACTGAAGTAAACTTATATACTAATCATAATTAACTTATTGAGTTGAATTATTATTGCATAAGAAAGATAAAAAGGGTACTCTAATGTTGGAGGAGAGTTGTAACCTTCACCAACAATGGTTGTAAGTGTGCATATGAGATCATACTTGAAGATAGTGGCATTCACAAATAATTAATAAGGAATGAACCCTTTGGGAAGCCAAGAAAAGATGAAATAATATCTTGGACTCCAGCTTCCATGCTATTAAAATAATTGTGCACTGTGTTAGGTTAATACCCAATCCAGAGATTCTTGAAAAGTGATTAAAAGTGGTCATCAAACTCCATATACTCTTCAGGTCTTCGTAACAAAAAAAAAATTGATCATCCATAAAGCATATATTAACAATTTTTAGCTGCTTACATCTTAATTTTTCCTTGAAATCAATATTATTCCATAAAAACCTCATGCAATGGCTTATGTAATCCACCACCAAGACAAAACAAATGAGCTGAGATGAGATCCCCTTGTCGTAAACTTGTCTATCCCTTAACAGTTGGTGTTAAATATTCACTACATTCAAGATAGTAAGAAATCATGGCAGTGCATGCCGTCACCAACTTAAGTTATTGTGTTATATTCCGAGAACCTATAACTGAGCAAAATAGCATCTAGAAAATTCTAACTCATCGTATCATATTCCTTTTTTAGATCAAGCTTGATCAAGAATCATGGTGAAACACCCCTATAGGTGTACTTCCTAACCAAATCATGAGCAAACAATATGTTCTTGTCAGTACAACGCCCTTATTACAAACATATTGTGTAAGATCCACAATGGAATGCATCATAAGCTGCAATTGGTGTCAAAATCTTAGAGACTACTTTGTAAAGCAAGTTGTAGCACACAATAGGTCAGTAATTTGTAACTTTTAATGCATTCTAACCATTTAGAATAAAGGTTAGGGATGTAATATTAATATTGGAAGCCTTAAAACCTAAGGCAAAGAACTACCCAATCCCCAACAGGATTTCAAGTCCCACAATATTCTAGTTTTTTCTTAAAGAAGCCAAAGCTAGATACATCAATCCCTAAAGCCTTAATGTCCCTAACATCAACTAAAGCCATTCTTACCTTATCTAATGATACCGACATAAGAAGTTGTTGTTGTTGCTCCAAAGCAAACAATCCCCTTCACTGATGGTTGCTTTATTTATACTCCCAATACTCGTTGTAGGAGTGTTAAAAAGGCTTATATAAGACGACATAAATGCTTGTTGGATGACATATTATCCTCTCACCGAATTCCTTGTCTCATTAATTATATAGCTCATAGTTATAAGATGTTTCATTTCCATGACCATTGCAAAAAAAAATCCGTAATCACTATCCCCATAATGCAGCCAATGTATACAAGCCTTATGGGGTAAAAAAAACATCTCACATGACAACAACCGATTATATTTACATTGTAAGAATTTCTCCTAAGCCTTAAAATTGACTTCAATAAGCATCAAAAAAGTGGTGTAGTGAATAAAAGGTAGTGTAATGTCCCAATATTTACTACTAAAAAATTTTATTTTAGCGGAAGCGTAATAACAATATACTTGGGTGTTACCTCCGTACTCAACATAATTCTAGTTTACCTTACCATCTTTACATCACATACAAAGAAAAATAGGTAAGACTTAAATCATGATAGATAGAGAATGGGAGAACTTCATAAACTTAAATACGAGTGTGGAGGTTAACTACGAGTACAATATCAAAATAAATAAAAAGGGATCCCATGCAAACTAAGAGTCTTATTTAGACCAAAAGCAATAACTGAATAACATGACTCTACCCTCAAACCTAATACATAAGAATCACTGTAACACCCCCAAATTTACTACTGAAAAATTTCGTTTAAAATCAAAAGGTTTAGCGGAAGCAAAGGATAAAACCGTAAACTCGGGGGTATTACCGCCACACTTAGTACCAGACCGGTTCACTCCTACCGTTCCAGTACTAAGTGCTAAGGTTATATCCGATCAACCTTTAGTACAAAGTATCAAAACGCAATACAACATTTAAAATAAATCCTTAACCAGAGGTGAGTCAAACAGAAGTTAGAATACGTTTTAGGATTACAACTCCAGAATATGTTTCTCAAAACAGGAATGTAATACCAAAATACAGCTAAACAAAAACGAATCTCGAAGGATCAATATCCGGATTGCCTACTCACTTGCATCAGACTTTCCACCCCCAAACAGTATATGATCTTAAACCTGCACAAGAGGGCTGCTCCCCACCATCGGTGGATCATCACAGGACCCATTCAACCAAGGTAGTATCAGTACGGGTCCAATACTGAGTAAGTTCCACTACCCTATTTTATGAGAGAGACGTAACTATACATCAAGTGCGTATTAAATCATGATACAAAACGTTGATACATTATTACGCATACTCAAACCCACATCACAAGTCCTACCATACCCATATAGTAACATATGAAACATGTGTAACATCGTATTGAAACATATAAGGGTGTTATGACCAAAATGTAAAGTAACTCATTATGCACATAAGCAGCATGGGGTAATACAGATAATAAAAGCCGGTTATGGTCCGGGTAGACTCATTCTTTAGATCTCTGGTAAGTATAGTAGATTCACGTCATAATCGTTATGAATCCATGAGAGAGCGGGAACCCCACTATTATAGCCGGTGGATCGGTCACTTATAGGACATAACGCACCTAACCACTATTATATGCCGGTGGATCGGTCTCCAGGGCAGAACGCTCCTGGCCACTATTATGCCGGTGGATCGGTCTGGTCCCAACTCTCATGGTGTTTCACTGTGATTATAACGTATCTTTCTATTATTTGTTTATAAGTCATTTCACACCATAATCTTTGTTAATCCATGCGAGTACGGGAACCCCACTATTATAGCCGGTGGATCGGTCACTTATAGGGAAGAACGCACCTAACTACTATTATATGCCGGTGGATCGGTCTCCAGGGCACAACGCTCCTAGCCACTATTATGCCGGTGGATCGGTCTGGCCCCGACTCACATGGTGTTCCACTGTAAGTATATAGTATCTTTCCCATGATTTAATTACAACATACTGTTTGGTTTGTTGAGCTCGGGATCCCCCACTATTATAGCCGGTGGATCGGTCACGTATAGGGCAGAACGCACCTAACCACTATTTTATGCCGGTGGATCGGTCTCCAGGGCACCCCGGCACCTGGCCACTATTATGCCGGTGGATCGGTCTGGGCCCGGCTCAACAATCTTACTCTTTAAGTATTTAATGTCTTATTCATGTATTATTAAATAAGGTTCCACCCTTGACATGCATATCAACTACCCTCTACATCTGTCCTCCCCAGGGGGCCCGTCCCATATCTTGAGACTGTTCTCCCCTTCTCACGCCCGATGTTCATCCCCTCTTACTCTTATACATAAGGAAACGTAGTAAGGGCACGCTCTCCCGAGAATGTGGGCTAACCCTAACACAACGATATCGGTCCCGCGTAACCTCCTCTCTTTGCCCCAAAACCTCTTCTCTCATTTAGAATCCCATACTCATCCTTCATACAAGTGGAATCTCACTCTCAACCCCATACTCCATCCCTCCTTGATCATTTTTACCCTTGTACCCTTCAAATTGCTCATTTCCTCCCAAAACCCTAATTGGGTCCCTTACACACCCTTACATCGACTCACGTGAAATTTTGCACCCAAATCTCCAATGGACCCGTAACTTTGACATTATCTTATTTGCTTCTTAAATTAACTTTCCTTACGTAAGATTCATTCCCATGCATAATTTAAACACTCCATGCAGACTCTCCAACGCCTACTTACACACAAACCCTAATAAGGTCTCTTATGCACCAACTTACGTACTATTTTTTATATTAAGTCTCCAATCATCCCAAGACTCTCCCAAGCTCTTACTTACAACCCAAATCAACTTCTCATACGTAAGAATCATGCCCATGCAAGGTCTAGTTCCCCCATGCAAACTTCCCCAGACGCCCACTTCCCCGTTGTTCTTTTATTATCATTTCATGCTACCCAAAACCCTAGCATGCATGTCCTAGAGGGCCATAACAAGTCCCTTCATCAACATCCACATCAAACATGGAACATGTCAAACACGTATAATATAAGGCACACACAACGTACCTCATGATCCACGCTGCGCTACACAAAGTAGGTTATTCATAACACATGCATAATACACATCAACATGGCATGCTCATCATTAACCCACACATTACATCACACATAACACAAGGTCATAGCTTCGTCCTTACTAAATACCCATAAGTAGAGGTAAGTAGAGACTTACCTGGATCCGAAGCTAGCTAAGCGAGATAAGAGAGAGAGAGATCCCTAGCTCGTGGATCCACGAGAAAGCTTTCCTAGATCCGATAGAAATCGAAAACTAAATTAGAAACTATTCTATCAATCAATAATTCACATATTCAAATTAAATAAACACAAACAACACAAATGATTTTTCTTAGAAAACGTGCCCAAAACTTAGAACTTAAAAGCATAGCTTTATTAAGATTTAAGGTTAAAATTAAATCAAAACGGATTAATACAATATCGCTTGGGACATTTCAACTTAATTTGGAAAGCCCGAGAAAGAATAATCGATCATAAGTTAATTTATTAAAAATAACTTATTTATTAGGTTTTATAACTAAATAGGTAACTCAACCATTTACATAACACCAAATTCAAACCGATTAAGTTAAAACATAATTTAAATGATTTAAAACCCAAAGATAGAAATCGATTAGATAAAAGACGCATAGCAAAAATCAATTTTATAAAATCATCCCCGAAGATTAGGGTTTTTAATGCCTAAACTACGAATTAGCCAAATCACTTCGATTACCTCAAATTGATAGTTTTAAAACACAATTAAACTAATTTTAGATAAATCTAGATAATCAATTTCAACAAAACAATCTTCCGATTAATCAATTCCAGATAATCAATCTTCAAAATTAGGGTTTTAAAGCCCACGACACAAACTCAGGTAATTCAATTTAATTAATTCAAATTAAGGTATTAGAAGGCAATTAATACCATTTCAACCATTTCTATACATTCAATTTTAGAAAAATAACAATACAAGTAATCGATTTCATAATCTCACTTGAAATTTAGGGTTTTAGGCCCGAAAATACAATTCGTTAAAATTCTATAAATCTAATCAAATTGAATGTTTAGAAATGCAATTAAACACATTTTATAACATATCAAATAATCAATTGCTCAAAACTAGTAAAAGAAATACACAATTTAGCCCAATTAGGGTTTTTGAGCCCGGAACGCAAATTCGATTAATTCTTGCCAAAACATATCAATTGATGGTTTGGAAATGTAATTAAACATATTATAATGTAATTTATATAGTCAATTGAATAAAATAACCCGATTACATAATCCAATTTAAACCCGCGGGAGTTCTGGCCTAAAAATCCAATTCCGATCAATTACGTACAATTTTCCCAAATCAACACATCCAATATAAAATTAAATACATTTTAAACAATATTATAAAATCAATTGAGCGGGACGGCTCAATTATACGACCCAATTTCATTACACCCCGAATTTGACCTAGGAATCAAATTTCGATAAAACCTGCATAAATTTCTCAAATTGACGGTTCCAAAATGAAATTGGATACATTTTAAAGTATATTGTATAATCAATTTGTCCGAAATCGGAAAAACGGACGGATCCAAAAAATTCAGGCATAACCCGACTAAAAATCTAATTTTCCCAAAATTCCAACACAACCACACAATTAACCTATCCAAATCAATCTTACAACACATATATACATTATCAAACAATTAATTTAGCTTATCACAAGCTAAATCATACCCAATTAATCAAAATAAGGGTTAGGGTTTTTCGGAAATTATACCAAACAAAAACCGATAAAACGGGGCAAGGGAAGGCTGGGGAGGCGTCGTCGGGGGTCGGGGGTGGCTCGCCGGTGGTCAGCAGGCGTCGACGGTGACCAGCGGCGGCGACACGACCTGCGCGCTACTGCTGTGCTACCGCTGCTGCTGCTGGCTCGACCGCTGTTGCTGCTGCTACTTCGGTGGGCTGCTGCGCTGCTCGCGGGTCGGTGGCGGTCGGAGCTCGGCAGGCGAAGGAGGGAGGGGCTGGGGAGAAGGAGGGAGGTCGGCTAGGGTTAGGGTTGCGGGATAGGGAGTCGGGGAACAGGGAGTCACGGGAAAAAATAGAGGAGAAGGGAGAGAAGAGAGAAAAGGGAGAGAGGGGGCTCGGGGTCTCCCGATAGTTTTTTTTTTGAATACAAGTAAAAATAAAATACTAAATATTTAAAGTTTTTATCGGAAGATTTTGTCTAAATTTTATTTAACGAAATTTCATTTCGAAATGATATGAAGGTTTAAAATTAATAAAAAGCTATATAAAGAATTTCGGAAACATTTTCAAAAGAATTTACCATCGAACGTAAAAATTTATTTTATTTACAGAAATACATTATAAGACCCTGAAATAATATTTAAAAACCTATAATAAAATATTTGAGTCAAATTCTAATAAATCAAGACTGATTTTAATAATTTTCGAAATCGGTCTTCCGCAAACTAAAAAAGCGTAGAACGGAAGAGAATTAATTTCAAAAAGAAATTCTTAAATAAGTTCCGAAAATATTTTTAATTTAAAATTCCCAAAAATATTACATTTAATTAATTAAAACGTCGATAAAATATTACTTTCCGAAAATGATTAATTACATTCAATTATGAATTCAAAATCGTCGATAAATCCATAAAACAAATCAAAATTAAAATAATTAATTGTTTACATCAAATTACGCTAATAACATCATTAAACTCAATAAATCTTGATTTTAAAAATACGGGGTATTACAATCACTCCTCCACAAGTAAGGCACAACAAACAACAATGTCAACCAATGGGTCCTCATCGACCTGTATGAAACAACTGGGTTATTTGCTCATGGGAATAAGAAACGCCTATGAGAATAATGATCGATACACTACATACTGAGTAAGGTAATAATACAGTTGAGCGAGGGTATAAATACATAATATCACATAAAGGACTCGTTAGACAAAAAGCTTAAACATGATATAATGCAACAGAATAAATGAATCCAAATTCCTATCATTAGATAATATCACCATCCTTTTCCTATTTATGTCAAGTTTAGGACCTCGCTATACTTGATCTAATGGAAAGGATTGAAAGATCTCCCAAGGCAACTCACTCGTAGCCACTATTATTTAGCTTGTGGTACAAACTCAACACATTCGAGGGCAATATGCTCCTAGCCAATGTTCTTAAACTGGTTGAATGGTCCTCTTAGGGCAAAATGTGCCTAATCTACTATTATTAAGTTGATGGAATAGACTCAATACTTTAATCATAACTCATGTGATCTTTCATTTTAAGCGATTAATGTCTTAGTCATTATTATTGTATCTCAAAGCCATCATACAAGCATACATATAGATATGCAAGAAAAATAGTCCACACTGAAAATAAATACTCAAACACATAGAATATAACCACATGAAGTCCAAAAGATTCCCCAAGGATAAAATTCACTTTTTCCCTAAGAAACCTTAAGTTCATATTATATGCAAAACTTCTTATATACTACTCATTTATATACCAATTTTAGTGCACCTTCATTAAGTATGATCATTATTATCATCAACATATCTAAAAATCAAGGTCTCAATTCAATGTCTTACACATGTTATAACAATTCTATCCCTAGAGTTACTATTTGCAACCCTTACAAAGCTCTAATTTCACAAGTTAGGCATAACTTTTCCCATCAGAATCATACAATCACACATTTCATACACATACGAATTATACAATCACACATTTCATACACATTATAAAATTCCAGTATTAATAACATATCCAAAAATCAAGGTCCAACTCCAATGTCGTATACATGTGATAACAACATGCCTCTAGAGTTACTATTCTAAAGTCATTTTCTCATTTCATGGGACTTAGGTCAATCGTAATTACTCTAAACATTTTGCATGCTATACTTAGCATATTTAAAACCATATAATACATTAAGATACCAAATATTCTGTATTTAATCCATATTCACCAAAATTACCTTAAAGATGCCAAAATTCCCATCTTTTCATATATTTTTTTTAAAAAAAACTATAAGTCACAGCATGATTGGTTTTCAACCTCCAATACATAATAACCTCATGAATACATTTAATCACACACACACACACATACAAATCTTCCATCATTTCAAAGTTTAATCAGTGGTCCAAGTCAACTTTCCCGACTTACATAACAAGCTTAATCAATATACATATTAGCATGCTTGCACATATTACTCACTTTTCCATCAAACCACACAACTTATCACACAACAATCATTAACACCATGACATTATCAAAATAATCATAACAGTATGATAATACACACAATCATACATAACATTCAAAAAAATCCCTAACTACAACATGTAAACTTACCAAAAGATACCAGTCTTTAAGCATGTATAAGTCTAACTCGTATCCTTTGAGACCTTAGAAAATGCACCTAGAAACAGTAATAATACACAATTAGTACTTAAGAATAGAACCAAGGAAAGGATAAGGCAAAGGAGGGTGAAAATGGAGCAAAACCAAAGCAAAATAAGTTACACAAGGATCAAACTAGTTGCAATAGAACTCAGTGCAACAATGGGGAGAGTGTGAGGAACTCATATAGCTAAGGGGTTGTGCACGAGGTGGTGGCCTTGGTGTAATACCCCAAAACTTTATTTTAGGATTTAAGAATAAAATAAGGAATTAATGAATAATATTTAATTATATGTACCATTTTTAATATAATAATAATAATAATAGTAAAAATGGCAATAAAGGAAGAAAAAATGTTGTAGGGACATAATTAGTGGAGATTAATTTTATTAACTAACCTAATATAAATTATAAATAAATTACAATAATTTATAAATTAATAAAAATTATTATTATTATTAAATTTTATTATCCTTAAAATTCTAAAAAAAATTAAAACACTCTACCACCCCATTTTTTCTTTTCTTTTTTCTTTTTCCCTTTTCTTGCCTCTTTTCCTTTCATTTCTTTCTTTTCTTTCTTCTTTTCTTCCTTTTTCCTTTTTTCTTCTTTTTCCCCCTCCTTTGGTCAGTTGGGTTGCGCCCAGTGGTGGCCCAACACACCCCTCCCCCTCCTTTATTTCCTTTCCTCCCTTCTTTGGCCCAATTATTTTTTTCTTTTCCTCTCCCCCCCCCACTGGCCTAACCCGTGCCTAACCCCCTCTCTTTTTCTCTTCTTTCCCCTTCTACCCTTACCTTCTTCTTCCCTAAACTACACAGCCTTGTGCATAGCTGCACTTTGCATCTCCCTCTTCCCTATCTCCTTCCTCCTTTCCCTTTTTGGCTCTGCAGGGCATGCAACATGCATGGCCCTACATGGTCCCCCTCCCTCCTACAAGCCCCTCAACTCCTCACCTGCCCCTGTCCCCTTGCCTGTGAAACTATTCTAGCTTGCACACCAGTCGATAACCATCGACCCCCTCCCTTTTTCTTCATCTCATTCTTGTTTACTTCCCCCAACCCCTACACCTATAAATAACCCTCCACACTCCCTCCTTTCCCCTCTTTTTTTTTTTGCTAATCCATTCCCCAATCCCTTACTCGCACCACCCAAATAGATGCCTCCATCGCCGCCACCAAGCCACGTCGTCGTTACCACTCCCTCCCTTGCTCTTCCCTGCATCACCCTACACCCAACGAGCCACTCACCTTCCCTTCCTTCCCCCTTCCTCTTTTATCCACACCTGTGCAAAGTGGGCAACTCGAGATACCCTTTTGCACCTTCCTCTGCCACCAATGCCTCCCTGCATCGCCACCTCCGTTGTTATCACCACCCGCCCTACATCGCTTCCTACCTATAAAACCCTCTACCATACCATACCTACACCTCTTCCCTTTCTCCCCTCTCCTCTCTTCCTATTCCTTTTCTCTCCCTCTCGGTTGTCGCCACTACCACCCTTGTGCCACAACCGTGACACCACCACCATCACCACAAACCTCCTAAACCAAGGAACTCTACCACCTAAGAAACCATACCTTCCCTCTATTTTTCCAACCCCCAAAACTCCTCCTTTATATCTCCTCCACCACCACCGTCGTGCTGCCTCCCCCTCACCTGCTGTCCTTTTTGGTTATACCCTTTTCCCTCTTCCTTATTTAGTGTATTCTATTTAATAACTCATTATTATTATTGTTATTATTATTATTATTATTATTATTATTATTATTATTTGGTTAAGAAAATAAAGAAAAAGGAAAAAGAAGTAGGAAGAAGGTGAAGTGACCTAGCGATGCTCTCTTATAGGTTTTGCACAAACATCTACCCGTGAGGAGGCATAGAATTCATGCTTCAAACCCAAAGACCAACTAGGTAAAGATATAGCTAGGACTTTAGGTTATGTTATGAATCTTATGTGTATGGATGTATTGGTAGGCCATGTGTAAATATATGGGTATATGAACTAAGTATGTGTGTGGTGTAGCTTGGATTGTAAGGAGCTAAGGTATGGTGAGCATGATTTTTATTATGTGTTGTACATGTGGTTATAACATGTTATGGATGGATACGTTCTTATATATGGTTGAAATACTATGATATGTATGCCTATATGCCTTAGGAGGGTTTTGAGTAGATATAGGAGATTAAAGAAAATAAAGAGGGTGGAATGAGTTAGGTGATATATGGATAATGTCCTAAGTGTCTTATGCACTATGGTAGAGAAAATAAAAGGAGAAATAATAAAATGAGGTGTTAGGGTAAAATCTTGCATGGGGAGTGTGAGCTTTGTATGGGGTGTATGTGATTTGCATGGGAGAAAGATTTACATGGGAAAATATTTTTTGGAGGTTAACTATGGGGGAGGAAAGTGTATTTTGGGTGGTTGGTGTACTTGGAAAATATTAGTATGTGGGTTGATAAAAAGGTGCATAGGTGCAAAAACTAGGATTTTTGGGGAAAAAATTAAGGATAGGGGTATTATGGGGAAAGGTTGAGGATGTTGGTTTAACATTGGTGTTAAGATGAGGGGCGTGCCATATGGAGGGTGTGAGCCAAGTCAAATAGAGGGTATAATTATGTACAAGAAGAGGGTGTAGAGGAAAAAGGAAAATATTAGGGTTTCTAGGGGTGACCAACTAGGGTATTGTTATCACATGTGGGAGTTGAGGAGTTGGCCTGTGACGTTTAGAGTTGGGTTGAGTATGGTTATGGTGTTATAATTAAGGGAGAATGTGGGTTGAGTAAGAAAAGGGGAGGTTAGGGCCACGTAGGCTAGATTAGGGTTTTAAGAGAAACCCTAGTGGACAATGGTGAGTATAGGTACAGAAATGGGAAAGTGGGCATTGACCCATATATATGAGATTTCTAAGTTTGTTGTAAGGATGGTGAAAAGTGTATGGGGGTCCTAGAGTCTTGGAGGTTGTAGAGGTCCTAGGTTAAGGGATAGTGTATTTTAGGGAGTCTGGGTTAGTAGAGTGCCCATTGGGGTGAGAAGTTCTAGATGGGGGTTACTTGTTAAATACGACATGAATAAAATGTTAATCACTTAAAATGGAAGATCATTGAGTTGGGCCCAGACTTAGGATTACCGTTCCACCGGTTATAATAGTGGCCGAGAGCTTTTTTCCTTGAATATGTATATGTTACCATTCCACCGGCTATAATAGTAGCCAGGTGCATTTTGCCTTGAATTATTATTCTTGTTTCACTGATTATAATAGTAGGGGTTGTGAGCTCAATAAGTTAAACCCTTGAATGATAACAATTTATGGAAAAGATGCTAATTACTTACAGTAAAATACCACGTGGGTCGGGACCGAACTTAGAATGTTTACCGTTCCACCAGTTATAATAGTGGCCATGAGCATTTTGCCCCGGAGATGTTCGTTTTATAGTTCCACCGACTATAATAGTGATAAGGCGCGTTCTACCCAGGAGTAGTTATTTTCGTTCAACCGGCCATAATAGTGGGGTCTCCATAATCACATAGATATAACTTAAAAGATGTGTAAAGATGGTAATAATGGCTTAAACTCTAATAGTGGTAATTAATCTAATAAAACCTATTGCTTGCATGTTATCTGTATTTTATGTGTTGTGCCCTATCTTAGCTATATGGTTACCTTACTTGGTACATAGCGTACTAATCATCCCTATCATGGGTGCTGCTCATTCCTACAAGTAGTGGCCCCTCCTGAGTCTGTGCAGGTAGGCAATGAGACCCTTGTGGATTTTAATGCTTATGATGAGCTAGTTGGGGCAGAGTGACATTTTTATATCCCGGGATTGGGGCCAGAGAGGGTGTTCTCCGGACTACTTACCTTTTTTTGTTTCTATTGTTTTTATTCCCCCATAGTGGGACATTATCTTGTATTTCCATTCTTTAATGTATTAACTTTGACTTTTGCGCGCTCTGGTATTTTCAATGTTTAATGTTGAACTCCTTATATTTTTAATCATCTTCTATTACTGTTCTGTGTCATCTTTTAGCCTTGTAGTTAGTATGAGGTTGGATAGGGCTAGACTTATACTAAGCATGATGGTAGCACCCTCCTATTTGGTGTATGATTTTCCTTAAAAAATAAAAAAAAAATCATCTATAAATTTTGGAGGTATTACTACTAGGGTAGGAAGATTGGCATGGGTTGGTGATGTTAGTGGTGGTGGAGTGGCGTGAGATGGTGGGGTTGCTTGGGGTGGTGTAGCGTCGAAGTGTGACACTGCTAGGGTGGTGTTGGCATGGGGATGTGGTGTATCTAGGAGGTGGCAACATGAGGGACTGACTTATCTTAGAGGGTGGTGGCATCAATGGTTAGTGTAGATAGGTTAAGGTGGTTGAGAGGTGTGTTGTTGAGTGAGGTTATGAAGAAAATGAGGAGGGACTTGTGTGAGGTTATGTCAAAACCAAGGGTCAGTTGCATGGGATTTTAACACTACCAAGGATGAGTTAAGTGGGGTTGTATAAGTAAGCAAGGCTTTGTGGGATGAAAATAGTGGATAATGGCATATGGAAATGGAATGATACACAGAGATGAAAGATAAAGATATAAGGAGCCAAGGAAGGAGTTAGGTGGAGAAATAATTGAGTTAATTAGAGATATTAGATAGTATATGTATATATGGTTGGTGTGAATGGTGAGGAATGATAAAGAGAAAGAGGCAGGGGTCATGGGTGAGGTATAATTGAGGAAATTTCAAATAAACTCATCCATTGAGATGTGCGAAGTGATGGTGGTGGTGATGAAGGTAGGATAGGTAGGTTTAGATTATAATCTTAGAAGAAGAAATTTGGTCGGGATGCGTAGAAGAATAGGGAAATATACCTCGGGGAAGGAAAAGGAGAAAAAGGAAAAAAGGAAAAGGAAAGAAGTTTAGGTTTAGGATATGAATTAGGTTAAAAAGTTAGATATGGAAATTAGGGTAAAATTAATTTATCAACCATCAGAGGTTAGGTTTAGGTTAAAAATACTAGTGACCTAGAATAAAGATTAGAAATAGGTTTAGATTTTAGGATTAAGGAATTAGGGTAAGGTAAGAATATTAATTTTTTGAGATTAGGTTTAAGTTAAGATATTAACTAATCTAGATTAGGGTTAGATAAAATTTAGGGTATTACATCATCATTCCCATGATCAGACGACCTAGATGTTTTTGTGTAGGTCGATAAGGACCCATTAGGTGACTATGTTGCTTATGATGCCTTACTTGTAAAGGATTTATTCTTATGTATCAAGGTTGGATGTAGAGTTGTGTTATCCAATTATCACTTTTGGTCCAAATATGTTGTGGGACTATAAGTTTCCATGGGATCACTTTTTATTTATTTTTATATTGTAGTCGGAGTTAACCTCCAAACTTGCATTTAAGATTATAAAATTCTTCCATTCTTTATTTATCATGTTTTAAGTCTTACCTTTTGTATCTTGTATTTGATGTAAGAATGGTAAGGTAAGCCAAAATTATGTCGAGTATGACAGTAATACCCGGTTATATTATTATTATGGTTCCACTAAAATAAAAAAAATTCATTAGTAAATTTTAGGGTGTTATAGGTAGCTATGTGTAACACCCTAAAATTTACTACCAAAAAATTTCATTTTACAGTGGAAGCTTATAACCAAAATACCGAGTGTTACTGCCGTGATTGATGTGAGGATGGTGTAATTGATGTAAGTCTGACTTACCATACCATCCTCACATCAATCACAAGGTTAACCGTTACAAGTAAAACAAAGTAAGCAGAAATAAGGGAAACTTTATAATGTAAATAGGAGTTTAGAGATTATCTCCGGGTACAATATCGAAAATACAAACAAAAGGGATACCATAGATCGAAGAGTCCAAAAACGTATCTGGATAAAATAGCATCCGGATAACATGACTCTTCGCCCAATACCCAGTACAGATAGAGGTCACTCTTTCCCATATAATGTATCAAAGGTAGTGAAATCATCAAATAGGTCCTCAAAGACCTGCATAAAACCATCAGGGTCTTCTGCTCGTGGAAATGAGCAACACCCATAAAAAGGATGATTAGTACGATACGCATTGAGTAAGGTAACAATACAGTAAAAAACAAGGAACACATAATTACATGCATTCACAGCAGAAAGTAGTATACATGCGAGGTAGAAGAATCAATACGAGGCAATTATTAGTCCAAATTCGTATTATGAGAAATGCTCCTGAGCCACTATTCTTAACTGGTGGAATGGTTTAAATCACCTCTCAAGGACAACACATCTGAGCCACTATTATCATCCGGTGGAACGAACCCTACGCCTGGTCCTAACTCACGTAACCTTCCACTTTAACACATTAGTGTCTTATTCATTACTTATATCATATCATATTCTTATTTACATTGAGTATAGGGCCCCACTATTCTTAATCCAGTGGAATGGATTGAAGCACCTCTCAGGGACAGGGCACCTGAGCTACTATTATCGTCCAGTGGAACGGACCTATAAACACCTCGGCCCAACTCATGTTATCTTTCACTTTAAATGATTAGTATCTTATTCACGATTATTTTATAAGTACAAAACATAATTAAGGTAATAAAGACATCAACATACACATAACAATGCCTTCCTCAAAGACTACGAGCTTATTTACCCCTAGAAATCCTAATTTCACACCTTAGGTGTAACTCCTCCCATATTGATCATTTACCCACCATATATAGTATATCTTCCTGAAATAATATTGTTATTAAAATACCCGAAACTCAAAGTCTAACTCCCATGTCTCGCGCATGCGATAATAGTCCTATCTCAAAAGTTATTATTCACAAGACTCTCAAAACCCTAATTTCACAGGTCAGTCATAACTTTTTTCAAAAGGCTCATATAATCACCAAATTTAATATAAACCCTAAAATACCAATATTAACAACATATCAAAAATTCATGGGCTAACTATAACATTTTACACATGTGATAATGACATTATTGCTTTAAGGTTACTAATTCCCAATTTAGATTATTCTCTCATCCGAAGAACTTATGACATTCATAATCACTCCCAAACACTTCACATGATATTATTAGCATACTATCATCCTTTTAACACATTAAAATACCAAAAATTTCATATTAACCCATATTGACCAAAATACCCCTAAAAATAGCCGATAACCCTGATTTTACGAAAATCTTACATTTTTTGTATCATTATTTCCCACTTATCATGATTATTAGGCCCATATTATTCTCCCACAAATTATATTCTTCCAAAAAAAATTTGGTATAGCATAACAATATCATATCAGCACTTCTTTTATTGTTCTTACTCTTTTCAAGCATATAATCCAAATTATCATCACAGATCGTTAATAGCATTTATTTAACAATATAATAATGATAACTTGATAATACACATAGAAATTAAAAAGTTTAACACAAATCCCTAAACATTGATTAATATCCTTATAGAAAAGGCTCTAGTCTCTAAGCATGCTTATACTATTCCGGCTCTTCCGGTACCCCCGGTAATTCACCTAAGAACAATTAGCAAAAACCACAATTACCGACTTAATATTTAATAGATAACATCATAAGAATAATAATAATTTTTGAAGTTACCAAAATATCCTTATATATATAATACACTACACTCACTTAAGGCTAGCACAAACTCACACTGCACATGCAGCGTGAGCCGTGCACACGTGAAGGGGGGAAAAGGTTGGTTGGTTAGGCACTATAGGGAGGGAGGGTGGCCGAAGGTGGCAGTAGGAAAAGACAGGGCTAGTCTTAGGAATTGCTGGGCTGGTTGGGGTGAGGCACAGGGGCTGGTGCATGGGCAGGCGAAGCTACGATGGAACAGTGCAGAAATGCAAGGGAAAGGTGGAGGAGGAGCTACTAGAGGGGGAGGTAGTTGGCGTCGAAATGGTGGAGTATGTGGTGGAGGCTATCAAACCAAACAAAGTCGAGAAGGATAGGGGAAATAAGGAAGAAGGTAGAGGGCTACAGCGGTAAAGTGGAGGAGGGGCAGCAAAGGTTGGTCGGCTTGGGGCTGGTGGTCGTAGTTGCAAAAAATAGAAGCAGGGAAGAAGAAAGAAAGAAGGAAAGGGGGTCGGGGAGAAGAAGATGGTCGGGACAGGTGGTGCAGAGGTAGGTCGCGGTTGGAAACGACAGCGATGGGCAAAGGTCACGGTGGTGGTGGTGCAGTTGACAGCTGCAAAGATGGGAGGCGGTAGGGGAGAGCGTGCACGAGTTGCAAAAATGAGAAAACCAAGGGGGAAGTAAAGGGGCAGGGGGCATTTATTGCTATGGGGAAAGAGAAAAGAAAAAATAAAAATGCAAGCAAAGGAGGGGGTGTAACCAGTTGAGGGAAAGAGGAAAAGAAAAAGATAAAAAAAAAAAATCAATCCCCAACCCACAATATCAGGGATCAGGACATGATGGATACGGATAGTAGAGAAAAAATAAAGCATGCACGCAAGGGTAAGGGAAGGGAAGAAGAAGAAAAAAAGGAAAAGGAAAAGGAAAAGAAAAGATAGCGGGTTTAGATTAAAATCATCTAAGTTAAGGTATTAGGGTACATTAATTAAATAATTATCTAGAAAAAATAATACGGACAAAGATAGGTTTAATAGAACGGAAAAAAATAAAATAATCGGGGATAAATTTTAGGGATTTATTTTGTGTTATGGGTCAAGGTTATAAATAAAAATAATTAAACTAAGGTTTAGGACTAGAGAGTTAAGGTAAAATAGAAAGAATAAATTTTCTCGAGGTTAGAATTTGGTTATGATATTAATTAACCAGAATTAAGGTTAGCTAAAATTTTGAGGTATTACACTATGTTCTAATGATAGTCACCTTATGTGATATGGAGTCATACTTATCATAGTTCAAATTCTTCAAATGAGTATTTAGAGTATTCAACTTGAAGCAAATACATGACCAAAAAATCCATGTAGAGGTCAGCTCTAATGTTTTTTTAACAAGGGGTAGAAAGCTCTAATGTTACGGGTCAAGGTTATAAATAAAAAATAATTAGACTAAGGTTTAGGACTAGAGAGTTAGGGTAAAATAGAAAGAATAAATTTTCTCGAGGTTAGAATTTGGTTATGATATTAATTATCCGAAATTAAGGTTAGCTAAAATTTTGAGGTATTACACTATGTTCTAATGATAGTCACCTTATGTGAGATGGAGCCATACTTATCATAGTTCAACTTCTTCAAACAAGTATTTAGAGTATTCAACTTGAAGCAAACACATGACCAAAAAAATCAATGTAGAGGTTAGCTCTAATGTTTTTTTTAACAAGGGGTAGAAATCTCTCATATTTCACCTAGAATTGAGAAAATTTTCAACTACATCCTCCCTTGTCATGAAAAGAGATGCAAGTTAATGACACTCGAGCAATGGTTTGAGAAAATGGGGTTCTAAAAATAAGCAACAAATGCAAGAATTTTCCCATTCACTACAGATTCACTAAGTCCTTGTCTAATTTACTCAAAATCTCCTTTGATTTTTCTCAACTACTAGACCATGTGTTAAAGAGCCCTTGTGAACACGTATCACAAACACCAAGTTGCTGGCAACATTTGACAAGCTCCATCAAGTCATTTTGATTCTATACATCTCCTATTCTCCTCAGAACATTTCCTCACTATTTAAGAATTCATTAAAGTCTCTTAGAATGATCCATAGATCTATAAAAACAATTATGAAGTTCCAACAAATCACACAACCTTCTCCTTTCACCTCTTGTATTAAATTCATAGGAAATCATAACTTTAACGAATATATCAATCAAAAGATAATGAACCTTACATAGAATTGCCTAGCCACATGAAGTTGGGAGAGTGATGTTCTACCTTGTTGGATCCCAAACAGCCTACACATGACCATTATGATGGTAGCTATTATTATTAATCCATTACAGTCCTAAAAAGTATGACTAAAAACCTCCCACTCCTTATTCTACTTTACTCAAGTTTTAAGCAAACTAATCAACGCTACTCCACTACACTTAAAAAACTATTTGACCTCTTTGTGCTTAGATATATTATTTGATCCTTGGATTCTCAGGGCACCAATCATATCCACCTGGGTTATTAGCTAAGCTAAATCATTAACCCTAGAATTCTCCACACATCCCCAATCATTATCTAGTAACAACTAGCCATTAGAAGCTTCATGACTTCTAGTAATGATCATGGTGCCTCCTTGTTGCATTGTTGACAATGCAACATTAGTAGCAAGATATACCCTAGTATGTTGCTTAGATGAAACTAGAGTCAACGTGCTAGCAGCATACATTTCCATCATGCACAGAACATTGGCCACAACCTATGCATCCTCACTTAATTAAACAAAATGATTCACAATTTTGGCTCTTACATCATCCTCAAACATTGTTGTTCCCTTCCTATTATCTAAAATAATAACCCATTCACCCCCAAATTGACTAGAAATAGTCAATTTCTTAGCTTTCTTGCATATAGAGTCAAAATGCCCAAATCTATCACAAATATGACAGTAAAAAGGCTTCCAATCAAGTCAACTTATTATAATAATTCAACTTCTAGGTCAATGATAGTGACATTATCAACTATTTTACGCGTTATATTAACTTTTATTATAAATTTTTAGAATGATGCCCTCTCTTACAAGCATCCATATAAAGTGACTTCCCTACCACACTAGCAATCCTACATAGTGAATCAACAAACCAATACTCTAAGGGAAATTTATGGAGTTTGATCCATAAAATTACAACTTATATCTCTAACTTATAAATTTTCATTCTTCTATGCCACATATTTAGCACAATCAATCTATTAAAATACATCTTATGCTACTCCAAAATGATATGAGCACCATCCTTTGTCTCAAACTTAAAGAGGAAGAAAGCATCATAATGGAGCATAACATGGACTAAAGGAACCTCTCCCCACTACACTTTAATATACCTGCACATTATACAATGTGAAATCCATAAAGACATATTCACCCAACGTGCTTTACCATAATTTAGCCTCTTTATTTGCCTTATCTTTTTTCAACTTGACAAATGTCATTTTATTTTTCAAAGATGAGGGGATATAAGAGAGTAAATCACCAAGTTTGAGATTCATATTACCTACAATTTTATCCTCTAAGAGGCTAATGTCGACATCCTAAGACTAGATGAACCTAATCTCTCCACACAAAGGGATTTTTAGTGTCCACATTATGGGTATTTTAGTTGAGAGTACTCAACTTCTCATGACCACCACTAGTTGATCGGAAATTGGTACATGGTGTTGCAAGAGAATGATCACAAACTTCTTTTTACCCTACTTATGTATATCAACATCTTCTTTAATGACGACATCAACCAAACTACTCCAAAATCCTTAGACTCACCATTTCCCTAGCTATTTTATTTAGGGAACCCTCTTCACTCCCCGGTGTTGTAGAATTCACCACCGGTGAGCGAAGGTGGTGAAGAGATAAACGTGGTTACCTAGTCTTCTTATGTCATGACATGTATACATGACTTAACCCTACACTATGAGAGAATAAAAACAAGTGTTCTTATGCACTCCTAATTAATTTTTCAAATTTACTCTCTCATCTATCTACATCCTATATTTTCATTTTTCTATAGAATTTATCAAACTCTTTTCATCAATTAATTGGATCATGTTAGTATTCAAGCTAACAAACATTATTATATTTGATTTATTTGATTATAGTACTATAAAAGCTAGTGTCAATCACCTTTGTCTATTAAGCACTTGATTGTTGAACAAATAACTCAACTAACATGATCAAAATGCAATTACCAATAGTTTTGGTATCAATTTATATGATGTAGTTCAAATTTAATTAGACTCATGCTAATGCTTATCCTTGAATCAAATCAATTATGAGAGGTTGAGAAATGGGTGGTGGGATACGTATAAGGATGGTATGGGACAAATGGGGGTGTGATTAAGAAAGGTGTGGGATAGGAAAAGGATGCACTTAAGGGGTGCAAAATAAGCAGATGTATATAGCTCAACATGTGGGAGATGATAGTGTATGTGTGGCTGAGAGGTGGTGAAAAACAATTGTGTGGTGTGTTTAAGTGGTTAGGGATGAATATTACATGTATAGTGTCAGATGTAATTATACAATCACTAATGTAAAAAATTATTTTCCTTCTCCATGATTCAACCTATTGTTTTTTTAATTTGATTAGATAGATTCAAGCATAAAAAGGGAGAGGGAGAGGGAAAAGTCCGGTTTGTCTCTCCCCCTTGTGGTCGTGCTCCCTTCCATGGAGATTGCGCAAGGATGAGATTCCATTGATCTATCAGACATATCCACTGAACTTCTCTCCTCTCTCTCCAAGTTTGAACTCATCTCTGTGAATTGGTTCCTGATTTGTGCGGCGTTTTATGGAATATGGGGAACAGAAAGAAAGCTCCCGAGGTCGAACATAAAGCAAAACCACGATTTGTGCTCTGCCTAGTCCAAAAAAAGGTACAAATCCACGTGGATCTTGTTCGTCTGCTTCGAGTTCATCAGCATCCCGTATCTCTTCATCAGAATTTTCTCCTAACCCGAAAGGATGCCCTAACCGACAGCGAAGGGGCCATTAAAATTTTGAACCCAAATTCGGTTGGGGTTCGAATTCAAGTTTCCCTTGAGGAAGATTTATGCCCAGTGGAGAAGCAAATTTCTATTGGTAGCCCTCAATTGAAGCTTCAATCGAAAACTAGGACAAAACGATACAGTCAAGTTCGAATGGACACTAATTCGAATGAAGGGTTGCATAGTCAGAAGGAAAGGATTCCAGATTTGTCAATGCCATCGCTTCTATCGGATTCTGAGGATGAAATGAAATTGGAGAATCACAGGCCTGGGAAAATCAATGTCGAGCCCCAATTTCCAACAAGTGAGCATAATCGAGACCTGGAAGCTGCAACCCAGGTATCTCCCTCCAAGAAAAAAACTTTTGCTAACTTATTTCCAGATATTTCATCAAAAAAATGCGAATTTGTTCCACCGAAAGGTGATGTTGTTTTTGTTTCTAAGAAGAATATTAATCCTATAAAAGAATCGTGGGGTGCATGCCTATTAGGATGTTTTGTGGGAACTAAAACTGATAAGTATCTCATGAGGGTGGCAAGACATGTAATTCGACAATCCTTCAAATATATTATGCACAGTTCTAGCTGGATAATTCTGAAATTTGATGATGAATCTGAGAAAAATCGAGCACTGGCAGGGGGCCTTACATCATCAGGGGCAAAGCGTTTGTGTTGAAAGAAATCCCAAAACTGTTCTCCTTTGGAAAAGAAGAAATAACTAAGATCCCTGTCTGGGTTCGATTAGTGAATCTCCCCATGGAAATGTGGAATCCTGGTGCAATTAGTGAGATTGCATCCTTCATTGGTAAACCAATTCTGATTGATGATTTTACCTTTCAAAGATCTAAAAATGAATATGGGCGAGTGCTGGTTGAAATTGATGCTAAGGAGAGGCTTCCTTATACTATTATAGTTAGAACTGAGGAGAAGGAGGAGTACACTCAAATAATTGAATATGAGGATCTCCCCTGGTCTGTGATAGTTGTGGAACTCTGAGACACTTAGAAGCTGCTTGCAAGACCCATCGAAAACCCCAAAGTGATGGTATTATTAATCATGTCTCCCGAGGTCCTAGATCCACACATATTTCATCCAGTGAACCTCTTCATTCTCCCAATGATCCTGCAGGGATAGAGGATGGTAAATCAGTTCGAAAGGGCCAAAGGGGAAGAATCAGTCAAGCCTCAAACCTGGGAACAAATGTTGCTGTGATTGATTGCAATAGTAACAGACCTCGGGAAAAAAATCTCTACAGGCCCCACCTGAGGAGTCTGTACCTGATTCACAGTTGTGTGCTTCTGCTGGAGATAAGGGGAAATGTCTTGAGAATGATTCAGACCAAATCTTACCATCCAGTGCCCCCCTTTTCCATAAAAAACCCTTCAAATCTGGTGCTACTGTGTTTTGTCCTCCTGAACAAGTTGATATGCAAAACAAAGTGGATGTGGAAGGTTGGCAAAAAGTCATTTCCAAAGCAGCAAAAAGAAAGAACATAACTCCAACCTTCAAGCAGGTAAAAAAGGGGTATCAATTCAGGAAAACTTTGAGACTTGTAAAGGTCTCATGAAGTTTCTTATTTGGAATGTAAGGGGAGTGGGCTCTCCCCTGAAACAAAAAGCTCTGAAAAAAATTTTTAGAGGCAATTCTTGTTCATTTGTTGGCATCCTGGAATCAAAACTTAATGTTCAGAAAATTCAGCACATGAAGGAAAAATATTTCAGAGGCTGGTTTCACCATGACAACCTTACAAACCATCCTAATGGTCAAATTGTCATTCTTTGGAAACCTAATGAAATTAAGTTCCAGCTCCTCGAGGTAACACCACAAACTCTCACTGGGATGGTTACTGATATTAAATCTGGTTTTTCTATCACTCTCTCTGTGATCTATGGCTTACAAAACATCAAAGATAGGAAAGAGCTTTGGAGCACCTTGTTGCAGTTGGCTAGAAATATGAAGGGTCCATGGATGGTTGGGGGAGATTTTAATTGCCCCTCAAATCTTTGGACAGAAAAGGTGTGAGACCTGTCACTGATTATGAGACAGCTGACTTTAAAGCCAGTTGTATTGCTGCACAGCTCTCAGATATCCCTTCCATGGGATGTTTTTATACATTTGCAGGATATAAAGTGAAAAGTAAACTGGATCGTGTGCTCATGAATGCGGAAGGGTTTGCACAAAATTTGAATGTATCGGTTATCTTCTATAGCGCGGGTAGTTCTTCTGATCATACCCCCTGCATTATCTCTGTTGGGAAAAGTTTAATGAGGCGAAAACCCTTCCAATTCTTTAATATGTGGTGTGATCACCCAAATTTTTCCGATGTGGTTGGTATGGCTTGGAATTTCTCACCTTGTGGCTCTAGTCAATTTATTTTATGTAACAAACTATCTTCCCTAAAGAAAAATCTTAAACTGCTTAACCAGCTGGATTACTCTCATATCTTGGCTCGAGCTAGTCTTGCAGAATCGCAGCTCAAGAAAGCACAGGAGGAGATCCTTTCAGAGACGTCCTCACAGGGAATGGAGACCTTAAATGACCTCAGGAAGGCTGCTGCAAGTTTCACATCCCAAATCAACAAGAATAAATTCTTGTTTGGTATGGATCATAACTCCAGGTATTTCTTCGACATGCTTAAAGCAAGGCAAGCCAAGGCCAGAATCTTGAGCCTTACAAGAAGGGATGGGTCAAGTACTCTCTCAGAACAAGATATGGAGGATGAGTTCCTTGATTATTACAAGGACCTGCTGGGTACTGATTATGTCCTCTCACCGCTGGATGAGAACATCATCCTTACAAGACCCGTTCTTTCAGAAACACAACAAAACTTGTTGCTGAGACCAACTACTAATGTAGAGATCCGAGCCACCCTGTTTTCTTTAGGGGACTTAAAAGCCCCTGTCCCTGATGGTTATTCGGCCAAGTTCTATAAGGAAGCGTGGGAGATTGTTGGAGCTAATTTTTGTGAGGCGATTCATGAATTTTTCAGAAACCAAAAATTGCTTAAACGGATCAATCATGCTGCACTGGTCCTAATTCCTAAATTTCCTCAAGCTGCATCTGTCTTGGACTTCCGGCCTATCGCTTGCTGCTCTACCATATATAAAGTAATTGCTAAAATTCTTGCAAGTAGAATTGCGGAAGTTCTAGACAAAATCATCAGCCTAGAACAGGGAGCCTTTGTTAAAGGTCGCCTTATGACAGAGAATATTTTTTTAGTCCAAGAGCTCCTGAAAGAATACTCCAGGAAACGTACCTCTCCAAAGTGTATGATTAAAGTGGACCTCCGCAAGGCATATGAATCTCTTTCTTGGGGTTTTATTAGGCAAATTTTGAAAGCCTTTAAATTCCCCCGGCCTTCATTTCTTTGGTTATGGAATGCATTACAACAACCAGTTTCTCGCTGAAATTTAATGGCAATCTGTTTGGCTATTTTAAGGGTGCTCGAGGGCTGAGATAAGGAGATCTAATATCTCCTTACCTATTTGTTCTCTGTATGGAGTATTTTAGTCGATTAATCAAGCAGCTTACTTTGAAGAAGGAGTTCTCATATCACTCCAAATGCAAGAATATGGGTCTTGTTCATCTCGCATTTGCAGATGATCTAATTTTGTTCTGTCGAGGGGACATCCCTTTATTAGGCTTCTTCTACAGGGGTTGGACACATTCAGTAGGTGCTTAGGCCTGAATGCTAACCCTCTGAAATCCCAAATTTTTTTAGTAGGTATCAAGGATCAAACTCAGCAGCAAATTCTCAAAATTACCAAGATGCCTTTGGGATCTTTTCCTTTTCATTATCTAGGGGTTCCTCTCAACCCATTCAAGCTCAAGGCTATTGATTATGAAGATTTAATCAACAGTATTTGTGATCCTCTAAAATTGTGGAGGGCCAAATCTCTATCATATGTTGGAAGGCTGGAAATTATTAATACCATGGTGCAAGGGATTTTGGGCTTCTAGTTATCAATTTTTGATATTCCTAAAGTGGTCATCAACCGTATTATCTCCCTTTGTCACTGTTTCCTCTAGCAAGGTAAATCCCCTCCAGTTGCTTGGGACACCCTGTGTCTCAAAAAAAAGGAAGGTGGTCTCGACATAAAAAATCTTTTGGCCTGAAATTATGCTTTCCTTTGTCGATATATCTGGTTCTTACAGGATGAAAAACAAACACTCTGGACAAAGTGGATACACTCCTTTTATTTGCTACCATAGAAGTTTGACCATTTCATACTGAAGTAGGCCACTTCTCACTTCATGAAGAAGCTCCATCAATTTTTTACGACTCTGATGCAGAAAGCAGGCTCCATGGATCACGCAAAGACCCTTCTGGCATCTTGGGTTACTACATCAAAATTCTCCACTAAGGCAGCCTATGACTTCTTTCGAGACAAAGGAACAGTCTGGAAACCTCATCATGTTGTGTGGCAGATGAACAAAACTAGCAGATACTCTTTTGTACTCTGGATCTCTCTTCTACGAAGGCTATATACCAGAGATAGTTTATTTCTCATTGATGGGCCTAAGGAGTGTGTTTTTTGCCGAACGGCTTTGGAAACTCATGACCATCTATTTTTTGCTTGTCCAACCATCTAGCTAATATAGAAACCTCTTCGATCATGGCTGGGCATCTCCAGAGGGTCCACTACTCTCCTTAGTGCGATAAGAACCATTCGACGAAACAAAGGAAGACACCACATAATTTGGAAGGCTAGGGAACTCACGATGGCAACTATTGTTTACTATATTTGGAAATGTAGGAATGCAATTATTTTTTATTCTAAAGAGTTTGATCCCAAGAGTGTAATTGTTCAAGTCCAAAAATATGTCTACAGTGCAGTATTTTTGACATGAACAGTGTAATCTTGTAACTCTTCTTATCTACATTTCCCCTAGAGGATGAGCTTTGTCTCTCCTGGTAAGTGAGGTAAATTTTATATCATATGAACATTCTGTACAAATACACAGGGCATACCCTGGTCAAAAATATGATCATTTAGACAAAAATGATCTCCATACCAACAAGGTCCTTAGCTTACAGAAATATGCTATACCCTAGGGCAATAACTAAACAAGCTATCCTTTAGGCCATCCCTAAGTTTTCTTTCAAAAAATAGAAAGCTATAAACATATTTCTGGACCTGTACAAAAATACTAGTATGGTCAAAAGTTTTTGAGTGAAACAAAATGTCATTCCTACTCCTCCAGATGAAATACACAACAGTAGCCAAAGTGAGAGCTCTAGCCTTCCAGATTATATGCTGCCTGTGGGAATTCCTCTGGATGATCCTCATGGCACTGAATACTGTGGTAGACCCTCTTGAAATGCCCAGCCATGTTCTAAGAGGTTTCCACACCCTGTTGGATACTTCACATTCAAAAAATAAGTGCTCATGGGTCTCTGTCTTCTGCGGGCATAATAGACAGTCCTTAGGGCCATCAGCAAACTTGAGTCTGTCCCTGGTATACAATCTTTTCATGAGGGTTAACCAGAGGAGGAAGGCATATCTTTTGGTTCTGTTATGCAACCAAACAGCCCTGTGAGGTTTCCATTTAGGGGCTTTATCTCTGAAAAAATTGTATGCCAGGGATGTTGAGAAGCCATCCAGGGTCACCCAAGACTTCAACAGGGCTGTAGCTCTTTCCTTAGATCCCTGTTTGAGGGCCAGCAGGGCAAACAGGTTGCTAATTCTTTTCATGAAATGGGATGTATCATGGCTTGGGTTGAAAGAAGCCATATTCCCATTTTGCAGATAATGAACATGAACCCACTTGGTCCACAGTGAGATATTCTCATCTTGTAGGAACCAAATGTATTTGCAGAGAAAGGCTGAATTCCATGCATGCAGGTCTCTAATACCCAGCCCTCCTTCCTGTTTAGGTTGACATAGCTTAGACCATGCCATAGGAGGAGGTTTTCCTTGCCACAAAAAATTCCTGCAGAGAGTAATGATCCTATGTAGCACAAGCTTAGGAACAGCAAAAATGGATAGCCAGAAACCCAGCAGGCCTTGGACCACAGAGTTTAGGATTTCTAATCTACCTGCAAAGGAAAGAGAATTTGCATTCCATAGCTTCAGCTGCTCACACAGGGAATTAATAAGGTTCTCATAATCCATAGGCCTCAATTTACAGGGGTTTAGAGGGACCCCTAGATATCTGAAAGGGAAGCTGCCCCTTTGCATTTTTGTAAGTGCTAGAATCTCCTGCTGGGGCTGGTCCTTTACTCCTGCCATGAATATTTGAGATTTAGCAGGGTTCACAGAAAGGCCAGAGCACCTGCTGAAATCTTCAAGACCGTGTAAAAGAGTTTGAACTGATGTAGGGTCACCTCTGCTGAACAAGATCAGGTCATCTGCAAAGGCTAGATGCAGCAAGTTCAACTTCTTGCATTTGGAGTGGTAGGAAAACCCCTGCCCCTATGCAAGCTGCTTGAGATGCCTACTAAAATATTCCATACAGAGTACAAACAGGTAAGGGGACAGTGGGTCTCCTTGCCTAAGCCCTCTTGCACCCTTGAAGAAACCAAACAAATTGCCATTTAGTTTCAGAGAAAAGCTGGTGGTAGAGACACACTCCATCACCAACTCTGTGAACTCTGTTGGGAATTTGAAGGCTTTGAGGAGGTTGTTAAGAAAGCTCCAAGAGAGAGTATCATAGGCTTTTCTAATATCTATCTTGAGCATATACTTTGGGGAAGTTCTTTTCCTTGAATACTCCTTCAAAAGTTCTTGAACAAGCAGAATGTTCTCTGACATAACTCTCCCTTTAACAAAGGCTCCTTGTTCTGGGCTGATTATGTCATCCAAGCACTGAGCAATTCTGTTTGCTAAGAGTTTAGCAATGACCTTGTACATGGTGTTGCAGCAGGCTATAGGTCTGAACTCATTGACAGAGGAGGCCTGGCCATGTTTGGGGATCAATACTAGGTTTGCATGATTGACCCTCTTCAAGAGTCTTCTAGAACTGAAGAACTCCATTACAGCAGCACAGAACTCTTCCCCAATAATTCCCCAAGCTTCCTTGAAGAATTTAGCAGAATATCCATCAGGGTCTGGAGCTTTTGAGTCACCCAGGGAGAAGAGGACCTTTTTAATCTCTGCAGTAGTGACTGGCCTCAAAAGTGCTTGAGTGTGCTCTTCTGTGATAGTGTGTCCAGTGGATATAATTGTGATGTCCATCTCTACATAATGTATCTTCTTCCCCAAGAGGTTTTGGTAGAAGTCCAAAAATTCCTCTTCCATCTCCCGATCAGAAAGGGTGGGTTGTCCATCTTTCTTCAGAATCTGAATAATTCTGCTCTTAGTCTGCCTGGCTTTGAGCATATCAAAGAAAAACTTGGAGTTTTGATCCATTTTGAACATAAATTTGTTTCTGTTGATCTGAGAAACAAAACTGTCTGCAGCTTTCTTCAAAAAACAGGCCTTCCTCCTTAGGGCTTCAAGAATCTCCAGGTTCTGCATGGAGGGTTGGGCCATGACAGATTCTTGAGCTGCCTTGAGTTGGTTTTCTGCAAGGTTAGCTCTAGCAATAATATGATCAAACTCATGTTTATTCAACCTTTTTAGATCATGTTTCAGCAAAGATAGCTTCATGCAAAAATTGAATTAATGAGTACCACAGAAGGAGAACCTCCAGTTTTTGCAGACTACCTCCTTAAACCTGGGGTGGATGCTCCACATATTGTAAAACTGAAAAGGTTTCTGTCATTTCGATTGCATCCCAGAGTTAATGATGCAGGGAGAATGGTCAGAAGTGCTCTCTGGTGGCAAAAAGTTTGCAGTGATATGATGGCCAGCAGCCAGCCCCTCAGCATTTATCATAGCTCTGTCCAATTTTCACTTCACCTTGTGGCCAAGGAAAGTGTGAAAGCAACCTGTTGCAGGGAGATCAGATAATTGAGCCACCAAGCAACATTTTTTAAAGTCTACAGTCTCATAATCGGAGATGGGTCTAGAGCCACATCTGTCAGCAGAATTAAGGGGACAGTTAAAATCTCCTCTAACTAACCAGGGCCCCTTCATAGATCTGGCTAACATTGCCAAAGTCTCCCACAAAACTTTTCTGTCCTTAATGGTATACAGGCCATATACCACAGTTAGGGTTATATTGAATCCTGTTTTGATATCCACCACTGAACTAGTAATAGATTGGGGTGATACCTCCTTGAGCTTTGTCTCTCCTTCCTAGGGACTTGGCCGTGTATTTTTGGTTACCGGGGTATGCCCTGAATATATGTATAGAATATTTATTTCTAATATATTTACCACAATTTACCTGGGAGAGGGAGAGGGAAATTATGATATTATTAAAAATGTTCTAAGAGAGAGGATGAGATGGGAAAATTATGAGACAATGTGAAATGGATTGAAATAATGAGAGGGATGGAACTAGAATTTCAAAAAATAAGACACATACAGGGTGTTAACTCAACATATTAAGGGGTGTGTGAATAGGTAACAATGCCCGTATGTAAATATAGGAGTGAACCTAGTTAAAATACCACAAACCTACTCAACCCATTAACCTAAATTTGGCCTATAACATTAGGGATGCAAGTCTTATTTTTCTTTTTTCTGGCCTCGTGGGGTAGGGTTAAACTTGTTGTGATTGATATTACTCAACAAGACATTAATTAAGACAAAGTTGAAAGAAAATCATAGCATTTCAATCACTCTCCAATTTATCAAATACCATACAAAGAATTAATATTATTTTTGTAGTTTTACACACTCTAAACTAGTGCCTATAATCCACAATAACTCCCGTTGTTTTTACTTTTTATTCTATTTTTCCTCTTACAACACAAGACATTGCTAACCACTTCCACACATAATAACTAGAAAATAACATATAAATACTAGGAAAATTTTAACCTCTAAAAGGGTTTGACATAATCTTTAAATACATAAGGTTGTGACTTAAGGCATCGGTCCAAACATTATGACTTATTGGATTTCATTAACTCAATAATTTATTAGATATGTTCTTCTATCAATTATGAACTTCTTATTTCTCTTCGTGTCACATTTCAATTGCCTTTATATTGTCTCTATGTGTTGTTGAATATTTTTAGAATATATTTTTCTATTTTCCCATGTCATTTAGCTCATTATGATCTAAATAGTTAGATATTTTCTTATTCTTGACAATTTTAGGTTGTGGCTCGAAAAATTTCTAGCATCGAAATAACCAACCAACTATTGAATTTCATTCACAATCACTAATTTTAGTGATACTTTTTTCCAAGTAAATTTATCTACCTGATGATATATGAATCATTGAACAATTAATTTAAATCATTATTGAAAAATATGCAAGGGAGTTGTTGATTTATGATTGAGAATTTTTACCTAGCTATCTTAATAGAGCAATCCAAAGTCCCTTCCATCGTAAAAAAAAACTCCACAATAGCTATGGATTGTCACCACGACATTATAATCCAATTAGAATGAGTGCTACAACAAAATGAAGTTGTACAGGGTTCAATCTCCAATGGATGTGTAGTGCTCTAAATAAGCTACGGACTACTGATTTATGGAACATTTAGACCATGGTTCAACCCGATCGAACTTGAAGTTGGCTCAAGCCTAATTAGGGTAGAAATTTTACCTAAATTAGGTTTAATCACGAGTCAATCTTGACTCGCTCCAACTTAGCGTGTGTTTGGTAACATCATTATTGTTTATATTGTTGCTTAACATATACTTCATGTCGTTTATTTTACATCCTATTGTAAAAACTCTATCATTTATATTATCTACTATTTATTATTACTTTATAGGTTGACTCCACTATTTTTTAGTAAAGATCAAAATTAACTTATACTATTAACTATTTCTTTTACCATTATACCCCTCATTAATTACCCACACACTACTTCCTTCATTATAAACAAATAATTAATAATAATATATTGATTATAATTATAAATTAAAACTTAATCATTAAAAAAGTATATTAATAATAATTATAAATGAAATATTAATTAATAAAAATAATTGTAATTTTAATGATAAAAAACTCTTTATAAAAATAATGCTAATTATAATTATAAATAAATGATTAATTAATAAAAATTATACTAAGTTTAGTGATAAATAAATGCTTTATAAGAATAATATTAATCATTATAATAAATAAATACTACAAATAATGTTAATTTTTGTTATATATCCATAACTAATAAGAATAATATAATTTATAATAATTAAAAATAATTAATATTATTTTTATTATAAATACAAAATAATATAAATAATATTAGTTTTACTTTAAAATAATTAATTAATAAGATTAATATTAGTTGAAATGAAAATTTAATAATCAATAAAAAATATTTTTAAACACAATCATAAATAATTAATCGATAAAAAATATTAATTATGCCTATAAATAGAAAATTAATAAGAATAATATTATTTTTAGTTATACACCAATATTTAATATGGTAATTTTAATCATGATATAGTAATATGAATAAAATTAATTGCATAGATAAATTAATAAATCATAATCATGATATTAATCATAATTTTTAATAATTTTTAATACATAAATTATTACTTAGAGTTATAAATAAAAAATTTAATAAGAATAATATTCATTTTAGTTATAAAATTATAATAACTATTAATCATAACAATAAAAATAAATCAATACAATTAATGTTAATTTTAATGATGAATAATATTAATTATAATTAGGTATGAAATATCTATGACAAATAGTGTTAATTACGATTATAAAGAAATAATTGAGAATAATAATATAATTTATAGTCATTAAGCTTAATTAATAAAAAAATAAAAACATATTTATAAATAAACCATCAATACCCATAATATTAATTTTAATGAAAATCTTTAATTAATAAGAATGGTATAATTATAACTATAAATAATGAATTAATAAAAATGAGATTTTTAATAATTATAAATCTTTAATCAATATCAAAACATAATTTATAATATTTATAAATAACATATTAATAAGAAAAAAAGCAAATAATTAAAAAACATTATTAGTGATAACTAGTTGACATGAATAATATTTAATACAATGATACATTAATAATTAATAACAATGGAATTAATCATAATTATAATCAAATAATGGATACATAAATTATTAATTTTAATTTCATCTAAATAATATTCATTATAGCTATAAATTAATAATTAATAAAAAAAATATTATTAATCTTAGATATAAATTTTTAATCAATAAAATAACATTAATTTCAATGACAAATAAATGGTTTATAAGAATAATATTAATCATAATTATGAATAAATGTTTATTATGATCATAAATAAATAAATAGATAATAATAATATCAGTTATAATAATCAATTATAAATAATATAAATATTTTAGTCATAAATATAAATAAATAATTAATACATATAATATTATTATAATTAAAAATAAATATTTAAGAAGAAGAACATTAACTTTAATGATACATTAATAATTATGAAATGATATTAGTCATTATTATAAGTAATTATTGAACACAAAATATTAGTTATAATTATTAATAGTAAATTAATAAGAATAATATTTACCATAACTATAAATTAAAAATTAATAATATTACTAATATTAATATATATATATATACATAAAAAAAATTAATAATAAAAAAATCTATAAATTAAATCTATGAAAACTGTTGGAAGATTATATTTCATTAAAATATTACATATTTAAAATTATTAATATACATCAACTTATTTTGGATTAAATAAGTTACCAACTAATATTATTACTTTAATAATATTTATGCATAAATAAATTGTGTCTACTAAATAAGAATATTACTTCAATCATATTACTACTCCATACTAGTATAATGCACAATTGGAGTGTCTCATATATATATATATATTGAGGTTATAGATCAATACACCAAGAGATGGGGGCACGATGTGCTTGGATGGGAACTCAAACTGCAGAGCGGTCACAATAGGGCAAAAAGCCCTCATGATCCATACTGCTGAGCTATTACCAAACACCCAAACTCATATTTTTTTGCTCATCAAAGCAATGTGCTTAACAAAACTTAAAGATAAAAAGATCATGTTAGTCAATATCATCACAAATTCTATCATGTACCCTCGTACATGCTATTGCTACGAGCACCATTGAAATGCCCCAAAATTTTTTAATTTTAAAGATTATATTTAAATAAGGTTTTATTTGAAAATTTAATTTAATAAATTATTTTACAAAAATAAAAGGAGATTTGAGTATATTAACTAATTAAAGATTTTAATTTGGAAAATTATTTAAATAAATTATTTTATTCAAATTAATAAAGATAAAATAGTTTCAAATTAATTTTAATTTTTATAAATATTTAAATTAAATAAAATTTAAGGGATTTATTAATTTAAAATGAAAATTTTGGAAAAATCCTTTAAAAATACTATTTAGCCTAAAAAAGGATTTAAAAATTATTTTATTTAAATATTATTAATTTTAAATATCCTAAATATTCAGATTTATTTAATTTGACCCAACCTAATTATTTCTCTTTTCCTTTTCCCCCCTTTTCCTTTTCTTTTCTTTTCTTTTCCTTTTTCTTTCCTTTTCTTTCTTTTTCTTCTTCTTCGCCGAATTGGGCCTGTTGCGCGGCCCAATTCCTATTCTTCCTTCCTTTCTCTTCGACGCGGCCCAGCCCGCGCGTCGTCGCCGCCCCCCCTCTCTCCACGCCGCGTTTCACTTCTTATTCCTCTCGAACGCCGCATTTTGCTTCATCTTTTTCTTTACCGTCGCCCGACAACCCGAAACGCCGTTCTTTATTCCGTTTTGCACCCAAAACTCGTCGTTTCATTTAATCTCCTTCACCCTCGCGCCGAACCGCCCGGTCTCCCTCCCTTTTTCTTTCTTTTCTCCCCCGCGAACCGCCCGGTCCAACACCCCCACCTTCTTCTTCTTCCTCCAGCCCGACGCCATAACCGCCAGCACCTCCATTTCTCCCCGAAAATGGCACCGCCGGCCACACGTGGCGTGACCGGTTCTTCTCTCGCTTGTTTTCTTCCTCTCGATCTGCACGTTTATTTGAAACCATCAACTGCCCCTCTCTCCCGCTCATTTGTGCACTGTTGCCTCGCGAAGGTCGGCAAAAATTCAAGTTTTTTGCCGCCCGACCTTCGGCTTGAATTAAACCATTTCCCCCCTAATTTAAACACTTAGTAACCTCCCTAATTCAAATATAATCTCCCCAACTATAAAAACCCCCTCATTTGCATGATTTCGGGATTTTATTTTCCCCGAAACCCTAAGCTGTGCCTGTGCGCCACCGCCCCATCAGACACCATTTTATCCTCCTCCGACCAACTTCAACACCTCCTCTTGCTACCAATCTCTTCCCTGCAATACTATATAATTAACTAAACTAACCTCATCCCTCGATTCATCGTGTGCAAGTTTCTATAATCATCCAAAGTTGGCTAGTTGATTTAACAAGAATCTTGACCCCGAGACAGTGAACCACCGTCCACCACCACATCCGCCACTTATAACACCTATTAAACCAACTATTAACTTCTACTAATTATCCTCTACAGCCCCATATAATTATTTTAATTTTCTTCCTCTCCATCACCTATTTTCCTAATTTTAACCCCCTTAGACCCATTTTTCGGCCACCTCCGGGAACCACCGCCGGTTCCACCTACATCCTCCAACTCATGGTGATGCCATAGACATTTTAAATACTTAGCTTTGAATTATTTATAATTATTCTAATTTTAGCCAAAATTTTAGTATTAATTCAACTTTAATTATTATTATTATTATTATTATTATTAGTAATATTGACTGTATTCTAATTTCTAAATTTTTTTTACAGGTCTGGGAGTATTATTGAGTAAGATACAGTAATTATCTCGGCCTTTACCTATTTACTTAGATTTTTACATAATTGATGTTATTATTATTAATATTAATAATAATATTATTATTAGTATAATTATTTGGTTGATACTGTGATTATTACTGGAAGAACGGAGGCCTTAAATTTTAATTAGGCCTCGCATTTATTAATTTTATTAACATTATTAACATTTTTCAACATTCTTTTAATTATATTATCATTATTACCTTTATTAAAATATAATATAAGTATATATACATTATTAATTTTATTATCACAATTCTGAATAGTATTATTTTTATCATTTTGGGATGGTTAAAAATCCAACTTTTAATTTTAAGAATTTTGATATCATTAATATCTAATATTCTATTTATAAAAAGTATCATCAATATTATTATACCTTATTTATATTACTAATTATTTTTATTATTATCATTCTTATTATTGTTCTTATTATCATCATCATAGTTATGATATTATTAAATCTATTTTGGGAGAAGGGTAGAAACCCTTAGTTTATCACCTTTTCAAAAGAAAATAAGTGAATTAATTATATTAGTTTCTATAGTTAATTATTGAATAGTAAAATGTCATCCTAAAACCAAACCTCGAAATAATTTAGAATTATGTAAGAGATTCTAATTCTAGTATGCTTTGATATAATAGGCGAACCCAATCAAATCCCTCAAGTGGAATAGGAGCGTGCACCAAGACCGGTGACGTTTTAGGTAAGGGTCTACTAAGGCCATTTATGTGTTTGTATGCACTATGTGTTTGATATGCCATGTATTTTATGTTCGTTATTATTAATTATTTCGCATGTGGCATGATTGTAGAGTTGAAGTATGTTGGTGTGAATAAACTATGGCATGAGAACTATGCGTATGTTTATGTCATTATTGTATGATATGACCTGAGACATGTTGTTAGGGTTCATGAAATGGCATGGTGCTAGGGTTTGCATGGAATGGCATGGAGTTAGGGTTTGCATGAAATGACATAATGCTAGGGTTTTGCATGAAATGTGGTGTTAGGGTTGCATGGAAGCATGTCTACGTGGAGCTAGGGTTTGCATATGAATTAGGGTTTTCATGGAAGGGTGGTATATGTGAAGCTAGGGTTTGCACATGTGTGGTACGTGGAGTTAGGGTTTGTATGGAATGTGGTACGTGGAGATTGGGTTTGCATGGGAGCTAGGGTTTGCATGGAAGTGTGGGTCATGTGTAGTTAGGGTTTGCATGAGAGCTAAGGTTGCATGGAAATGTTGTTTACGTGGAGTTAGGGTTGCATGGAGTAGGGTTGCATGGGGGTTAGGGCTTTCATGGATTTAGTCACGCATGTCTGGGCAAATGTTTGTGAATGTCAAATGTTTTTGAATAAAATATTTAAGACACTAATATCTTAAAGTGGAAGATATTGAGACGGGACCAACCGATCCACCGGTTAGGAATAGTGGTTAGGGTTTTACCCTATGTGTGACCGATCCACCGGTAATAATAGTGGTTAGGACATGAGGTCCTATGTGTATCCGGCCCACCGGTTATAATAGTGGGGGATCCTGAGCTCAATAAAGACAAACTAGATCGCCAATGCTATTAAAAGATACTAATTACTTACAGTGGAACACCATGCGAGCAGGAGCCAAGCCGATCCACCGGTTAGGAATAGTGGTTAGGGTTTTACCCTATGTGTGTCCGGCCCACCGGTTATAATAGTGGGGTGTTCCTGTTTTTGCATGGATCTGATGTGGATAGGAACCAAGCCGATCCACCGGTTAGGAATAGTGGTTAGGGTTTTTACCCTATGTATGATCGGCCCACCGGTTACAATAGTGGGGTGCTCCTGTACTCACATGGATTGATAAAACATGGTGTGTATCTACATTTGATAAAAGAAAGATTAAATGATTAATCCGGACATTTTTGGGCCTTACTTATGGACCTATTGATTATAAGTGATTTCACTTTATGCTTCTATGTATCATATGTGTGAGTTGTAATTGTATGTGATCATTATCCTACATGAATTAATGTGTTATATGCCGGCCTTAGTATTCGATTACCTTACTCAGTACGTAGCGTACTGATCATTCGTTTCATGGGTGTTGCTCATTCCCACGAGCAGAAGGCCCATCTGATCTATTGCAGGTAGGAGATATTTACTTTGATGCTATCGATGTCTACGGGACATCAGGAGGGGCAGAGTGATAGTTGGGCTGGATCAATCTTTAGAGTGACGTGGCCATTGTCCTTTTTAAATTTATGATTCATGTTATCTTTTATTATGTTTGAATTGTCGAAACAATTTTACTAAGGTTGTTTAGTTATTATCTGGAAAAACAATAGCCGGTATTTCGAATTATGTAAGACTTACGCGTACTCTGATTTCTGTTTTTTATATATTTGAATTTATATGGTATTACTGATAATGTTTTCTTAGCCTTAGCACTTGGTACCGGAACGGTAGAAGTAAACTGGTATGGTACTAAGTGTGGCGGTAACATCCCCAAAATTTACGGTTTTAATCTATGAGTATTGCTTTTAAAAAAATTGTGTAAATTTGGGGGTGTTACAACCATGCTCCCTATGGCTAATGAGATGGAAGGTACCACCTTATCTAGCTTTTACTTTTTGATACCTAAGCTAATCTTGTCCTGATCTTCTCTCTAAAGCAACACACTCACCGCCATATCCTCTATTATTCCATCCAACAATGTGACTCTGAGGTCATCATTATCTCCCTTATTCCTTAAATCAATGTTCTTTCACTCTCTAACTATTAGTGCTCATTTGGTTAGGGGATAATAGGGGTAGAAAAATTACGCCCTTATTTTATATATCTTATATAATCTAGTTAAAATTAAATATTTGTGTTTGAATGAATACCCATTTTAGATCACAATTTGATCTAAAATGGGTATTTATTAAAAATATATTTATTATTATTAAATACTTAATATAAAATATATAAAATAAGGGAAATTTTTTTCCACCCCTATTACTCCCATACTAAACAAGCCCTTAATCATAATCAAAAAAGGGGGAGAGATAATGGGCTAGTCGAAGGATGGTGAAATAATATTCACACTTTTAGTGGCGACAACTAACACTGACTAGTGGAGGGGATAAAAACTGGTTCAAGATACTCACTCATTGGTTTCCATCCTCTCATTTTCTTCTTTATTGTTCATTGAGTTTAGATATGTGTTCGGGCCAACAAATTAATGTTTTTCATATCTGAATTTGTTTATGAAGCTTATAGATCTAGAAGTTTTTGATTCATTCCTTCAAGACTAGATCTAGAATTGTGATTTAAATTTGTTGGTTGTGGTGTTACATCTCAAATCTAGTTACTAGAATTCGATTAGCTCATTCCAAGATTGACCGCAACAAATATGGATTGTTGTTTTTGATTTCATATCCTATTTTGGTTCCAAAACTGGAAGAAAAGGTGAGTAAGAAAGGAGAAAGAATATATGCATCAAGCTTTCCATGCTATAATAATTATTAATTCTCTAGAAAAAAAATTATTTGGAGGGGATGATGGTGCTCTGCATTTGCAAACTCCGGGAGATATGTATTTATATTTAAAAAAAGTATATGTATTTCTTTGTAGCAGATGTGTATTCATGAATAATAGAATATGCACTTTTTGTTTAAGATATGCATTTTATGTTAAAAGATGTCCAATTATAACCTGTATATTCTTGATTTTCATTTGTATAAGTAAAAGAATGTGCATTTTTTTCTTCTTCTAAAATTGTGTATTTATAACATTTGTATTACCACTATAAGATATTTATTAGTCAATATAAAATGTGTATCCATCCCTATAAGACATGCATTTGAAACTATAATATGTGCCTTTGTTAATATAAGATGTGCATTCTCTTTTATAATATGTGCATTTATAACAAATATTCATATTAAGATATGTACTTGTCGATATAACATTTTTAGGATGTGTAGTTATAGTTATAAATATTTATTTTAAGATGTGCATTTGTCAATATAATATGTACACTCATCACTATAAAATGTGTATTTAAAACTATAATATGTATATTTATAAACATAAAATGTGCATTTATCTTATTAAAATGTACACTTTTTCTAATAAGTTGTATATGTATAACACATGTTATCATCCCTTATTGTTTTACAGATAAAGGAAGTGTATTTATATCCAAAAGACATGTGTTTTGTCAAATAAAATGTATTTTCTTATCAAGGAATATGTGTATTTATATTTTGAAGATGTAGACTTTGTTAGATAAAATGTGTATTCTTTTAAAAGAAAATTCAATATATTTATAAAAATATTACCATGCTAACCATTTGGGGGGGTTGTTTTTTCATGTATGCACACAAAAAATTTCTCTAACAAGTTCATTAACTAAAACTCTAGGCATAATAGTTTTGGCTTGGAGAATTGTGAAAATTATGTTTTACCAAAATCTATAAACCAAACTATATATAACCATGCTCAAGATACTCCCCTTTCCCCTATGTCTCTGGGTCACTCCTATCAATCTGTGAACCAAATGTTGGCATCTTTGAGGGGGAGGGGAAATGATCTACAACGGGTTAAACACCATATTCTAGTATTTTTGTGCTATTGGATGCCTTACCGACTTACCGTCACATGATTCTAATCTTCTATCACAACATCACAAACATTGCACTGAGCATTTACAATGACATGTCCACCATATTCTTTGGGGATATATGTATTTTAGCATAACAAGTGCGTATTTATGTGTATTTTTGCATAAAAGACGTGTGTGTGTGTGTGTGTGTGTTTTATCTATCCTCCACGCTATGTTTAAACACAAACTTCAATTAAATTACAAAATCACTAGCACCCAAAGCACTATGCTTCCTACTAGTAGTAGTAGAATGCAAGTTGGAGGGTGTGTCTTACCAGGTGTACTTAGAACATAAATTAATAATATTTTTAAACATAAAATACTATTTAACACACATATATTATGGCCTCCCTTATCCTTTTCTCCACCCTCCCCAGCCTACCACCACCACCATCATCCTAGGATTAGGAGTATTCAACATTCGATTCAGATCTAAAATTGGGACCAAACCGATTGGTTATTTTGGGTTTTGGTCCAATATCATATCGATATTTCGAGCTCTAGTCCAGGTTTCAATCTTGAAGTAAAAAAATTGATCCTTAACCAATACAGCCTTTTGATCCAATCCAAAATCTCATTAATCTTTTCCCAACAAATACACACACACACACATCTCTACCTATGATTGTCGCTCATCTCCATCATATTTCCCCTCTATTATCATGCTTTAGACTCTATAATTAAAGAAATTTGGGTTAAATCCAAAAGCTACACAATAATAAATAATTCTCACCACCTTTTTGTAGGTGGATCTAGATGATTTTTTGTTAAAATTGGGAGAAAAGTGAAAATTCCATTATAATAGGAACTTCAGTAGATTTTATTTCACCATGTACATAGACCCATTGCTATTTATTATTATTTTGCCACTTTGATTTGAGATTTGTTAATCTAGATTGCTTTAAACTTTTCTATAAATTTTTTTAAGAAATAAATAAGGCAAGTTATAATTTTATGCCCATATGATTGATGGTAACCTTTTGTTTATACTATATCGGGGATGCTTAGCAACCTATCAATCCACCTACAAATTAAATAAACAAATTAGCTTTTCACACTCCTTTCAATTGTTCTCTAACTACTTAAACAAATGATATATTTATAACCAAACACATTTAGGCATCACGGGTCCATTATCTATGAACTGTAGATAACACAATCAACTATACTCATAGCATAATAATGTAAATATATTACTTTAATTATTTTAGTTTTAAAGTGTAATAATCATAAATATAGTTATATTATTTGATTATAACAAAATAATTAAAATTTTAGAATTATTATAATTGTTGTTATTATTAAAAATATTTTTATTATAATAAGTGCAATAATAAAACATCAATCCAAATAACGAAAATATCAAGAAAAACTTAAATAAACATTAACGTAAAGAAGGAAAAATATTCAAAAAAGAAAAAAACATTAGGCTAAAAACACCAACCTAAAGACGAAAAATGATGAGTACATATTTTGACATATTTATACCCTTTAATCTTGGTTTTTGGTATTTTATTTGAGTAATATATGTAAATAATTATGATTTTGTGATCAAATAAAAATATTATTATATATTATATTATTGAGCTAAAATGATAGAAATTATATAAATTTAAAGTATAAGATTACTTATTAATTTCTCTACTTTTATTCTGTAGGTAAAAAAAAATATAGTTTGACGTTTGGACTGACAACCCAAAAGCCTGGGAACAAAAAGAAAGGCAGTTGAAAAGAGAGTCCATCGATACAGGAGGTAGCATAATACAAAAAGAAAAGAAAGAGGAGCAGCATTAGAAGAAAAAAACAAGGAATAGAAAGTAGAGAAAGGCATAAAGAAGAAGAAGGAGTAGCTGCCAAAGAGCGCAGGGAAGGCTGCAGAAAAAAGGTAAAAGGCACAAAAAGAGAGAGACAAGAGAGAAAAGAGATACCAAAAATTTATTTTAGATGAAATTTAACAATATTTTATCTGAATAAATTTTTGAACTTTCATCCATAATTAACTTAGGTTATTTCTTTCTTTATTTTTTGATTTATATTTTAATATATGTTTTTGTGTAATTAATTCGATCATTATGATTGGCTAATTATTTATTCCTAAGGAATAGGCTTAAACCTAAGATTATGGTTTAAGATATGATATTATTTTTCTTTGTTTCATGAGATTGTTCTTTGACTCTATTTTAATTGTGATATTTTATATATATGATTCTCTCAAGTATAATTTATATGGTGCATGTCTTATTATAGTTTCCTCATAGTGATAGTATGTAGGATTAGTTTCCTACTAGGTAGCCCTATAAATATGCTAAAATTTATATGTACAAATTGCAACTAGGTTAGATAACAATTCCTCATACCATTTTTTGGTGCTGTTGTCGGGGATTGGTAACTTTGCTTTTATTTTACTAGCAATTTTTTTTAGCATTTTGTGTGTTTTTCTTTAGTAATTTTTATCATTGTTATTATTTTCCTTTTGTGCGTTTTTTCATCTAGTGTGGTTTACTCAGTTATAGTATTTTTCTTATTTCAAGTACCCAGTGGTGAATGCATATGAGAGGAAAACCACGAGGAGAGTTGATATCAATGAATCTTGAGGTATAGAGATCCATTTGAGCAATTAGAAAGTTAAGAATTTCTAGTTCTCCTTAATCACCATAACTCAAAGACGAGCTTTTTGGTTTTCCATCATCACCAAAAAAGCCCATCTACTTCACTCACATGGCAGCTAATAAGAGTTTGCGAGAGTTACCAGCCTATAACATAGCTGAAGATGTACCTGCATGTATAGGCTACCCTAAGCCTGCTAATGGAAAGGAAAAGGAATTCGAATTAAAATCCAACCTACTTCATCACCTTCCAAATTTCCATAGGCTCCCAAGCAAAGATCTAAATAAATTCCTAAAGGAATTCCAATTTGTATATGTCCCCATGTGTCCCAAAAAGGCAGAACTTTAAATCTTAAAGCTCAAGGCATTTTCATTTGCCTTGATAGATGGTACAAAAGACTGGCTTTAAGAACTAAAAATAGGGTAGATTTACTCATGGGACAACTTGGCTAGTGCTTTCTGAGACAAGTATTTTCCAACTTTACATGTCATGGTACTGAGGAAGAGAATCATTGGGATCCAGCAAGATCCCAACTAAACATTCTATCCATACTACAATAGGTATAAGGACTTGCTATTATAGTTCCCACAACAAGAGACGAGGGAAGAGAATTTTTTGTAATAGGAAGAATATTTCTCCTGGATGCATGAATAAAATTGACATGAGGAAAGCCTATGATTCTGTGGATTGGAATTTCTTAGAAAGGGTTATGTTAGGCCTACACTTTCCCGTGCATTATGTCAAAGTAATTATGGCTTGTGTCTCCTCTGCTTCTTACTACTTGTCTATCAACAATGTTTTGCAGCCTCCTTTTAAAGGGCAAAAAGGTCTTAGGCAAGGGGATCCTTTATCTTCCTTTCTGTTTGTTATTGTCATGGAGTATCTTAGTAGGTCTTTCCAATCCTTATGGAGTAGGACTGATTTTCAAGGGCATCCCAAGTGTAGGAAGCTGAATATTATTAATTTAAGTTTTGCAGATGACCTATTAGTTTTCTACAAAGCTGATGTAGATTCTGTGAAGGCCATTAAGGAGGTGTTAGATAATTTCTCAGCATGCTCAGGTCTCCATATAAGCCCTGCTAAAAGTGTGGTATTCCTAGGAGGTTCTGATCAGAGCTTAAAGCAGGCTATAAAATCTGTTCTTCTTTTCAAGAAGGATTATTTCCTTTCAAGTATTTGGGTGTCCCTCTTGATGCCTCCAGGCTTAAAGCTGCAGATATGTTGGAGTTGGTTCAGAAAATTTTTGGTAGGATGCAACATTGGGAAAATAAGCTTCTTTCTTATGCTGGGAGGTTCAGCTGTTACAATCAGTGATCACGGGCATAACAAATTACTGGAGTCAAATTTTCCTTCTCCCCAAAAAGATTATTCATAAGGTGGTGGCCCTGTGCAGGGCTTTCCTTTGGTCTGGAAAAGTTTCTCCTACTAAAAGAGCTTTAGTGGCCTAGAGAGTGGTATGCTTACCAAAGAAGGAAGGGGGTTTGGGCTTATTAGATATGTTTTCATGGAATATTGCAGCCATGGGGAAGATGTTGTGGCATTTATCTCAGGATAAGGATGCTCTTTGGATAAAATGGGTGCATGCTTACTATATCAAAAGGCAAGATGTGGTCTCCTGCAGCCTACCTTACACTGCTTCAGGGTTACTCCAAAAAAAAAGTTTCTTTCAAATGTGTCCTCCTACCTGTTTTCCAGCATTGGCAGCGGGAGAAAGCCTACTCCATAGCTGAGGTTTATGAAGCTATCAGATTTGCTGCACCTCAGGTGGCCTGGTGGAGAATTGTGTGGTCAAGTTTTGTAGCTCCCAAACATAAATTTATATTATGGTTAGCTGCACATTCCAAGCTTCCTACTAAAGACCATATTAGCACCTTTCTGCCTTCCATCAACCAGCAGTGATGTTTTTGCAATCAGAATGAAACTTTGCTGCATCTTTTATGTCAGTGTACTAAGTTGAAGAAAATATGGTCTGCTATAGGTCAGGGTGGTAGTTTTAGAGTAAGGCACGACTCCATTGCAGGGGTATTTGACTCTTTATCAAGAATAAGAAATAGGAAAGCTGTCATCTCTCATTTTTATTCAAGTTTTTAAGTTGTTGCTCTTTATGAGATTTGGAAAGCTAGAAATAATTGTATCTTCTCGAATAGAGTTCGGGATTTGAAAGTGGTAGCTCACAGGATTGCTTTGACTATGTCATATCTTTGTCTTCATTCTAGTAGGAGGGAAAAGTTTGCAAGTTTGTTTGGAAGGGTAGATCACTTCTACAATTACATTTGTACCATTTGATCTTTGATATAATACTTCATCTTTTATTTGAAAAAAAAAATATGTTGGATGTAGTAAGTGGTGGCTCTTTCATGGATAGATATCCCACTTCAACTCAAGCCTTATTGAAGAGCCGAGCCTCTACCGCATAACAATATGATGGCCTTTTTACCCGCGCAAGAGTAAATGAGGTAAGTGTAAATCAATTTGATGATAGATTTAACCAATTCACTACTCTTGTTTCGCAGATTGCCACAATTACCAGAGATGTTACCACATGTGGAGTATGTTCAGTGATAAGACATCCTAGTGATAAATGCCCATAGATGATTGGAGGATAGGATCATACGCGAACAAATTCTATTAGATTTTCAAATACTTGTCATCTAGGTATGCGCAACCATCCTAATTTTCGTTGGAAAGATAATAATAAGAATAATAATTTTCTTTATCCTCTAGGTTTCTACCTAGTGGACCGAGATTTTTTTCATCAAAAACATCAAGGAGGATCCTCTCTGTAATCCCTTGAATTTTTAAAAGCGTATATTTTAGTAAATAGATTTTATTTGGGATATATTAGCCTTTAAATTTATTTTAATTATTTTATGGATTTTTGAGCATATAAAATTTGATATAAATACTTAATAAATTAAAATAAATATTTTTTTACTTTATCATACTCTTATTATTTAAATAACTTTCCAAATCATTACCTTACTAAAATTATCCTTTTTAAAACCTTTATATTTTAATTATGTTAAATTAAATTATTAAATAAATTTATTACCCCAAAATATGGTATATTATTATTTTATAAATTAAATCATTTTAGTTAAACCCATTTTCCTTTTATATTTCCTTTTTTTTCTCTTTCCCCCCTCTTTTTCCTTTTCTTTCCTTTCCTTCTCTTCCTTTTTTCTTTTTCCCCCGACCTGGGCCGACCCGCTGGCCTAACTCCCCCCTTCCCCTGCTCGGCCTAGCCTCCCCGTGCCATTCCTCCCCTCTCCCGGCCGGTTCAGCCTCTTCTCTTTTTCTTTCTTTCTTCTTTTCCCTTGGACCGCCGGTCCAACCCCCTCCACTTCGTCTTCTACCTCCGGACGCCTACAGCCCGAAATTAACACCAAAAAATCCTGCAACAACCACACTCGCCATTCCTCCCCTCTCCTCCCCATTGACTCCCCTACCATTTCAACAGGACCATCTCTCCCCTCTCCTACACGCCATCCCTCTCTCCCTGAAAAATCATGGTCTGCACACGCAGACCTGCGCCGACCATCTCACCGGACAGAGAACCATAACCCTGCGCCCCTACTCTGCCACTCATCCTTGTCATTTTCCCCTCCCGATAGGCCTATAAATAGCCCCGAAGGCTGCCATAATCGGGTTTGGATTTTGGCAGCCCAAAAAACTGACCCCGCAATCACCCCTGATCTGCCCATTATTCCTCCGCCGCCGACCGTCTTCGCCGCCCACTCCGACCACCGAAATGCTCCCTACACCGCCCTCTACACAACCCGACCACCAGCCTTCCTTACCCTGCCCTGCACGAGCCACCCCGACCATGCGAAATTGCCTCCCCGAACAGCACCCTTCGACCTAGTGCAGCCCTTCGCGCCGCCGGTTCCGCCACCTGCAGCGCCGCCTCTACCTCCCAAAACAACCAGGAAACCTTTCCCTACCTCCCCACACCTCCATTTTCCCATACTTTCCTCTACCCTAGCCTCCACATCCATCTCTCCACTTCTTACTCCCTACATTGCCGTCGTCGCCGCCGGCTCCACCACATAGCCTAGGTTGTCTCCCAACTCCTTAACCCCTAAACCATGTATATTAAAAGTGTTAATGATTTTTAATATTATCAACTATTATTATTAGTGTTATTATGATTATTATTATAATTATTATGATTATTTCTACTACTACTATTATTATTATTATTATCACTACTACTATTATTACTATTATATCCTAACATTTATTCCGGAGAATTTCTAATTGATGGTATTAATTAAGACTAAAATCTTGTTGTGTTATTATCATCATCATCATCATCATCATCATCATCATCATCATCATCATCATCATTATTATTATTATTATTATTATTATTATTATTATTATTATTACTACTACTACTACCACTACTACTATTATCGCTATTGTTATTACTATTACTATTATCGCTATTATTATTATTATTATTATTATTATCATTATTATTGTTATTATTATCATGGTTATGGTTTTTGTTGTTGTTATTATTATTATTATTATTATTATCATCATTATTATTATTATTATTATTATTATTATTATAACCACTATTATTATTAGTAGTATTCTTATTATTATTAGTATTCTTATTATTATTATTAGTATTATTAATAATATTGTTATTTGTAATATTGAAACCTTTACTTTAATATTATGAATATTACTAAGACTTACTTTGATTAGTAGTGATTCGTTTAACTATCTTGAGAATAATAATAACCCTACCTTTTAATTATAAACTACTATTATTAATATTCGCCTTAGTATTAGGCCATGATAGGGGTAAGATAGGAAATTATGGTAATTCCTGTAGAGGGAGATTCACCCATAGTATTTCCCTCTTATAGGTGAATCGAGTCAAAACCCTTAGGAGGCCTAGGAGTGTGCTCCAAGCCTGGCGCAGATTTAGGTAAGGACGTAGCTAAGGCCGCCTATGTGTTACATGTTTTACTTGCCTTGGATGCCTTGTACGATTTATATGTTGTGTTCTATATGTTATTATCTTATCTGTTTTTATGTATAGTGCAGCTTGGAACCGAAGTACGTTCTTATGCTCTTGTCTGGTATGTGCTAATATGGATATGTCGCAAGTATGATGTGATATGATGTGACCCTTAGGACATGCATGCTAGGTTATTTGATGAGGTGTTGTGGAATGGGGGCATGAAAGAGAAAAATGAGAAATTAAGATAACCAAGGGGAAGTAAGTTGGCTAACGTAGGTAAGGACGACCTAGGTAATCTATGATCCATAAATGGATGAGTAAAAGGGGAATTAAATAAAATGAAAGAGTGAGAGAAACTAAGGTTTACATGGGAGGAACTAGGGTTTGCATGGAAATCTTAGGGTATGGCATGGTAGAGATCAAGGGGTTTGCATGGGGTGGTTAAGTTCCATATGGGGGCAAACCTTACGTAGGGAAAATTACTTTGGGACGTGGGGAAGGCAATGGAAGATTTGTTTGGGAGTCTGGAGGCTCGAGGTGAAAAATAGTATGTAGGATAATATAAGGGTATCTAGGGACCGACTAGGGTTTGGGGAGGAAACCCTAATTTGATAAGGTGGAAAAAGAAAAAGAAAATAATAAAAATAAATGAGAAGGAGCGAGGTATAAGGGGAGAGTTGAGTCTAAAGGTCATGACACATGGAACGTTAAAATAGTGTGGGTTGTGGAAGGCAGAGAAGGAAGGGCCACATAGGCCCATATTAGGGTTTCTGGGGAAAATCCTAGGGTAAGGTGGTGAATGGACCTTGGGGTATAAGGTGGTGGGCCTTGACCCACACACTTAGGAGTTGGGTTCCTGGTGTGAGAAAGTGGGTTAAGGGAAGGATGTTGGGGCGAGTTAGGAGGTGCAGAAGTCTCAAGATATGGGACATGCCCTCTTGGGAGGATAAGTGCGGATATAGTTAGCCATGCATGCCAAGGGTGAAATTCTTTCGAATAAGATACATTAAGACACTAATCACTTACAGAGGAAGACGTTGAGCCGGACCCAGACCAGTCCACCGGCAAATAATAGTGGCTAGGGTCGGGGTGCCCTACATGATCGATCCACCGACGAATAATAGTGGCAGGGTATGTTACCCTCGTGACCGTTCCACTGGCTATAATAGTGGGGGATTCTGTGCTCAACAAACCAATCATAATAATGATAAGACATGGAAAAGATACGAGTAATTATAGTGGAACACCATGAGAGTCAGGGCCAGACCGGTCCATCGGCGAATAATAGTGGCCAGGAGCATTTTTTCCTATATGACCGTTCCACCAGCTATAATAGTGGGGTTCCCGCACTCATATGGGTTGATAAATACTATGGTGTTAATCGGCTATAATTATCGGAGATCTAAAGAATAAGTTATCCGATCCATAGCTGGTATTGTTTATCTGTGGTCTCGCATACTGTCTATGCTATGTCATGTGTTTTTGTGTATGCTTACCTTAGTGCATTTTTTAACTTAGTACGTAGCATACTGATCACCCGTTTCATGGGTGCTACTCATTCCCACAAGCAGAAGACCCATCTGAGTTTATGCAGGTAGGGGGTGATGTCTTCGATGCCTTCGATGCTTATGAGGCATCAGGCGGGGCTAAGGGTTGAGCCTGGACCTAGCTTGGGGGTCAAGAGTGATGTGGCCGGAGTCCATTCTACATTTTGTTTCCCTGTATTATTATATTTTTTTGTCCCGCTGTATGATTTCCTCGGACATTTGGAACTTTAAAACTGTACTTTTGAATTGTAACTTTTGATTTCCGCACTCTGATTCTGTATGACTTGTGTTTTACTAATGAATGGTGTTTTATTAACAACTCGTATTTGATGATTAATCTTATTTAGCCTTAGCACTTAGTACCGGGATGGTAGGAGTGAACCGATCTGGTACTAAGTGTGGCAGTAATGCCTCCGAATTTACAATTTTATCTTTTCGTTTCCGTTAAACCTTTTTTAATTAAACGAAATTTTTCGGTAGTAAATTTGGGGGTGTTACACTCTCAACCTCAAGCTCCAACCACTGACAAATATGATAAGATGTTCGAGTTATTGACAAATAGACAGAATCAATTGATATAAAGCCAACTAAACATGGATAATAGAGTGCTGAATATTAAGCGACAAATGGGAGAAATAGTCACTGAGCTGAATCAATTACATGATTCAGGAAAACTACATGGTAGCACCATACCCAATATGAATGGTAACTTTAAATTAGCTAATGCAATGATAACCAAGAGTGGTAAATCATGTTAAATTGATTCAACCAAAATCAAGGAGAATCTTGAGCAATTGAAAGAAGAGTTAGCTACAAAATTAGGGGAGAGCATGAAGAAGCAAGAGATTACAAGTAGAAACCAACAAACAATTGATCAGCCCACTATTGAACAGAAATTGGAGAATTCTTTGAATGATAAATCCTATCTCATTCCAAATATTGTTGTTAATAACCCTATTTATGCTACTCCTTTTCCTAACAGGATATCTAAATCAAAGAAGAACGAGAGTGATCAAGCTATTTTGGATACGTTCAAGAAGGTGCAAGTCAACATTCCAATCCTAGAAGCTATTAAGCAAGTGTCCAAATATGCAAAAATTTTAAATGATTTATACACCACAAGGAAGAGATTGTAGGAGAAGGAAGTGGTTAGAATGAGTGAGCAATTGACCCCTGTCATATAAATAAAATTACCTCCAAAGTGCAAAGATTCTGGAAGCTTCACTATCCCATGTGTGATTGGTAGTAGCAGGTTTGAAAACATCATACTGTATTTAGGTGCATCTATTAATGTCATGCCATATTCTATTTATGCATCTTTAGTTCTAAGAGAGATTGAGAAATATAATATTATCATTCAACTTTCCGATCATTCTAATACATTACCCAAGGGGCTTGTAGAAGATGTTCTTGTGCAGGTTGGTATACTTATATTTCTAGCGGACTTCTACATGTTAGATATGGAGGAAAGTAGTTTGAGTCTGATGTCATCACTCTTCGGAAGGCTTTTCATGATAACTACTCACACAAAGATAGGTGTTCATACTATTTCTCTTACTATGGAGTTTGATGAAGAAGTCATAAACTTTAATATCTTTGAAGCCATGAGGTTCCCAATGGATGATCATTCTTGTTGTACTATTAACACCATTGATCTTTTGGAACATGATTACCATGATAAGGGATTTGGTGAAGCAACTCTTAAGTGGATTTACCCATCTTGAATGAGAAAACCAAGATAATGTTAGACTGGAGACATAAAAAAAAGTGCTACTTGGGAGGCAACCCAATGTGATAGGGGAGTTTTCTACCCTTTAGTTGTTTTTATTTATTGATTTTCTCTCCATGCTTAAAAATTACATGTTCCTTTAGTTGTTTACACATTGAGGGTAATGTGTAATTTAAGTGTAGGGGTGTGAGTTTTTTATGTGTTTGCATGAATTATTTTTAAAATAATTAAAAAAATTAAAAAAAATGCAAATTTTGCATAGTTTTTGTAGAGTCTTAGAAGCCCTTAGCTAGTCAATGAGGAGCATATCTTTGAAATCTAACGAAAAAAGGATCATAAAATCAATATAAATCATGTAGAGATTTTTTGTGTTAATTTCGATATAGGGAACACATATATACATGTCTAGATGTGAATAGAAAAATAACATGTATGATTTTCTAATCACTGACATAACATATTGAGATTCATCACATTTCTCAGTGAGCTTTAGAACTATATGTACCTTTATTTCTGAGTGAATTCACATGAAATTATCTACTTGTCTTAGCTTCAAATTTTCTTTGCAAACCTCAAAATTTCTTAGCTTCAATATTGTTCTGGTTTGGTGTTAAGGTTGAGGTGTGTATTATTGATTATTGACGTGGAACTAATGCCTATATTTCATCTAAGTACTAGAGTTCCAATAGTTCTCGACTTTTTAACACCACAATCATAGAATAATCCGTATCTTTCTATATCTTAAACTCGTTACAACCAATAAGTAAATCCTATTTAATTCTTAAGATTAGCAACCTTTGATATGATGGAGATTAGTCACAAGAGTTAAGCATATGGTTCAGTCCATTTGACAGGTATTTGATATCTTTCATAAGATTGTATCCATAAGAATATGAGTCTTCTTTGTTCATATATGTAAGTCACTTGTTATCTTTGTCATCTTATTTCACATACTTGAGTGCTTCTATACATTTGTAGCCATAAATCTAAGAGAGAGAAGAAGAAAAATAGAGGGTATCCATAGTAAGAATGGATCTTGATATAACTAAGGCGTGGTAGATCTTTATCTATATTATTGATATGTCCATACATGTCATGTTTATATATAAACCATATGTGGAAATTGATCCCTTAAATCTCTCAATGCCTAATCTTGTTTGATTGCTAATCTTATTGTTATGAAAGTAAAAGATTGTGAGACAACATTAGTTAAGGATGTTAGGTGTGATTATATATATATATTTATGATTTTGTGGGTATATTATATGCGAAACCCACACGAGACCTTATGTAATACCCCAAAATTTACTATTTAAAAAAATAGAAGCACTTAAATTAAAACTTATGAATTCTAGGGGTGTTACCGCCATACTTTATACCAGACCGGTTCACTCTGATCGTTCCAGTACTAAGTGCTAAGGCTAAAAAGATTATTTTCAAACTTAAACCGAGAGTTCATAAAAAGAACTAGAAAGATCATATCATAGATATCAGAGTATGCATAAAAGTTTATAATCAATAATAAGATAGAAATCAGAGTACGAAATCAAAATTCTTTAGAGGGAATAATCTTACCATCACTAAAAAGTTTATTTGAAATACTCATTACAAGGTAATAGATCATAAAAGGGTAAATTCGATACAAAATAAATACAAAGGAAATAAATCGTATAAAGAGTAAATACAGCCATGACACTCTCAAACTTTGAGCCAACCACAAGCTCAACACTCAGCCCTGCCTGATGTCTCGCCCACCTACACAAAGTCAGAAGGGTCTACTACTCGTGGGAATGAGCAGCAGCCATGAAAAGGGTGATCAGTGATTCAGTATGCTATGTACTGAGTAAGGTAACCGTGCACTAAGGCCAACACACAAAATCACACAAATAATGCAGAAGAAATAATAAAGCATAGTTAATCATGATAACATAATATCATATAATTATTCAGGTAGATACATAAATGTCCATTTATAGTCCGGATTAATTATTTAATTAATCTCTTATCATAACTCATTTCATACCATACTTTTTATCAAATCCATGCGAGTACAGGAACCTCCCACTATTTTAACTTGTGGCTCGGTCACATATAGGGCATCATGCCCTAACCACTATCATAACCAGTGGATCGGTCATGCATAGGATAAAACCCTAACTACTATTATAACCGGTGGATCGATTTATTTCCTGCTCGCATAGTGTTCCACTATAAGTAATTAGTATCTTTTAGGTGCCTTAGCAAAAACTCTGGTTTGTGTTTATTGAGCTCAGGATCCCCCACTATTATAACGGTGGGTCAATCACACATAGGGCGTCCTGCCCTAACCACTATTATAATCGGTAGATTGGTCACACATAGGGTAAAAACCCAAACCACTATTATAATCGGTGGATCAGTCACTCATAGGGTAAAAATCCTAACTACTATTCCTAACCGATGGATCAGCTAAACCCGTGTCAATAATATTTCACTTTAAATGATTAATGTCTTAAGTATCTTATTCAGAAGCTTTCTGTAACACCCCCAAATTTACTACTGAAAAATTTCGTTTAACTCAAAAGTTTTTGCGGAAGCAAGAGAATTAAAACCGTAAACTCGGGGGCATTACCGCCACACTTAGTACCAGATCGATCCATAACTACCGACCCGATACTAAGTGCTAAGGCTAGAAAGAAATAAAACCAGGACAACCATTCATAAACCACGAGTTCTACAAATCAGAGTGCGAAGGTAAAAGTTACATTCCGAAATACAATTTAAAAGGTCCATCTATCAGAATACTTAAAATAACGGAATAGCAAGATACGATAAAACCCTTGAAAAGTTAAATACAACATCTGTGTCCTCTAAAGACAAATACGATTAAACCACACGATTTTCGAAGGGTAATTATCCGGACCACTTACTCACTCATATCCAGTCTTCCACCCCAACTTAGTAAACGATCAAGACCTGCATCAAAGGTCTGCTCCCCACCATCGGTGGATCATCACAGGACCCGGTTAATCAAGGCAGTATCAGTACGGGTCCAGTACTGAGTAAGGCGTAGACGCTAAGGCCAAGCATACAACCACACACAATCATAAAAGCAACATGCATATATACACAAGATACATGATCAATACGTCAGCCATACATCAGGATAAGTAAACGGAAAGCTGAATCATGCTCATACAATGCCCGTCCTTTCTTATTATGATAATAATCTCTTTTCACACATTCTTTATTTAACCCTGTAAGCACGGGGACCCCACTATTATAGCCGGTGGACCGGAAATCAACACCCAGGGCACAAGCCTCTGGCCACTATTATAGCCGGTGGACCGGAAATCAACACCCAGGGCAAACGCCTCTGGCCACTATTCTAACCGGTGGAACGGACTGGCCCCGCACCTACATGGTGTTCCACTGTAAGTGCTTAGTATCTTTCCCGTGGATTAACTTATTCATTTGGATCTGTCGAGCCCGAATCCCCCACTATTATAGCCGGTGGACCGGAAATACACACCCAGGGCAGAACGCCTCTGGCCACTATTATAGCCGGTGGACCGGAAATCAACACCCAGGGCAAAACGCCTCTGGCCACTATTCTAACCGGTGGAACGGACTGGGTCGGGCTCAACATCTTTCGCTTTACGTGATTAATGTCTTATTCGTGTCTTATTGAAACACATAATGTCCTTGACATGTATAAATCATTCACTACATTCATTACACATCACATACGGTAAAAGTCCACATTCATAACTATACTTTACTCAATAGTACACATAGTAACACCAAACAACTCTAAACAGCCTTACGAACCATGATTGTCCACACCAAGCCCTGGTTAACCACTCTTAACCTTCTTTAACCGTAACCACCATAATACCATCACGAAAACCCTAATGACACCATCAGTCATTAATACCACCAAGACATCATAAATACTACTATATAAACCACAATACCATCTTGCAAACCCTAATACCACCATAAGTCATTAATACCACCAAGGAATCATTAAAACTACTATGTAAACCACAATACCATCTTCCAAACCCTAATACCACAATAAGTCATTAATACCACCAAGAAATCATTAAAACCACTATATAAACCACAATACCATCTTCCAAACCCTAATACCACAATAAGTCATTAATACCACCAAGAAATCATTAAAACCACTATATAAACCACAATACCATTTTGCAAGCCCTAATACCACAATAAATCATTAATACCATCAAGAAATCATTAAAACCACTATATAAACCACAATACCATCTTACAAACCCTAATACCACCATAAGTCATTAATACCACCCAGTAATTATTAAAACAACTATATAAACCCTAATGCCACCTTACAAACCCTAATACCACCATAGGTCATTAATACCACCAAATACTCATTAAAACCATTATATAAACTCCAATACTACCCATCATATCTCCAAGCAACAGACTTCCCCATGCAACCTTAATTTATACCCACCTTTTTGTTTACTTAATTCCACCTTCTCCTCATTATCTCACAATTGGTGAATTCCTTAGGTCGTCCTTACCTTGTTTAGCCAACATACTCCCCTTTGGTCATTCTAACCTCTTATTTTTCTTTTTCAAGTCTCCTCACTTCACCACACTCCCTCACATCACCCAACCTACATGTCGTAGGGGTCACGTCACATCACACCACATCACACTTGTACCACAACATATTAGTACACGAAGACAAGGGTACGGGGACGTACCTCGGATCCATGCAGCGCTTCACAAACAAGCATATAGTATACATATTATAACACCCAATTGTACAAAGCATATAAGACACTTAAAACATGCAGAACACACAAGAGGCCTTAGTTACGTCCTTACCTAAAACGGCGCCGGGCTTGGAGCACGCTCCTACACCTCCTGGGGTTTGACCCGGTTACCTATAAGAGGGAATTATTTAGAGTTAATCTCCCTCTTCCAGAATTATCAAAATTCCTATCCTACCCCTATCATGGCCTAATACCAAGGCTATTATTAATAAAGGGGTTTATAATTAAAAAGGATTAGGTTATTACTACTCTCATGATAGCTTATACGGATTATCACTAATTAAGTAGATTTTAGCAAATCCAAATACTAAGGTGAGGGTTTTCACAACATTAATAATAATTACCAATAATACCTACCATAATAAGAATACTATTTATAATAATAGTGCTCCTAATAAAAATAATAATAGCTATAATGGTGATAATGATGATAGTAATGATTGAAATCATATTAGCATTAGTGATAGTGTATTATCGATAATAATAATAATAATAAAGTACTAGTACAACCATAGTCATTTAGGTGACAAAATCAATAATAATGTTACTAACAATAATAGGGATAATAATAATAATGATAGGAATGAAGACAATAATAATACAAATAATAATAATAAATACAATGAAAATATTAGTAATAATATCAACGATTATAAGAATAATATTAATAAGGATAATAAGAATAACAGTAATAATCGATAAAATAATAGATGCGATAAACACAATAACGATAAAACAATGATAAGAATAATAATGATAATAATAATAACCATACTAATGATAGTAATGAAAGTAATAATAATAATATTACAGTAATAATAGTAATATGGGTAATAATGGTAATGATCATAATGACAATAATAATAATACTAATAATAATAGTAATAATAATATTAATAACAACAACAGCTTTAATAACGTTGATAAGAAAATAGTAAAGACAATAATAATAATAATAATGATATTAACAACACTACTACTAACAATAATAATAGTAATAGTGATAGCAATAATAATAATAATAACAATAATAATGCTAACAATAATAATACTAAAAGTAACAATAATAATAATAATAATAATAATAATAATAGTAAAATAATGACCATGATAAAAATAATTGTAATAATAATAACAATAACACAACCCTAAGAATAATAGCAATAATAATAATAATATCAATAATAACAATAATAACAATAATAGTACTAACAATAACAATAGTAAAAATAACAATAATAATATTAATAATAACAATTATCATAGTAATAATAATAATCATACTAGTGATACTATTAATAGTAATAACCATCATAATGTTAATATTAATAACGATAATAATACTAACCCTAATGGTAACGTTAGTACTAATAGCACTTAATAATAATAATAATAGGGATAATAATAATAATAATAATAACAATAATAACAATAATAATAATAATAATAATAATAATATCAATACTTATGTTAATATAATAATAATACGATAATAATAATAATAATAATAATAATAATAATAATACTAATTGGATGGGTGGTAGTATTAGTAGTAATAATGATATTAGTAATGATAGGGTTAATATTAATCATAATAATACTAATAATATTAGTTAATAATATTAATCCCACTAATCACCTTTTATTATTTATTTATTTATTTATTTATTATTTATTTAAGACTTAGGGTTCAGGGTGTTGGCAACCTGACTGGGGTGGTGGTGGCGGCGGCGGCGCGGCGGCAGCAGCGGCGGCGGCGGCGGTGGAGGAGGGGAGAGAGGGAAAAAATGGAGGTGGAGGCTAGGGGAGGGAAAACCAAAGGGAGAGGGAAGTGCGGGGTGGTAGGGCAGGAGTTGCTGGTCATTTTGGGGGGTGGAGGTGGCGCTGCAAGCGGTGGTGTGGCTGGCGGTGGCGGCGCGAAGGTGGCGCCAGGCTGGAGGGGTCGATTTCGGGAAGGGTTTTTCGCACGGCCAGGGCGGCACGTGCGGCGCGAGTTAGGGTGGCTAAGATGGCTGGTTGCGTAGAGGGCGGTGCAGGGAGGATTGTGGTGGCGAGGGCAGGCGGCAACGGTGGCTGAGGGCAGAGGAAACGGCGGCTGAAGGTGGGGCGGCGCGACGGTTTGGATTTCTGGGTTCCCAAAAATCGAACCCGATTCAGGCCATTTCCGGGGCTATTTATAGAGGGATTGGGACGGGAAAACGACAAGGACACGTGGGAGGTTAGGTGGGTTAGGTCCGGTGAGCTGTCCGGCGCAGGTCTGCCGGCACAGACCAACCTTGTCGGGGAAGAAAAGTCAGGGCTTGCGTGCGGGGAAAACGCTGCCCGATTGGTCACATCTCAAGGCAAGGTCAAATCAGGGACGAAAAGATAGGAGAGAAGGCCGGAGAAAGGACGGGACGCTCGCCGCTGCGTTTTCCGGCGAGCTCGAGTTGCAGGCGGGGAGAAACGGCGTCGCGAGGAAGAAGAAGAAGGGGAGGGGCTGGACCGGCGGTCCAGGGGAAAGAAAGGAGAGGGAGGAAACCGGCCGGACCGCGCGGTTTCTTTTCCTTTTAAATGAAACGCTGCGTTTTAGGCGGAATTTGGCGAAAACGCGGTGCTCGCGTCGTCAGGCAACGGTCGAAAGTTCTTTGTATCGCGACGCGGCGTTTCAGCGACTTCAGCGTCGAAACGCCGCGTTTTGGGTCACGGACGGCCGGGCTCGCTGGGCCGCGGCGAGAAGAAGGAAAAGGGGAGGGGTTTGGGCCAGCAGGCCGGCCCAGGTCGGGGAAAATAGGGGCGAGAAGGGGAAGGAAGAAAAAAGGAAAAAGGAGGGAGGAAAAAGGAGAAAGGGAAAAAGGAAAAGGAGGGGAAAGTTAGGGGTTGGATTAATTAATATCATTTGGGTAATTTAGGGTATTTAATATAATTATCAAAACCATAATTAATTTCTACCTTTAGGTAAATTTTGGGATTTATGGAAAAATCTTCCTAAATTTATTTTAATTAACAAAACCCCTAAATTTTCCTCTAATTAAATTACTCATAAATTTTATATTAATTTGAAACTATTTTATCCTCCCTATTTTATATAATTTAAGGTACTTAATAAATTTCAAAAGTGAAAACCTTAATTAACTTAAATACCATAATCTCCCCTATTTACACTCTTATAATTCCCTTCTTGATTTATCCTATTAATTTCCTTTTTATTTCACTAAAAGTAATTTATTTTAATAAATTCCCTAATAATCTCCTATTCGGCCATGATTTTCTAAATTAGGAATTTTGGGGTATTTCATCACTACCCCCTTAAAGAAAAACCTCGTCCCCGAGGTTTACGCCTCGCACTAGGGTTTACCAAAGGAAATTCTAGGGTACTCAGGGGGTAACTACCCCCTTAAGAGCAAACTAACTAAAAACCCATAATAATCACAACCTCTAGAATACGGGGTTAGCACAAATCCGACACCTACAATCACAAAGATCTTATGCTATGGTATAGTTACAACAATAATTCATAAGGTCGCCTAACTACCCAGTCACACTATCCTCACAAGCTGATCCGGATTTTTAAAAGAAGAGAAACGCTTGAATCAGTGAAATACATTTTTAGTTAAAACATTTAGGATCGTGAGAGTCGAATTTCTACCGAAACCCGCTTCTCAACAACCAAAAGCTCTGATACCAACTTGTAACACCCCCAAATTTACTACTGAAAAATTTCGTTTAACTCAAAAGTTTTTGCGGAAGCAAGAGAATTAAAACCGTAAACTCGGGGGCATTACCGCCACACTTAGTACCAGATCGATCCATAACTACCGACCCGATACTAAGTGCTAAGGCTAGAAAGAAATAAAACCAGGACAACCATTCATAAACCACGAGTTCTACAAATCAGAGTGCGAAGGTAAAAGTTACATTCCGAAATACAATTTAAAAGGTCCATCTATCAGAATACTTAAAATAACGGAATAGCAAGATACGATAAAACCCTTGAAAAGTTAAATACAACATCTGTGTCCTCTAAAGACAAATACGATTAAACCACACGATTTTCGAAGGGTAATTATCCGGACCACTTACTCACTCATATCCAGTCTTCCACCCCAACTTAGTAAACGATCAAGACCTGCATCAAAGGTCTGCTCCCCACCATCGGTGGATCATCACAGGACCCGGTTAATCAAGGCAGTATCAGTACGGGTCCAGTACTGAGTAAGGCGTAGACGCTAAGGCCAAGCATACAACCACACACAATCATAAAAGCAACATGCATATATACACAAGATACATGATCAATACGTCAGCCATACATCAGGATAAGTAAACGGAAAGCTGAATCATGCTCATACAATGCCCGTCCTTTCTTATTATGATAATAATCTCTTTTCACACATTCTTTATTTAACCCTGTAAGCACGGGGACCCCACTATTATAGCCGGTGGACCGGAAATCAACACCCAGGGCACAAGCCTCTGGCCACTATTATAGCCGGTGGACCGGAAATCAACACCCAGGGCAAACGCCTCTGGCCACTATTCTAACCGGTGGAACGGACTGGCCCCGCACCTACATGGTGTTCCACTGTAAGTGCTTAGTATCTTTCCCGTGGATTAACTTATTCATTTGGATCTGTCGAGCCCGAATCCCCCACTATTATAGCCGGTGGACCGGAAATACACACCCAGGGCAGAACGCCTCTGGCCACTATTATAGCCGGTGGACCGGAAATCAACACCCAGGGCAAAACGCCTCTGGCCACTATTCTAACCGGTGGAACGGACTGGGTCGGGCTCAACATCTTTCGCTTTACGTGATTAATGTCTTATTCGTGTCTTATTGAAACACATAATGTCCTTGACATGTATAAATCATTCACTACATTCATTACACATCACATACGGTAAAAGTCCACATTCATAACTATACTTTACTCAATAGTACACATAGTAACACCAAACAACTCTAAACAGCCTTACGAACCATGATTGTCCACACCAAGCCCTGGTTAACCACTCTTAACCTTCTTTAACCGTAACCACCATAATACCATCACGAAAACCCTAATGACACCATCAGTCATTAATACCACCAAGACATCATAAATACTACTATATAAACCACAATACCATCTTGCAAACCCTAATACCACCATAAGTCATTAATACCACCAAGGAATCATTAAAACTACTATGTAAACCACAATACCATCTTCCAAACCCTAATACCACAATAAGTCATTAATACCACCAAGAAATCATTAAAACCACTATATAAACCACAATACCATCTTCCAAACCCTAATACCACAATAAGTCATTAATACCACCAAGAAATCATTAAAACCACTATATAAACCACAATACCATTTTGCAAGCCCTAATACCACAATAAATCATTAATACCATCAAGAAATCATTAAAACCACTATATAAACCACAATACCATCTTACAAACCCTAATACCACCATAAGTCATTAATACCACCCAGTAATTATTAAAACAACTATATAAACCCTAATGCCACCTTACAAACCCTAATACCACCATAGGTCATTAATACCACCAAATACTCATTAAAACCATTATATAAACTCCAATACTACCCATCATATCTCCAAGCAACAGACTTCCCCATGCAACCTTAATTTATACCCACCTTTTTGTTTACTTAATTCCACCTTCTCCTCATTATCTCACAATTGGTGAATTCCTTAGGTCGTCCTTACCTTGTTTAGCCAACATACTCCCCTTTGGTCATTCTAACCTCTTATTTTTCTTTTTCAAGTCTCCTCACTTCACCACACTCCCTCACATCACCCAACCTACATGTCGTAGGGGTCACGTCACATCACACCACATCACACTTGTACCACAACATATTAGTACACGAAGACAAGGGTACGGGGACGTACCTCGGATCCATGCAGCGCTTCACAAACAAGCATATAGTATACATATTATAACACCCAATTGTACAAAGCATATAAGACACTTAAAACATGCAGAACACACAAGAGGCCTTAGTTACGTCCTTACCTAAAACGGCGCCGGGCTTGGAGCACGCTCCTACACCTCCTGGGGTTTGACCCGGTTACCTATAAGAGGGAATTATTTAGAGTTAATCTCCCTCTTCCAGAATTATCAAAATTCCTATCCTACCCCTATCATGGCCTAATACCAAGGCTATTATTAATAAAGGGGTTTATAATTAAAAAGGATTAGGTTATTACTACTCTCATGATAGCTTATACGGATTATCACTAATTAAGTAGATTTTAGCAAATCCAAATACTAAGGTGAGGGTTTTCACAACATTAATAATAATTACCAATAATACCTACCATAATAAGAATACTATTTATAATAATAGTGCTCCTAATAAAAATAATAATAGCTATAATGGTGATAATGATGATAGTAATGATTGAAATCATATTAGCATTAGTGATAGTGTATTATCGATAATAATAATAATAATAAAGTACTAGTACAACCATAGTCATTTAGGTGACAAAATCAATAATAATGTTACTAACAATAATAGGGATAATAATAATAATGATAGGAATGAAGACAATAATAATACAAATAATAATAATAAATACAATGAAAATATTAGTAATAATATCAACGATTATAAGAATAATATTAATAAGGATAATAAGAATAACAGTAATAATCGATAAAATAATAGATGCGATAAACACAATAACGATAAAACAATGATAAGAATAATAATGATAATAATAATAACCATACTAATGATAGTAATGAAAGTAATAATAATAATATTACAGTAATAATAGTAATATGGGTAATAATGGTAATGATCATAATGACAATAATAATAATACTAATAATAATAGTAATAATAATATTAATAACAACAACAGCTTTAATAACGTTGATAAGAAAATAGTAAAGACAATAATAATAATAATAATGATATTAACAACACTACTACTAACAATAATAATAGTAATAGTGATAGCAATAATAATAATAATAACAATAATAATGCTAACAATAATAATACTAAAAGTAACAATAATAATAATAATAATAATAATAATAATAGTAAAATAATGACCATGATAAAAATAATTGTAATAATAATAACAATAACACAACCCTAAGAATAATAGCAATAATAATAATAATATCAATAATAACAATAATAACAATAATAGTACTAACAATAACAATAGTAAAAATAACAATAATAATATTAATAATAACAATTATCATAGTAATAATAATAATCATACTAGTGATACTATTAATAGTAATAACCATCATAATGTTAATATTAATAACGATAATAATACTAACCCTAATGGTAACGTTAGTACTAATAGCACTTAATAATAATAATAATAGGGATAATAATAATAATAATAATAACAATAATAACAATAATAATAATAATAATAATAATAATATCAATACTTATGTTAATATAATAATAATACGATAATAATAATAATAATAATAATAATAATAATACTAATTGGATGGGTGGTAGTATTAGTAGTAATAATGATATTAGTAATGATAGGGTTAATATTAATCATAATAATACTAATAATATTAGTTAATAATATTAATCCCACTAATCACCTTTTATTATTTATTTATTTATTTATTTATTATTTATTTAAGACTTAGGGTTCAGGGTGTTGGCAACCTGACTGGGGTGGTGGTGGCGGCGGCGGCGCGGCGGCAGCAGCGGCGGCGGCGGCGGTGGAGGAGGGGAGAGAGGGAAAAAAATGGAGGTGGAGGCTAGGGGAGGGAAAACCAAAGGGAGAGGGAAGTGCGGGGTGGTAGGGCAGGAGTTGCTGGTCATTTTGGGGGGTGGAGGTGGCGCTGCAAGCGGTGGTGTGGCTGGCGGTGGCGGCGCGAAGGTGGCGCCAGGCTGGAGGGGTCGATTTCGGGAAGGGTTTTTCGCACGGCCAGGGCGGCACGTGCGGCGCGAGTTAGGGTGGCTAAGATGGCTGGTTGCGTAGAGGGCGGTGCAGGGAGGATTGTGGTGGCGAGGGCAGGCGGCAACGGTGGCTGAGGGCAGAGGAAACGGCGGCTGAAGGTGGGGCGGCGCGACGGTTTGGATTTCTGGGTTCCCAAAAATCGAACCCGATTCAGGCCATTTCCGGGGCTATTTATAGAGGGATTGGGACGGGAAAACGACAAGGACACGTGGGAGGTTAGGTGGGTTAGGTCCGGTGAGCTGTCCGGCGCAGGTCTGCCGGCACAGACCAACCTTGTCGGGGAAGAAAAGTCAGGGCTTGCGTGCGGGGAAAACGCTGCCCGATTGGTCACATCTCAAGGCAAGGTCAAATCAGGGACGAAAAGATAGGAGAGAAGGCCGGAGAAAGGACGGGACGCTCGCCGCTGCGTTTTCCGGCGAGCTCGAGTTGCAGGCGGGGAGAAACGGCGTCGCGAGGAAGAAGAAGAAGGGGAGGGGCTGGACCGGCGGTCCAGGGGAAAGAAAGGAGAGGGAGGAAACCGGCCGGACCGCGCGGTTTCTTTTCCTTTTAAATGAAACGCTGCGTTTTAGGCGGAATTTGGCGAAAACGCGGTGCTCGCGTCGTCAGGCAACGGTCGAAAGTTCTTTGTATCGCGACGCGGCGTTTCAGCGACTTCAGCGTCGAAACGCCGCGTTTTGGGTCACGGACGGCCGGGCTCGCTGGGCCGCGGCGAGAAGAAGGAAAAGGGGAGGGGTTTGGGCCAGCAGGCCGGCCCAGGTCGGGGAAAATAGGGGCGAGAAGGGGAAGGAAGAAAAAAGGAAAAAGGAGGGAGGAAAAAGGAGAAAGGGAAAAAGGAAAAGGAGGGGAAAGTTAGGGGTTGGATTAATTAATATCATTTGGGTAATTTAGGGTATTTAATATAATTATCAAAACCATAATTAATTTCTACCTTTAGGTAAATTTTGGGATTTATGGAAAAATCTTCCTAAATTTATTTTAATTAACAAAACCCCTAAATTTTCCTCTAATTAAATTACTCATAAATTTTATATTAATTTGAAACTATTTTATCCTCCCTATTTTATATAATTTAAGGTACTTAATAAATTTCAAAAGTGAAAACCTTAATTAACTTAAATACCATAATCTCCCCTATTTACACTCTTATAATTCCCTTCTTGATTTATCCTATTAATTTCCTTTTTATTTCACTAAAAGTAATTTATTTTAATAAATTCCCTAATAATCTCCTATTCGGCCATGATTTTCTAAATTAGGAATTTTGGGGTATTTCACTTTCACCCTAGACATGCATGAATCACTCCCTTTACACTTATCTCCAACTGATCTGTATCATATCATAAGAACCCTACACCTTCTAACTTATCTAACAACCTTTCCATTGTACTCAAACTCACACTAGAACTCCAACACCGAAATATGTGTGTCAAGGCCCACTACTACACACCTCCAAGTCCACTTATTTCCTTACTTTAGGGTTTTTCCCAGAAACTCCAATTTAGGCCTAAGTGGCCCATCCTACTCCACCTCATACAACCTAAATCATTTTAACACCCCATTTTTCACAACCCATCGATCCCATATTCATCATCATACATTATTCCCCAAGTAAATACATGTTACCACTAAACCCTAGTTAGCCATATCAAAATCCTTATTAACCACACCAAACCCTAGTTAACCACTCCAAACCCTAATTAACCACAACAAGCCATAATTAACCACTCCAAACCCTATTTAACCACAACAAACCATAATTAGCCACTCCAAACCCTAGCTCAGTCTCTTCTATACCCTTATAATGTCCTACGTACTATTTTTCACCCAAAACTTCCAAACACCCAAATAACTCTTCTATTACCTTCCTTACATCCCAAGTCATCTTTTCATATGTAAACTTTACTCCCATGTAGACGCTAACCTCCCCATGCAAACCTTCTAACTTTTTCATGAAAACCCTAAAAACTCTCATGTGAAACCCTAAATTCAACTATGCAAACCCTAGATCCATCCATGTAAAACCCTATATTCCACCATACAAAATCCTAGATTCAATCCATACAAAACCCTAGATTAGATTCCCCCATGAAATACCATAAAATCTGCCATGCAAAACCTTAAGTCCATCCATACCAAAACCCTAGATTCCTCCATACAAAACCCAAGATTCTGTCATATAAAACCCTAGATTCTTCCATACAAAATTCAAGATTCATCCATACCAACTCTAGATTGAATCCATACAAAACCATAGATTAGATTCTCCCATACAAAACCATAGATTAGATTCTCTCACACAAAACCATAGATTATATTCTCCCACACGAAACCCTAAAATTCCCCATTTTATTCTTCCGCTCATGGATCATTAAAATACTTAAGTCAACTCATATCCCTTGGTTAACTCATTCCTTTTTTGTTAATTTAATTCCCTTGGTCAACTTCTTTCCCATTTTTTATTTTAAACTTTTTTTCCACACGCTACCGCTTTTATACATCCTCACATGCATGTCTGAAGGGTTACAAACCAATCATCACATACCACAATATTTTATCACATACACATAGTAAAAATGCCATATAATAACATAGAAACATACTTCAAATCCACGTCATACCACACACGAAGTAATTAAAATGATACACATAGGATGCATGAAATATAAAGCATATAATGTACATCAACACACATAAGGCCTTAGTAACACCCTTACCTAAAACGACACCTGTCTTGAGGCATGCTCCTACGCCTCCTTAAGGCTTCGATTGGTCTCACCTATATGAGGGAAAAACTAAATTTAGATTCCCTCATGCCAAAAATACTATTATTTCTAATTTATTCTAAAACTAGGTTTTTAATAAAATAATAACATATTGATAAAAATAACATTAACTAATTACTATCTTGATAATGATATAAGAAATAATAGTAATATTATAAAATTTGATAATATAAGGTTGAAGACTTTACCCTAATAATAAGAATAATGATACTAAAAAATAATAATAATAAAGATACTAAAAATAATAACAATGATAATATTAATAATAATAATAATAATAATAATAGTAATAATAATCATACTAAAAATACTAATAATAATAATAATATGATTCGAAATAAATGGTGGGATAAGAGCTTTGACCCTTCACCAAGATAATACTAATAATAAAATTAGTAAAATTAATAATAAATTTAGTAATAATAATAATAATGAAATAATAATAATGATGATGAAAACCATAATAATATTGCAAAAATAATACTAATCATAATGGTAATAATAATAATGATAATAATCGAAGATAAAATGAAGTAGAGTTTCGACCCTACATTGAATAATAATAAACTTAATAAATAATAATAATAATAACAACAACAACACTAATAATAATAACAAGTGCTAATGATAAAAATATTAATAATATTAATAATAATAAGACTTGATATTTATAACACTACTACTACAATTTAAAATAGGCACAATAAGCCCTATATAGAATAATAATACCAACATCGAAAATAATAATAATAATAATAATAATAATAATAATAATGATGATGATGATGATGATGATGATGATGATGATGATGATGATGATGATGATGATGATGATGATGATGATGATGATGATGATGATGATGATGATGATGATGATGATGATGATGATAATAATAACCTATTAATATTAATAATAAAGATAATAGAAAAAATAAGAATAATAATAATAAATCGAAATAAAAATATAATAGGGCTTCAGCCCTCAATAGAAATAATAATAAAAACATTAATAATAATAATAATATTAGTAGTAGTAGTAGTAGTAGTAGTAGTAGTAGTAGTAGTAGTAGTAATAGTAATATAATTTGAATAAATGAAATAAAATAAATTAAGGCTTGTATAAATAGTAAAAAAAGGTGGAGAGGGTTTAGGATTCAACCTTAGGATGGTGGTGAGGGGCAAAACTGGCGGTGGTGCACGGCGGTGGCGGTGGTGGCCGAAAAAAGAGAAGAAAAGGGGGAAAGTTGGATGCTGGGAAAAGGAGAGGTAGAATGGAGATGTAAATTGGGGTTTTTAGAGTTTCTTAGGTGGAGAGGAGCAGAATGAGGGTGGCGGCGGCGACGGTGGCCAAATGGGGAAGAAGAAGAAAAAGAGAGGAGGAGAGGAAGGAAGAGGAAAAGAAAGGTAGGGGAAGGTAGAGGGTGGTCTGCAGAACGGACTGGAAGGTGAAAGGAGTGGTGGCAGCGGCAGAAGTGGTGGCTAAGGGTGGTGTGAAAAGCAACGGAGGTGGAAGAATGGGTTGGTTGAGGCGGTGACTTTACATGGCTGGGATGGCTTGTGCAGGAAAAATCGAGGGATAAGGGAGGTCTAGTTGGGTAGAGGACAATGCAGGGAAGGATTAGGTAGGTAGAGTTGGTGGCGTGGTTGGCCAACGGCAGCAGGGTTGGAGTCTGAAAGGGTGGCGGCGAAAAGGGATGATTTCTGGGTTTCAGGGAGAAAAGGTTCAAGTTCAGGCTAGTTTGGGGATATTTATAGGCTAAGGCAAGGGATAAGGTCAGAGGGGAGTGCCGGGAAAATAGGGTAGGGGAGATGGCATCAGCCAGCAATAGTTGGCCGGCGAAAATTCAAACGGCAAGGATGGTTGCGTAGGCCAGGGAGAGGGGAAAATCGCACAAGAATAGAGGAGGGTTGGTTGGGTTGGCGTGGCTGTTGAATCAGCAAGGGAGAGAGAGGAAAGTGGCCAGTCAAATCGGGCATGGCCGACGACGGGATTTTCAGTTGATCGGAGGAGTTGCAGATGCGAACGACGGAGGAAGAAGAAAGGAAGGAAGGTGTGGGGGACCGCCGGTCCGGGAAAAAGAAAGAAAGGAAAAAGGAGGGGAGAACCGACCGAGCAGCGGATAATTTTTTTTAAGTTAAACTCCGCATTTCAATAGCAAATGAAGGAAAGTGTAGTGCATGAGGGGAGGGGAAGGGAGTCGGTCGCGCGGGTTAGGCCGCGCAGAAGGAAAGGACGGAGGGAGGGGGGACTAGGCCGCTGGGTTGGCCCAGGTCGGGGAAGGGTAAGGAAGAAAAGAAAATAAAAGAAAGAAAAAGGAAGAAAGAGAAGGAAAAGGGAAAGGGAAAAAGGAAAAAGGGAAAAGAAAAAATAATGGGTTAGGTTAATTAAATTAATTGGGATATTTGGGATATTTGAAAATAGAAATATTTAAATAAAATAATATTAAATCCCTTTTTAGGCTCATTTAGGGTTTTTGAAAGATTTTTCATAAATTCCATTTTAATTAGCAAATCACTCTAATTTTCTCCAATTAAACTATTTATAAAATTACTATTAATTTGGACCTAATTTCTCCTTCTTATTTTAAATAAAATAATTTATTTAATTAATTTTTAAAATAAAATTATTTAATTATTTTCTAAAATAAAATCTTTAATTAGCTAAAATACCCAAATTTCTCCTAATTAAAATACTTATAAATTTCTTCTTAATTTTCTCTAATTAATTTCCTTTTTATTTTAATAAAAATAATCTATTTAATTAATTTTTCTAATAAAACCTTATTTAACTATAATTCTTAAAATTAGAATTTTTTGGGGCATTTTACCTTACTAGTCCTCTATGGGTGATCTAGAGGTTTAAAGAGCTTGTTGCATATGCTAAGTGCAATTGTGACACCTATGAAAGTGACTAGTTAGTTTTATTTTTTTCTTCAATTTGAATCGTAACATGCTTGAGGACAAGCAAGAAGCTAAGTGTTGGGGTATTAATGAGTACATGTTTTAACAAATTTTATACCCTTTAATCTTAGTTTTTGGTATTTTATTTGAGTAATATATGTGAATAATTATAATTTTGTGATTAAATAATAATGTTATTATATATTTTATTATTTGAGTTGAAATGATAGAAATTAAATAAATTTAAAGTATAAGATTACATATTAATTTCTCTAATTTTATTTTGTAGATAAAAAAAAGAGTTTGGTCTTTAAACCAACGACCCAAAGATCAAAGGCCCAAATGCCTGAGAACAAAAAGAAAGGTTGTCGAAAAGAGAGTCTAGTGACGAAGGAGGTAACATAATACAAAATGAAAAGAAAGAGGACCAGCGGCTGAGGAGCACAGGGAAGGCTACAGGAAAAAAAGAAGGTAAAAGGCATAGAAAGAGAGAGAGCCGAGAGGCAGAAATAAAGAGAGAAAAGAGATAATAGAAATTTATTTGAGATGAAATTCAACATTTTTTTATCTGAATAAAATTTAAACTTTCATCCATAATTAATTCTAGTTATTTCTTTCTCTATTTTTTGATTTATATTTTTAATATATATTTCTTTGTAATTAATTTGATCATTATGACTAACTAATTATTTATTGTTGGGAAATTAACTAAAACCCTAGATTATGGTTGGAGAAATGATATATTTATTTTTTTTGGTTTCATGATATTGTTCTTTCATTCTACTTTAATTGAGATCTTTTATATATATGATTATGTTAAGTATAATTTATATGGTGCATGTCGTGTTCTAGTTTCCTTATAGTGACAATGTGTAGGATTATTTACCTGCTAGGTGGATATATAAATGTGCTAGAATTGATATGTATAAATTACAGTTAGGTTAGATGACAATTCACTTAATAGTTTTATGATTCTAACTGAAGTAGTAAAACGTTTAGATATGTGTTGGTCAAAGAAGAGAAATATATCTAGACATGCTTATTTTACTAGTTTAGATACTTAGATTGGCATCCGTCCATTTATACTTAATGCATTAAAGTTAGTTAAATATAGGATTCGCTTGTTGCTACTATACTACTAGTATTTGATAAGATTAATATTGTCACTTTTTTGTATTAATTATTTTAGGAAAGTAATATAAGATGTATAGACCTACTTTTGAATTACAACTTGATCAATCTCTTTCTCACGATTAAAAGATGAGTTAGAAATTATTATTATATGTTGACCTAATCTAGTGGTGGATTTCAATTTTTCTAGTATATTTATCATATTTACAACTATCCATTATTTTATTTTATTTATTACTTGTATTATTTTCTATTTTTAAAACTCCCACATTAGTGTTTTTCTTATTTATTATTTTGTTTGATTTAGAGTTTTTATTTATTTATATTATTTTTGAGCTAATTAAATAGAGATGAGTTATCTTAATCCCCGTTATAGAACGATACCCTTATTTACCAATACTACAATTGTCAACAAGAGTATTTAAATTGAGTGCTGACTAAGGCAACACAAAAAAATATTAACCCAAATTAAAATAAACACCAACTGAAATAAAGAAAACCATCAATATAACACCCATGAAATTTACGAACTAAAATTTTCTTTTAAAATGAGTTTGAAGAAGCTAACACGATAAAACACAGAATTGTTACGCTGTAACCAACATAGAAAAAGTATTTCCTATACCTAATCTATGACGGATATAGGATAAAAGTAACCTCGAACCTAGGGATCAGCTGTGTAAATCACTTGATCCCACCACAATACAAAATATGAAACATAGAGAAGAGATTAGGTATAATGAAAACATATGACATAAAATTCTAAAGAGAGAGAAAGATAGAGAGAGAAATTATGGATAACAATACTCTAAGTCAAACCCAATTAACACTCATTACTAGCAACACACCGAAAGCATTGAATCAATAAGTATCGTTAAAATATCTTTACAAAGTCACAACTGTCTATTGAATAGACATGGGATAATGAAACATAATCTATTAGTATAATGATATTGAGTAAACCACTATATAATATTGAGCATGCCAATGTCATATGGAACATATAGAAAATATCATAAGAGGAAAAGCATGACATAAACACGTCAAATAATGAATGAGATAGTGATAATGATAATCATGTTGTATCATAACCAACACTAAGGTCGTATTCTCATCATCCCATTATTCTTAATTGTATACAAATTCAATAAGTGATTACAACCATTCCAATTATTTAGTTATGTTGAGTTCGGGGATCTCACTATTCTCATCTGATTGAATGGATAAGTGCAACTTTCAGGGTAGAACACTTCTAACCACTATTATTGTCTGGTAGAACAAACATATATAACTCCCAGGGTGGAATTCTATTAACTACTATTCTTATTCGGTGGAATGGACTAGTACAACCTCAAGGTATAATGCTCATGACTACTATTCTCATTCGGTGGAATAGATTGGTATAACCTTAGGACATAATACTCTTGGATACTATTCTTGTACGATGGAACGAATAGGTATAAATCATAGGGTATAAAGCTTCTGACTACTATTCTCATTTAGTAGAACATATATGTATAATTTGGTCATAACTCACATGATCTTTTAATTTAAAGGTTAATGTTTTGTTAAGCCTCATAGCCAACATAATCTATATCAATATAACCAAGTAAAGTACACAAAGGTAATTGCTGAACCACTAATCAAAGTTTAACTCTAATAACCAACAATAATTGCTTCCATTTTACTTACTCAACGGGAGATCATATCAATTTGGATGCACTAAGGCACTTTGGTCATACTGGCACACAAATGCAACACAATATTCTACCCACTACCAACCCCATAACACTAAGATACCCTAGTTGCACTAGCACATAAAGAAAGCACAATACCCTATGAAACAAGGTCACCTAATCCACAAATATATATACAATCTAAGAAGTTTAAAGAACTAATTAGAGTTAGGTATAGAGCCTGATTGAGGAACTAAGATACACCAACAAAATTTGAACCAAACCATAAGCTAAACCACTTATTTAGGGTAACTACCACTAAAGAGCCACAATTTTAGATCTCGAGGTCTTTCAATTTATATATTAATATTTTTATTTGATGATCATCATATAGTGTATATACAATTCCAATTTTCTTACTTAGCCATTTTTTTTATTTTCAATTATTCAAGTCGATCCTAAGGTCGATGATTAACCCAAAATTAAATTCAACACTAAAGTCAACTTGACATTATACGTAGGCCATCCTCTATCCAATCATTCACATTTAGGCGCATTAGGTCATAAATGATCAAAATTTCCTTGAAACTATAATTACCATGATATTATCCATTTTAATGCTAAACTTTATTTTATTAATATTTTTTATGAAAAATGCTAAAATATGATAATTTAAAGCATGCTAGCATATAGGCAAGCAATAAGACATGACTTTATCCCTACACATAATTAAACATATAAAACCCTATCATGTGTATCTAACTCATCATAAATCACATGATTCCATATTTAACATTAGATAATACACAATTTCATACTTAACATCATCTACCATACACTAGGCATACTTGTTGGCATAATATAAACATATTACACTTAAAAGAGAAATTCACCTCTAGAGCATACAAATAATAATAAGCATGTGAAAAAAAGTTTAAAAATGTTCAACCTATCATATTATAAATATACGTTATGCATAATTAATCCACAACATAAAACCTAATCTAGCATGATTTTGTCCACTTAATAATATAAACAAATAACATGCTCCATTATACATACTTTCATGCTAGCATTATTAGGAAAATGAATACAACATAACAAGACATACCTAAGACAATAATTACAACTTAACACATCAAAACCCTAATATGGTATCATGTGATTTTTACATTTAAGGAAGGCATGTGGTTACCTTAACTGCAAGGAAAATATAGCGAGTAATAAGCAAAAATCATTAGGCCTTCTACCTCCGTGCAATATTGCTCCATTAAGCTTTCACTCATTGTGGAAAATTTCCCACAGTTGCCTCCATAGGATTCTAAGCCATATCTTACTCCAAGTGTGCCCGATCATCCTTTTAGACCGGCTACTGATCATTACCTTGGTAAGTTATTGCCTCACCAACTAGCTAATTAGACGTGAGCCCCTCCTTGAGCAGATTCCTCCTTTTCTCCTTAACCTATGGGGTATTAGCAACTGAACCATAGCATCCTATAATCCTCCTTATTCACCTAAAAATAACCCCTCAAAACATACATTAGAATCTAGCATAAGGAAAAATAACACAACAATTAACAAAATAAACTAGACAAAATTGCTCAACCAAGGCTACATGGGTTAGGACTGTGATGGGGTGACTTGCTTGAAATCTTAATGCAACAGGGGGTTAGATATGTGAGGAGGTCATACAAAAAATGTTGGGTTGCATTGAGACTTCATGTTGTAGGGGTGAAATTATGTGTGGGTTGGCCAAAAGGGTGGTGGAGCAGCGTAGGGGTATTATAATGCCCGAGAGGGAGGGTACATAAATGAATCACACAACACAGGTAACTCAATGTGAAAGACTCACGCTGGTAAGGTTGGGTAACATAGGTGGATCATGCAAAGAAAGCTGCTCAATGGGTGGTGATGGTGGTTAAGTAAATTATGCATGACCTTGGGACTAGCTTCGCTGAATCTTCACACTACATCGGCTAGAGGACAGTGTTAGCTCATATAGGTTGTGAAGGGAACTCATGGTGATGGTAATGGTGTTGATGATGATGAAACAAGGGTGGAGTTTTGTAGGGTTGAAAACTTATTTTGGATGATGCTTGGCGAGAGGGTTGAAAACAAGGGTGGTTGGGGTTGGTAAAGTTTTGCACCTCTAGGAGGTTGTTGAGAAGGAATAACACAACTAGGGGGTATAGCGTGAGAGGGTGGCACAACCATGGCAGAGTTGCATGAAACTCCAATGCAACATGGGGGAACTTGTGTGAGATGGTACATGCCGAGTATGTGCTATAACGTGAGGTGGAGGTGCAAGGTGAGATATGGCGGCATGCGCTAGTTACAAAGTTGAGGGCACCGGCGATGGTTTCTGCTGAAATAATGCATGTAGAATGAGAGAAAAAAAGGAGAGAAAAGAGGATCAGCGTCAGTTGGACGTGATTAAACTTAAGAAAAAGAGGGGAATGAGGCTTAAATAGGGGTCGGTTGAGTGAAGCATGGCAAAGCATGAAAAGTTGGGTAAAGGATGAAGGACAGGTCTACACGACTGAAGGTATAACAAGAGTGGGGTTGGCGTGAAAAAAAATCAAACACATAGGTGGTGGAGTGCAAGGTTCAGCTTTGTTAGGCTAGTTGGAGTTTTTGGTTGATGAAACCACCAGGAAGAAAATAATCGATTAAAGGTGAGGGGTAAAGGAAAAGAAAAAATAAGGAAAATAATAGGATAAAATATTTAAGAAATAATATGGGTTATGCTTTAAAGGTCAAAAATGAAATTAAGTTAGGATTTAGGATTAAGTTTTGAATAAAAGATAAAAACACCTGAGACAAATATTTACAATGCTCATGGGTGTTACAATCAGCCCAAATAATAAACAACACCAACCCAAACTAAAATAAACCTTAAAAAGGGAAAATTCAAGTAAAGTTTAAATAAACATCAATTTAGAAGAAGGACCAATACCAATCTAAACAAGGTTAATATCATATGAAATTATATTTTATATACAAAGTCAATTAATAAATAGAGTAAATTTGGGGGAGGGGGTGAAGCTCATACGCAAGTTTCTAAACTAAATGTATGAGAGCTTGTTCTCTAAAGCTTATTTTGGCAGATCTAATAAAATAGGCGGTGATTCAATCTGATCGGTGCCAGATAAAATAATAATTATGATATTAATATTTATAACATACCCGTGTATTTTGGTAAAATTACACTAGATACTTTGACTTCCTTTTGTTAGGGTACTAAATGCTAAAGTTTGTAAGTACAATACATGATTTTATTAAAAAAGTAAGCAAGGATATATGGTGTAGTTTGATTAAAATATGAAAGTATATAGCACAATATACCATAATTATAACAATTATATTATTATCAATAATAAAAAATTATAATTATATTGATAGTTTTAATAATAATAATACAACTAATAATAATATCATAAAAAATTACAATTATAATACATATATTAATAAATATCATAATAATTAATTATAATAATTTTTATTGAATATAATTATAATAATAAAATAAATAATAATCATAATCATAATAGTATTTATAATAATTATTACATCAGTAATTATTATTATTATTATTATTATTATTATTATTACAAAATAATAATAATAATAATCATTATAATAATAAATATAATTATATTGATATTATGACTATTAATGTTCACAATATTGGTAATTCTTATAATTATATTAATAAATATCATAATTATTAATTATAATAATTATGTTATTACGTATAATTATGATAATAATTAGTATAATAAGTGTATTAACACTAATTATTATAATAATTATATTATTAATGACAATGATTATAATAATATTATAAATTATATTGATAACTATAATAATATTACTAGTAATGATAATAATTATTATTATACTATTAATAATATCTATAATTATAATTACATCGATAAATATCATAATAGTTAATTATAATAATTAGGTTATTAATTATAACTATAGTAATTATATTAATGTTTTTAATATTTATATTAATAATACTTACTCTTATTATAATAACTATAATAATATTAATTATTATTTCTATTGTTTATATACTAAGTATTATTAAATTTAAATTAATAATAATTTTTAATATTAATTATTATGTTAATTTAACATGATATTATTAATGTTGATTTGATGTGATCCGATAAGTTATGAAAATAATTTCGGAGATGAGCACCTAACTTACATTGCATCCTTGTTGGCAACAAATGATTAACATGGAAATGCAATAGCTAGCTAGCTAACACTCGTTTAAGATAAAATTTATAAAAGTACAAACCATGCCATTAATAATAAAGCATAATACATAACTTTTTTTTCTAACTTGTATGAAGTCTCTTGAGTTCATTGTATGTTAATTGCAATAACATCAAACATTATCTGTGCAAAGCCCTGATGATACACCCAAATGTATCTAATAGTATAACTAAAAAAAACAGGCAATTAATTTTGTCTTTCTAGTGAATATTTAGCCATATTTTTATGGTGATTATTTAGACAATTTAGGTGATTATTTAGGTGGTTTAAGTGAGTATTTTTTCAACACATATTTTTTTTGTCAAGAATTGTTTATTTTTTTCCTATAATATTTACATAAATTTTATTGAATAAAATTATGTGTCATAATCAAAAAGTGTATTATCACACTAAAATATATCACGTAGAATAAAATACAAAATATAATCACTAAAAATATCAAATAATTACTAAAAAATTATATATAATTACTAAAATATACATCATAATCACAAATTATATTAAAACACTAAAATTACAACACAGAACAAACTACATGATATAATCATAAAAAGGTGCCAAATAATAATAAGAAAATCAGTCCTAACTATTTAAATATATAACACAATCCTAATAAAATATCTTCTACAATTTTTTTTAGAACAACAAATAATCACTAGAAAATATAATATAATCACTAAAATTCATAACATAATCACAAAGTGTGTTATGACTCCAAACTATAACATAAAGCAAACTACATAATATAATCACCAAAAAATGTCAAATAATCATAAATAAATACAAATCATGCATAATCAATATATTATGCAACATATTGTGTTGAGTTCCGTAGCTGAATATTTAGATAAAACAAATAATTATATGCTGCATGTAATGCTATGATTATCTAGCTATCACAAGTGATTAACTAACTTTCTTTGATGATTATATGCTTTATATTTTGATCATCAATATTATCTTTTATAATCGATTTTATTTTATTAATATGCGCCTCAATTTCGTGTTACTAAGTGAGCCTATGTTGCATAAGAGCATATGTAATTGGAAAAAATTCTTCCGATTCTCAAATTTTAGCTCCTCAAATTTAATAATGATGATCTGGACATACAAAAACTATCTCAAATTTGAGGTTATCTAAAAGATCTGGGGTAAAAGTTGAAAAAATGAGAAGCATCGGGCGTCGTGGGAGGTAAATGTCATGTGTTAGGCGAGTGATTGCCATGCAGTGGGGTGCGTGACCCTCACTCACTCGGTGCACGACGTTTGCTTTCGGTGAAGCCTGATGCTCCTCATTTTATCGCTTTTCAGAACATTTTTTATACTAAATTTACCATTTGAACCTATCGAAATGTTTTTTAAATAGACGACATAAATAACGGGAATAAAAAATTGGTAAAAATTATTTTAAAGACAGTGAAGTAAAACTATTTAAAGTTGTAAAATTTATTTAGTATTTAATCTATTTTTTTATATTAAATTTACATGTACATATAGAGAATATTATCTGTACATTTATGCATAATTAGGTGTACAAATTAGTATAATTATATATACATAATATTTTGTACTTGGAACCAAATACTTTAGGATTATATAAATTTTTCTCCTATTAATTCCACTCGAGTAGATCTCAGACTAATTTTTCCAAAAAATTGCCTATAAATACATTATATTTTAACTAATAATTTTTCAAACCATATTTTCTACATTCTTAACATAAATTTGTTATATTGTCTCCAAATATATTCATCCTTTTCATTTCTCTTCATTATTTCCACTTAAAAAATGGATTCTACTCAATTTAATTTTTTCAATGTTTTATATAATCTAAATGATTCAAATTTAAAATAGCTTCCGAACCAAAATGTCCAAAATTCTAATTTTGAGAATATCAAGAATTATTATTATCCCCTAAATTCAAATTATCCAAATATCTAAAATTTCCAATGTCAACAAAATTTTAGTTTTCAAATAATGCAATATTATCAAAATTTTCAAAATCAATCATTTTCAAATGAGGCATATCACTAATTCAATTAAAGTCATCAATTATTACGACCTCCAAATACCGCACTTCCATTTGATAATAATTTTCTAAATATTTAAAATTCTCCATGACATGATTTTAGTTCTTCATTAGTCATATTTGTTAACGATTCAAAATTTTCCAGACATTCCACTCAAAATCAGCTTGATGATGACACTCAAGTCGGATTTCGACATAAGGTTAGAAGCCGATCTTATGATAAATGGACGGATAAAGAAGAATAATTCCTCTTTAGTTGATGAATATATTTTTTAGATACATCAATTTAGGAAACTGACAAAAATGTAATGATTTATGAAGAAAAAAAAGTAATGATATACTTTAAAGAATACTATAGCGAATGACTAGAAAGAGTTGTAAAGATGACGATGAATTAATTTTCTTATATTAATAAAAATGTTAGTCATTTTATTAGTTTTTATAATCATATCCGCCAACATAATCAAAGTAGGGTCAATAAAATAAATATAATTAAAGATATGCATAAAGAACGGAGAAAGAAGTATAATAGCTCCCTTGAATAACATAAATGTAGGAAAACTTGTGAAGAATCTTTCAAAATGGATGGGGGTAATGAATGATTGCAGTAGGACAAGTTCCGCATCAAGGTGAGCAAATATTTTATAATTTTGTGAGTACACTATTCATTTTCTCCTGATGCTTCTGAGACTAAAATTCTATCTATATGGTATGTGGGCTAAAAAAAGCACCAAAGCGAAAGGAGAGGGAAAAGCAATATAAAATAACTAATATGAAGGTGGAGGTTCAAATATCAACAAACTTTTGAAAATTATAAAAAAGAGTAATGCGATATTAGAAAAAATGACAACAAATAAAAAGAATGATAGGGCTGAATAAAACTAGTATAGAATTGAATGAAGGGGGTTGAAGGGAAATATTTAGATATAACTTTTCGAGATACATCTAATACGGGTATTTGGAGTGCTACAATAATGTTTTGTAATTATTTGCGGTTCGTAATGCCTTTGAGACATAAAAATAATGAAGCAAATAATGTTTGGATGCATCGTATTATATAATATGATTGCTGATGATAAAAAAGATACATGTAGATATAATTTTACTCCGAATATTTTTAATTATGATAATAATAATATACCATCTCCTACGATTACTCGTGACCTAATAACAAACATATATCCATATATGCAAAGAATTTTTCAAGTTACAAATCGTGTTTCAAACAACCAATATAGATCTTATTTGGTGTAATACGTCTGGTAATCTGAGGTTGATAATTAGATTATTTGCTCGTATTAATTATATATTATCTAATATATGAGTACGTCGTATATATTTATGTTTTTGTAATATTGTTGTATCGAGCTACATACAACTATCGTTAATATAATATAATATATTTATGTTATTATCGTAATATTTATATAATATTAAAATTTATTTTTTTTATTTTTATATTTTAATTAGTTATTAAGGCATATTATAAAATTATTTGTAAACTTATATTTACTTAAATTTGATTGTACAAAATTATTAATTGATATTTATAGATTAATTTAACTCAAAAATTAAATATTATAAAGTATAAATAATCATTAATTTGATTAATAAAAATAATTAGATGTTGTAAATTTAAAATAATTGAATATTGAATAGAAAAATAAATTTTAAAATAAATTAATAAAATTATGAAAAAAATAAATACTAAAATTAAATATTTTAAATTTAAAGAGTCGATGCGAATTATCACGTTATTAGAGATTTCGGCTCCAACAGCTTTCACATCCAATGTCTAATATATTTCACAATTATAGTATAAAAAGATGTATAGAAATGACATTAAATTATATTTGAAACACAATATAAACATTAATAACCTTCACAATAATAAGAAAGATGTCCGGAGAAATTGACGGACCGTAGCATAATCGAATTTGCCCCGTCCCTGTTCTACGGCGGTACGAGTTTCAGTCACCGCCGCAATTCGTAAAGCACCCTCAAAACCCAAATACTGTCGATTCCTGATAGCTCACTCCCGAAACTCTCCCCTGCTCCGGACAATTCATCCATCTAATGGCGGCAGCGGCGGTAGCTGAGCCTAGGAAGCTACCGCGACCTGGTCGAGGTGGCTTCCTAGGGCATGGCATGACCGAGGAAGAAGCTAGAGTCCGAGCAATCGCTGAAATTGTGAACCAAATGGTCGAACAATCGAGAAGAGGAGATACCGTCGATCTTAACGCTCTTAAGTCGGCCGCCTGTCGGAAATATGGTCTCTCTCGGGCGCCAAAGCTCGTAGAGATGATCGCAGCCGTCCCTGACAGTGATAGGGACGCGCTTCTTCCTAAGCTTAGGGCTAAGCCTGTGCGAACTGCTTCAGGAATAGCTGTTGTTGCCGTTATGTCGAAGCCCCATCGATGTCCTCATATTGCAACGACGGGTAATATATGTGTTTATTGTCCTGGCGGACCTGATTCAGATTTTGAATATAGTACGCAATCTTATACTGGTTATGAACCTACCAGTATGCGTGCTATTCGGGCTAGGTTAGATCTTTTAAAGCTTGCTCCTTTTTTAATAATTTTTGTAATGGTTGCTTTTGTGTTGTCTTTGTGGCTACTTCAAATTTTGGGATGGATAGGTTGTTGGATGTGCTTCAATTTGTTATTCAACATCCGAGATCATGAATTTGCAGTCATTTTTGTATTGGTTTTAGTTTAACTATCCTTAGTTCATGAAGCCATATGATCTTCTAGGTATCTATATACTTCTGACGATCCTGATTCTAATCTTTCCTTTTTCACGTTGATGTTGTAATTTCCCGGTTATTGAGGATCGCCGAATATTGTGAAATATAATTGGACAAAATATTCTGCTTATAGCAGTTCGTCTGAGAACGATAACATTTGAAACATGATCGGACAAAATAAAGATAACGAATCATAAGTATTTATGTCTGCCATGCTGAGTTTAAGAGTTATTTGATGATGGTTGATCGATTCATATTTATTTGATGGCAATATTTATATTTTATAACCGGTAAAGAAGCACTTCTGAATCTTTGCCTCCTCTATTGTTCTAGACGATACATCAGGCTCCTCTAATCACACCATTGATGCTAAACCTTGTCTCTGCCCTTATATCTGCCTCAGAGTTACCCTTGATTGAGATATCACAAAATTATGGAGAAGCATTAAGATTTTATATGATTTATGGGATGTAATTTCGTGGATTATTACGGTGCATCGCTGTGATTGTCACTGTTTTTAATCATAGCATTGGTTGGTTATGAGAGTTGATTAGTAGCTTGTGAAGTAAGGATGCCTGCAAGTGTTTTCTCATGTATAGATGCTAGCCCGCTGTGCTAGTGCTAGGTTGCAGCGTTGATGGTATGAATTGCCCATGTCATATTAATATCTCATGGATTAGTGGCTATTGAAGTAAGGATGCCTTCCAGGTGTTTTCCAATGAATAAGATGCCTGTTGATGTGTTTTTGGGGCTTCTTGTTAATTTTACTTCTTAGCATTGGAAGTATGCCAGAGTTAATTAGTAGCTAGTGAAGTAAGTCTATTGGTATGCTATCAAGGAACTTACTAGGAACTTACTTGAGAACATTCAATAGGGATAAACTAAGTGTTATGCTTTTTAAGATCACATTGAAACTCAGAGGAACTAATTTAAATGATCTAATTTTGTAAGGAACTTAATTAAGTTCCCACTTGTCATTTTTTACCAATTTTAATTATGCAAATCCTTTGACTACTGTTGTGAGTTCCTTCTCAGTTCCCTATAAGCTGGAAAGAATAAAGTTGTAGAGCTAGAACTTAAGGTATTTGTGGTTCTTCAATTCAAGAGATAATCTCCTTTTGAATAACATACATCAATGACCTAATTCTATCTCCTTATGTTACTCTCAATCAATTCAAATAGAAATAATAGACTCAAGTGTTTGAACTCTCAAACACCCTCAATTCCTCACGAAATTGCTCCATGCACATCTAACACTAGATGCCTAAATGCCCCCCACCCCTGGACTCTAAGGTGGTACACACAGATTCAACCTCTTAAATATGGCTAGACTAAATGAGTTAGTGGAATAAACTTATTGATTGCAGCACTAACAATTAAAATTTTAACTCTTGAAATCTGGACAATTCAGATCACCCATATAAACCCTCAAGAGTTTATCTCTGAGCTCTCTTCTCGGGTTTTCGCTCTTCTCAAAATAATTGTCTCTATTTTTCTTAAATAAGACCCAATTAGTATTTTACCAAACTTGTCATCTTCTTAATTTAGTAAAAGTCTCAGTTAGAACTGTGTAAAAATTATTTTGTTATCATGATAAGTTGTTTAGCAAACTATATTTTATTTAAAATAATATCTTACTACAGTAAACACATTTTTTTGGAGATTCTTGTATATATTTGTCTAGGAAAATATTTACTAGTTAACCAGTAGATAAAGTATGTTTTAGATTATATTTTTTTCTCCACAAACACATATGGGACAGGTAATGGAAATATTTGGCGGATATTACAAAAAATATTAAGATAAGATATCTTCAAGGAAAATTATTTTTTCCCATAAAAAAATATTCTCCTATTTTTTGGTGCACAGCAGTTTGGTGAAGGAACTCAGTGTGATACTGTTCTGCGTTTCTTCCCAGAATCATTTTGAAAACTTAAAGAGAATTTATCCTTAGGTTGTATCCAATACTTCATTCTTCCTGCCCTTACATTGAGACCTAATCATAGAAACTCTTCCAAACTTCTTGGTCTCCATGTATCCTTCAATTCCTTCTTTGATTATGTTGTGCACAGTTAGGGCTGTCATTAAAAGCTTAGTTTGACTTATTCGTTTAGTTAAGCAAGTCAGTTCTAGCATTACTTTTAGGTTCATATATTAAACGAGTCAAGCTCAACAAAGTTTGGCTAGGCTTGTGAGTTTGGCTCATTAAAAACTTGATTAAGCTCGTTCGTTTAGTTAAAATCGAGCCCGAATTTTATTTTAGACTTGTTTATTAAGCAAGTCAAGCCCGGTGGAGCTCGGCTCAACTAGACTCATTTATAACTCTATGCACAATGTTAGAACATGGTACATGCATATAAATTCATTTGTTTGTTGGCATCAAAACCAGGAATTCAATAGTAAAGGTGCCTACTAAGAGAGAATGTGTTTATTCTTTTTCTTTATTTTTTCCAAAAAGAAAAATTAAATAGATACTACCCTGCTTGGTTGCTGTGTTGATGGTAAGTTGTGCCCTTTTGTATTGATATTCTGTTATTGATTAGTAGCTAGTGAAGTAAGGATGCCTACCAAGTGTTTTTAATGTACAAATGCCCATAGTTAATTTCTTTTGCATAGTGAAACTTGTAGATTTCTTCTTGGAGTCCTGTTTATGACCTTTTCTCTTTCTTTCCTTTTCTTTTCTTTTCTTTTCTCTGACTGTGTGAAACCTGGTAAATAATACACTTGATCACTACTAATTTACGAGCTGGGTGATTTTGGTCAAGAAGTAGAATTCTTGTGTCTTTATTATATTGCTAATTGCTATTCATGAATAGTTAATGATTTGTTATTAATTAGGAACACATTTATGAAGAAACGGAGACTATCTTCATTCATCTATAAGTCTGTTGTTTCATAAGCATTTTCTCATTATTAATTTAAGCTTTCAATTTCTTCTCAGATATAATCCCTATGTCCAAGCTAGAAGTAGGATCGACCAGCTCAAACGGTTAGGTCATAGTGTAGATAAAGTGGAGTTTATCTTGATGGGCGGTACTTTCATGTCACTTCCAGCAGATTATCGGGACTACTTTATAAGGAATCTTCACGATGCTCTGTCTGGACATACCTCCTCTAATGTTGAAGAAGCAGTGGCTTATTCTGAACACAGTGCAGTAAAGTGTATTGGGATGACAATTGAGACGTAAGTTGGTGTGTGTGTGTATATATATATAATGAGAACCTTCTTTCAATTGCCCTCTTTGGCTTTATTTGGTCTTTCACTCAAGTTATTTCTTCTGCAATGAAGACAATTTTTGTGATTTACCTAGTCCTTTGGGAATTGTTGTTGCCTAATTGCTTTCCTCTTTTTCTCTCCCTCTCTTGTTTCCTTTGCTTGTATATGTGTGTGTGTGTGTTGTCCTTTTTCTCCTATTAGTTTAAGGTCATATGTTGACAGGTCCAGCAATGTTTCATGTTCTGGCTGCCTATAATTGGAGGTTTTGGAAGCAATGTCTGGTGATTGTCAAAATAGGAGAATGCACCCTCTCTACCGTTTGCCTTGTGCCTGCCTTTTGTCATTGTTTGCCTGCCCTTTATGTTTCTATTACCAAAATGCAGAACTTATCTATTGTCTCAGCTTACTCTTTATAGATCTTGATGTTTTTTAAGGCAATGCTGAGTATGCTTGTATTGTTTTCACCATCAGGCGACCTGACTATTGCCTTGGGCCTCATTTGCGCCAAATGCTTTCTTATGGATGTACAAGGCTTGAGATTGGAGTCCAGAGCACATACGAGGATGTTGCTCGTGACACTAATAGAGGACATACAGTTGCTGCTGTGGCAGATTGCTTCAGTTTGGCCAAGGATGCTGGATTTAAAGTACATTTTGCTTCTTCTTGCAAATTTTCTCAAACCTTAGTTGCTATATCAATGTAGTTTTGTGCTGCCAGTGTGAACTTCCTTCCATCAATTATGTCTGAAAGCAGTTCTCAGGTTTTTGAGAGAGTAGTTGTTACTCGGTTACTCCCATTTGTGAAGCAATGGCTCTTTGTTCTTTTCTATGTTAATGTTGCTTAATTCTATATGCTGCATTGTGCAAAAGTTTGCTGGAACTAGAAGTGTTCTAGGGTTTATTCGTTATGGGGGGACAGAAGGAGGTTATACTAAATTTAGAAGTCAAACAGGAAGTTGCAGTTTCTTTTGACTATGGGCCTCTTAAATTTAGTAAGAGTCGACTTGTTGCACTTGCCCTTGTAAGCTGCACTTTCTTGTTTAAAAGTCTTTCCTATTGCCTTAAGAAAAAAAAAAAAACGAGCTATATTCCTTCAACATGCCAAACAAAATGATAATTTTCCTCTGGGAAATACTTCTCAAGCAGCTACTTCCCAAGAAATAGGAAGGAGGATGCTCATTGCATTGCCAAATGGGAACTTGATTTTTTCTCCCATAGATATCAATCATGAAGAATTAGGATCTCTTCCTCTATTTCCTAAGTTCTTGCTGCGTCTCACAAGCTATCTTTTACCTGCAACCAGTAGTGTTATGAACAGTATAAAGGTGCTGTTTGGTTAACGAATTATTTGCAACTTATTTCTTCTTTTCAGCTTGTATGTCTCGTAACTTTTTCAGCAGTTCAAAATCTGTTATAGTGTTTTCTAACTTATAGAACTATAAAAGTACATAATCAGAAATGTAAAAGTTATCATTTCATTTTATCTTCAGCTCAGCATATCATTTACAAACGGAGACTCAGTCTGTTGAATGAGTTGGGAACTGCTGTGGAACTGCCATGTGTCAGAGATGATATTTTTTTTATGCTATTCTTGCTTGATGCTTATTGTAGGTTGTTGCTCATATGATGCCTGATCTTCCAAATGTTGGCGTTGAGAGAGACATGGAAAGTTTCAAGGAATTCTTTGAAAGCCCTCGTTTTAGGGCTGATGGGCTTAAGATTTATCCTACCCTTGTCATTCGCGGAACTGGGCTGTATGAGCTCTGGAAAACAGGCAGGTATGGTTCTCTCTACCCAAATCTCCTGGTCTGTTTTACCTTATGAGAGTTATTGACTTGCTAAAAGTTCTTTGTGTGCCTGCTTGAGAGTTTAAATATGTGGAATAAATTTCCGTTTTGCAGGTATAGAAATTATCCTCCTGAGCAACTTGTTGATATTGTAGCCAGAATTCTATCCATGGTACCACCATGGACTCGTATTTACCGTGTTCAGCGGGATATACCTATGCCTCTTGTTACTTCTGGAGTAGAGAAAGGCAATCTCCGTGAATTGGCTTTGGCTCGCATGGACGATTTAGGATTGAAATGTCGAGACGTTCGAACTCGTGAAGCTGGAATTCAAGTGAGCTGCTCAGTTTTCAACTATTGTTCATGACCTTTTATGCTATGTCATTTGCAAATTTTATATGGAGATATTTATTTTTAATTCTTCCAGGATATTCATAACAAAATAAAACCAGAGGAAGTAGAGCTCGTTCGTCGTGACTACACAGCTAATGAGGGCTGGGAAACTTTTCTGTCATATGAAGATACACATCAGGTAATTTCACGATTGTGTTGTACTTTCAAAATTTCCATGTTTGTTTATGTTTTTGAAACCGATTACTTTCTGGGCTATGTTTTTTCCAGTCATCTAGCTCACTAGAGTTAGCGTGTGTATGGACAGTGTACTTGCTTTATTTCCGAATTGTGTGTGAAGGGAATCAGTTCGATTTGTTGTGTTTTTCTGAAACCTAAAGCATAAGCTTTTCAAATGTTTGGAAGAGTATTCTCCTTCCATTATATATTTAGTCCTGTAAATCAGTACTTTGCAACATAAATGCAGTGGCTCGTATGCCATCGTTTAGTCCAACAGGCATCACATTCCATATTAGCTAATTGACTAATTGCTAAGCTGGTGATAATTCTGACCATATGTTTGTAGTAAACCATGGCCTGGACTAATTATTACAAAGCTGAGATTTTTTCGTAAATCATTTTTTTTTCTTTTCATAAATCATGTTCTCCTTAAGGTGTTGGAATTCAAAAACAGCTTTGCCCTTGTTAATCATATATAACATGATGTTTAGTGGTCATTCCTTCCATTCTATACATATGACTCCGTCCTATGTGCAGGACATTCTGGTTGGGTTGTTGCGCTTGAGAAGATGTGGTAAGAATGTTACTTGCCCCGAACTCATGGGAAAGTGTTCTATAGTTCGTGAGCTTCATGTTTATGGGACAGCAGTTCCTGTCCATGGCCGCGATGCTGACAAATTGCAACACCAGGTAATGTGGCAACTGGCAAAAGCCGTGTTAAGTGAAAATAAGCGTTGGAAGTTAAAAATAGTACAAAATAACTTTTGTTACTTTGTGCAAAAGTTAGCATGAGCAAACTAAGATATAACTAGATTGGTTTCTATGCTTTCCTGCTTCTGATTTTCGTGCTAACACACAGGAGGGCAATGTTTTTATTCCCCAGTAATTTTACCTCTTTTATCCTTTTTTATGCTCTCCAGGGCTACGGTACACTTCTTATGGAGGAGGCTGAGCGGATTGCTCGCAGAGAGCATAGATCCAAAAGGCTGGCTGTTATTTCAGGCGTTGGAACCCGCCATTACTATAGGAAACTAGGTTACGAACTTGAAGGACCTTATATGGTTAAACATCTTGTATGACGGGGCTCCTCCAGGATGGTAATGCGTTGTTGTATGCCATTGTTATCTAGGTTTGGGATAAATTTAGGCAAAATTTCCTACTTCTGTGATGCAGACTTGCTGTTTTATCAGCTAGTTTAGTTTTTGATATCCAATTCATGTTTTTTTTTAATGGCCGTACTATAACACCAGTATCACCACGACACTCGGTTAATTTTGTGGGAACTTTTTTTTTTTTTTTTAAATATAGCACCGGTTGTGAACTATATTAGAAAATTCACTATAAATAACAAGATTAGTGTGAGAGGTTGAGCAGGAGTAGCATGTTTAAAGAAGAGCGGCACGAGGGTGAGAAGTTGAACAAGAGAAGCATATTTAAAGAAAGCACTATGAGCTCCTCATCTATTGGTATTTTAATAAAAATTCATTCCAAGATAAGTTTTAGCTTAAATGACACCTTTAGTGCTTGTTTGGTTAGGGAGTAATAGAGGTGAAAAAATTATCTCCATACTTTATATATCTTATATAATCTAGTTAAAATTAAATATTTTCATTCTAATGAATATCCATTTTAGATGTTAATTTGATCTAAAATGGGTATTTTATTAAAAATATATTTATTATTACTAAATACTTAATATAAAAGATATAAAATAGGGGGAAATTTTTTCCACCATTATTACTCCCATACCAAATAAGCCCTTAGTTATAGGCTATCGATATGCCCATTAGTTTAGAGAAAAAATGTTTAAGAGTGATATTCATTATATATATGAGTCTGTTCATACGTGTACGTAACTCTTTTTTGATATAGTCAAATTATATCTATTTTTTTATAAAAAAAATGAGCTTCTCGTGGTTCTTCATTTGTACAACATGAAGGCAAGTAGTGTCTAGTGTGATTGTGTGAAGTTTTTACAATGCACGAGTTAGATAGTGCAAATAATTTACACTAATCTTTTAAGAAAGTAAATTTTTTGTAGTATTTTTTTTTTAAATTATGCTATTTAAAAAGGTGTAGGGTAAAGAACATATATTATGTAAGGAAAAGTAATTAATGCTCTACCCTATCTAACTTGTTTCACAACATCTAACTTATACAACGAAAGAAATTTCTCACATTATCCAAATCTATAGTTTGTATTGAGATTATTTATCATAAAAGTAGATTAATTTTTTAGTTTGCCACTATTAGCAAATATTCTTTCAAATTGAGCCTAGGTTAACATAAGTTTATTTCAATTTTGGTAAACACCAAATTAGTTATTAGAGTGGTTCATGTTTTAATCATAAAATTGTCATTCTTAACTATTTTATTATATATTTACATCAATTAATGATTACCCTTAAATAGCACATGTAGGTATGTTTCATAAAATTAGTTTAAAACTTATAAATGGTAAGTTACTTGAAGATAAAATTAGTTTAAAACTTATAAATGGTAAGTTACTTGAAGTAGATTTTTAAAAATTAGGTTTGTAAATTAGTTAAAAAATCATTTATCAAACAAAATTTTTAAAAAAATTAATTTATTTTTAATAAGTTACAAGTTAAGTTTAGCTAATAATCTACTTTTAATCTTGACAAATATACACAAGATGTTAGAATACTATCATAATAAATGCGTTTTAAGCTTCATTTGCCCTAATACTAATAAAAAAATTGTTCTCTTGTGTTAAATTAATAAATATCAAACAAAGATTGGTTGATCAATTATTAATAAGTAAGGGAAATAACAACTAATTTGGTTGATGGGATTAAAATGGTGGGAATGGGAATTTAGGGAGGGATTTAAATATGTTATTGTTTGTTTTGAGGGAGTGGGAATTAAAATGGGATTGAGAATGGGAATTGGGGATGTCTATTCCCACCAATTTATTCCTTGGGGGGTATGGTATTAGAAGGGTGGGAATTGGGGTAGAAAATAAAAAGACTAAAATAACCTTATATTATGTATAATATTGTATTAATAATATTAATTATAATAATAATAATGATGATGATGATTATCTTTATAATAATTATAACTATATTGTAATTATCATTATATAATTATTATCTTTATTATAATTCTAATTAGTATAATAATTAATTAATTATTATTAAAAATATAATAAAGATAATAATTATAATGATAATTATAATTATAATTAAAAATATAATAAAGATAATAATTATAGTAATAATTATAATTACAATAAAGATAATCATAATTATAATAATAACTATTATTGTAAATATTATTTGATATAATAATAATAATAATAATAATAATAATAATAATAATTACTATTATCTGATCTGATTGTATTGAATCAAATCTAATCTGATCGGATCTGATCTAATATTATATGATCTATTATAAGGAAAATAGAGTTGAATAAGGGAAAATATAATAATAATTGGTTATATATATATAACTATAAATATTATAAATATAAGAAGGATATTTTTGTAAATTTATGATTATATTTTCAATCTCATTCCTAAGTACCAAACATAGGAAACTTTTATTCTCAAGTTAATCCCATCAAATACCAAACATGAAAATAGAATTAAATAAACCAATTCTCACTTCCTAATTCCCATTTCCACACTTTAATTTTCAAACTTTCATTTTCATTTAACAAACGGGCCGTAAAGGTCAAAAGTTTTCCAATAAAAAAATTTATTTTTATTTTCTTTGGTGGGCGAAAACCCTAGAATCTTCCGTTTTGTCGATTTCAAGCCACTCCAAATATTCGTGCCGCCGAGTATGTAAAACTCTGGACCCTTTCCCCTTTGTCGGTTCCCCCTGGTATACATATTTAAATATTTTAAAGGGTCCGAAAACCCACCATAATTCTCACTTCTCAGTATTCGCCGTGGGCAAACGCACTATTCACACCTCACAAACTCACAACGCCAAAGCAGCGCTGCCATGGCAGTCGTTCCATCATCATCCTCCTTTGCTCTCTCTAATTTCTTTTCATCCATCATACCCAACGAAGCCCAATTCCAATTCCCATATAGCCGTAAAGCCCACATCTCGTTTCCTCTATCCACACCTTCAATTTCTCTTCAGACCCTTAGCAAACCGAATCATGAGAGCCTTATTAACCTAATGGGCACATACAATGTGCAGGTGTTAGTAGACGATAATGAGCCTGAAGATAGGATTTTGAATAGATTCAGGAAAGAAGTTATGAAGGCTGGTGTCATTCGAGAGTGTAAGAGGAGGATGTACTTCGAAACTAAGCAGGATCAGAGAAAACGCAAATCTCGCGAAGCAGCGAAAAAGATTAACAGAAGGTAAGCTTATCATTTTCAAGGCTTCTCGATTTTACTGAGGTTTTGACCGTGAGCAATAGGTTTTTCGGGTGATAATTGTTTGCAGCCTTGTATCCTCTCTGTAATCCCGAATGGGGGGTATCTTTTGATGGTCCAGTCTTGTACCCTTTGGTGTCTTTTCTTCAGTTGAAGCATGGTGTTCATGCTTCTAAGTGTTATCTAATCGGCACCTTGTGGTCTCTGATTGGATGTTCTAGTGGGGAACATGGAGCTCAAGTATTTAGATTTTCCCTGCATGCGTGATAATATAAAGTTTTGGAAGTGAAACAGACATATGGTATCCTAATCCGTAATGGTTTTGATTTAACTTCTGGTGATTGATGATATTCTGTGTTTGCTGATATTTGCCCTTGCCCATGAGTTTTGAGTGATGCCTTTGCTTCGTACTTCATATACTGTAAAATTCAATGATATCCTTCTTGCTTTTTTTATGAAGTGAAAGTATTAGTCTAATTATTTGATTTCACACTCATCCAAATGGAGGGGGCATCACTCACAAAGGATGAATATGCAACCAATTGAAAACTCTATGGGAAGTGCCTGATGACAAAGGGAAATTTGGCCTAACAAAGAGTTTGATGAGCTCTTCAGTACTCTCCTATTCCTATTTCATGTGTGACACGTTGAGTCTAGAATTATATTTAGGGAGGGAAAAGAATACACTAATCCTTTAACTTGTTTTCATTGGCGGGGAACCGAGAGGAGGGGTTGTATGATCTGCAAAGAGGCTTTGTCTGGTTTCAAAGTCACATATTGAAGTCCTGTATGTTGGGACTCTGTTTCTCATTAACAGGAGGTGTAGATTGCAGGGTGAAGGGCTTTTGTTGAATGGAGCCTTTGTTGTAGGTTTTGGGTTCCAGAGGGTTTTTGTTGAAACACTATTGTGCCATTGCAAGATTGTAAAGTAGTTTAAGCGGAGGGAAAAAAATGTATTGGAAAATGCCCATAAAATTATATTCATGTAACTTAAATTTTCAACAGACTACGATCTAAGATTGAGGATTACAAATGATTCAAGTGGAATAGGAAAAACTTCTCAATGAGACAAGTGAGCTGATCTCTAACTTTGGTTTTATGCTTGAGCATTTATTGATTGAATGAGCTTGATCGAGTCACTATAGACCTTGTTGGGTTATTTATTTAAAATTGGGCTTACATGTGATACTTTAAGCCTACGTAAAAGTGGCCAACTTAAGTGTAAAATTGGATGTAATATATTAAATATCATGTGAGCCGTTTGTAGAGACATAGGGAGTTATATTTTGTTGGACCGAAATAGAATAGCCTGATTATATTTTAGTTATCTATGTATATAGGTCATGATTTTTGTGTCATACGCGCTTCAATTTTTTTCTATTTCATTGGCGATAGAGACTAATTGAGAGTTCCTTTTAAAGCATTGGTTGCTTGACCTAGAAGACCATAAGGGACCATAGTCGCCGTAAGGCCAGCTGATTGAATATTGACAAGAATTAGGCAATTTGTGTGTCTTTTTCATTCTTGATGAATTTAGTTACGCTTCCCACTATATATGTTTGTGTGTGTGTGTTTTTGTATCATTCTTGATGAACTAAGATGTGGTATTATATGATGAATTCCATCTAGTATATCAGAGCTTACACTTGATTGAAATTTATCCGATTAGAACACATACTGATTCTTCAAGAGCAACAAATGTACATAAATGTTATATTTATGAGCATACCTGAATCCATAGGAACTGCAATTATTAGTTATAGTCAAACTCTTATCAATATTTGATGTACATGTCTTAGAGGAACCCTTAATTAGTTTATCCACTTCGAACTACAAATGGAAATAGAAAGAATTGAAGTATGTACTAGGGGAGTGTAAATTGTTAACGTGTTATCTTTTTGACTATTATATTTTGGTTCATTAACAAAATAATGTTGTCCACATCCTATTAGATGCATGGAACCCAAATTTTATAATTTTGAGTTGAGCAGTTTTGTATAGGTTCAAACTATGATGATGCTCTGCAAATCATATCGTTTACATATATCAATGTTAGATAAATAATTCAACTCTCTCCTACTTGGGTTGATCATTTTTGGTTCCAGATTATATGATACAATCTTTGATACCTAGTATAATTTTTGCATTATTAGAATCATGGTAAGCTCTTACAATTCTATATTGGATTAATAGATTCTTTCTTAATATTCTAGGTAGAATCTTATGATTTTGAATAATAACTATAATTTTTATCTATATTCTTTCCCTCATTCCCACTATATTTCTTCCAAAATCCTTAAATCATCAACCCCCTATTGTTTTCTGCATATCTTGAATACTTATCGATGTGATGGAAGCGAATACTAATAGGCTAACAAAGCCAATTGTTAGAACAAAATTCCAATACAAGAAATATCTAAATGGTTAAATAAATATATGAAATTTTGATTCTGTTTCTTATCTTCCTTTATGATGTTGGAGTTTTGATGTAAACGAGCTTTACCAAGTCCAATTTTGTGAATGTTTACTTCTAACTAGTTAAATGGGGGGTAGGAGTAGGCAAAAGATAATGTGTTTATTTTACTTGATATATTTTTATTGAATGCATATTGATGTGATTTTAAATGGGAAGTATTCTATTTTTATTTTTTATTTTGTTTTTTAAAAAAAAGAAGCAAAACTCAGGGGTTAATTTAGTGCTGAAGGGTAAAAGGTACCACCCATTTTGGCTGTTTGTTTATTTATAACAAATCATGGCTATGCTGTCTTTGTCAGATTTTCGCTGGTCTGATTTTCATTTCCTTGATAGAAACTTATCTGCTTTGATTTAAAAATTAATGTGGTACTTTTAATTTACTATTGTTAGTGTCATAATTTTTTCTTGTTACTATTATTACCACTATCATTATTATTGTCTTTATTAGCATTAATTTGATGTTATTTTTATCATATGAATATTTTGCTAATTTGATATTATTTTTATCATAGGAAACGTAGTGATGCATTCATGTGCCTCCACATTGTAAAACACCTAGTTGTAGTCCTAATTTACTTCTACTTCTGCACAAAAGAATATAAGACATCAGATTTCGAAGATAAACTTTAACCATTAATAATTTTTAATATATATATATATAGAGATAAAAAGCTTTTGGTCATATCCAGGAGCTCCCTGTTTTTCCTCTATAAAAAGAAAATTACCTGCTTCCTTGTTCTCTGGGCTCCGGGGTCCTGGCTTATCGAAAGGAATAATGAAATCTAATTTGCAACTATTGCTGTTTAGTATGAGTGGCAGATTCGCATTTTACCGTTTCAACATTTTGGTACCCTTAGAATTTTAATCTAGCAAAAATTGTGAAGTGGGGAAGTAGTTATTGTTGGGAGTGAGTGAAAACAGAGTGCATAGACAGCCAACCTCAAGAGATTGAATGCATCCTATTAACCAAAATCAAGTCTATGTTCTTTGAAGTTCCAACTATACCCAGTTTGAAAGAAATTACTCCTTGTAGATAATAAGCTCATCACTCTGAAGCTCCCTGACAGATGCTTGCATTCCAGTTATGTAATTTACCAGGGTTCTGATTGATCTTTACCAGGCGTCCGAGATTCAGATCTTCCCAACCAGACATTAAGGCGACTACTAAGAAGAAGGAAACGTACGACTTCGAAGATGATAATTGGGACCTTCCTGAAGGCGACCTTCCTTTCTGACTTCAGCTGGCGGTTCGTACCACTGGGTTGGCCTTTTTGTTTTCAGATACGGGGACATAGCCGGAATTTTCACGGTAGGAAGAGATCGCCACCTCTTATATTGTGTTCCCTTCAGTATAGTGTTATCATAGCTTTGATGAAAGATGAAATAATATGTTGGTAAATATAGAGATGAAATGAAAGTGTATATTGATATTTTTTTCTACCTTTTTTTTTTTTGTTTGTTTGAAAATATTAAATAGTACGTGTTTCTTAAACACTCCCATTCTTACCACTTTTACTACTTAAAAGGCTACAGGTACTTGTTGGCGTGTAAATCGGATTATGCATATTCAATTAGATATAATCATATCCACGCAACACGGGTATATTGGATATATTTAAAAAATATCTAATTTTATGTATGTTCAAAATTTAAAATATGGGGGATGCGTCGGGCAATCTAGCGGTTGGACACCTCGAGGGTTTTGCCAACTTATGGTTAGAGGTTACCGGTTCGGACATCTGGTTTTGTTCGAGGGATCATTCCCCAGATGCGTTGAAATGTACTAACAAGTAAAATAAGAAACACAAATTTAAGAATTGAACAAAGGGCACCGACTACGGTACCTACATGGTTGTATATATGCTCTAAAATGTAGTACAATGAATCCAAGCATTCGATATAGTTTACGATATATTTCAAATGCGGGACATTATGCGTTAAGTATAGTACATTATACCAATAAATTAGATATTTGATCACTTTGGATAATTTGATCAAAAGCATAACTAGATTTGGTTCTTGGGTGGACTCGAGGCGGGTGATAGTAGGCTTAGTGTGGGTTGAGAATAAGTTCGGTCATAATCTACCTTAATCATTTATTAATGAGTCTTGAAAATATTTGGACCAATATTGGGTTATTGATCTATAAAAGTTAAAAGGTTTTTTTTTTCCTTCAAATATTTATTTATTTCTAATTTGATTATGACCTTTTATTAAACTATCATGAATATAGGTAATATTAAGATTGAGGTTATATATATATATATATATATATATATATATATTTATCTATTTACGTAAAAGTTTTTTTTTCCCATCATTATTATTCCTAAAACTAAAAGTTAATAAAAATAAGAAAAATTGAACTAAATGGAGGAGAAAAAGTTTATCCATAATTACATAGGTAAATCTTTTGAAAACATTCCCACATAAGGTGAATGAAGGTGTATAAGTTAATTCGCCTCCGTTCATCCTAAATTGAACAACGTATTAATGGCATATTAACCCTTACATACATAATACTTGTATTTAAAAAAAAAAACATAAAGGGTAAACAAATATATTTTTTAATGGGTAAATGGGTGTAGGTATAAATACGGGTATAAAATATTCTAACCGTATCTGTATAGGAACATGTTCAATATTTTTTTCTTCTTTTTTATATCCACGCCCATACCCATTTAGCTACTCATATTTGTATCACTTGGGTTTTAGAAATTACCTACTCCATTTACATCGTTATCTCAAGTTAATAGACTAATTTATTTTTTTTAGGTCATTTTAAGTTTGAGTTGTTACATTCTTATTAAAGCCAACACTAGTCTAATATATTATAAATGACTAAGCTTATATGTTTAGACTTTGATTGAAAATTAACTCTAATAAGATGTCGGTAAATAATTCAATTGATTTGACCATACTTTATTTGATTTATTTTTGAGTTAAAAATAAAGCAAAATTATATTTAAAGATACAAACATTTTATGTTGTTTCCATAAAAGTATAAGCAATATATGTTGCTTCTATAACAGTATAAACATTTTTAGTTTCTCATAAAGGAATAAATGTTAAGCTTTAAGGCATAAATATTTCATAAATTGTAAAGTTAAGGCAATTTCGGTCATTTTAGCTTGATCAATTCTACAACATTTGATATATCATATCTAAATTTAAAGTTGTTTAGTACATTTTTTCCTAATTTTGAGATGTAAAGGATTGCCAAGTGACATGAAAAGAAGCTCATTATTAAATTTTAATTGATAAAATGAAAGGAGGAGGATGGTGGTGGCGGACCTAGTTTTGGGAAAAGGAAGTGATGGGGTAGGTTAGAGAAATGAAGCAAAAAAGTGAGCTAGAAAGGTAAGTTTAATAAGGAAGGTGATGAAGGGAGGAAGAGGAGATGGGGAGGATATGAAAGAGGGATTGTTCTTTTGATGAGGAAGAAGATAACCCAAGTCATAGGAGGAGGAAAAGTAGAAAATGGAAGAGGAGGAGAATCTAATTGACACTCACAAGATTCAAACAAATTTTCTAGCACATATTTGAGGCACCATAGAAGGAAGAGAATAACAGACAACTTAATGCATGCAGTTTGACCATATTGAAATAGGTCGTAATAAAAAATAATAATAAAATTGCATATTAAGAAACTTTAATGAATACAAACATTTGTGCTTTATTCACCTAAATTGCAAGTATGGTTAGCTAAAAGAAATGAAATTTAATTATGACCATATAAATACAAAAAGAAAAAAAAAAAATTATAGAATAGAATGGCATATGACCTATTATAAATCTAATACAAATAATAATATAATCAAATAACAAAGGTAATAATGACATAAGTTGTGATATATGAGGAAGATTCTTAGTACATGTTGTAACTTACATAATATTTAAATGTTAATTTTCTTTGACATTAATAAAATAATTTTGTTATATACTATAGTGCATAGTGCTTGATTCTTATGCCAATTTATAATTAAAATTAGTATATTTAATATTATATTAGATGTAATTATAAAAAATATTTACTATTATCACATATGAAAAAAGAGGATATCATTGAAAAACTTAGAGTTTATCATTTTGCCTAAAAAACTAGAGAATGGTATACTCTATATAATGAAAATACAAAGGTTAAGAATCAAATATAATAGAAGTAGGTCATTACTCAAATAACAAATGCAAATTAAACAATCCAAGTGATAAAAATGACTTAGCAAAAAAAAATCTAAGTAATAAAAATTAAAGATACATATGACAAATATTTAGCATTCTTTTTTTATTTTTGTGCTTAAGCATAAAATGATCACCATATAATTGAAGCAAACATTTTTAAATTGATATGTAACTAATCCTACACCCGTTTGTCAACAATTCTTCAATTCCAACTACATTTTTTACCTTAATGTAAACAAAATCAAACTCCTTTTCTCCATTTTATTCCTTCACCTCTTTCCCTCTCAATATAAAATCAAGCCAAATAATTTGAATTATTTCGATTAGAGAATAATATGGCATTTGTTGAGAATGAAAAAAACATGAGGGAAGAAACAAAATTTATTTTAAAAAAAGGCATAAAGTAAATGAATAATTTATTACTAAAGTTATGGAAATGTGTGAAATGGTCCCAATTGTTTATGCTTTCTTCCTCTACTTTATTAAGATCTTTGTAGACTGTAAAAGTCATTTGAAATATAATATTTTTCAATAGTCTTTTTGAATACTTATAAATGTGTGACATTTTTACACTATCACTTGATTTTCCTTTATTTTGAATTGGGGTCGTGGCTTTTGCTTCAATATCAATGCAAATGGCCGGTGTTCAACATTATGAGCTCCAAGATTTCAAGTGATGACTCTTTATGCTTTTGATATTCAGAGCCTAAGTCTACAAGCATTATGATAGAGAAAGTGTAACACCCCCAAAATTTACTATTGAAAAATTTTGTATTATTAAAATAATTAGCGGAAGCGAAATAATAAAACTGTGAATTCTGGGAATATTACCACCACACTTAGTACCAGGCCGATTCACTCTTACCGTTTCAGTACCAAGTACTAAGGCTAAAAGAGAAAAATACAATTTACGAGAAACACAAACATATTTAAATCAGAGTAGCGTACACAACACTTTATAATAATAAAATCCACCAGTGGTGGTTATGAATCAACAAATACATTGAAATCATAAATTTTAAAGGAGGAAGAGTACAACCCTAGGACTTTCCGGATAGTTCCTTACGCTCTTTCCTAAGGGCCCACTTGAATAGCACCTGAAAAAGACATGTAAGGGACACTGCCCATTGAATAGGCAGGGCCCCACGAATGAAACCTTTCAATACTACGGTACTGAGTAACCCTTTAAAACACACTTAATAGTAGGCCCGCAATACAACACATGATACTAAATACATACATAATGAAAGGTAAATACTTAATATCCATATTCATACATTCACATACTTAACAAATCGATCAGATATTAATAGGCCATAAAAACAATAGATACTTATGGGCCTTAAACCCTTAGTCCATCATTATCAATCATATCGGATTATAAATATCCGTATGAGTGTGGGAACTCCACTATTCTAGCCGGTGGACTGGAATACATACAGGGGCAGAACGCTCCTGACCACTATTATTGTCGGTGGATCGATCTCTAGGGCAGAATGCTCCTGGCCACTATTATTCGCCGATGGACCGGTCTGGCCCCGACTCACATGGTGTTTCACTATAACTTATTAGTATTTTTTCATAATTTATTCATAACCAAATACAATTTGTTGAGCTTGGGACCTCCACTATTATAGCCGATGGATCGGAATACAAATATACATCATCCAGGGCAACACACACCTAAGCCACTATTATATCTGACGAATCGGTACTCATAAACATTATCCAGGGCAAAACCTCATGGGCCACTATTATATCTAGTGGATTGATTCTCATAAAATAATTCATCCGGGTCCGGCTCATTAGTCTTTCACTTTCACGCTTAGTGTTTTCCCTTTTTAATTAACACAACAATTCCATTTATTTGCATCAATAGAGAGATCAAGATCCCAGGACACAAAGGTACACCGGTCGCATTGGTGCATAAAAGCTACATAGTACCCTTCAACTGTCAACCTAGGGACGCAAAGGTACCCTGGTTGTACAGGTGCATAAAGCTAACACAGTATCCTACCGACAGGGACACCTAATCCATAAGTATGCATACCCCCTAAATAGGTTCGTAGAGCTAGATAGAGTAAGATATAGAGCCTGATTGGGGCACAAAGGCACACCAGCAAATACCAGAATAATCGTGGGCTAAACCATGTCTTTAGGGTAGCGACCCCTAAAGAGTCACCATTCCCGATCTTGAGGTCTTTCACTTTAAGTATTAGTGTCTTAATTAAGGTGATCACAAAAGGACAACAATCAGATACTTATTCACATTCAATCATTCTGATATTGTTAGATGTTTCTTATTCAAACAGTTATCTAAGGTAACACAGAGGAATCATTAAGGCCATCATAATCTCATCTAATTCTAAATTAGGATTCGTTCTTATGATACTTACTAATTATCAAATACTCTTATCTTCCTATTCAGCATTATTTGAGTCATATTATAAAATTACACTATCACAACGACATGTTAGATACAAATTACTCATTTACCACTTACTTATATAATTGCTAAGCCATCCCTTCCTTACTTGAACAATTACCATATTACCCTCCTTGTTGCATAATTACCAAATTACCCTTTACTTGATTTAGGTTATCAAATTATCTCCCATACTTATTAGGCCACCGACTACCCTTTATAATTGTTACACTTAACATATTTTTCATTTGGCTAGTTAGATTACCCATTTGCCCTTTTCTTTTATTATAATTAACAAATTGCTCTTTTGTTGGTCAAATTACCAAATTACCCTTCTCCATTATTATAATTACCAAACTACCTTTCTCCATTAGCAAAATCACCAAATTACCCTTTAGTTGGTTAAATTACCAAATTGTCCTTCTCTATTATCATAATTATTACCAAATTACTCTTTAGTTGGTTAAATTATCAATTTATCCTTCTCCATTATCAAAATTACCAAATTACCATTTAGTCGGTTAAATTAACAAATCGTCCTTCTCTATTATCATAATTACCAAACTACCCTTCTCCAATATCAAAATTACCAAATTACCCTTTATTTGGTTAAATTACCAAATTGCCCTTCTATATTATCATAATTACCATTTTACCCTTCTCTATTATTAAATTATCATTTTACCTTCGTTTACACCGAATTACCATTGTACCCTTCTCTTTTATTAAATTATCATTTTACCCTTCTCAATTATTATAATTACCACTTTTACCTTCTCCCTTCTTATAATTACCAAGTTACCCCTTTCCAATTTCCACTTTACCCCTTTTATTTACAAAATTATCATTTTGCCCTTTACTTTCAAAATTACCATTTTACCCTTTAACTTCTAAAATTACCATAACACCCTTTCACTTATAAAATTGACATTTTGTCCCTTTACATCCAAAATTACCATTTGCCCTTTAATTAAGAAATTACCATTTTTCCATTTAATTTTAAAATTACCATTTTACCTTTTAATTATAAAATTACCATTTTACCCTTTAATTATAAAATTACCATTTTACCCCTTTAATTTCAAAATTACCATTTTACCTTTAAATTACAAAGTTACTATTTTACCCCTTTACCTTCAAAATTACCGATTTACCCTCTTCACTTATAATTTACCATTTTGCCCTTGCCCCCAAAATTATTATTTTATCCCTTACTTCCAGAATTATCATTTTACCCTTTTCACTCACAAATTACCATTTTGCCCCTTATTACTCCACTTATATTAAATTATCATCACCACATGAAATATTAATATTAATACCCTATTCTCATTATCCAACTCCCTAACTATTATATTTAATATACTACTCATTAGCACCCACACATATTAGGCCACATTCTTACACAAGACATATTACTAAAATACCCCTAGGGCTCTCAAGAATATTAACCATGCATTAAAGGTCACAATAACATAATACAATATGGATAAATACTTAACATTTTCATTAATAACCAAACTCTTACCTTAAGCAATATTTCCATACATGGCATATAATCTAACATGCTTCCTTTTTATCAATCAACACAAGAAAGTACATATATTATATTAAACAACATATATCAAGCATAATAACATATTAAAAAAGCCTAATGTGCTAACATACGTTTAACTGTGCGTTTAAGTGGGGTTTAACGATTACCTTAATTCTAACAAAAATGAACCTTACCGATATTCTAGTTAAAGATTCAAGCTTTGATTAGCAAAGCCAATACCTAAAAATAATATAAATATTTATCCCATTAGAAATAAGAAAACCAAAGGCATAAGACTTTATAATACTTAATTAGTGAAATACTTAAATTTTAAAATATTATTATACCTTAATAATTATTAAAAAAAACAACCCAAGGCATGTAGTAGCTCATGCTACTCATGCAACATGAGCTGCATGCAAAAGAATGAGGGGGAGAGGCTCGAAATGGCAAGAAGGGAGAAGGGAGTGGTGTTTTCGGGTTAGGGATTTGGGGCTAGGAAAGAGGGTATGTGGGGGAGGATTTAAGGCAAAGGAAGGGTGCAGAGGTGGAGAGGGGGTATAGGCAGTAGTTAGGGATGGGTTGACGACGACCAAGGGCGGCGGCGACACCGAGACTGCGAAGGTGGCTGTCGAGATGGAGGAGGCTGAGAAGGAAGGAAAAGGGAGGAGTAAAATGAAGGCCTGTAGGTGGTGGTTTTGGCCAAAGGAGGTTTGGGGGTGGTAGAGGAGGTTGCGGGGGTTGGTTTGGTGGCTCAGGTGGTGGCAGAGGCAGCGGAACAATGGAGGAAAGAGGTGGTGCAGGGTGGCTGCTAAGAAAGGAGAAAAAGGAGAGAAAAAGAAGAGGGGAGGAAGAAGGGGGTTGCAGGGTGGCTCGAGAGGTGGTGTGATGGTGTAGGGGTGAGGTAGAGGGTGGTAGGGGTGGTGTAGGTGGCTAGTGTGACGATGACAGCGACGGAACGAAGTGGCGGAGCAAAAATAGGGAAGGAGAGATGAGAGGAGAAGAAAGGAGAGAAAGAAGGTCGGGGAAGGGCATGGGAGGTTCGAAAATGGCAGAATGAGGTCAAGAGGGAAGAAGAAAAAGAAGAGGGAGAGAAAAGAGGGGATAGGGGGCTCGGTAGGGCGGCGATAGGGTGGTAGGAGCATGGGAGTTGCAAGGAGAGGGAAAGGGAAAGAAGGGGAATGGCAGGGCATGGGCGAGGGGAGAGAGAGATGGTGGGGCCAAGGTGAGGTAGGAAAAATGGCGAGAGAGAGATAGAGAGATAGGGAGAGTAGTAGGGGGAGGAGGGTTGCAAGTGGGGCGCCCGGAGATGGCGGAGGTGTCGGGTGTAGTGTCGAAGAAAGGAAGAAGAAGAAAGAAAGGAGGGGGAGGATGCGTGCAGGCTGGGTAAAGGGAAGAGGAGAGTGGGCCGGCCCGGTCAGGGGAGAAGGAAGGAAAGAAAGGAAGGGAGGACAGGCTGGGCTCGCGCGGGGAGGAAGGAAGAAAAGAAAAGGGAGTTGGGCCGAGATAAAGAAAGGGGAAGGAGGGGAGAAAGGGAGAGATGGGCCAGCGGCCCAACGGGCAGGGGGAGGGAGGCAGGCCAAGGCCTAGTGGCCCAAAGGAAGAAAAAAAGGAAAAAGAAAGAAAGGAGGAAAATGAGAAAAAGGAGAAGGAAAAGGAAAAAAGAAAAAATGGGATAAAATAAAATAATTTAATTTATAAAATAATAAAATGCAATATTTTTGGCTAATAAATTTATTTAATAATTTAATATAATATAATTAAATATATGGGTTTAAAAAGGATAATTTTAGTAAAATAATGGTTTAAAAATTATTTAAATAAAAAGAGTATGATAAAATAACAAAATATTTATTTTAATTTATTAAATATTTATATCCAATTCTATGTACTTAAAAATCCATAAAATAATTAAATTAAATAGATTTAAAGGCTAATCTATCCCAAATAAAAGTTATTTATTAAATTATAGGCTTTTAAAATTTTGGGAGATCACAGAAAGAGCATGCTTAAAATGGAAGGAAGATCATAGAAGTTGATGTAAATATATCTCTTAAATAGTAAGTTACTAAATGAATAGATTAAAATGGAAGTTGTTGAGATTGCCATACATGTCTTCATTTTTTTAAAAAAAAAATCTAAACTAGGTGGTTATGTAAGTATAATTGGCTTAATAAGCAGTTTAAATAATTTATCGAGTCATTGATTTGTTTGGTATACTAGTATAGATGTTTTAACTCAACCTCATTTTTATCGAGATATACTACTAAAATCTAAGTATAAATGATACAATTTTTGGGACATAGTTCTTAGAAAAATTAATCATCAACATTGAAATCAATGATGAAGATAAGAATTCTTATGAAACATTTACTATTTGATACATTGACAAAAGAACCATTTTACATATGAAAAAAAATCCTTTGGCGGAAACTCTTTTGTCTAATAAAGTTCAGATTTATCCTCATGCTCATTCACCAATTACAAGAGTTTGTGACCTCATGCTTTCTCATTCACTAGCTATAAGAGTTTATGACCTAATGTTTATGAATCCATTAAGATGGGAATAAAAAATTTATATTGTATTACTTTTTTTTTGGTAAGATTTGCATATACTTAATATTCCTTTATTCAACATCTAACTAACTACAAAATATCCAAAAAATTCATCTTTATGACCTCTACAAAATCTATATCAATTGCCACTATACTTTATTCTACAACTAATTCTCCTTTTATGCTATTGTTGCTTCTTAGGGCAAGTATTGGACTATTGAAGGTTGTCGAGCTAACATCCATCTAATTGACCCACATTTGTGCCAATATCAATAAGTGCATTACTAATATGGATACTACTTGCTTGGTTTCCTACAACATGGTGAGACATGCAATCATGCATTATTATATCGTGGGGCAGCTCATTCTATATGGTTTGCTTCTCCTATTTGTTGTAAATTCTATTAAGTTCATAATTATTCTATGAATCAAATATTTCAATACTAGTTCAATCTAATTAGGGTTGTGACATTTTAAAGGATTTATGTAATCATTAGAATGTGGTTATTTTTTGTATAACACGCGTGTGAAAATTCAAGCTACGATTGTTTCCAAAATCCATTATTATAACCTATGCTGTACAATTTATAATGGTTTTGATATTGTTCTTATAGTGGAGATGAATACGACACATCTTAATGCTTCGACATTAATATGATTGTTGCATCTGCCTTTCTTCAAAATCAATATTGATGGCATTGTCCCAAAAATATGTTCTTGAAAAGCTTGCAAATTTTAGGAACTCGTTGGGACATGCTATCTACTATATTACCAACTACATACTAGAGCAAAAATCATGTCTAAGTGAATGATAAGTTGCATTCAATAAGGGGTTTGCTAAAATCTTATTATAACTAGAATATGATAATTACATTATGATGAGTCTTCTTCGATTCCCTTCAAGCACACTACCATAGTGAATTAAGGTTATTATTAGTTGTTGTTATGGAGGTCTTATAGTTGAAAAAAATTCAAGAAATCAAAATGTGACATATCTTTAAATATGCTAATTTGGCAGCAAATAAATATGCTAAATTTGTATCATAGACAAATTTTTGAATTGTTGGAACTTCTTTTGCCCTAATGCATGAAATCATGCCTAATTGGATTACAAGCTGTAGTCAACAAAGGGTTTATTAAGATTTGACTATAATATAACAATTCTAATATAACAAGTCTTCTTTGATCTCCCTCAAACATATTGTCATAGTGAATTAGGGTTATCGTTAGCTATTGTCATAATGTTGTAGTCGGGAAAAAAATCAGCAATTCTACATATGATATTTATTTGGAAATATTGATTTTGCTGTAGATAAATGCGCTAAATCTGTACCAAAGACTTATGTTTGAGCTATTAGAAGTTTAGAACAACCCTTGCCCTTATTGTATAAATTTAAATTCTATAATTGCTGATGATATAATAATATAAGGCCTTCAAAAAATTCCTACCCGTCTACGAAAACTTGGCAGCTATTTTGTTTCATTGAGGACGGACTGCTGTCTTGTTTCTTTTCTTCTCCATTAAATTCGTTTGTTTCCTGTAATCCTGTTCCAGGACAATGTCGTTGGGTTATTATTTGATAAATTACCTAGAAAGAAAAAGTATTTGGATCCGACGCGCCCTCTCGCCTTTTGAATATTATTAACTGTCGGAAAACCCGTTTATGTTCGGAGCTCAAACCCGTTTACCATATAACTCTTCAATGTTATCATTCATTTTTCGTCGAGTTAGGGCTTTATCAGAACAAGAGTACCAACGCTGCTGGATCGTAGCCTCCGGCAACCAGCAGTAATCTCCTTCCCGTCCCCGTTGTAAACAGCGGAATAAAATTGGTAGCTCTCTCTTGAATCCTATGGCGACTTCGGAGGGTGCTCTTTCAATAAAGACGCTGGCTTCCTGCAACACAAGCTTAAGATCCAAAGCCTTGAGGCAAATACTCACCTGGCTTCCAACTGCTCAAGATAAAATATCTGAAGACGATCTAAAGAAGGTTTGGAAAGGTTTATTTTACTGTGTTTGGCACTGCGACAAAATTCAGAATCAGACTCGATTAATCAATCGTGTAGCATCGCTTCTCCCTTTTCTCCCTCCGCCGTTGGCTCTTTCTTATTTCACACATTTCCTCCTCACCATACGCCGCGAATGGCCGGGAATTGATAACCTCAGGTTAGACAAGTTTTATCTCTTGATTCGTGTTTTTATCCGGGAACTGTTCACTTTGTTGAAGAAGGGTAATTGGGATCTTGATACAGTGGATAGTTATGTTAGGGCTTTGGAGGATAGAGTTTTTTATGTCGTTGATGAAAAGGGCTTAGGTAGTGGTGTTGTTTATCATATTGTTTCTGTTTTCTGCCCAGAGATTAAGCCCTTTTTGCCCTTGAATCTAGACGTTCTCAATGTCCTGTTTAGACCCTTTGTTTCTGTGCTGGGGAAAACTGGGAACAAAGTGTTGGTTAGTAAAATTAAGAGAGAAGTGTTTGATTATTTGATTAAGAATGGGAAAGCTTTGTTGGAGAGTAGTAAATCGGGAACTGAAATCAATGTGGAGGATGAAGTTTATCTGTTTGGGACCATAGCTTTAGTTATGGGGTTTGCAAAGAGGTTCTTTGATCTGGGTTCATCTCCAGATTGTGTTCAGGGAAATAGAAAGGTGTTGTTTGGCTTGCACGAGCAGTTTTCGAAGTTGGAAAAGGAGATGCAGTCTTCGGGGATTGTAATACCACTTCCTCAGATGATTGTAGGAGATGATGATGAAGTTCCTCAACTGATACCAGTCGCCAACGAGGTGAATGGTGTTCAGGATATGGAAGATGGTAATGCAGAAAAGCCATCTAAGAAGAGCAAGAAGGATAAAAAAGCCTCGAAAGGTAAAAATGACAAGAAGAAGAAGCAGAAGAATGAGGGCAATCGGATTGCAGACGGTGGCCCCGACGGCAATGGTGATAAGGATGTGATTGCCCCAGATTGTGATTGTTCAAATATTGAGGCGGGAGAAGATGGGGACTCACTCACGCTCAACGAGTCTGTGATTTCAAATCTCCAAAGGCAATTTGAGAAGATAGCTGCTGAAGCTGGATTAGAAGGGGATGGCGTTAGTTCATTAGATTCGGCCACAGACCAACAAGCGAATGAGAAGGCTTTGAAGAAGAGGAAGAGATCAAAGAGTTCAGACGGGAAAAAGGTCAAAACAACTGGGCTCGAAAATACGGGAGTCGACGATGCCTTAAAGACGGAGGAAAAAAGCACAAAAAAGGTAAAGTTTTCAATGAAGAACAATCTGGTTTGGAAACCACATAATCCCCTGCCTCCACAGAGCTTGAGAATTCCACCTTCTGTTACTCCTCGAGGCAGCGCGCTCAAGAGAGGTGTACGTCCCGGACCAATTAGAGAGCCAACCCCAGAAAAGAAGGCAAAGAAGAAGTCCGGTTCATTGAAGAAGCGTAAGAATATGTTGCTTCGAATGAAGAAGAAGTCCATGTCGGCTTAGGTTATGATTGAAACAAGCGACCTCAGTCACGCCTCATCCTGCAAAATCTTCATTGCGGCTATGGTGGCTCGAGCTTTGTAATGTTTACATTTAGATAAAACGATAGTGATAAGAAAATGGCCTGGTTTTGTGGTTGAGATTCTCAAGAGTGAACATTTTTACCCTGGATTGATTTTTTCATTATTATAGATGTGAAAGTTTAAGACTCTTTCTTTGCTTCTTTGCTTGTGTTGGTTGCTGCTTATATTCTATTCAGTATGTACAGTAGCCGGTCGAGCTCCAGCGAGAAAATGGCATTGGCATAATGCTGGCCAAAAGCATACTACTACCAGACTTGTCGCGGTTAGATAGCCATCAAGAAAGGAAAACGGTGTTGTTTGTCGAGGGATAGTGCAGAAAGCTTCTATGAATTATCAAAATTAATAAATAAATTGCAGAAAGCTTCATGATTATTAACATCAAATGTGGAAATTTTGTTAATCGGGTGGTGAGGGCTCATCAGTATGCTCGCCGTAAGGTTTAAAAGTCTAATTCACTAAGAGCGGGCTCATATTATTCTGCATAGCCCTAATTCCACCCATATCAGCTCAAAATACGAGATTGCGTTTTTCAACCCTAAGCACTTATCCACGTCGATGGTTTGATTAATTTATGCTGCGTAAGTGATGTTTAGAGCAACATTTCAGCATTGGAATTTGAATTTGAATAATCAAAGTTCAGATTTTTTCTCAAATTTAGCCGTTTTTCTCCGGAAACTTACAACTTGCGGTTCCAACATTTCCTAAATAATAATAAAATAAAATATATCCAAAAGCTACTGTAAAAGGTTGTGTTTTGGGTGTTGGGGGTGGGGAGGGGTTGTACTCAATCATCGACATTTTGCATTCTAGTATATCCTTTAGACAACTGTGGCCACATCAATGGAATTTGATGTGAATTTTATAGCATAAGAAGATAAGGTATGTGCTACAGAATTTACTCCAGCCCTAATAAGGTAGAGTTGGATAGAATCCAATCATGAGATTAGAAATCTGCACTTCATAATCACGCCATATTATAAGGTATGCACCATGGAGATTTCATATGGGTATGATTTATGAATAAGGTATTGGAATCCGCCTCAAGAATCAAGTTCTCAATGCTACGAGACGTAAATCTTCGAGGCATGTCATGGCTTTTGGTTGTAAGGGTGAGTCTGACATCCAGTACTCATAGTTTGTAGGATGCACTCCAATGTATAGAGTATGCACCTAAGGTAGACCCAAATGACTATCGCCACTATATTAGGATTATTTTTGGCTTTGGGCAAAATAGTTTCTACTCCAAGTCATGATCACTATCTCATGTCAATCACTCCTAGTAAGGTAAAGTGTTAAACTTATGAATTGAGTTTGAATAAGGAGAATGATGAAATGTTTATTTTCTATCAAACAAAAATATAATAAAGTGAAAATGAAGGTTAAGATATTTTGTTAGAAGAGTGGACCTACTGACGTTCTAGGCAGTCACACTCTCTTACTTCATCACTTAAGGTATACAATAGGGAACACTATTTACACACCTAAGCGTGTTGAGTTCACAACTCTCATTTTTTTCTCCTCGCTTTCTCTCTATTCTCCTTTAATCTTTGAATAAGTCTTCATCCAATTTTTTCACAATTTCAAAACTAATTAATGGAAGAAGAAACGGATAACCTATATATCGACGAAGATAAATTCGAAGAAATTTTGGTACATATTTTTTTTTACATTAAATTTTAGCATATGGGCCAATGACCCATTGTTAATGCCAACTCATGGACCAATTACCCATAAATCTAACTTACATACGATCCATTCACTAATCAAGATCCAAGAGCGACATGCCAACCACTTGTCATAGGCTTTGAGTTACGGGCCATCCACCCATCAACCTAACATAGTTATGAGCCATCACCCGAAATAACACTAGTTGAATAAATTTTTATCCGAGATATATTTTTTATGAATTCTGTCTTTGTTTTGTTAATTACACAATCAGAATCCTATCAATAATGACTAAAGTGGATTAATCGATACAATCAATATTTTTAATGATCATGAATCGATGATTTAGTATGTTAGAGAAATAGGGAGGCCACACAATATATTTTTCTATATCCAATGTAGAAGATGGGTAGTGTTTGGTTATGTCATGAGAGAATCAATGAATATAGAATACAACCTATAGTAAATTTAAATAGTGCCCAATCAACTAGGTTAAAAAAGTGTAGTTGTGAATTTATGATATATGAAAGATAAGTTGCTTACAGCGGTTGGACATTTTCAGTTGAATATGGTGTGCAAAATCATAGATTGGGTAAATATTCATAAGGATATTTATTTTCTTATCAATTATCCCTATAAGAATGTAGGATGGTAGAGGAATTAACCCTAATAAATATCAAACTGAGGGAGAATATAGACAAGTTATAATGGGTTAATGAGGAAAATGTTGCAATGCTTAAGATAATTCTAAGGTGAAGAGCTTAGATGTATGTATAGTTATACAAAAACTATTCCACTTGATAGAAATCAATGAATATTGGTCACGACATCACTGGATTTTGGACTTTGATACAATTATTCATATTGTTTTTCACTCTAGGAATCTATTAATATATTGCATGTAGTTTCATATGTTATTTGTTTGGATTGAACATACAAAACCAATAAATACAACAATCTTTTCTCGTGTTGTCAAATTTGTGTCTAATGGTAAGAATTTTACCATTGTCTCGGCATTCATGGGGAAAGAAAAGGAAGATAACTATGAATGAGTAGTTGATAAGGTGAAGAGGATGATGGAGCCTCATAAACCAAATGTAGTAATCACTGATAGCGAAATAACACTAACAAAAATAGTGCCTAAAGTCTTTCCAAAGGAGACGCTTTTTCTTATGCAGATGCTATATTAGTAAGAATGTTTTCTTCCATGATTCAAAAAATTTAGAATATACAAAATTAGGGAAAATTTTTATGCATAGCTGGAGGAAGATTGTATAAGCGACTGTATAGCATTAATGCAAGATAAATGGTGTATATATTTATATCTTATATAATATGTCTATGTGATATGGTTGAATCCTTATAACGAGAGGTATATTTCTATATAAGCTAAAAATATTCTTCACTTTGGCACTCAGATGACCAATGTGCTCAAATTTGTTTTTTTTAATGTATGCTTTCATTTAACTCATTACTAAATAATCATTACTTATATTTACAAAATAATAATTATAGGGCGAAAAGTGAACATGTCAAGCTAAAGAGGTTTATAGCATCGTCTTAGGATTCGACACATTATGGCCAAACATTGACACATTAATTTAACTTTAAGACAATGAGTTGAATATTTGGAGTAATCATAGGTTGTTACTTCACATTACTCTATGTATGGCATATTGTTCGGTGTGCTCACATTCATTGTATGTCGTAGAGCATTGAACTTGATTAAGGAGGAGAGGAAGAAAACAAATGAGGTCGGCGTTCAGCCTTTAGGTTGTGGGTGTTAATTCTGGATGACACACAGAATACCATGTGCATATGAGATATTCTGATACAGATGCAATTAAAAATTTATTTTTGAGTTGGCAAGACATCAATGACTGTAGATGTTTTTTTGTAAGACTAGTTGAGGTAAGTTGTATGTTCAAGGATAGAGTTATTGAGGCTAAAATATGACTCTTTGTGTTTAATATCATGTCTAAGGTGTAGATGATGTTTGATCATTCGCTATCATGTCTATAAGAATATTCAAATCTGATCAATGAGATTCTCAAATCAACGACAACAAGTATGGTAGAGGTGGATAGTCAACAAGGTAGGGGTCAAATTAGTAATAGCATAATGAGAGAGTTTCATAGTAGGAGCACACTCAACACACTTAATTGGGTTCACCTACAAGGCAAGGTCAAGGACATAGCAGTTTTTCCCTTAGTAGAGGTCATTCTTTCCCTATTCGAATAAGATGAGGATAAAGTAGTAATGAGAGGCATAACACTAGGATATCTCATAGATGTATCATTGATTTCCTATAGTCAAGTGACATGTCACCAGTGATGGTTCCATGGATGGAATTTTGGTGTGATATTATAGGAGATGGAAACTATGGACTTAGAGTTGTTGTTCTCCAACTTTTTGGTAGTTGAAAGAAATGATTGAATGTACGAGCGGTGTTATATAGGGAATTTTTGAGTAATCAAAGATTATATGATCATATATTCGTAGATTCTATTGCTGAAAGCTTGGCACACCTTATGCATTGGAGTGGGCCAACACAGACAGAAAAATGATCGCAACAACCTACTATAGGATTTCCCTTAGCAACAATGTAGAACATTGTATTTATCTACTTGAGTAGCCAAGGATCAATTACATATTTACCACAAAGGGCTTAACCACACGAATTAATACATACAATAATAAAAATTAACTAATTAGAATTTGATATGGCGTATGGCACATGGCTTTTGAAGCTAGTAAAAAGATCAGAAGCCTCTAGACCACAACCAGTAGGTTCAATTAATCATCAATCGTCTTATTTTCTCAATAAAGAAGAAGATTTACTATTGTCCAGTCTGAGGCAGTTGTGTTAACGTCACCTCCATCGGTACCAATCTCATAATCATCATCATATGGAACATAATCTATGTCTGAATACTAAGGCACTGTGCATTATGCCTTTTCTTGTGCCTTAACACCTACGATAACCCTTTTCTTCATCGCCCTACCAGTGGGAGTGGCCTCCTTCAACACTTTACCCTTTCTTTTATTACTAACCATCTACAAATTATGATTGAAAAAATGTTAATACATATTCTAAACTAAATAAGCATATAATGTTATGACATAGGTTTAGGATTTATGGATTAATGGTTTAGAATTTAGGATTAATGGTTAATGGTTAAAATTTTAGGGATTTAGGATTAATGGTTAAAGGTTTAGGAATTAAGGGTTGATGGTCAAATGTTTAGGGATTAACGGTTCAACATTTAGTGTAACACCCCCAAAATTCACTCCTGAATTTTTTTTTTTTAAAATAAAGCGGAAGCTAAAATAGAATTTGGGGAATGTTACCGCCACATCTAACACAAGATAAATGTCCACTATCTATCTCATGCTAGATGCAAGGCTAAAACCTGTCAAACAAAATTTCAAACAACATCTATGGCATGATGATATACTCCCACAAGGAGATATCCACAGGCAGATGGTAAGTGAATATTTTCACTAAATAAAATTATCGTTGAATGAATCAGTGGAACCTGTGAAATAAACCTAGATCTTAAAAGCTTATCAGAGTATGAAGAATTAAAAGTCAATTATAACACCCTTCAAATTTTAAATACAACACTTGAAACTTCTAAAAATAAATACAGTCAAACAAGATAAATCCCGATGGATCAAATTCTAGATTGCCTATTCTCTCAAGCCAAGCCTTCCACCCAAATACAATATCCGATCTCAAACCTGCACAAGAGGTCTACTCCCCACCATCAGTGGATCATCATAGGACCCATTCAACCAAGGTAGCATCAGTACGAGTCCGGTACTGAGTAAATCAAGACTACCCAACTCATGGAAGGAAATATAAAACACATAATATACGAAAGACTCTAGCTTACAATTCTCATGCTCAATTATACATGTATTACATACAATAGAACATAGGGTCACAGATTCATACTTATGAGTACATTACTAGACATGATGACACATAAGATATAAGCGTATAAGAAATCATGATCGCATGCTAAGTAACACCAATCCAACAATCTAATAATAATCATTATTACATCCGATTTTATTTATTTACGATGAGTTCAGGGACTCCACTATTCTTAAACTGGTGGAACGGTCTGAAGCACCTCTCGGGGACAATACACCCAAGCCACTATTATCGTCTAGTAGAACAGACCCTACACGTCTTAGGGTAAAACGCTCCTGAGCCACTATTCTTAACCGGTGGAATGGCTTGAATCACCTCTCAGGGACAAGATACCTGATCCACTAGTATCGTCTGGTGGAACGGACCCTACACCTGGTCCCGACTCACGTAATATTTCACTTTAAATAATTAGTGTCTTATTCATTACTTAACTCATATTATATTCTTATTCACATTGAGTATAGGGCCCCACTATTCTTAATCTGGTGGAATGGACTGAAGCACCTCTCAGGGACAGGACACCTGAGCCACTATTATCGTCCGGTGGAACGGACTCTACACCTCTCAGGGCAAAACGCTCCCGAGCCACTATTCTTAACCGGTGGAACGGCTTGAATCACCTCTCAGGGACAAGATACTTGAGCCACTATTATCGTCCGGTGGAACAGACCCTACACCTCGGCCCAACTCACGTGATCTTCCACTTTGAATTATTAGTATCTTATTCAAGGATTTTAATCGAGCATAAATCAGACCCACATGAATAATTCCATGACATAAAGATATAGCATAGGATATCATATAATTTCAATCCATACTCAACCCTTCACATACTCAAATGCATACCATATCCAAGTGTCATATTAACACACATTTGTATTGAGGCTATAAATTCATACATATATGCAATTACCACACAAAACACAACATACACTTGGCATGATTAAATAATCGATAGGCATACTTATCACCTTTCACTTCAAGTACATCCAAATTCCACCATAAGTAAAGGTAAGTAATAACTTACCTAAATCCGAAGCTAGCTAAACAAATTGAGAAAGAGGGAGAGCTATCGAAAGCTCGACAATCCATGAGAAAGTTTTCCTAGATTGCCAATAGAAATCGGAACTAGGTTAGAAACTATCTTATCAATTAATAATTCCCATATTATAATTAAATCCATATAATGGGACACAAACAATATTTCTTGGAAAACGTGTCCATGACCTATGACTCACGAGTGTAGCTCTATTAAGATTTAAGATTAAATATAAATTAAATCGGATTAACACACATATCACTTGGGAAATTTCAAATTAATTTGGAAAGCCCGAGAAAGAATAATCGATTATAAGTTAATTTATCGAAAATGACTTATTCATTAGGTTTTACAACTAAATAGGTAAAGCAACCATTTATATAGAACCAAATCCAAACCGATTAGATTAAAACATAATTCAAATAATTTAAAACATAAAGACATAAATCGATTAGATAAAAGACATATAGCACAATCAATCTTATAAAACCATATCCAGCAAATTAGGATTTTTAATGCTCGAGCTACGAACTGACTAGTTAAATTTTATTATCTCAAATTGATAGCTTAAGAGTACGATTAAATTGATTTTAAATAAATCTAGATAATCAATTTCAACAAAACAATCTTCTGATTAGCCAATTCAAGACAACCAGTTTTTAAAATTAGGGTTTTAAAGCCCACAACACAAACTCAGGTAATACAAATCAATTAATTCTAATTAAATGTATTAGAATGCTATTAGGATCATTTCAACTATTTCTATAAATTTAATTTTAGAAAAAAAATTATACATATGATCAATTTCATAATTTCACTTGAAATCTAGGGTTTTAGGCCCGAATATATAATTCGGTTGAATTCTATTAATTTATTTAAATTAAATATTTAGAAATGCAATTAGACATATTTTATAACATATCGTATAATCAATTGCCCAAAACCAATAAAAGAAATACCTAATTCAGCATAATTAGGGTTTTTGAGCCTGGAATACAAATCCGGTCAATTCTTACTAAAATATATAAATTGAAGGTTCGTAAATATAATAAAATGTATTCTAAAGTAAATTATATAATCAATTGAATAAAAACGACCCGATTACACAATCTAATTTAGTCCCACAAGAGTTTTGACCTAAAAATTCAATTCCGATTAATTCTGCACAATTTTCCCAAATCAACACTTTCGATATGAAATTAAATATATTTCAAATGATGTTATAAAATCGATGGAGTAAAAAGAATCAATTATGCAACCCAATTTCATTACAAATTTTGACCTAGGATTCAAATTCCGATTAATTCCGCATATATTTCTCAAATTGACAGTTCCAACATGAAATTAGATATATTTTAAAACGTATTGTATAATTAATTTATCCAAAATTGCCAAATCGGGCGAATCCAAAAAATTTGGGCATAACCCGGCCAAAAATCCAATTTTTCAAAATTCCAACATAAACCATTCAATTAACCTATCCAAATCAATCTTAGAACACATATATACATAATCAAACAATCAATTTAGCTTATCATAAGCTAATTCATACTCAGTTAATCAAATCAAATGTTAGGGTTTTCAAAAATTTATACCAAACAAAAATTAGCAAATCGGGACAAGTGGAGACCAGAGAAGCTTCGCCGGAGGTCGAGGATAGCTCAACGGTAGCCAGCGAGGCTCGTCGTGGCTGGACGGCGGCACAACCGGCGTGGCTCGTCGTGGCCTGACGGCGGCACGATCGGTGCGGCTTGTCGCTGCTGCTGTCTGCTGCTACTATTGCTGCATAGCTGCTTCGATGGCTGCGGTTGCGGCGTCGTCGGTGGCGGTCGGTCGTGGCTGGCGGCAGCTGGAGGAGCTGGCAGAAGGAGGGAGGCTAAGGCTGCGGTTGGGCTCGGGTGCAGATAGCAGGGGAGTCAGGAAAGAGAAGAGAAAGAGAAGTAGAGAAAAAGGAAAAGGAAGAGGGTCAGGGCACTGATCGGGGTTGGGCTCTTTTTTTTTTACCGATATAAGTATAAAATAAAATACTAAATATCAAAATTTGTTATTGGAAGATTTTATCTAAAATTTATTCAACAAAAATCATTTCATAAGAATCCAAAAGCTTGAGATCGATAAAAAAGCTATATAAAGAATTTCGGAAACATTTTCGGAAGAATTTACCAACGAACGCAAAAATTTATATTATTTACGGAAATACATTATAAGACCTCGAAAAATTATTTAAAAGCATATAAGAAAATATTTAAATCCAATTCTAATAAATCTAGACTAATTTTAATAATTTTCGGAATCGGTTTTCCGCAAACCCAAAAGCGTAAAATGGAAGAAAATTAATTTCGGAAAGAAATTCATAAATAAGCTCCAAAAATCTTTTTAACTTAAAACTTCCCAAAAATATTAACGATTTCCAAAAACGAATAAATTTAAAGTCGAGAAATATTTTCTACAGATAAAATCACTAAAATAAATTTGACTATTTAAACAGAAATTCTATAATTTAAATAATATATTTTGTTAACGAAATATAACTCCAAAATAAAGTCATAATCACACGACGAAGTTATAATCAAAACGAATCCAAAATATAAAAAATCAAAATACAAGAAAGAACGGGAATACATATTTTTAATCGAAAATCGAAATCATATGAATATAATAAAATCATGGTCGTGAACGAATTTATCTAGAATGGTCCGCAACGACAATGATTAATTAAATTTAAATATGAAGTCGAAATCGTTGATAAATCCATAAAACGAATCGAAATTAAAATAATTGAATGTTTACATCAAATTACACTAATAAAATCATTAAACTTAATAAATTTGGATTTCAAATATACAAGATATTACGTTTTGGGCTAAGGGTTTGGAAGAAAAAGGGTTAAGGGTTTGACTTCGAGGGCTAGATACAAGTATCAGATGCGTCGGTGAAGGCGGACTATGTGTGGTACATACGTTGGTAGGGTTGTGGGATGAGTGGTGTATGCATAGGTGAGGATGGGATATGTGTCATATGTGTGCGGGTCTAAGTGAGAAATGTGTGCTGTGTGTGTAGGTTTATTGTTGCATATTTGACTGTTACATATAGGTGACCCATGCGTAGGTTGAAGGAACATACAAGTGGATTGTTTGTAAGTCTCCTTCACTGTGACACTCTAAAATTTACATTTTTTTTAAACCTTTAATTTAAAATCGTAAATTTTGGGAATGCTACGACCACACTTAGTACCAGACCGGTTCACTCATACTATTCCAGTACTAAGTGCTAAGGCTAAGAACACTACTCATAATATTATTAAATAAACCAAATTTCATAAATACGAAAATCATAGTATGCAAAAGTCTTTACATAATTCGAAATACTAGTTATTATTTTTCAGAGAAAAAAAATAACATCAATAATAACATTGTTTCTGGAGGCTCAAACATAAGTGAAAAATATCAGGAATAATAATCTCAATGGAAAACCCGGCCACGCCACTCTTAGGATATTGAATCCAGCCCAATCATCACTTGGCCCTACCTGATGTCCCATAGACATCAACGGTATCGAAATAAGCATCTCCTACCTACAACACGTCAGACGGGCCTTCTGCTCTTAGGAATGAGCAGTACCCATGAAAGGGGTGATGAGTATGCTACGTACTAAGTAAGGTAACCGTGCACTAAGTCCAGCATACAAAATTCACACAAACCATGTATAATAACAAAGGAGCATAAAGTCCAATCATAATAGTACAAGATAATAAATGCTCAGGCGAAAATGCCAAGATCTAAGTACAGTTCAGAACAATTACTTCATCACTCCTTTATCAAGTTTATTTTCACACCATGCTCTTTATCAAGTCCATACGTGTACTGTAACACCCCCAAAATTTACACATTTTTTTTAAACACAATACTTGTAAATTAAACCGTAAATTTCTAGGGATGTTACCGCTACACTTAGTACTAGACCGGTTCACTCCTATCGTTCTGGTACCAAGTGCTAAGGCTAAGAAAAATACTACCAACGACATCATTAATAATCCAAACTTATAAAAACAAAAACCAGAGTACGCGGAAGTCTTTATATAATTTGAAATACTAGCTATTGTTTCTTAGAAATAAATAAACAACATTAATAAAATTGTCTCTACAACTCAACAAAAATAAGGAAGTAACATGAGTAATAATAGGAAAACGGCCACATCACTCTAGGAATTGATCCAGCCCAAATATCACTCCGCCCCTCCTGATGTCCCATAGATATCGATAGCATCGAAATAAATGTCTCCTACTTGCAATAGGTCAGACGGGTCTTCTGCTCGTGGGAATGAGCAACACCCATGAAATGGGTGATCAGTATGCTACGTACTGAGTAAGGTAACCGAGTACTAATGTCAACACATGATCACATAAAATTAGACAGGATAATATTCAACTTATACTTTCAAGCCCAAATACATAATGCATGAGGTCACATAGGTAAGTACACAACTTATAAATGATTAAGCCCACACATAAAGGTCAAATAGTCCAGATTAATTATTTAATTAATCTTTTTATAGGAAGTCTATACATACCATGCCTTTTTATCAAATCCATGTAAGTACAGGAACATCCCACTATTTTAGCCAGTGGGTCGGTCACTTGCAGGACAAAGTCCATACCACTATTATTCGCCGGTGGATCGGTCACTTGTGGGACAATAGTCCACACCACTATTCCTGACCGATGGATTGATCTGGTTCCTGCTCACATGGTGTTCCACTGTAAGTAATTAGTATCTTTTAAGAACCTCAGTCATTATGGTTTGTGTTTATTGAGCTCGAGTCACCCCACTATTATTGCCAGTAGGTCGGTCACATATAGGACGTCATGTCCTAACCACTATTATAACCAGTGGATCGGGTGCATATAGGGTAAAACCCTAACCACTATTCCTGACCGGTGGATCGGTCTGGACTTGGCTCAATAATCTTCCACTTTAAAAGATTAGTGTCTTAAATATTTTATTCACAAACATTTCCCAGACATGCATGACTAACTCCATGAAAACTCTAGCTCCCATGTAAACCCTAACTCCACGTAAACCACACTTCCATGCAAACCCTAACCCCCATGCAAACCCTAAATCCTATGCAACTCTAATACCATGTCACATTAATACCACCATGCAAAACCCTAACACCATGCAACATTAATATCACCATTCAAAACCCTAATACCATGCAATATTAATATCACCATGCAATCCCATGCAAATCCTAACACCATGCAATTTCATGCAAAACCCTAACACCATACAATTTCATGCAAACCCTGACAACACCATACAATTTCATGCAAAACCCTAACACCATATTGTTACACTCCCCCTATTATTTTACAACCCTAACATGCATGTCTTAAGACCACATCATACAATAATAGTGACACAATTATACACATAATTCTCATGCCACAATTTATTCACATCAACATACTTCAACTCCATAATCATGCTGTATTGATAACAATTATACAATATTCACATGAAATACACTATAATTCATATCACATAGCATGCATAGCATAAAATCACATATTACACATATGACCTTAGCACCCTTTACCTAAAACAACACCGGTTTTGAAGCACACTCCTACGCTTCCTTAGGGCTTTGACTGGTTTCACCTATTATGAGGGAAAAGCTAAAATTAGACTCCCTCCTATCAAAAATACTATTAATCACTAACTTATTATACGACTAGGTTTTTAAATAAATAATAATATATTAATAAAATAATATTAACTAATTACTAACTTTGCTAAAGATATAGAAATAATAGAAATATTATAAAAGTTGTAATATGAGGTTGAAAACTTTACCCTAATAATAATAATGATGATACTAAAGTAATAATAGCATAGATATTAAAAATAATATCAATGATAATAATAATAATAATAATAATAATAATAATAATAATGATAATAATGATAATGATAATAATGATAATAATGATAATAATGATATTAATAATAATAATAGTAACAATAATAATAACCATGACATTATTCAAAATAAAGTGAAATAAGGGCTTTGGCCCCTTTACTAAAATAACAACAACAACAACAACAACAACAACAACAACAACAACAATAATAATAATAATAATAATAATAATAATATAACCAAATTTAGTAATAATAATAAATGATGAAATAATAATAATAATAATGATAATGATAAAAGCCATAACAATATTACAAAATAATAATAACCATAATGGTAATAATAGTAAAGATAATGATCGAAGATAAAAGCAAGTAGGGTTTCCACCGTACATTGAATAATAATAACTTAATAAATAATAATAACAATAACAACACTAATAATAATAATAAAAGCTAATGATAAAAATAATGATAATATTAATAATAATAAGACTTGATATTTATAATACTACTACTATAATTCAAAATAGGCACAATAGGGTTCCAACTCTATATAAAATAATAATACTAACACTTGAAAATAATAATAATGATGATGATGATGATGATGATGATGATGATGATGATGATGATAATAATAATAATAACACTAATGGTAAAATGTTTGTATTAATAATAATGGAATAAGAATAATAGAAATTTGAAATAGGAAATAATAATAATTATTATACTTATAACATGTTAATATTAATAATAGTAATAATAGAAATAATATGGGTAATAGTGCTAAAATCGAATTAAAATTTACAACGAGGCTTCAACCCTTAACAGAATAATAATAAAAACATTAATATTAATAACAATAATAATACATATTAAAAATAGAAATAATAATAATAATAATAATAATAATAGGATTTGTATTAGAATAAATGAAATAAAATAATCTGAGGCTTGTAAAAATAGGGAAAATGGTTGAGAGGGTCTAGGGTTCAATATTAAGTTGGCAGGGTTAGGCGGCACCGGCGGTGGTGCACGGCAACGGAGATGGCGACTAGAAAAAAAAAAGAAAAGGAGAAAAGTTAAAGGCTAGGAACAAAATAAGAAGAAGGAGGGTGGAAGTAAGGGTGATTATGATTGCCTAGAAGGAGAGGAACAAAATGATGGTGGCGGCGCACGACGACGGTGTTGGTGTCCGAATAGGGAACAAGAAGAGAAAGAGAGGAAGAGAGGGAGAAAGAGGAAAAGAAAGGTAGGGGGAGATAGAGGAGGGTCTGTAGCAAAATTTGGGAAGTGAAAGGAGCGGCGAAAGCGGCAGAAGAGGTGGCTAAGGGTGGTTCGAAGGGTGGCTAAGGGTGGTTCACAGGCTAGTGGTGGCAGAAAATGGTTTGGTTAAGAAGGGAAATTCGCACGGTCGGGTGGATTGTTCAAGAAAAATAGAAGGGTATGGGTGGTCTAGTTAGTTATAGGGAGGTGTAGGGAAGGCGTAGGAGGAAAGAACGGGCGGCGGTGTTGGCCGGAGACGACGAAAGTGGTGTCTAAAGGGGAGGCGGTAGCAATGTCAGGGAATTCTGGGTAAGTGACCAAAACTCAATACAAGGCACAACCTGAGGGTATTTATAGATTGAAGGGGAAGTTAGGGTCGAAGGGAAAGTGGGAAAGTGGTAGGCAGGAGTGGGCAGCGGCCGACGAGGACAGCCAGCACACTTTCTCGATCATGGTCTACAAGTGACCAGGGGAGAGGGAAAATGTGCGGGGAAAAGGGGAAAGTGGGAAGACAGGTGTGGTTGGTGAGTCGAAGTGGAAGAGAGGGGGAGAAAGTGGGCAACGAACGTGCGTAGTCGCCGGCGGAATTTTCAACTGGCGGTTGCGGTGGAGTTACAGTTGATAGCATCGGGGAAGAAGAAAGAAGGAGGAGGAAGAAAGGTGGGTTGGACTGAGCGACTGAGAAAGAAAAGAAAGAAAAAAAAGAGGGGAGACCGGGCCGGTCGGTGCGAGGGATGAGGTTCTTAAATCAAACAACGAGTTTCGACAGATAAATAAGGGAAGTGCCGCGCAATGAGGGAGAAAGAAGAGGATCGGTTGTGCGGGCTGGGCCGCGTGAAGGAAAGGAAGAAGAGGGCGGAGACTGGGCCGCTAGGCTGGCCCAGTTCGGGGGGGAAAAAAAGAAAAAGAAAGAAAAAGAAAGAAAAAGGAAGAAAGAAAAGGAAAAAGGAAAAAGGGAAAAAGAAAAAATAGGAGGGCTGGGTTAATTAAATTAAATAGAATATTTAAGATATTTAAAAATAATAATAATTAAATAAAATAATATTTAAATTCCTTTTTAGGCTAATATAGGATTTTTAAAAGATTTTCCATAAATTCTATTTTAATTAGCAAAACACCCTAATTTCTCCAATTAAATTATTTATAAAATTCCTATTAATTTGAAACTATTTTATCCTTCTCATTTTAAATAAAATAATTTATTTAATTAAAATTTTAAAATAAAATCCTTTATTAGCTAAAATACCCAAATTTCCTCTAATTAAAATACTTATAAATTTCTTATTAATTTACCCTAATTAATTTCCTTTTATTTTAATAAAAATAATTTATTTAAATAATTTTCCTAATAAAATCTTATTTAACTATAATATTTAAAATTGAAATTTTCGGGGCATTTCAAGTATGGGAACCTTACTATTTTTGCAGGTGGATAGGTCTATAAGACACTTTGGCTCTTGGCCACTATTCTAGCCGGTGGATCGGTTACTTAGGGTACATGCCCTACCACTATTATATGCCGGTGGATCGATCTGGCCCCTTTTCTCGCACGGTATTCCACCGTAAGTCATTAGTGTCTTCCCATATCTTAACAAAATGTAGGGTTTGGTTTATTGAGCTCAGGATTTCTCACTATTTTAGTCGGTGGATTGGTCACTAGGGTAACATACCCTACCACTATTATACGCCGGTGGATCAGTCTTTAGGATACTGTAGTCCCTGGCCACTATTATGCCGGTGGATCGGTCTGGGCCTAGCTCAATATCTTCCACATTAAGTGATTAATATTTTAAGTAGCTTATTCAAGAACCCATACCAAGACATGCAAGTCTGACTCCTACCATGCTTACTCTTCAACTCGGGTTAACCACTCCAACCCTAGTTAACCACCACCACCATAGTTAATCATGACATACCCTAACACCCATATAACTCTAACTCCCATGCAAAACCCTAGCTCCACCATGCAAACCCTAATAACGTCATGCAACCCTAATACCATCACACAACCATTAATAACACCATGCAACCCTAACACCACCATGCAACTGTTCATACCACCATGCAAACCCTAATAACACCATGCAACCATTAATACCACCATGCATACCATATAATGCTTAGACCACTCCCACATTAACTCATACCATAACACCATATCCCACGACCTACATGCATGTCTTGTGGGCCGCGTCAAACATATTAAAGCACAACTTATACATGTCATATGCATACCATAAAATACCATATGAACATATTTCAATTCCACATCATACTATATATACAATAGATATAAGATACACTTAGAACGTATTATATTGCATGTCACATGGCAAGTAAGGCATGTAGAATGCATTACACACAACGGCCTTAGATACACCCTTACCTAAAATGTCACCGGTCTTGGAGCACGCTCCTATACCTCTTGAGGGCTTTGACTGGGCTCACCTATTGTGGTGGAAATGCTAGAATTAAGTTTCCTAAGACTAGGTTTTTAATTAAAACAATACTATACTAATAATAACTATACAAAATACTACTAAAAATATTAATAATGATATCAAAGTTAATTTAAAATGAAAGGTGATATAAGGGTTTCTGCCCTTCACCAAAATAATGTTAATAATGATAGTAGTAGTAGTAGTAGTAATAATAATAATAATATTTAAAATATTAGTAATACTAATAATAGTAATAATAATAATATTATTATTAATATTAATAGAAATACTAAAATTAAAAGGTAGGTTTTCAACCCTACCTTCACATAATGAAGTACTATTCAATAATAGTAATAATAATATTAATAACATATATTACTTATAATAATATTAAAAATAATGAAGATAATAATAATAATGATATTAATAATAGTAAAAATAGTAATAATAATCATAAAATACAATCATGCGAAACCTTAACCTAAAATAGGGCCTTGGCCCTTCTGGATAAATATTAGAAATAGTAAAATAATAATACTAATAATAATATTATTAATAATGATAACAAAACTTATACTAATACAAATAAATGCTTATTATTCGAAACTAACCACTTAATTAACTTAAGACTACTCTCGACCCTGCCAAGAAAATTTAGCATTAATAATACATCCAATAATAATAATAATAATAATAATAATAATAATAATTATTATTATTATTATTATTATCGAATAATTGCTAATATTTGAAATAAAATAGATTATACTTAAATAAACAAGGGAGAAGGGCTGAGAGGGTCTAGGGTTTCACCTTGAGTCGGCGGAGATAGGTAGCACCAGCGGCGGCAGCGATGGCCAGAAAAGAGGGCAAAAGGGGGAAAAGTTGAGGTTTGAGAAGAATAGATGGAGAATAAGGGTGGAGGTTGTGGTGGTGGTAGTAGCCTAGGATGAGAGGAGTAAAGTGAGGGTGGTGGCGCGGCAAGGGGCGGCGGCGCACGGCGGCAAAGGTAGCAGCCAAATGGAAAAGGTGAAGAAAAAGAGGGGAGGAGAAGGAGAAAGGAGAAAAGAAGGTTATGGCTAGGTGGAGGAGGATTAGTAGCAACTTTTGGGTGGTGCAGAAGGTAGTATAAGTGGCGGTTGTGGTGGTGGACAGTGATTCGAAGGTTGCGGGGGTAAAAGTTTTAGTTTGATGGGTAGGGAATTTCGCACGGCTGTGGTGGCTCGTGCAAGAAGAATCGAGGGAGACATGCGACTTAGTTAGCTAGAGAGCAATGCAGGGAAGACGGTGGTAGGCAGAGGTGGTGGCTTAGTTGGCTGACAACAGAGGATGGATTGTCTGAAGTCGCGGTGGTGCACATGTAGGATTTTAGGGTTGCGGGGGAAATTTTTTTGAAGGCAACCAATTAATGGGTATTTATAGTGTTTAGAGGGATGTGTAGGGTTCCGAAGGTCGGTAGGAGTGCGAAGCATGTAGGGTTTGGGGTAGCCGGTGGCGTTAATTGGCCGGAAAATTTTTTGGTCGGGGTCGACCCTTCGTGAAGGAATAGGGAGAAATCGAGCGAGAGATGAGGAAAACAGATTATACCAAGTTGATTTGCGAGTCAAGGGGAAGAGAAAGAGGGGAGAAACGGCCGGTCAAGTCTCGCGTGGCCGGCGGTGCCATTTTTGGGGCTTAAAGGTGTAGGTCGACAACGGAGGAGGAAGGAGGAAGAAGGAAGGGGTGAACCGGGTGGTCGGGGGAAAAAGAAAGAAAAGAAAAAAGGAGAAGAATTGATATGCTAGCGGCAGTTATAATGTCTTAAATGGAACGTGGTGTTCCAGGGAGAAAAGACACAGAACACAGCGCTTCAGCTGCTGAAGAAAGGAAGAAGGAACGACACTGGGTCGCGGGAGAAGAAGAAGAAAAGGATTGGGTCGCGTCAGCAGGCCCAATCGGTAGGAAGAGAAAAAAGAAAAAGAAGAAAAGAAAGAAAAAGAAAGAAGGAAGGAAAATGAGGGAAGAAAAAAAAATGGAAAAAGGAAAATTTAAGTGGCTTGGAGTTAAATAAATTAATTAGAATATTTTGGATATTTAAAATAGAAATATTAAAATAGAATAATATTAAATTTTCTTTTTAGGCTAACTTAAGGTTTTTAAAAGATTTTTACTAAATTTCTTTTTAATTAGCAAAAAGTCCAATTTTTCCTTTATAAAGGTATTTATAAATTCCTTATTTATTTGCCCTAAATAAATCTTTTCCATTTCAAATAAAATAAATAATTATATTAATTCCCTAATAAATCCTTACTTAATTATATTCTTAAAATAAATATTTTTGGGGCATTTCATTCACTTTATGTGTCAATAGTGCATATGTCTCATAAAATTACAGGCAAACCATATATAAGTATTTATTGATGGAAGTTTTCTTTCATTGCAAATTGAATCTTCAATTCAATAAATAAGATAAAATAAAATGGATAAATAAATTAAACAAAGCTCTATCTATGCATATTAACAATAATTTTGAGAAAATATCTTGCTAAAGTTGAGTAATCAAGTGCCAATCCATTTATGCTAACCTAGATTCAAAAATAAGTAATTTAAACATAAATTAATTAAAAATAACAAGTAATAATATAATAATAACCTTTAGAAGTATAAAAAAATGGAGGATGAATTCAAGATTGAGTTGGAAATGGGGTTCTTATAGTTGAAGTAGGCAAAGTAATGAATTGGAAAGGAGGAAAAGGAGAGATGAGGAAGGATTTGGGGTTTGGGGAGCTAACAATAAAAAAGGGCAAAATGGGAAAAGGGTGAAATTTTGAGGGTATTTGAGTGTGAACTTAATAAAAAAAAATGTGTATATTTGAACTCAATAACTTGCCAATTAGGTTTTGCTATAAAAAGAAAAAAAGACAAACTAATCAATTTCAGAGAGCTAATCTACATTGATAAGATAAAAATACAATTAAAATAATTTTAAATCAAAGCAGTAATCAACTAGGTAAAAGAAGCATACGCATATCGATTTTATAAAAGCTATCTCTAAAAATTAGGATTTTTAGGCCCAAACTACAATTCAACCAATTAACTTCGATTATCTCAAATTGATAATTTAAAAATACAATTAATATAATTCTATATAAATATAGATAATCAATTTCAACAAAAAATAACCAATTTAAGATGATCATTTTCTAGAATTAGGATTTTAAAGTCCAATATATGAATTCGGGCAATTCAAATCAATTAATCTAAATTAAAGATGTTAGAATGCAATTAAGGTCATTTCAAATATTTATGTAAAATCAAGTTCAGAATAATAACTATATAAACGACTAATTTCATAATTTTATTTAAAAAACTAGGGTTTTAGACACAAAAATGCATGTTAGTTGAATTTCAATAATTCATCTAAATTGAATGTTTATAAATTATAGTTTTGAGTTGGAGTGCAAATCGAGTCAAATCTTGTTAAAATATTTAAATTGATGGATTGAAAATGAAATTAATCATATTATAATAAAAATTATATAATAAATTTTAAAAAATAACTCAATTACATAAATCAATTTAAATCCACAAGAATTTTTACATATAAATTCAATTTTAGTGGATTTCACACAATTTTTTCAAATTAATACTTCTAATGTGAAATTAAATATATTTCAAAGTATATTGTAAAGTTAATTAAATAATACAACAAAAATATCCAATTTAGTTTTAATATGAAAGGGTTTGACCTAGAAATCTAATCTTGATTATTTTCGCACAAATTTCTCAAATCGATAGTTCTGACATAAAATCAGACACATTTTAAATTATATTGTAAAATTAATTTATCCAAAATAACTTAATCGAAAAAATTCTAAAAATCCAGACATAAATGGATCAAAAATATAATTTTCATAAATTAACTACATATACTACAGTTAATCACTCTAAATCAATCATACACACACACACATATATACACACACATATATAATTAACTATTAATCTAGCTTAATTAAACCCAATCTATATAAAATTTTTAAAAATCAAAGTTTGGATTTTGATAAATTATACCAAACTAAACATTGAGAATTGGAGCCGGGGTAGGTCGAGGAAGCTCCATTGGAGGTCAAAGACAATTCGGCGGTGCCCGGGTGCACTAGAGGTAGCCGGACAGTAGCATGTTAGGCTGCATTGTGGGCGTCAATATGGATGCTCTGCGTGCGTGGCTGCTACTTGGTGACGTTAACGATGAAGACGGTAGTGCGTAGTGTCATGGTGGTGACCAATTGTGGTGAGGTGGTGTGGTGGTGGAGATTGACGCATGGTAGCAAGGAGAAGGTAGGACGAGAGCTGGAGTTTGGGCTTAATGCTGAGAAAAATAGGAAAAGGAAAGAGAAAAGAAAAAACCAAAGAGGAATAGAAAGAAAAAAGGTGGGGGTTTGACTGGTTTGGGTTTCATTTTTTTTTTTTACTAAAGCACGTATAAAATATCTAAAAAATATTTAATAATGATTTTACCTGAAACTTATTTAATGAAAATTATTTCATAAATATATAAAGATATATAATCAATATAAAAGTTATTTAAATGATTTTAAAAACGCTTTTAAAAGAAAATACAAACTAGTACGAGGATTCATATTACTTACAAAAATAAATAACACAACCTCCAGAAATATTAAAAATTATCTAGACATATGTTTAAATCATATTCTAAGGATATAGGATTAATTTAAATAATTTTTTAAGAAGGTATTCCATAAACCAAAAGGAGAAAACGAAATAAAATTAATTTTGAAAAGAAAGTCATACATAAGTTACGAATTTTTTTTTAATTTAAAACTTATCAAAGATCTTAACAATCTCGTAAAAACATATAATTTCAAAGACGGGATTATTTTCTACAAATAAAAATTATTAAAATAATTTTACTATTTTAAAAAGGATTTTATAATTTAAATAATGTATTTTTTAACAAAGTATAACTCCAAAAAAAATTTCACAGCCACACAATTAAGTCATAATCAAAAAGGAATTTAATACATAAAAAAATGATAACAAGTGAGAGAGTATAAATATATATATTTTTAATGGAAATAAAAATATATAAATATAATAAAATCATAGTCGTGAATAAAGTTATCTAGAATGATTTGTAATAACAACAATTAAATAAATTCTAATATAACTTCAAAATCATCGATAAAACCAAAAAATGAATCAAAATTAATATACCTAAACGCTTTCATCAAATTATTCTAATGAAATCATTAATGAAATTGAATCAAAAAAATACAGGGTATTACAATGGATGAAGAGACTATTAAAGAAAATTGGCTTAAAATAGGACAAGCTTGTGGTATTTAGTAAGTCACAAAGTATTATTCATGTTAGCAATACTGACATCTTCAAAGCATTTTTAGGTTAGATATCACTGGATAAGAGATGTGAATGAAAAGAGCTAACTTTGTTCGAAAAAGATACATACCAAGAAGAACGGGTTAGACATACTTACAAAGCCTTTACTCAAAGGTTAGCATGATCTATGTTGCACTATGGCTATATTAAGTAGGGTGCACAACTCTCAATGGAAGAAGGAAGAAAAACTCCTATTTTCTTGAAAGGAGGATAATTATTGGTAATTCCTCAATAGAGAAGCCAATGACCGTTGACTAGTAACTAAGAATGGTCATCAACAAGGAGAAACCAACCAAGGGCAATAACTAAAGGTAGTAAGCTAATGGGGGCATTGGCCTAGGGAGTAGCCATGGTCATCAACTAGGTATTAACTAGGAGTAAAGATCAGAAGTTGTTGGCCAAGGAAAAAAGGCCAGTGGCCATTAGCTAAAGGGTTGTGGACCAAAAGGGAAACTACCAAGATTGTTAGCCAGGGTCATAGGTAATGGTTGTAAGAAAAGTGTGGCTGCTGGGGTGATAACTAAGAGCATGGTCGATGGATATTAATGAGATAAGACTAGATGTAATGGAGTGGCTAGAAAATTCCTTGTAATACATGATTTGACACACACTTGTATATTAGTCAATCATTAAGTTGTAACATGTACATCTCCTCCTATTAGAAATACATGTGTATAAGCCAAAAAACTAATGATTGTTGTGTGTCTTAGCCAACTAAGTGTGAGGGCATAAAAGACCCTCGTCTACCCATTGTATAGATAGTTGCAAAACAGAGTAAGCTCCCAATTTTTTGCTAAAGCTTCATACTTAATAAAAGTCTCATACTTTTCTCTCCCATAAACCCTCATTCTTTTGTATTCAATATGTAATCTTGCATTTTCTTATAATTGTGTCTTTATTTGAGGGAGTATTGTCACCTGGCCGAGTAAAATTATTTATTATTTTTCCAACAAGTAATATCATCTATGCAACATGATTTATATTTCTGCTCCTCCAAGCTATAATAAGAAGTCATGGAGATAATCAATATGGAACCACCTGCTTCACATATGACATACCCAACATCATCACTGGAAGCCTCCCACGAAGCATTTTGTAAAGTGTAACATTGATGGATCTTATGACAACACTGTAATGGGCACTGATGCAACTGTCTTAAGTTCCAATGGAACAACATTGTGTTGTAAATTTGAGACAATATTCATCTTCACTAATAACTTTTTGCCCTTGGCATATGAGGTAGATGCTTGTTTAATGGAGCTGGAGTTTGCTACTTCACAAGGCTTCTCTTATGTCATCCTCGAGTACGATTGCATGATGAGTGCTAAACTCCTCACCAATAATCATGAGTTGCCTCCATGAAGAATCAACCATCTTATTATATCATGCTGCAATTTCTTCACTCGCCATGAGCATTTTGTAGTCAATTTTTTCCCACACACTACTAATTATGCACATGCACTTAGCAAGTTTGCCTTACATTCTAACAACAATGGTGTTTGGTATGACTCTTATTTGAAGTCTATCTCAGAGGAATTTGTTATCAACATTGATAATCAATGAATGAACTTTACAATCTCTTGTTTTTTCAAGCGAGTGAATTGTAGATTAATCATATATATTTATATATTTATTTATTTCTATCGCGTTCACAAACAATAATAACTGATAACAAAATTTCCAAATATGCCTTTAGAAAAATACCCTATATGCTAAAAAAAATAAAATAAATAAATTAAGTATTTATATACAACATATTTTCTATCAAAATAATAAAATTAAGAACTTCAAAGATATAATTCCACCGACGCTTGACTTTTTCTTTTCTCTAAGTCTTTGGCACTTGTCTTTCAAATCGTTAAAGTTTTCCAAAGCTAGTTAATAAAAAAGAAAAAGAAACAAAGAACAACAATCATTTCAAATGAACCAACGAAACTTTATTGTTCAAACACTCAAGCTTTATTTGAATTTATCTTGAATAATAATAATAATAATAATTTTAGATGATTATTTTTTAATAAGCAAGTTCAAACAAGTACTAAATTATATTAAACAACCAAAAAATTATCCCTGCATTTTGTTCAATATTTGTAACTCAATATTATTTTAATAATTTTAGTTAAAATGAACTGACTAATAATGTCAAGTTATCTAATTTTTATTAATTTGATTTGATTTTACAATTTTAATATGTTATCATCATTACTTTTTTTATTAGGATTGATGTTATAATTGATATTTTTTCCTATTATTTCCATTATTTTTGTTATAATTAATTTTATAATTGTTTTTAATTTTATATTAATTTTTATTATTAAAATTAAAAATTATTTAATAAGCTAAGATGAGGAGAACGGGCCCAAATTGGTCTACGGTCTATCGAGAATCCGAGTGAACTCTGAATTTAAGGTCCGGTATCCATTTTTGTTGCGGAACATTTCTTCGCCTTCGTTTCTTTTGCTTGCGCCTGAGGCAAACGGGAGTATTCGCGAGGGACAGTCGAGCCTTGGCAGAAGTACAAGTGCGATAGACAGGCAGAAGAAAAGGAGGGAAAAAGACGGAGAAGTCATGGAAGGTCAAGGTCATGAAGAAACCCAGAATACCCACCTAATTCTTGCTCATAAGCTCTTCCTTCTGACTCATCCTGATGTCCAAGATATCGAGAAGGTCCATCTTAAAGAAGAAGTTGTAGCTACTATTAAATCTGAATGTGAGAAACCCTAAATATCAGATTCTCTGTTTCGATTACTATATCATTTGCATTGTTCCTAATCTCGTCGTTTTTCTCCGTGTAGCAATGGCCCCATTGTATGAGTTACTAGCCGCCGATGGATTGCTTGAGCTGGATCAATCGGTTTTGGACTCGATGGGAGGCAAAATAGAAGAGGAGTTGAAAAAGCTCGATGAAAAGTGAGTAATATGACATTAGATTGTCTATTGTGCTGAAGTTAATCGGCCATATTTTGGGTGCCCCCCCCGGGGGTTTGGTACCACTGTATTCTCCTGGAATTTAAAGACTTGATCGAATTTTCTCTATATTGTTTATGCTTTCCGCCATATGTTGCTTAATGAATATGGACTTTGTACGCTTTTTCTGTCTGTACTGGCTTGGGCGGAAGCTATTCGTTAACCGAACTGTTAAATAGCAGCTGTTGGAATCAGATGCGTGCTTTACTGTAGGAGGGTTCCCTTAATAAACTGTGAACATAAGCCGGGAAATGGGTATGAAGTCATGATAAATAAAAAAATTGTAGTTTGTGAGTGAGCATGACACCTGTCATTATTGGACTTACTGATTTGTTTGATTAAGGATGTTTTATTTGCGAAAGTACTTTTAGGCCTAATAAGTTGTTTTTTACTAGCTGTTTTATTTTCTCTGTATCTTCTTCTTAGGACATACGTCTTCATATTGTTTGCTCTTGTATGTCCACATTTTCTTTGTGGTTTTGTTCTGGCATTGTTGGGCTAAATATTCAAGGAGCATAAATGATCCTGTGATGGATGGCCTCATAGATATCGTTCCAATTCCTGAGAATATGGCTTTATCATATTTATTGATAGAGCTTTATATGTGGAAATTGAGAGACACCTGAGGATCTATCTAATGCATGAATTCCTTTTTCAGTGCGTGTGTATTGGCTTTATTCTGACATCAATTCCGAGTTTTATTAATTCTTTCAGTGCTGATTATCACAGCCTTTTCCTGTGTAACTAGCTGCCTTGTCTTTTCTGTTTTTGATTATAGTGGTTTTGGACCCATTTCTTTTCTTCCAACAAATGATCCATTCAAGCAAGGATTTACTATGGAGATTAGTTAAGTTGTTGTGTTAGCTTCCCTGTCCAACCCCTCTGCCCCGAAAAGAGTAAAGAAAAGGGGAACAAAGAGATAAAAATACCGAAGTAACTGATGGAAGAAACAAAGAGGATGAAACTAAAGTGGTGGCATGGCAGCTTGCTTATGGATTGAAACTTTATTATTTGTTGTTGACTAGGTTGTACAGGGATGGGGATAGTGACTTCGAAATAGGGATCTGGAAAAAGTTAAAACAACAATTCTAATAAACTAGGGGACAGGATGTTGGGAAAATTCTGAAAAATAAGAAAAATATATAGTATAATATAAATGGTTTACTATATTTTATAATATTGAAAAATATTGACACTAGTAAAAGTTAAATAACGATTGTATTTTACTATTTTAGTTTGACACTAGTAAAAGTTAAATAACGATTATTATTTTAAAGTGAAGCAAAATTAAGTAACAACCCATTAGGGAGCTCCAGATATACCCATTATCTGAAAGACCTATATAATACCACTTCAGGAATTTCAACTTGGGACCTAAGTGATATAGGGACAGAATTTTTGAGAGAAAATTAGGAAGAATGATTGCTAAAAAAATTACTCACAATGCTTATTGGCAGTTTTCAATTCATTCAAGTTGGGTTTGATAATAACATAATACTAAATCCATGTGTATAGGCCAACAGACATCGGCTAAAATGAAAATAACTAAAGATAGGAAGCTATCCTAAACATACGATATAGTATCTTCTGCTATGATATTATATATCATTATGGTCTATGGTGTAATATCCTATAAAAACAGTATATTATATCATAATTGTTTTATATCTTAAGTTATTCTTTAGTTAATATCTAAATAATATTAAATATCCATATAATATCTAAACCCAAGAATAAAAAAATTAATTATTCTAAAATTATGCTTATGGCTACATAGGTCGTAGTACATTATTCTCCATTCTCCCCTGGTTTGTGTAAACTCGTCCTTGAGTTTTATAAAACTCTAAGATCTGAGGGGTATATATAATTCCATAGTCCATAGGAGGGTCTCAAATGAAGAATGGTATAAGCATGATGAATTTCGACCTAAAGGCTAAACAACCATTGGCCCAACAGTCAAAGGTTGAATGAAAATAGGGAACAATTACTTTGGTTACTTGAACATTTGTGTTCTCATGAGATTTATTTTTGGCCAACTTAACTCATGGTTCCCTGTCGTAGCAACTAGCACCTTCAACAAGACCTCCCTGAGTGGCTTCTAAATCTGAGTAGACTTAAAGCCACCTCAATAAATTCTCATTAGTCACCAACTTGGGACTCTACTTCTGGTTAAATATTTGATGGGCCCATTTCATCATTGAAATTTTCTGTTGGATTCCTTTAAGTACTTGTAAGTTGTTAGCAAAATAGCTCTTTTGATTTATGGGGTTATCAAGAGTGGATTACGAGTAACGTAGCTAGGGATAAATTCGTTCTTCCATAAGTTTCCTTGCAAGTAAACCAACTTTCTAATCAACAACGTCCATTGTAGATGTGTCCACCTTGAAATGTATGTAAAGCTGCCATCACATCCCTCTTCATGGTTGAATTGAATGCAAGCATGAACATCATCATATCCCTTAAAACTTGTAATCTTCTCCGGATCAGGTAATAAAATTATAGTCGCGTTTGTGTTTGAGGTAGCGTTGTAGTGGTATCGGAGCATCGCGCGATAAATTATGTGTTGCGGTTGTCTTGGTGTGAATTTTTATTTTTGTTTTACTATATAGTCTAATTATTATTTATTGATCATTTAAATATAAATATTCAATAAACTAATATTTTATATTATATTAGAAGATTTAAGCGAGTCATTATATATTAAATTGTCCTAATAATCCTAAATTTGTTACAGAATGAAAAAATGCATGATATTTAGTTGTACATATGATGGTAATAAATAGCAATACTTTATTATAATTATAATTCAATACTAACTTGTTCCAAGATATATATAGTAAATAAATAAAAATAAATTATATTTTCAGTATAACTTAAGAATTCTCAATAAATTATCGATTTATTGCCAAGATTTTCTAATTTATCGGCGATACTGATTTATCGGCTGATAAAATGTGAAAATTTAAAACTGTAGCGTATTGTTAATTACACGTTGTAGCTGACCCAAGAACTGCTAAATAATGGCTGATAAACTATAGCGGCATCGCTATTTAATTGTATGCTTCAGATATCCATAATGAGAAAATATTTCATACCCTAGACAGTACTGGATGGTACTTCTCATGGACACTTACTAATAGAGACATATGGTCTGAATCACAACGCTTATTTTTATAGCTAGGACTCTACATACATGAAATAAGAAATAATAAAAGAGTAAATATTTGTTTTTTGGACTTCTTTTATTACTTTTTTTTTTATCAGAAATATTGCCTAAACAAAAGATGCTAAAAATAAGAATCAAACATTGAGCAAGACTATGGGCTGCTTCTGGCGCAAAGGATGACTGAATCAGTGGCTTGATGGAGAGTGACTCATGGCGGGGCCTGACTACCGGAGTCTGATAAGGTTGATGGAGGTGCAGTGCAGGTTACGGTGAAGGAGCAGCACGGGCAGTGTGTGACTGTGAGAGAATCTATCCAAAATAAAGAGACTTTGAATCAAGCCTCCTTAACAGCTTTAATCACACTCACTTTTGTGGGTGCTTAACTCTGTTCTTTCCAATCTTGTTTGGATTTGGGATCAGATGGGATTACAGTCAGGGTTCTGCAAATTGGGTTTGAGATCGGTTCAATGGGGGCTTGATTTGCATTTGGTTGGGGTTCAAGAGAACCAAAGTGAAGTTTTCATGTGTCAGTGGATACTACCGGTGACTAATTTGTGGTTAGTATAAATGATTGGCTGTGCAGCTAGGGTTTTGGTTTGGGGATTTCAGAAATTGTGTCAATTGGATTGTGGAATTGGTCATTTTAAGCCAATTGAATCTTGAATTGATCAATTAGGTTCTGAATTATTGGTATATTTGGCAGATTTTGTATTTGTTGTGGGTGTACGGACAAAGAGCTGTTATTTTATTTTAGTTTTATGTGTATGTGTACAGGCCGCTGGGTTTTGTGAGGATCAAAGTTGGGCTTTGATACCAAATTGATATAAGGACAGGAATTCCAAGAGAAAATTAGTAAGAATGCTCAATAAAGAATACTCACAAGTCACAATGCTCACTAGCAATTTTCAATTCATTCAAGTCTGGTCTGAAAATAACATAATACTAAGGCTGTATATATAGGCCAGCACATGTCTACTAAAATGTAATAGCAAACTATCCTAAACATAGGATAAAACATCTTCTAGTAAGATGTTATATATTATTATATCCTATGGCTTAATATCCTGTAATAACAATACATTATGTCATAATAGCATATCTTTAATTGTTCTAAGTAATATCTAAATAATAGTAAATAGTCATGTAATTTCTGAACCCAATAACATTAAACAAATTCCTAAACTTAGGCTTATGGCCACAGGCCATACTGCATCATTAACGTATTTGATCCCCTTCGTCTTAACTACTAGACTAGGTGTTATAAAACTCTTTATTACCAAATAATAGACATGTGAAGACTAATTAAAGAGCTTAGCAATGGGTTTAATAATTGATAGAGACTAGTGTATTGGGGTGGGCATGTGAGACCAAATCTAAGTGAGATTAATTAGGTTAAATAGAAAAAATAATCATTTTTCTACTAAATTGTTGTGTGTGTCGGCATGAAGGCAAAATGAGGCGTCGTGCAGCTCCTCCTTCTCACTTTGGTTTCACTGCTTATTCTTCCACCTCTGGTTTTTCTACTCTTTTATTGCTGTTTCGGCCTATGCTTTCACCCCTGGAATGCTTCAAGGACACAAAACTTGACCTCTATGCTGTTTCCATGTTTTAGAGGTTATAAATTGTTCATATGACTGATTGTTAAGTAGTTAGATGGATTGCTTAAAAGTTGCATATTCCCACTTGATCTGGTGGCTGTTCATGATTAAGTAACTGAGGCTTGGTGTAGAGGGAAAGTATTATTTTTGTGGGCTTCATATCATTGTTAGCTTGTTTGTTTCCTTGCTCTGATACATATGTGAGTTTTGTACTTGTAATGCATTTGATGGATGTAATTGATCTCGTTTTACTTTTATGTAATGTGTACATGTTGCATCTTATCAGGATTACTGATGCGGAAGAGAATTTGGGTGAAAGTGAAGTTCGTGAAGCTCATTTAGCAAAATCCTTGTTCTACATCAAAATAGGTGATAAGGTAAGAGCCATTCTGGTTCATTTGCCCCTCTTGATCTATATGGAGATAAAATATTGTTTTCTTATCTTGTTTACATTTGATTTGTTTTGTACCAATCCAGGAGAAAGCTTTGGAGCAGCTGAAGGTAACAGAAAGTAAAACTGTTGCTGTTGGACAGAAAATGGATTTGGTGTTCTACACTCTTCAGATCGGCCTTTTCTACGTGGACTTTGATCTAATTTCCAAAAGCATAGACAAAGCCAAGAAGTGTGTAGTTTCTTGGATATGATCTTTCTTTCCGACTTTCCTTCCTTTCGGTGGCATGTTTTCTGTTGGCCTTTCTGTTGAGCTGTGATGTTAATATTTTTGACTCGATGTAGCTTATTTGAAGAAGGAGGTGACTGGGAAAGGAAAAACCGCCTAAAGGTGTATGAGGGCCTATATTGCTTGTCTACACGAAACTTTAAGAAGGCAGCTAGCTTATTTTTGGATTCTATCTCAACGTTCACCACTTATGAGCTCTTTCCTTATGACAAATTCATCTTTTACACTGTCCTTACTAGCATCATATCCTTGGATAGAGTATCCTTGAAACAAAAGGTATTAGGGGATCAAACAGCAGGTCTCCTTTTCATGCCACTTTGATGTTTCAATTTCTTAGTTAAATTTAATGCAACAGACATAACTTTGGTATATGTGGCAGGTAGTGGATGCTCCTGAGATTTTGACAGTGATCGGAAAAGTACCGCATTTGTCAGAGTTCTTGAACCCCCTATATGATTGTCAATACAAGTCTTTTTTCTCAGCTTTTGGTGAGTATGAAATCCCTCTGTTATTTTCTGCCTTTTATGATTCTCTTCACTTATATTTTGGTGTGTTTTGCTCAATGATTGGTTCTTTAATTGTAACTAAGAAATAAGGGAAATGTCTTCTGTTAATGCATGATATTGTTTTGGGTGCAATTTTTTTCTTGTTAATTTCTCCCTTTTTGTCTTTATGATTGGTTTATCTTATCTGTGTTTGCCCATTCTGTTCGTTTATCCAATTGGTCTATTCCATTTGATTGTGCTTTCTTTGCTTCATTCCTGATTGGATGAAAGCTGATTGTCCAGCCGAACCATAGTGGTTAGGAGTGCTCAAGTACAGATAACTGTATCAATTTATATCCAATAATTCGGATAACTACAAATACGGATCAATTAAATATCTGATTTTCTTGTGATTATTCTAATTAATAAATTTGGAAATCTTTTATAATAAAATATTTAAAAATAAAGATCTAAAGTTAGATAATATTTGTGTCTATAACTCTATCCCAAGAGTGTTAAAATATATTGTTGAGTTTTGTACACGAAAAATTAAATAAAATTTAGAAACTAATCACTAAATTAAATTTTATATTATGATGGTCATTGAATGACTATATAGTTACTAGAATAAGTATATAAATATATAATTATTTTAAAATTATAAATAACATTTTATTATTTTATATGGCCACAGAGGGTTAATGTTTATGTCCTTACTTTAAATTACATATTTTTACAAATTAGATATTATCTGATTTTTTTGTTGACCAAATCAGTTATTTGCCTTTTTGGATCCACCGGATAGGACTAAACATCCCTAATATCTGATTTTTTTTGGGGGGGGGGGGAGGGGAACTCGTCATCAACAGCGCTCTGGCCCTGCTTGCTGCTAAGTTGATATGAACTATTTTATTTGTCAGCTACCAGTTTTCACATTCACCAAATGTACTTGTCCTGGCTCTGGATTGCTCTGGGGAGTTAACGGTGCGATATGGAAACTATTTTAATATTACTTTTATTTATGTATGTGTGTATATCTGTAATGATGGCGATGCTCGGGTTTTATCTCATCTTTTGCCTATTCATTCATTTCACATATTCATGATAAAAAAATGGCGACCTGTGCAATTTATTGTTATGTAATCGTTGCTAGTCTGTCGCACTATCCTATGACCTGCGTTCTTCAGGCTGTCAATCTTATAGTTGTCTGATGTTATTTGAATGGATTTCAGCTGGGCTGACTGATCAAATCAGGTTTGACCGATACCTGTACCCGCATTTCCGGTATTATATGAGGGAGGTCAGGACCGTCGTGTATTCCCAGTTTCTGGAGTCCTACAAGAGTGTTACCATCGAGGCCATGGCTAAGGCATTTGGTGTCTCAGTTGAATTTATTGATCTGTAAGTGGTCTATATTTGGTTTTCCGCTTCTATCAACTCCTGTGTTGGTAAGGTTAGGTTCGGCTCATTAAGAGCTTGTTTAGCAAAATAAATTTAATTCATGTCGTAATTTTAGGTTCATTTATTAAACAAGCCAAGAGAGGTTCGGCTTATTTGTTCGCGAATTGGTTTGAATTTGGTTCGAGTCGTTTGTTAATAGATCAGACTTACATAGGATTTACATAATAAACTAGTCAAATAATTACATAAGCTTTTAAACAATCTGAATAATTAAACGAGTTTATTTGGTTTGTTTAGCTTTCAAATAAGCCAAATAGTTAAATAAGTTGAGTCACGAATCTAATAATGATAACCGAGTTGGTTTGGTTTATAATTTTTTAGAAAGGTTAAACGAGCCGGCCCGCAAACCCTATTGAGCCGGGCTCGTTTCACTTATTTCAAACTCAAGTTGAATTTGAATTTTTAAAAAAATTAAATGATACAGACTTGAGTTGGAAGGTATTTGGCTCGTTAACAGGCTTATGTGTCGGTTGCCATGTCAATGCAAGTACTTAGGTGTTTTTTTTTTTTTTTTTTGTCATCTTCTGTGACAACCAGGGAGCTGTCAAGGTTCATTGCGGCTGGGAAGCTACACTGCAAAATTGACAAGGTCGCCGGGGTATTGGAAACCAATCGCCCTGATGCAAAAAATGCACTCTATCAAGCAACCATCAAGCAAGGAGACATTTTACTCAACAGGATCCAAAAGTTGTCCCGTGTAATAGATCTCTGAAGAAGGGAATGATAATTATTGAGATCGAATCGCATGTGAAAACTTGAGCTGGATATTTTTTTTATTATATAGCTTTTATTGTATCTCTTTAATTTCATGAGAATTGTATCGGTTTTTCGTAGTGTATGAGCTGAGGAGGGCCGCCGCGATCAGAATTCAGATGATTTCTTTTTGTGGCATGTGGGCGGCGTTTATTCTGCTCTAATGTCTTTGTTTTTGGAAAATTTTAGGTAGTGTGATGATATTTGATCTAATAAACTGTGTTTTAAATAATTTTATTTTAATAATGTTATTTATTTTAGTATTATTTTATTAATATTTTTTTATTTTAAATTGCTAAAATGTTAAAAAAAAAACATATTTTTTATTGAAATTATAAAACTCTTAATATTTTGATTTTTTTTGGAATTTGCTTATTTTTTTTAAAAAAATCAACAATATTAAAATCTTATAGCGTAGAATATTTTTTTGGAAATTAACAAAAATCTTAAAAAAATGATCAAAACAGTTAAAATTTTTCCATTCCACTTAGAAAAATATGTGATTTTACAAGTCTTTACCATATAAAGTGACAATAAATTGTTGTGGTCATCAAACTCTTGTGTGCAATAATGACACTACTTTAATTGAACTCATAGCCAACCCTAAATATATGTAGTATAGATATTAGATATCTATCACAGTCGTTCTTAGAATGTAGAAGTGCAATATCTAATTCTTTTCTTGTTTCCTGATATTATCTAATTATTCCTTTTTGATATTGCTTAATTCTTATAAATTGAAAATTAGAGATTAGGAAAAAAAAAGCTTAATTATTTAGACTTTACTTGCTAACTACATCATTGTCGTATTATTATTATTTTTTTTATTATATTTTTTTCCTAATATATTATGTGCAAAAAATTCACATTCAGTATTTTAAAGGGACGTTAATTAATTATAATCTTCCTAATATGTCTTTGTCCTCCAAATATATAGTAAATATCTAAATATAATTAATAATAATACACTTAAAATTATGAAAAATAAGGACAAAAATATAACTTATACTTTAATTGTGATATTGTTTTTTGATATAAATTTAAAGTTAAAGTAACTTGTTTCTTCGGAGGGAAAGCATTTTATTTTTTTGAAAAAATTAAAATAAACATTTTTAAATAAACACATTATGCATGTGCCAAAACCACGAAACACAAGGCTTGATGTGATGTTAGTCCGAAGTGGGCGAGCAGAGCCTTGACAAGCAACCCGAGGTCCCGAGCCCTTCGTCCCAACTTCATGTTCTGTGGTCACTGGTCAGGCCGTATCGAAAGTGAATCGTAGCTTCTCATCTTTAGACCCGACTGAGGCTAACAATTCACGGCCCCTCTCGAAGCGCACGCCACCTTTATAAACTAATCTTTACTCAATCTCAGTGTCATAAACGAATTTAAGCAATCGCCCTCCAGTGGTGGCCATGCATGTCGTGCACAAGTAAGTTACCCCATTTGATACACTTCTCTTCAGATTTAGTACTCGAAAATGATAGTGAGTTGAAGTTCATCATCAGAAGGCTGTTCAATTGAAAATTTGGAGTTGACTTACGAATTTGATCGAGAGGTTAAGCAGGGCACAAGAATGCCTTCTTCTGTTGCTGTGCCTCCTCGTCCTTTTGATTTCGATGAACTCCGTGAAAAGTTCTCGGCCCATCTAAGACCTTGGCAGCGGTCTTTTCAATTCTGGGCTCGCACTGCTGACATCTATACTGGTTACAAGGTGGCGTGATGAAGATTTTCATATGCTATTACCTTTTTCGCCTCTTATTGTGTTCGTGTTCTGATTTGTCTGCTTCTGTGGATGTTTCGATGGTTTTAATGATATTGCTGGAAATTGGGCAGGTGTTTCAACTTCGGGTGAGTTTAGTGAAGGATGTAAAGAAGCAGGAGGAAATGTGGGAAAGGCAGCACGAACTTGCCGCTGAGAAGATATACAATATGTGTTCTGATCTTGGTGGGTTTTTCCTTAAGGTATATATCGAATTCCCTTTTCAATCAATTATTGTTTCATGAATATTTTGGATCTTGACTCTGACTTGTATATCGGCATTGGTGGATGCATATTGCATTTCTGTTGTTTAAAGTTTCTGACCTTTTGTCTTTGACTTGAGAAAGGGAGAGGGTGGGGGACTTGATTCAAATTTTGGGCCTTGCATGTGATCTGTTCTATTTATTGTTTTAATCTATATCAGATATTTTACTCAGAATTATCACCAGTTTGTATTCTCATTTGGATTTGCTATCGAGATTGATTGGATTCAGGTGCATTCAGGCTAGCCTATTATTATTCTTCCGTACTATGCTTTGAGTCACTCTTTTTTTTTTTTTTTTTTTCTAAAATTTTTTTTCCCCTCTGAGTGCTTATGCAGTTGTAATTTGTTTATGATGACCATACCCAAACCTTTGGTGGACTGTAATTAGTTTACCAGCTATGGCACTATTGACTTGTACAGGAAGGAGATGATGGATTTGAATCTAGTCTACCCTTGTTTTGCCTTGTCAAAGCCTTTTGTCTGTATATACTAATATGTTTCTGAAAACTATATTATGAAACTTTTTTGGTAATGACCGATGAGGATTGAATCAGGTTGCTCAAATAATTGGGAAGCCTGATTTGGCTCCTGCGGCATGGGTGAAAAGGCTAGTAACGCTGTGTGACCAAGCTCCTGCAACACCCTATGAGATCATCCAGCTTGTTCTGGAGAAGGAGCTGGGTCGAAGTGTGGATGAATTGTTTGAAACATTTGATCCAAGCCCACTTGGTTCTGCTTCCATTGCTCAGGTACTTGTCTCTATTTAAGATTTTCCGCATGGCTGTAGTTAAAATTTTGCCAGGAGAATTGCTTGAGGTTCTTGTCGATGGTTCTGCAAGCATTGTTGGTTGATGTGCTGCTGTATATCCTTTACTCTCTCATCACAAACTTGTGCCCCAATAGCAAATGATAACATATCTTATTAGGATTAAGATAGTAATAAAAGAAGGATCTGGGTTACACTTTTTGCTAAATGTATAACCAAGCGTTTTGTTCTAGACACTAAAAGGAACCAAAAAAAGGTGCATCTGAAACTCCAATTTAATAGATAGATTTAAGGTATTTCATCGTGTGGTGATTTTTCCCTCTCATCTCTTTATGGTCACTTGATGTTTGGAGGGTTACAGGTTGCATTTTGGAGGGGAGGAGAGGGGGGCCTATTTCGGTTGTAAAAGTCTTAATTTTAATGGTTCATACCTCAATTGACATCTGATTACCATTTACATGACAGCTTTGTTGTCTGGCATACAAACTAAGGTGCATAAACTGCTTCTTAGTTAGGCTTGAAGACTTATCTGCGCAATATGATCAAAATGATATTGACTTAATTTTGTAGGCATATTATATTTTAATATCTGTTTTCTGTGAGGCTTTTGGTTTGTTAAAATTTATCTTTACCCATCTTTATACATAAACTGCTCCTTTCTAATGTTGTTTCAATCAAGTTAGGTTCACCAAGCTAGATTTAGAGGGGCTATTTCTGTTGTAAAATTCTTAATTTTAATGGTTCATACCTCAATTGACATCTGATTACCATTTACATGACAACTTTGTTGTCTGCAATACAAAGTAAGTTGCATAAACTTCTTCTTAGTTAAGCTTAGAGACTTATCTGCGAAATGTGATCAAAATGATATTGACTTAATTTTGCAGGCATATCCTATTTTAATATTTGTCTTCTGTGAGGCTTTTGGTTTGTTAAAATTTATCTTGCCCGTCTTGATACATAAACTTCTCCTTTCTAATGTTGTTTCAATCAAGTTAGGTTCACCGAGCTAGATTAAGAGGTTCAAAGAATGATGTTGTGGTGAAGGTAATGGTATTTCATATGTATTTTGGAATGTCTTATTGGCCTTCAGCATATAAACTTTAAGTGATGTCACAGGTCCAGCATCCTGGTGTTGAAGAGTTGATGATGACTGACATTCGCAACTTACAAGCATTTGCTTTTTACATGCAAAAAACAGATGTCAAATTTGATCTGTTCTCTGTCACAAAGGAAATGGAGAAACAGGTGCCTTAATTTCTGCTTTCTTCAGCTGTGTTCCCAGTTGCTATTTCATGGTTGATGTGGTTATTAACTTGAAATGCTCTGGTTTGCATTTGGAGCAATAGAGCTCATTTACAATCTGTAGCAATACTCTGTGAATTATGCAAAGATGTTACTTAATTCAGAGGGCTCATCTTGATGAAATCGTAACTTTCAAACTATCAGATTATGGCTAATAATCTGGTTGGTAAAATGTTGTCAGTATCTTCTTAAATTTTTGTAAACTGTAGTGAATTCTCATTTTCAATATGTGGAACTTTATAATGCTTATTATTTTCCACTGAACTATGTGTATGAAGATTAAAGAATGACTTATTCTGCTGTTTTGACTGTTGACCTTCAGCACAAAAAGTTTGCACTAACATGATATATTCAGAGCTCTGCATTGCTCTCTGATTATCGTTATATGGTCCACAAGTTAACACCATCACGAGACCAAGAAATGTCTTCCTGTTCTTGTATGTATTCTTTTAACTGGCAATTTTCAGAATAAGCTCCCATATTGGGTCATAGTCCAGTTGGTGTTAGGGTCAAAGTCCTTGGCTGAAATGGTCTGAGTTTCAGTTATTCCTCTAGCTAGCTCTGGGAAAGGGTTCCTCCCAACATATCATCTTATATGCTTTGATTGCTATTATAGATAAGACATTGGATTACGAAGCCTTCCAAAATCTGAGTTAATAATAAGTGGGCGTCTGCATTTAATTTATATAGATAGCATAGTTCTGAAGGATAATTGGTTTCTCTTATTCAAGATTGGATATGAATTTGACTTTACAAGGGAGGCTGCTGCAATGGAGAGAATCCAGCATTTTCTATATGAGAATAACAAAAAGAGTCCTGTTTTGGTGCCACGAATCATGCGGGATATTGTCTCCAGGTATGTTGTATAACAAGCCATTTTTCTTTTATTGAGTATAAACACCATGCAGTTGCAAATTTGCTTGTTTATTTATGTTGTTAAATTCAGAAGAAGTTGCTATTTGTTGACCTCTGTGGTTGAACTTTTGCCTGAAATGATTCATCTCAAGTGTCCATTTTGTAGAACCTGACTGGAAACTGCTCCTTTCTCGTGTTTGCGTTGTCTTGCTTATGTCGAAATAGCTTATGTCCAAATAATTTAGTTGCAAGTCCTGCTTGAAATCTTGGTCAAGTTTATGTGGTCTGTAAACAGCTATTGTCATGTCTCAATATTCATTCTGTATATCATTCCATTGTGGATGGGGACTGGTCAGACTGATGTTCTGTTTATTGATATCTCTTGATGCCTGTTGAATTGTGGTAATATTTTGTCTTTAAATTTCGGAACTCTGTTTCATCTGTGGCTTCAATAATGAATACAAATTAGTCTTTAGTTTGGGAAGATGTACTCTTTCTCCAGCTCCTAAATCCAAAGGTGTCTGCAAACTGGGTTGCCTTTTTCTACAATTGCTGCCTGTGAAGGATTACATAAGATATGTATCTATGATGCATATACATATTAGGGTAACTTTTGCTGTTTTTGCTTCATGTTGGCATATTTTGCGGCATTACCTTTTCTATTATAATATGAAGTTAATTTAGTTCTGAAATTTATGCAGCAATTCTATTGCAGTTACTTTGTTCAAATATTTAACTACAACAGCAGACGCATACTTGACATGATGATATCAAAAGAAGTCAAAATTTGCATATCAACATGAAAAATAAGTTACCTGCCACTACTGTTGTAAACCTTTTCGTTCCTGTGCTGCATTTTCTCCTTTCATTGCCTGGGATTTCTCCTCCAAGCATTATGAAGCTATGATTCATTGGTTTTTATCTCCCTTGCAGAGCTTTTCACAGAGCTTCTTCCACCGCCCCTATGTGCCTTATAGTGCTTTCAGAATCATAGCTTTTGCTATTTCAACCAATAACAGCTCCTCCTTATTGCTCAAACACCCAAATCTGCTTAACCATCTGCATGAATCATGATATGGTTGAACTGCATTCCAATTTTCATGCGGGAAGCCTGTTTTCAGCCACAAAATTAGCAACTGAGGTCATTTTGATGGCTTGGTTTGGGAAGTGAAAATACATGATAGAGTTTTCGGTACTTTGTTAAAAACTGTTTACAAGGATCATCTACATGTTCTGGGAGACACAAGGTAATCTACAGCTGCAAATTCCAGGAGACATGCGGCACTCTATGATCTTTTAGAAGGATATCTATTTTAAAGTGTGCAAGCTTTTCATCCATCAATCAAATTGGAAACAATCCCTCACTAGCTCCAAATTTATAGCTGTAAACATTGCATACACTCCCTCAGACCGGCCTGCTTATAGTGGGATTCTTACTGGGAGGTGGTTTCTTCCAGCATATGTATACATTTATTATCTGAATGTCAATTGTACGGCTGATCTTTTGTTAATGCTGCTATTCCATAAATTGAACATCCATTCACCCTTTTGCTATCAACTCTGATTGTTGTTCTCACTTGATTAGGAAGGCATTGGTTATGGAGTACATCAAAGGGATCCCAATTCTGAATCTTGGTGATGAAATGGAAAAAAGAGGCATAAATCCTGGCAGTAAGATTGCAGAAGTAGCTAAGCGGTAAGCCCTTTGATCATTCAGAGAGTATGGAGTCTCTTTTTACCCCATCTGCTAATCATACGGAATCTCGTCGATTATGTTTTGGTTCAAATTTGAGATCTTTTTCTCTGCCTTATATTCTCTTGTAATTACCAAACCCCAACCCTATATTTCTTTTTGGTCTATATTTGTGGTGAGGTCGTGGTTCATTCTTGCAAATCTGATAATTTCTTTTGCTTGTAGTTGCTATATCATTGTTGATCAGTCCTCTCATCACTAGTTGTTTATCCCATATTATTAAACTTGATTCCACTTCTGCACATACAGGAATATCCTTCAAAGTTTGACCTTAGCATATGGACAAATGATACTGAAGAGTGGTTTCTTCCATGCTGACCCTCATCCTGGAAATATTATGATATGCAAAGGTTCAGAGGTGGGTTGGAATTGGGTCAACACCGTCCATGTGCAAAAACTATCTATATTATTGAAAATTTTGCTTGAGTTACTAAGAAAATTTTGGAGATATTTTCAATGCTTAGAACTTTTATGATTAGCATGAATTTCATCTTTGCGAGGGTAGGGTTTTTTAGTGAATGCAGCCTTAACTTTATCTAGCTTGTGGGCTAATAGAGTTCAGAAATACCCGCAGAGAATATGGCATAATAGGCTTCTAACTTGGGACCTTTGTGTACCAAATCCCTAATCGTAACTACTGGACTAACAAGTATATGGATGCTTGACTGCCACTTCAGTATGTTGTTGTGGGTCATGTCTTGATCACCATCCCTTTCATCTGCTCGGTGGGTACTTTATTTCTTGATCAGTTAAAAAGGTGAAAAAATGATTAAAGAGCTTGTTAGGCTGAGGAGAAGTGGGTCATTTTTGGTTAACTCAATTAAACCAACTTCTTATTAATTGTCATCATTCACATGCTTTCTCTGACCTTTCCTCTCCTAGCATTAGTTAATCATTTCTTTACCATACAAGGTTGCCCTGCTAGACTATGGCCAAGTGAAGGACCTTCCAGAGCAGCTGAGGCTTGGATATGCCAATCTCGTTATTTCCATTGCTGATAATGATCCTATGAGAGCGATGAAAAGCTACAGGTGGATACCCCGGCTAATATGCCAATCTGTTTCTTATTTGATGATTTATTAGGAAGATAGACACCTTTATTGAACAACCATGTGGCCTCAAATTCCTGGTTCTGAATTGTTTTGCACCAGCAGAAATATGCTCCATTTTATGATACCACTTACCAGTATATAAAAGGATCTCTTCGACTACTCTGTATCATTGGGTACAGCTACGTATGCATGGAAGACTAATATCTTTTAGCCAACAAGCTTAGCAATTGTTTTCTGTCTTGCTAACATCCTTCTGCTGCTGAATCGTCCAATTAAATTTACAGGGAGCTTGGTATTGAGACCACCTGTAAATGTGAAAATGAGCAACTTGAAATGCTTAGGTTGGTGCAGACAATGTTTGACACAAAATTACCACCTGGAGTGACAATGTTGCAGCCATTTTCTGAGGAATCTTCTCTTAAAAAATTTACGGTTCAGGTACGCATACTTTGTCTTGCTACCAGTCATGAAGCACAATTTCTCTTCCTGCTATGCTATGCTTGAAACTTCCTAACCATAAATGTGCCTACTGAAGGCTTTTCCAGAAGAACTATTCTCTGTGCTTCGAACGGTGCATCTATTGAGAGGACTGAGTGTTGGTCTTGGCATTAATTATTCATGTGCTGAGCAATGGCGACCTATTGCTGAGGAAGCTTTGTTTCAGGCGGGTAGGATAACAGGTAGTCTGACACTTGTGGTGGATCTAGAAATGTATTCTTGTTCTTCTTGTTTCTTTGCATACGTTTTGCATTTACCCATCCCTCGAAATGAAAACGTCTCATACATGTGGACACGCCTGCTCCCAGCCTTGCATCTGTATCACATGCTCCTATTTCCTGACTTCTATGTTTTATATTTGCCATTTTTCGCAGAGAATGACATGAAGATGAAGTCCAGAAGGAGGAGCTTCTTTAGAAGAACATACCGCAGACGGATACGAGATGATATATAGACTTTTCCATTTTAGATCTTTGATTTATAGTTCAATTGATTCCGACATTGCAAGGAAAATTCGGGGGTGGGGGGTTGCTGAGACGCCGAAAGCTTCGTGACTCCAAAAAGTTTGCTTTGATGTGTGGCTATAGCACTATATATTATTTTCCTTTTTTGTCTCTTGTAAAATGTAAAATATATTATTGAGTACTTCATGCATAAATCTAAAAATTGTATCCGATAAAGTCTCAATTCATTTCAAATATATGATAAAGCAAGGGTAATATTTTTTCCCCCTCCGATTGCCTTATAACAAATGCTCAAGGTGAAAAAGCATTCTGATTAGCCGTAACAAATTTGAAAATTTTAAGCATTAATAAAACTTAACACAGAAAAGGAGTAAATTTGTAAATTTTAAGAATTAATAAAAGCCAACACAGAAAAGGAGTTACGGGAAAAAAATGCATTGCATAAAACCATGTTTTTATTTAACTTTTTTATAAATACAATACGGACTTACATATCCTTTAAGAATATAGTAAAAATAATAACATTAGTAAATTTATTGGACTTTCCTTTCGACGGTGATGGATAATATACACAATATAAATATTATCCATCAATATATATATCTTTTATCAATATACATGGTTCACAATATAAATATATATCTTTCTTGACAAAATTACATATCTTCAAATACACATATTTCAATATATAAATGATTTAATATACATCTTTTAAGATATAATTACACATCATCTAGGATAACATACACAGTTAAAATAGAAGAATACACAAAAAAATTATATTATACAAATGTAAAATATAAATACACATTTTTGAGAAATCAAATGCACACTTTATAGATGTGCATTTTCTCCACATAAGAATACATATAAGTGTATTTATGCAACACATGTTTGATAACAAATGTATATCTTACAAGGGAATTGTGCACAAGACATCCTATATATTTGACTCATCCGCTCCACTAGTTATACTATCGAAATCTAATGTTATTTCTACCCTTTACTTCTATATAAGATGTGTCGGACCTTATAAATCCACCAATTGCACGGAACACCATGCTACTAGTATCAAGATGTAATTGTGGTTTCATATTTTTACATTTGGAAAAAAAAACTCAAACCAAACCAATCTCCAAATGATCTAAACTAAATTATGTTTTAAAATTAATTACTTGACTTAAGATTATATTAAAATTCTAACAAAGACTAAAGCCGATAAATAATTAATGTTAAATTATAATTGAGAAATATCATTTTTATAGTAATATGTAACGTACTATATACTTATGTAGATATGGTTGTGTATGTATAAGGATCATTTATATATGAGGCATATTTGCAATTGCAAGAAAAATATAACAAAAGCATAATTTAGGTAATATGAAATCATACAATAGTTTTTAAAAACTCTTGAACTATTTCAATATATAAATGATAGAGAGAAAAATTAAACATAAATATTTAGACATAAAAGGAATATCTTATTATAGCAAATGATTTATTATGAATACATATGTCTACAATATAATTATTAGCTGGGATTATACCAAATAAATCTCAATTGATGATGATAAAATATATGTGAAGTAGGTTTGCGATTTATAAACTACAATGTAATTTTTCAAACCGTATTCAAATCTTTTTAAAATAACTTAAAATAAACTGTAAAATTTTAAACCATAAATCAAACCAAAACAAAAACTATAGTTTGTTTCGGTTTTTTGTTTTGGTTGGTTTAATGCCCCCTCAATCTTTTCTTGGTGGAATGACAATTGTGCAAAAATATTTGAACAAAAACCTAGATTTGAAATAGGAAAACTGAGACTAAATATTGAAGATGAGTTCAAACATTTAATATTATCCTTGCCATGCTTTTTTTGTAGAATATTAATGAGATGCTAGCATTTATACCGGGGAAAATGAGGTAGTTTTACAATTAAAATTCCTAGAACTAAATTGCCCCCACTAAATGTAGTGTTTTTGTTGCAGAAGAGAGAGAAACCAACTGCAAGAAAAAAGAACAGTGCATGTTTGATTGATGGAGCAGGTTGACACCTTCAATTTCGTCTTTGTTGAGTGGTTTAGAGTTGCGTGTGTAGTGCACGCAGTTGATAGAGATGAAATTGAAGGCTGCTAGGTGATCCCACGGGGCTGGCAATTCAAAGGTTTTTTTTTTTTTTTTTTTTAGACCACAATAATGCAGCAGCTGACAAGAAAGGGAGCAGAAGAGTTGGGTAGGGACATGTTTTCCCCATCAACGATACCCTTTTTTCCTCACCAATATTTTTTTTTTTCGATTCAACGGTAACTAATGTACCTCATTTCTTTCTCGTCAAACGAAACTGACATGCAATATTTGTTTTCAATGGCTATAACCCTAACGGTAATATATATATATATATATATATATATATATATATATATATATATATATATATATATCAAATATGTTCACCAAACTATCGCTACAATTACTATTTATCTAATTCTGTAATTTTTATATTAACTCTCTACGTTACTTTATATCTCAATTCTTTCTAAACATATAATTGATATTCAAATTTAATACATCCTTTTTATTTATCAACATTATCTACCATTTTGTAATGGATCCAAATAAATTTCATTTTTAAAATTCATTTCAAAGCCCATCTCATAGAAATCCAAATGATCCAAAAAATTCAAATTATTAAAATTTCCATAAGCAAAATTACTCCATATACAATACAAATACACAAATATCCCAAAATTCAAATTATTCAAGCTCATTTATTCCAAACACTCAATTTTTCCATCATAAAGAGATATCACTTCAATTTAATCCAAATTTTTAAAATTTTAGTACTCACCATTTTAAGTTATCTGTATAATAAGTCTATGTTCCTTTGACTTCCATTAATTGTCATCTTAATAAATATCAACTTCTATAGCGGGCTCTCAATATCTCAAAATTTTCACATAAAATCATACGAAAAACTTCAATATAGATAGGAAACAAATGATGTTCCAAGCCAATCATATGATAGATGGTTTAAAAAGGAAGAGGGAATGCTCATAAGTGGGTAGTTAGAAATTTTATAAGACTCAATAATATGAAAGAATCAAAAAGAAAATTCTTTATGGAAACATGTGAAAGAGTTATTTGACAAGTGATGACTAATTGGGCCCTAATAAAACTCCAAAACAATTGTAGAGAAAATATCATCAACTTGATAAAGATGTAAAACAATCGATTAGGTGTTACAATAAAATTTGTTAGCACAGTTATAATTGCACCAATGAGTAGGACATGTTTGTCGAGACACATAAATTATACAATGTTAGATCCAAAGCAAATATTAAGAAAACCAAATTGAAATATGTTTGAGAACATAACCACAATTGTGATTGAAATGGAATATAAAACTGGAGAAAAAAAAGGATCAATTTATTTGGATAAACCAAAATAGACGAATCGATACACCATGATAGTCCACTAACCTAAGTCAGAAAGGCCCCTTCTATAGTGTAAGAAGGGTTCTGCATCTTTAAATACCAAGGTTTATGTTTCTCTATACTATATTAGTGCACTTTAATTGGTAAAGTAGAAGTTGCTCCGTAGAAAGTTTTAGAAAGTTGAGGAATATTGAAAATTGAATAAAACAGAGGGAGATTATATAAGTGGAGAGAAGAGGTGATGTATTCATGTGTGTTGTTTTTATTATTGGTTTTTCCCAGGGGTTTATATAATATTGGGTTAGCTTGTTGGAATAATGAAACATTAGGCATTGATGACCAAAACATTGGCCATTAAGGAGCGGAATTTGTTATATTGACCACTGAGGTTTATAGTGAACAAAATAGTTGGTTACTAAGGAATAGAATATTAATGATTAATGATATTGAAGACTTGGTATTAATTAAAAAATCCATTGGAAAAAGGAATTTTAACCAATGTTTAGAATAAATATTAGTTAAATAACATTCAACACAAAACATTTAAAAATCGATAACACCAACCCAAGTAGGTTTCAAAATGGAGATCGAATCGAATCAAATTACCCAAACTAGGAAATGAACCAAATTAGGTAGAGTATACTACCAATGTGAGACTCTAAGTTTGGAACACCTACAAAAAAGCATCATATAAAACAAGTATAAAGCAAATTTTACCGATTATCATACTTGACACTTGATGAAAAGTCAATTACAATGGAAGGTAATGAATAGCAGTATTGATAATAATTTTGCATCAAAGGGAACAAAGGTGAATACATTAAGACATTCATTTCCATGTCTAATGCTAAAAATTTAGAGACTAAAATACAAAGCTAAGACCTATAAGCCAAAAAGTGACAAAGAGAAAATTGAAGGGAAAGTGAAAACAAAGTATCAAGATTAATCTAGGCCTTAAAGAAGCAACACAAAATGTTGTGTTATTTTTGTAACTATTGTGTTTGTTTGATATTAGTATCATGATACAATATTTTTGAATTTTGTAGTATTCATGTAATAGTTGTGTTTGTTTGGTATCTTATGTGAAAATATTTATGTATTGATACAATGTTGTTTAGATGTTATAATACTTTTATAATTATTATGCATATTTTATGTTGTACTAATATTTATGTAATGACACAATGGCATAATGTTGAATTATAATAACTTTTTTTATTTATAAGAGTCACGTAAAAGCAAGTACAAAATACTATATAGGCAATGACACCATAAAAATATTATAATACCGAGAGAGAGGGAGGAAAATTTGAACCTATGGCCTCTAACACCTAGGATTTGGCCTCTAATACCAATCTTATTTGAATATTGTAATAGAATGCAGTCTATTTCAACATAGGAATTGATCACCTACGATAATGTTTAACTCTAATTATTATTTTATTATGAAAATATGTATTTAAGAATAAGTTAAAATTAATTGAAAGTATTAATAATAATTAATCTTAATAGATAATTATAAATATTTAATTTTAAAGGTATTTTCATAAGTAATTGTATTTTTATTGATATAATAAGCTAAATCATAATTTATGAGCACTTTAGCTAAAATTTAAGATAAAAGAGTAATTTGAATTTAAAAAAAAATCAATGATGAAACAAAATCTCTTACATTTAAAATCCCCCACTAGAGTATATGGGGGAAAATTTGGAAAAAGTATGAGAGATGATAAAGGTTTGTTGTGTAGTATTAATCCCTTACAACTAAAATACACCTCATTATGGATGATCTGAGTGTAACACCTCCATTTTCACAAACTAAAAAAAAATTGAAACAAGTTTTATCTAACATAGAAAATGTACCCTCTATACCAAATGTATGTCGATGCAAGGCTAAAAAGGTATTCACACCTAGAGATTAGGTTTTTGCAATACTTGATCCTGGGGTATCAAATTACGAAATAGGAAAGAAGAGTTGAGTCACAATAAAATAGAGAACTAAAAGTCCAAAAGAGATAGAGAGATTAGGATAACCAAACTCTATTATACAACTAAAAATACTCATCGCATGTATTACATCAAAGAATTAGTAACAACAACACATGCACATAAAGTAGCATCTGCTTGTGGGAATGAGAAGATATCCATAAAATTCACACATCATTACTTGTGTATGGAGTAAGATAATAAACACATTAACAGACTAATACATGCATATTCTACTCATGATACGAGTTAGTTTAAGAAAATTCATAATAGAGTTCATATTTAGGTGATCATGTAATATACCATTTACTTAGTTGCTAAGATATCAAGGTTCACTATTTATAATCGGTAGAATGATATCATAGCATAAAGCTCCTTTGAGGGCATAATGTTCCTCAGGAACGCAGTTAATATTTGGTGAAATGGAATATAACATGTAACTTCTTTGAGGGCATAATGCTCCTAAGGACCGATATGAATATTCGATGAAAAAGAATAAAACATATAACTCTTTCTAGGGCAACAAGCTCCTAGTGACCACTCTCATAAGACTTTTAATCCTTAAGTATGTATACTCTCTATAAGCCAGTGAAATGGATAATATATAGTAAATCTAGGATCACTCTAGTTATCGTAATAGCTAGGATAACTTGAGTACTTTAACAACCCGATAATAAAAATAAAAATTCTTTGGTTATTAGAGAAACCAAATCACTTTAGGTACTCTAGTAATATGTAAAACAACACTGATAAATCTTAGTCCTAACTCTTGTAATCTTTCACTTTGAATCTTACTATCTTATCGTCAACTCAATCCACACTTAACAAGATGCCACCTAATTCACTTTTTTTTTAATATACCACTTCATTTGATTACCAATTATCACTTGAAAATCCATATATCACAATTATTACTTGAAATACTGCTTATTACTTATTATTAAATTCATACCAACTATTATTTATTTTTAAAATACTTAGAATTGCACCATAGTTAAATAAATCAATCATGTTATAAAACGCATATAATAGTAGTAGTAGTAGTAGTAGTAGTAGTAGTAGTAGTAGTAGTAGTAGTAGTAGTAGTAGTAGTAGTAGTAGTAATGCATGCCAATCAAATATAAGAGAAGACATTCCACTAGTGAAAATACCAAAATGTCCTTATAAAACCCTAATTCTCAATTAACTCATAATTTCACCCATAAGATCCATCAAATCCCCAAGATTAATGCAACACTTAACCATATCATATCAAGTACAACTAACCCAAAAAATAAAATCAAACTCTAATATTTTGTACATAAAATACTGATTATACCCTTAGGGTTTTTAAGCCAATTTTTAATTATTTTCACATAAAATGTACATTTTTGGTAATCATAATTAATCCCAACTAACCACATATCACAGTAATCATATTTTTAACCCAAATGACACTTATATAATATTAAATTTCTATAATTTACCGAAAATGATCATTTAATCCTTATGCGCCTAAAACACCTCAAAATTTAACCACGTCATATCAAGTACAACTAACCTAAAAATAAAATCAAAAACTAATATTTTGTAAATAAAATACTAATTATACCCTTAGGGTTTCTAAGCCCATTTTTAATTATTTTCACATAAAATGTACATTTTTGGTAATCATAATTAATTCCAACTAACCATATATCACACTAATTATATTTTTAACCCAAATGACACTTATATAATATGAAATATCTAGAGTTTACCCAAAATGGCCATTTTATCCTTATGTGTCTAAAACACCTCAAATTTAACCTTGTCATATCAAGTACAACTAACCCAAAAATAAAATCAAACTCTAATATTTTATACATAAAATACTGATTATACCCTTGGGGTTTCTAAGTCCATTTTTAATTATTTTCATATAAAATGTACATTTTTGGTAATCATAATCAATCCCAACTAACCATATATTACACTAATCACATTTTTAACCCAAATGGCACTTATACAATATTAAATTTCTAGAATTTACCCAAAATGACCATTTTATCCTTACATGTCTAAAACACCTCAAACTAATTATCATAATGACTTAAGCCATACTCAACCAAACATCAACATATTATGTATAAACATTTAAGTAAGAACCTCCACAAATACGATGATATGATTAAATTCCACAAAAACTTACCAAAATCACTAATATAACCTATAGTCAATTCTAAACCAATTTCTCCCAAATTCGGCATTCACCAAAATTTCCCAGATTCACACATAATATCCCGCATATTATTCAACACCAAATTGAATAATTAACCTAAATCAAATCCACTAAAAAGACTACTAAAAGGCCAAAGGCTAAATCACCTAGGCCCAAATCTCACCAAAAACAAACCTCAACATATTACTCATTTGAAACATTTAAACACAAGATAAACACTTGTCAACAAGCTCATTAAAATAAATAAAAAAAAAACTATATCACCATGCTTAAAAATCTAAGATAAATGCTAGCATGGCATAAACATGGTATTTCCACATAAAACCATGAAAATCACAAGTAATACATGAATACTAGCTTATGAAACTTAAGTCATGCTTTTTACAAAGTAGGTCATGTTTTCATGGTAATCAATGTAAAACAATCATATCATCAAAAATTCCCTAAGCTAAAGATGTGTAAAGCCCTACCTAGCTAACATCAATCTTTCAGCAAAAATTACTCATAAGCACCACCTTCAAGTACACCTTAGGATCACCTAAAAAAAATTCATAAAATTAAAATTTAGGAATTACAATAAGAGATTAAGACTGGGAAACATGATTAAAAAGAAGAGGAAAACCCTTATTTTTTGAAAATAAGGGATTAAGAAACAAGATGTGCAAACTTCAAAATCTACCACCTTATAACAAGATGTGCAAAATGAAGGAAAAGAGAGTAGTAATGTAAGTGTGTAAGGGATTTGTTGAGGCATGTAAAGTGATTAAATATGAAAAAAAAGTGGTTAAATGGTAAAGGACAAAGCAAAACATATATAGGAGGGGGATAAATCTCATGGTGGGTATAACCATTGGTTTGAAGTGAAAAAAATTAAATTAAACAAGTTTAGGCATAGTCTCTCAACTTCGGCCGATCAAAGAAGTCCGATCGGTCGATCGTTGAATGCCCTAAACCAAGGGGTTCTCTGTCTATAGATTGGTTGACCGCCGATCAAGGAAACTCAAGGATTAGGGTTTTGAAGATAATTAAGGTAAAATGAATTGTTTAGGGGTCAAGTAAGCTAAGATAATTTGACAATGATAAGAAGTTACAAAATATTTAAGACACTAATCACCAAAAAATAGGGTTAAAAAAATTAAGGATATTACATGAAAATCATTTGAAATGGGTGATCTCCCTTTGAGAATCACATTTACCTCCGATTACATTATAATAAGAAAGTAATATTTGATTCTCATTTCGATTATTACTCATTTTACCTCCACATCATGTATATATATATTAAAATATACAATCTAATCAATTTGTACCCTACCATTATTATTTATCATAATTATTATTTTATATACAATTTCTGTTTTAAATAATTAAGAATATTCATGCTGAAAACTAATTATAATATTAGTATTAAAAATTATTAATAATATTAATTTCAAAAATAAATAATGATAATAATAATTTTGAAAATATTATTAATAATAATATTTATATAAAAAATAATACTATAATTAATTTCAAAAACAAAACTAATAATATTATTAATTTTAAAAAGTGATAATAATATTGATTTTTAAAATTAATAATATTATTATTTTGAAAATTAATAATATCAAGCCCAAGATCAATAATATTATAATTTCAAAAATAATATCATTAATAATATAATATATGTTTCAAAAGCATTATTAATATTATTATTATTAATTTCAAAAATGAAGCTAATAAGAATATTAATTTGGATAATAAATTAATTCTATTTTTAATTATCATTCTTTTTACAAAGATGTAATCAATGTTATGTGTTGTTTTTTTAATGATTAGAGTCATTTTAATAAAACTACTATGTTTTTATTGATCATGGTACAATGAAAGATAAAAAAAAATATAACAACATAAAGTAGAAACAAATTAAAAGTTAAATACAACATAAAAACGAAAGACAATAGCAATGCAACCAAAATGCACAGATAACATGAAAATAAAAACACAAGCATTGGGAATACATATAACAACAAACATATCTTAATTGTTTCCTAGATCAAAATGTTGTCAGATATACTCAATCAAATTCATTAACAATCTATTTTGATATTACTTATCTTGAACTTGAATCATGTTTTAATATATTGGGCATGCTCCATAGTTTGCTCACAAAAATATGGCTTATCCATATCACCTTTATCAAATATTGAAATATCAACAATAAGCATGTATGTGACATGCTCATCTTCAACAATCATATTGTATAATGTGATGCAAGCAGGCATAATATTACTTAGTGTTTGGACATCTCAAAAAAATATTAGATCTCTTATCACTACCAAATGTGCCTGCAAAACTCAAATAGTTCATTCCACTTCTTTCCTTATTAACTCTTATCATTGAGTAAAAAGTTTATTCTTCTCACCTTGTGGATGTTTTATAGATTTGATGAACGTAACACATGATTGATATATACCATCAGTGAGATAATATCCTAAATTATAATCGTGGTCATTAACTATAAAGTATATTGGTAGATTATAACCATTGTATATGTCATAAAAAAAAAGGATAATTGTCAAGGAAATTAAGGTCATTATAAGAACTAGGAGTACTAAAATAAGTGTTTCATATCAATAGATCTTAAGAAGCCATAGCTTCAAGAAAATTTGTGGGGATCCCATGAACTCAAGCATATTGAACTTATCATGTAGTAGAACAATTCTTCAACTTCTGGTGTATATAATTGATGATGTCGATCATACCTACAAAACCATTTTATTTATTCACATGAAGCAACCATTGGAATTTAGCCTGGTTTGGCTTCCTCATATACTATTAGCCAAAAACTATAATCATAGTTTGAGAAAATTTAATAACACACTCTCGCATAGATGATATTTATCATATCCATCAGGTGATATTCCATATGCCAATATTCAAATAGTAGTTGTGCACTTCTGCAATGGCAATAAGCTATGCCTATCACAAGCCCCAACTCTTTGTATGAAATACAAGTGTGGTTACCTATATCTTCCATTATACACAGGAAAACATGTCTTCCTATTCAAAATCTATGATAAAATTGAGATTCATTGTGCATAGGATTCTTAATGAATTAGTCAGCATACACATGATCTTGTCCAACGTCATGATTCTTGTTTATGTAAGTACATGTTCTTGATCTTCTTCGTGGTCCTATAGTAGATGAAAAATTCTCTAATTAACTCTATATTATTGGTTAGAAAAGACTTAATGTTATATGAATAATCATGGATATTTCCCTACATTACATCTTGTTAATTTATGGATTCATTTCTTAGCATATCACTAATCTATTCAACTCTACGTTGTGTTACTATATGATGGGGAACTTGATGAAAAGTTTGAAGACACATTTTATAGTATTTATTATGCTTCCTAAGATTTTATAAGAATGGATAGTAGTGGTTTATTTTAGATTGTAAAGTTTATGAATATATAATGTTCAAAATAAGAGAATTTAATCAGTATATGGACAATAAAAAATTAGGCTCCATTTCATATCAATAATGTAGTTGATTTTACCTTCACATAAATATAGTAGGCCCCTATATGATATAAATAATTTAAATCTAAAATCATTGACTAAATGAGGACAAACATATTCATATGATGTTAATAATATTGTTTTGTTCCAAGTAGTGCACTGGGTGAAGATATGTCAAGCCCTAATGTGATGTAAATAATGTAAATCTAAAATAATTGACAAAATGAGGAAAAATGTATTGATGTAGTGACAATAATGTTGTCATATTCAAATCAATTCATTGGTTGAAGATATAGCCATGTGATGAAAATACTATTGTTCCATTCAAATTTGTGTATTAGTTGAAGATATATCATGCTCATGTGGTTCAAAATGAGATAAATATGAAATAATTGATTGAATATGGGTAAAGGTAGTCATTTAATGACAATAATGTTGTTTCATTCAAATTAGTGCATTAGTTGACGATATGTCATGCCTCATGTGATTTGAAATGACGTTATTCCAAAATAATTGACTAAAGGAGGACAAACATAACCATGTGATGAAAATAATCTTTTTTCTACTCCGACAAGATTTGGTTATGTGATATGAAATGATGTGGATTGCAAGTGTTCCCATTTTAATAAAGTACAATACATTACATTTAAACACATTACACTAAGACTAAACACTTCTAGAGTATAACAAACACATTAAAGTTACATCTAAAATAGATTGCAAATAAAGTTTACATTACACTAAAGCTAAAAACAACATCATATTAACACATAAATCTAATTTCTTACTCACGCACTGCCTTGAGGATAAAATTCAAAGCACAATTGTTCATATTTATTATGATGTAGTGGTGTTCTATTTGGTGTATTCATTAATTTTTCTAACAACAAACACTTATTTTGATTTATCCTCTCCTCCCTCACTGCTACATTACAAGCCTTAGTTTGAATTCTTTCAACTTCCATTTTTACTTTCTTAGCTTTTATTTTTATTTTTTTTCCTCATTACGCACTAGCTACTCTATTTTTTCTCTTTTTAATACAACATATTCTTTGAGTGAACTAAATAAATCCATCATCACATGATTATTTTTATGACTAGTACTCATTACTTCTTCAAAGGTAATCGGTATTACCCTTATCTCACCTATTGGGTGGATGTTGAGCAAATTCACTAGTTGGTGCAACACTGGTTGAAGTATCTAGATTTGAAGATGTATTTGAACATAAGTCGACTTTATTGATCCTACTCTTTCTTTTTCTTTTTTTATCCATTAGTGGCTAAGCCTTGTGATTCCATTTCACACCCTACCAACCTCATTGGTTTGTGCCTTAATATTACCCATGCATGCATCTAGGTGAATATTTTCCCCTACACCTTAAGAAATCATTTTCATGTGCATTAGTTACGACATCTACTTCTAAGTTTCCACTTGTTTTATCCCTATTTTCTTATGGAATGTCTCAAAATTTACTACTATTTTTTTATGAAGCTAAATATAAAATAATTGAGTGTTACTATCATACCTAACATGAGTCCAATTCACTATATCTGTAACACCCCAAGTTAATACGACCATGCGAAGGCTACCTTGGAGTGCTTTTAGATTGATCGGTTGGTCCTACAGATCAACATGAGTCCTTTTAGCTACTTATAAGGATTGATATGACTACTTATATCAACATGGTATACTATCCTTTTGGTTATTCTATCCTAAGAACTCTATAGTTAAGCGTGCTGGATGTGGAGCAATTTTACGATGGATGACCCTCTTGGGAAGTTTTAGAAATTTTTTGAAAATTTCTCAGGAAGCACGTGAGTGAGGACAAAGTGCATTGAAATGACTCGTGTCGATCTGTGGGGCCAGCCAATCAATTTAAAAGCACACCAGTTGTAATACCCCCCAAATTTACTATTGAAAATTTTTGTTTAATTAAAAGGGTTTAACGGAAGCAAAAAGATAAAACCATAAATTCGGGGGCATTACTGCCACACTTAGTACCAGATCGATTCATTCCTACCATTCCAGTACTAAGTGCTAATGATAAACAAGGTTAACATCAAATACGAATCATTAATAAAACACCAGTCATTAGTAAAACGCAAGTCATACAGAATCAGAGTGTGGTTTAGGATTACAATCTAAAGAGTACATGGCTAGAGTTTTTCCAAAACATAAAGCACTGTACGATATAGCATAACTAAAATATAATAATACATGATCCAAAAATAAAATAGAGTCCGACCAAGTCGCTCTCGAATCCCAAGTCAGGTCTAGGCTCAACGCTCAGCCCCACCCGATGCCTTGTAAGTGTCATAGGTATCAAATATGTCATCCCCTATCTACACAAGATCATATGGGTCTTCTGCTCGTGGAAATGAGTAGCACCCATGAAACTGGTGATCAGTATGCTACGTACTGAGTAAGGTAATAGATGCACTAAGGCCAAACATACAGACATACAACATAGCATATATGGCACATTCACATAAGTTGCATGTAGTAATCCAGATAATGAAGGCCGGCTATGGTCCAATTAGACTTATTTTCTTTTAGATATCTTTTAAATATAGTCATCTCACACCATAATCTTTATTAATCCATGTGAGTGCGGGAACCCCACTATTATAACCGATGGATCGGTCACTTATAGGGTAGAACGCACCTAACCACTATTATATGCCGGTGGATCGGTCTCCAGGGCAGAACGCTCCTGACTACTATTATGCCGGTGGATCGGTCTGGCCCCAACTCTCATGGTATTTTACTGTAATTACATAGTAGCTTTCCCATGATTTATTGGAAACTTAATGTTTGGTTTGTTGAGCTTGGGATCCCCCACTATTATAGCTGGTGGATCAGTCACTTATAGGGCAGAACGCACTTAACCACTATTATATGCCGGTGGATCGATCTTCAAGGCACCCCGGCACTTGGCCACTATTATGCTGGTAGATCAGTTTGGGTCCAGCTCAACAATCTTATTCTTTAAGTGATTAGTATCTTATTCGTGTCTTATTAGATAAAGTTTTTCACCCTTGACATGCATGTCAACTACCTTTTACTTCTATTCTCCCAAGGGGGCTCGTCCCATATCTTGAGACTCATGCACCCCTTATCACACCCCAACATCCATTTCCCTTTACACTTACCCTTTAATGGACAACCCAACTCCTACGGGTGTGGTTTAGGGCCCAACACCTCATGACATCAACTCCACCTACTATCACCCCCTAGGGTATTCCCTTGAAAACCCTAATTGGACCGATGTGGCCCAACCCTTTCTCTCACTTACACTACCATTACCACGTTTATCGCCCCATACTAACTCATTAGATCCAATACCAACTCATATCATCTTACCTTTCGATTTCATATGTGTTCGGAAAAATCCTAGCTGGCCACTTCAAACCCTAGTACATTTCTTCTCCCACAAGTAACCTCTCTATTTTTCACCTAATATCTCTTCTCTCTCACGACACCCATAATCACCCCTTATATAATAAAATCTCACTCTGAACCCGTACTCTACTTTTCCTTAATTATTTTTTTACTCCCACATTTTCCAGATTACTACTTCCTCCCAAAACTCTAATCGGGTCCCTTATAAACCCTTACACTAACCTACGTACTATTTTTCATCCCGAGTCTCCAATCACTCCATAATTTTCTCCTTAGCTTATTTACACCCTAATACAACTTTTCTCATGTAAAGTTCATCCCCATGCAAGATTTATCCACCCCGTGCAAACTCTCAAAGTCCCCATGCATATTTTAAGACTCCCATGCATGGTCCCCATCTCTCATTCATTTTGGGTCATTCCTTCCTCTTTAATTTCCTCTCATGGATCCTGAGGTATTTTGGTCAACCTCATATCCCTCCTTAGTGAACTCACTTCTCATTTTCTTTCTTTTTGTCCTTTCATTTCCATATCATATTATCAATGGTCCTATCATGCATGTCCAAGAGGGCCATAACATATCAGATCATAATCACCATATATACATATAATACACATGTCATAAGAAACATATACAAACATACCTCAACTCCAAGCTACGCTACACATAAGAAAAGTTAATGACAATCATCTAATACACGACGTAGCATGATATAAATCATCCAAGGCATACAAGTCACACAACACACATGGGCCTTAGCTACATCCTTACCTAAAGCGACGTCGGGCTTGCAAAAAAGGGAGCTCGGTTATGGCGTCCCTTGGGGTGTATTTATAGGTTAATTGAAGGGGAAAACGACAAAGGGAGAAGAAGACAATTAGGGCAGGTGAGGCAGGTCGCCGACCGGCGGTGGCAGGCAGCGCATGCCCTGCGAATTGCAGGGTACGTTTGGCTCGGGGTGGAGGAAAAAGGAAAGGGTGGCAGCACGCGTGAGGAGGGAGGACGAGTAGGCTGGGTCGAAAATGGAAAGAAAACGACGGGGGTGGGAGGGGAGGACAGCCGGACAGAGCAGGTGGCGGTTGGCAGGCGCAGGACTGTAGGTCGGGGGTTGCAATTCGTGTGAGGTAGAAGACAGGGGCAGGGTGGGCCGGGCGGTCCAGGGAAAGAAAGAAAAGAAGGAAAAAGGCGGTTCGGTCGGGCGGAACGAGCAAGGGGGAGGTGGATGACGCGGCTTGGGCTATGCGAGACGGGCCAGGGGGAGTTTGGGCCGCAGCTGGCCCAACCGGGGAGGAGAAGGAAAAATAAGGAGAGGAGAAAGAAGGAAAAAGGAAAAGAAAGGAGGAAGGGAAAAAGGAAAAAGGAAAAAGATAAAAGATAAAATGGTTGGGTTGGGGGTATTTGGTCTTTATTTATTTATATAATTAAGTTAGATATTTAAATTTAATAATAATTATTTTAAGAATAATAATTAAATCTATTTTTAGATTAATTAGGCTATTTTGGGTAAGTTTTCTTTAACTTCCATGTTAGTTAGTAAAATGTCCAAATTTTCCCTAAATAATTTATTTATTATTTTCTCTTTATTTTGCCTTTATTAATTCCACTTAGTTTTTAATAAAATAATTTATTTACTTAACTCCCCTAATAAGTCCCTTTTTTGCCAAATTCCTAAATTAGGGTTTGGGGGTATTTCACAAGGTATCTCCCGTGTGGTCGTATCGACTCGGGATATTACAAATGGTATCAAAGCAAAATCGCGACCATGAGTTGAACTTGGATGAGCTAGTTAACCACCTAGCGGGACAATTATTGGGATAAACTGTATTAAGACAGTAAGTTATTGAGGCACAACTAGGACGTTGCGTTCATTAAGTGGGGGGTGAATGTAATACCCCAAATTGAGTGGAGTGCTATAAGGATTGATATAACTACTTATATCAATATTTTAATATCCCATTTTTCAAAACCATAATTATAAATTAATAATAATATGATTAGCTATAATTATTATTTTAAGAGGTTTAATTTTAAAAATTTCATTATTTTTCGTATTATTTCGACGGTTTAATTATAAATTTAATTAGGCTAAAATTTTAATAGAAATTAGACTATTTAATTTAATTTAAATTACACCCGTAAATATTATTTTAAATTATTTTATTAATAATATTTTGATCCGTAATTAACAATAATTTTCTAAATATTATTCTCGATTATTTTACTCTTTCTGACCCTTTTTAAACTTACCCAAATTCGGATAATTTTTCCCGAACTATTTTTATATCTGGTACTTTAATCTATCTAAATTAAATGTAAAACTAAATAAATAATCTTTTTACCCCGTCATATTATTTTACCCCGTACTCTACCCTCTTCCTTACCCCAAATATCTTCCCTAAATATTTTTCTGTCCACTTCGTACATTTTATACACACATATACACTCTATCATCACCTCTCCATCCCGTCTGCGCATTTATACATACTTACACACTCAGACACTGCACATACTCACACAGCACTCCACTACCACTACTCCTCCCCTCTCTGCATGCACACAATCACACACGCAAACCTTCCCTCCCCTCCTGTTACTTTCGACGCCTTCCCCAAGCCCCAGCCAAACAAAGCACTACACTATATACTTACACACACGACGCACACCACCCCAAACAAACAGCTCCCTCTTTTTCTCTCGACTAACCCCATCTCCTCCCTCATATTCTTTCTCCTTCTTCCTGCCCCAGGCTCCCGTCCAGCACACCCATCCTAGCCCTCACAGCCCGTAACGCCACCACTCCCTCACCAAACCAACACCACCCAGCAGCGCACCACACCAGCAGCCTCATCACCACCAACCAGCCTCTGCACCATCTCCCTCACCGCACATTTCACCCCGCACAGCACACCGACCATTCCCAGCACACCCAAATAGCCCCTTTCTGCATGCCCATCGCATGCAGCCCCTGCACTCCTTAACTTCCAGTGCAGCCACTGACCAACCCCTTCTCCCTTTCTTCCTCTTCTTCCTGCGCAGCCCGTCACCCTTGACCCAGCAGAGCCCGTCGCCCAGCCCATGCGCCGTGCACGGTGCACCCATCTCCCTACAGCAACCGCCTACCACCCTGCCTTCCTCGCAGCCCTTGCTCCCCTCCATTTTCGACCACCGCCAGCCATCGAGTAACCTAGCAAGCCAGTGCTGGTCAACACCACCTCCACTGCCTATCACATCAACCAATCTCCATCACCCATAACACCAGCCCACTCCAACCGTGCTCGCCCAGCTTCCTCCATCCCAACAACTGCCACCCTGCCATTTTCGGCCCTGCACCCAACTACCCAACTCCCCCTCGTCTCTCGGCCTCATTTGGTCCTAACCATCATCCGACCGTAGCCAACCTAGCTGCCACCCTCTGCATGCTTCCATCCTGCAGCTAACACCCCTCCTGCACCCAACAACCCCTACTCCCAACTCCCCACATAGCCTGCCCCACAACACCACCTTCTCCTCTCCATCTACTCCCAACCTTCGACCACCGACCCCCCCGGTTTGTGCACTGCTCACGCTGCGCGCATGCAGCGTGAGTGAGTGCGTGTGTTTTAATAAAATTTTGGTATATATATTAAATGTGAGGGTATTTAGTAATTTTTAAAAATAAATATTTTTATATTATAATTATTATTTTATCTGATAGATATTAATTTGATAATTTTGGTATTATTTTTAGATACGAAAGGTTGATTAGCGGGATCCGATAACTTTAATAGGATATCGCTATTTTTGCATTTTTACTGGAATTCAGGTAACCATTATACCCTACTAAAATTATAAATATTGTGTGATAGTACATTAGGGTTTTTCGGTGGATGAAATATGTTAAGCATGATTTACTACGATATAATTATGTGTTAATTATTATTATTATAAAAATAGATAAAACAAGCATGTTATATGATATAAATTATGCAGGGTATGAAAGTATGATTAAAATGATTCTAATGATGGAAAAATAATTTATATGATAATTATGTATAAAATAATAGGTTGATCATATTTTGATATAATTATGGAATAATTATTATGGATGTGTGTCCTAGGGGCAATTTAGTCATTTTTATGTATTATGATATTTATCTTGAAAATCATGTCTAATATGTATTAGTTGTTGTTGAGTATGTGAGTATGTATTTTGGATGGATTAAAGGTGTGGAAAAGGATTTTATGTGAAAAATTATGTATAAGGGCAAAATGGTCATTTGACATATCTGATAATTTAAATTGTGTAATGAATAATTTAATTATGGCGTTTTAGCCTTTTCATGGCAAATGAATAAATAAAATGGAATTAGTATTTAAATAGATGATAATCTGGGAATTTTTAGTCTGAGGGATATTTTGGTCTTTTTGACCTAAAGTGTCCAGATGTGAATAATTAAGTCTAAGATGGCCTTAATATATATTAATGTTGTCTTTGATATTGACTTTGATTGTAGTTGTCTCGGATGATTATAAATAAACAAAAATGGTTAAGTATGAGAATTAAATTTATATGTATTATATGTGATTTCATAGTCACCTTAATAAAATACTAATACTTAAAGTGAAAGACCTCAAGATCGGGAATGGTGGTGGCTCCTAGGGGTCGCTACCCTAATGACGTGGTTTAGCCCACAGTTGATATAGATTTTTTCTGGTGTACCTTAGTGCCCCAGTCAGGCCCTACATCTTACTCTATTTTGTTCTACGGACTAATAAGGGGTATGCATACTTATGGATTAGGTGTCATTGTCGGTAGGATACTGTGTTACCTTTGTGTACCAGTACGACCATAGTACCTTTGCGTCCTTAGGTTAATAGTCGGTAGAATACTGTGCTGCCTTGTTACGCCAGTATGACTGGAGTACCTTTGTGTCTTCAGGTTGATTAATCTCCCCTCAAGAAAGTAAATAAAAATAGAAATGATATGATTTGATGGAAATAATGATTATCGGAGTATTAGATGGTTTCGGTAGTAGCCTTCGTGCCTACCTATGGTTTTGGTAGTAGCCTTTGTGCCTACCTGAGGTTTTCTGTATTTTCAGTAGCAGCCTTTGTGCCTACTTGGGCTTCGGTGGCAACCTTTGTGCCTACCTGAGGTTTCGGTAGTAGCCTTCGTGCCTACCTATGGTTTCGGTAGTAGCCTTCATGCCTACCTGAGGTTTCGGTAGCAGCCTTCATGCCTAGCTGAGGTTTCGGTCGCAACCTTCATGCCTACCTATGGTTTCGGTAGTAGCCTTCGTGCCTACCTGAGGTTTTCTGTGGTTTCGGTAGCAGCCTTTGTGCCTACCTGTGGATTGGTAGCAGCCTTCGTGCCTACCTGTGTTGGTTTTATATTTGTGAGCATACTTGTGATATTATGGATCTTATTATGTTATATCTGTAAGTTTACCTGTGATGTCATGGAATTTTATTATGCTATACCTGTAAGTATATTTAGAATGATATGGTTCTTAGTAAATTATACCTGTGAACATACCTGTGATATATGTGATTGGTTGGGATTTATGTTGACTTGAGACGTGAATTATGTTGAAGTTGGGTTTTAATTATTACATCAGAGAGTAATAGTATCTCTAATATTTTCTTTAATAAGTTCAGTTATTTCAAATGAACGAATATGAGTAGTACGTGACCTTGATGGAATTTGATTATCTAAGTGATTATTGTATCTCAATCATCTTATGTATATGTATATGTATTATACCATGTTAATTGTATGTCTTGTATGTATTCCATGCTGATTTATCATATTAGTTTGGTATAAAGGGTTGCTTAGTACCGTAGTACTAAAGGGTTTATTTTTGTGGGCCCCTGCCTATTCAATAGGCAGTGGACTTTGTAGGTCAGCCTCTGAGCTCAGTCAAATGCTGATAATTCAGATTCGGGAGCGTAGGACTATCCGGTGTTTCTTTTGTTATCTTATTTTCGGTTGTATTTGGACTCTCGTGTCCTCCTGTAATTTCTCTCTCGAGTTTCGTAAACTGCTAATGTCATTTTTAATTAGCAGTATTTATCTAATGTTCTCTCTATCCTGATTTCTGTAATTATAACATTAATTTAAGCGGAATAATGATTTTAGCCTTAGCACTTGGTATGAGAATGGTAGAGGAAACCGGACTTGTACCAAGTGTGGCGGTAACACCCTTTGTTTTTATTGTTTTAGCTTTTGCACTTAACTCTGTAAACAAAATTTTTCAGGTGTAAATTTTGGGGTGTTACAAATATGGTATACCATCCTTTTGGTGACTCCATCCTAAGAACTCCATAGTTAAGCGTGCTGGCTATGGAGTAATTTTAGGATAGGTGATCCTCCTGAGAAGTTTCAGAAATTTTCTAAAAATTTCTCAGGAAGCACGTGAGTGAGGACAAAGCACGCTGAAAGGACTCGCATTGATTTATGGGGCCAACTGATCAATCCGAAAGCACTCCAAGATAGCCCCTGCGTGGTCATATCGACTCAGGGTGTTACAATATCATTCTCATACCAATTATAAGGTAAAATAATATGAAAATGTAAATAAGATAAAGAGAGAACCTAAAGAATTTCGTAAAATAGAGACTAAGGTTTGGAGATAAATTCTGAACTAGACATCAAATACATGGTCTTCTACTCATAAGAATGAGCACCACCCATATGTGTATTAATTAAGGTAACAAATATTTATCACTAGGTTAAGGCATGAAACATATATGATTGCCTTAAAAGAAATTACATAAGCACACTGCTCATGATTGAGAACTACCTTAAAGATGCAATCATATTAAATATCTACAATTAGGCGATCAGCAACATTGTCTCATTAACATATTGAGGTCAAGAAATTGATAGTAACAAAACTCTTCCCTTTTCCCACATATGCGGATAGGAAAAATGTAGTAAACCTCATATTCTCACATTTAGGGTAAAACACGTGTGGGTCACTAGTATGTATGTAATCTTTAAGTATGCATACTTCCTTATAAGCTGCTGAATCAACTAGATAGTGTAGACTAGGCTCTTCTGGTTTAGTTAGGACTAGGCAATAAATTCTAATAATTTCAAATTACTTGATCCTAAATCATGTATTCTTCCACTTTAAGTATTAATATCTCATTAATACCTTAGTTACACTTAGCACATATCAAAACAATCACCTAAGTTAGGTCATTGTACTTCCACTTTTTATTATCATTGATTTATTATGAGATAAACTATTTATCATGATTCTTCACTGTTATGAATTTATTCAAATAACTAATAACATATAGCACTTAGAGTGTATCACTAATAACACATTTAACATGGTATAGGAGCAAGTCAAGACACACATATTCACTAACTACATGAAGGAATCTTTTAAAAGGCAAAAGACCATATTATCCTTATAAATCCTAATTTCACAAATACATCATAACTTCATCCATGAGGATTTCCAACTCACCAAATGTAACACACTAACCTAAAATATTATTAAAAATATCATACCAAATAATATAGCTTAACTTTAAATTTTTACATGTAAAATACTGATGTTACACTTTTAGCCATTATTTCCAAATTAAGCCATTTTCTCATAAAATTATACCTTATGCTACGCATAATTTATCAAGAATATTAACAATGCATCATCTTTATATTTTAGCCTATATATTACCTCTACGACACGCAAATTTATAGAATAACCAAAATGATCTTAGTACACCTAAACATCTCAAATTTTATTATTTTCATAACTTAACTTATTATAAATCAAATTTATTTTATAAATCTCAAGAAAAAAAATTGACATATTTTTTCCCAAAAAATTTAAAAAAGGACCATATTACCTCTATGGATGAAAATTTCCATACATTTTATCAAATTCTATAAATCTAAAAATCTTACCAATTTTACACATAACACCATTCACAATATTATCACCGTAAAAATGTAATTTACGAAAATTAAAACAATCCACAACATCACAAAGGTAGTATGAATAAAATCCCTAAAGAAATAAACCTCTAAATTTTAATATTACAACATAATACATTAAGTACCATACACTCTACTCATCCCAAGACTTAAAAATATAACATAGTATGTAATAATACTTAAGATTTTATACAAAGCCTAGAAAGGCATAAATATGACAACTTCTCATAAAAACACAAAACCATGTTTTTTGTTCAAATATTACATGGATGTAAATTTAATATGATTTCTAGCATTATTTCTAACATGAAATACAAAAACTACAAAATCAACATATAAACGCAAAGAATCATAAACTAAAGATACATACTCTTTACCAAAGTTACTTCAGTTTTTTAGCACAAAAATACTCACATGCTCTTTCTTCCACCCTTTTATCACTTAAAATAATATTAAAAAAATCAGACAAAGGGGAAGGCATAGGTTAGAAGAGAATATAAATGATAAAAGGGGTATAATATCCCTTGGAATTTAAAAATGAGAGCTTGAGAAACCTTCACTAATCTATAACCTTAACTCTCTTTTACTTAAAGAAAAATCATTAAAGATTTAAAATTAAGATTTGAGGATTAATAAGATGAAGGAAGAGGAAGAGGAAAATAGACATTCAACCATCATTTAACTAAATTGAAAACTAGTATTTTGAAGGGTAGGAAGGTAAAATGAGGGTTTGAGAAGTACAAGTAATGTGTCTAAATAAGGTTTAAGGAAAGAGACTGGGTTAAGAGACTAGTCACCCAAGAATTAAGGTTAGAAAAAGAAAGGGTATGGCATCTTGTTTGTAGGCACTACTAATTTAAAAATAAATAAATAAATCCTTTTAGTAATGGTTCTTGCATTAAATTAGGCCTTGTAGATAATTATTACTTCGATATTTTTTGTAACATGTAATGACCTTACCCTATAATGTACTGCCATTTTGATTGATACCAATGAAACTGTTGTTTGTCATATTAAGATACGAGGTAATTAATCAAGTATTTTTTATCTTTAGTCCAAGATAAACATTTTTTTCTTTCATCTGAGTGATTTTGATGCATATGATATCCACCTTGGGTCTTGCCAGGTGTTGGTATTCTAAACCATAGAACAACCGAAACAAAAGAGTGAAATGGGACATAATAAAAATTTATTCTTTATAACCCCTTGAATCAGTTCTTGTGAGAACCATCTAAGTTATAAACTCTTTATATAAATATTTTAAGATTTTGCAAAGAACTTCAAACTCTAACACCTAGAGGATGAAGTGAGGGCTCTCGGTTCTTAAGAGAAAAATATGCAGCCCAAAAGTTGAGTTCCCCTCATTTCATGCTATCCTTATCACTTATAAAAGAATTTTAGAGTTAAAATTTACAAATTAACCAACTAATACATATGATTAGAGCCTAATTAAATAAGAAACTCTAGCTAAGTTCTAGCCCATGTGTTTCGATCATAGGGATGGATACTTATGTAGATTTCGAACCTCCACCCCTAATATCATATGTTCCAATCCTTAAAACTGCCATAATACACAAAATAAAAGAGATAAAGGCTCCTTTTAATCTTTTAAGTAACAAAAAAAGTAATAAATATCTTTTATCCTTTCTTATTCTCTCCAAAATGTGCATTGTTCTTTTCAAGTGCTGAAAGTGACTTGACATCTAACATGAAAGGGACTTGTGGCTAATTTGTGTGGTTTCTAAGGAGTGTTGATAGTGATACACTTTTTAGGGTTGTTTATGGTTAAAATAATATGGAAATATGGGTAAAAATATTGGGGGGAAGCTTACAAAAAATGTGACCTTATGTGCCTTCTTTTTGGTTGGCTTGTGGACAATAAAAGGAGAAGGTTTACAAGTCTTGTATGGCTTGCATGGCTAGATTTTGATACATAATTAATTTTTTCAATTAAGGAGCTTTTTTCATATCTCAAACTTAAGAAAATTAATGGCTAGATTAAGATCATCAATTGGGGATGCTCCTACATTCGATTTCAACAATGAGCTCACCATAAATACAACCACTTCTTCTATCGCTACCACCGTTGTGATGACCATAACCATAAGCAGTAAAATTCTCAATATTAATATCACCCTTATGACCTCAACCACCACTCACATCAACAATACCCCCATTATCCTCATTATTTATATCCTACTCCTCTTCTTCTTCATCTACTAGTAATAGTAGTAGTAGTGAGGAGGAGGAGGAGCAGGAGCAGTAGCAGTAATCTGTGATGCACGGGGACGGCAGTCAGGTGCCGTCCCCCCGTCCCGGAAACTCCTCGGAAACGTTTCCTAATTAAAAATTATATTAAAATTATTTAATTATTATTTTTATTAAAAAAATATTATTTAATTAATATTTTATTAAAAAAATATTATTTAATCAATATTTTCATTAAAAAAATATTATTTAATTAATATTTTTTTGACGTTTCCTGCCGTCTCCGTTTCCTAGATTTTTTAAAAATGCCGTTTCCGCGTTTCGTTCCGTCCCCGTTTCCCCGTCCCCGTCCCCGTCCCTGTGCAACACTGGCAGTAATAGATAGTAGCAGTAGCAATAGTAGCAGGAGTAGGAGTAGGAGTAGTAGAAGAAGGAGCAGCAGCAACAACAACAAAGGAGTAGTAGTAATGATGGTGGTGGTGGTGGTGGCAATGATGTTGACAATAATACTTTACATAAAATAACAATAATAACATTTACGACAATAAAAAAAATTAATAACATTAATATCAACAATAATAAAAAAAGATATTTTAAAAATAGTAATAATAATTATTAACAGATAAAAAATATTAACTAGAAAAAATCTAATTGTTTAGACATAAATAAGAGAGAAAGAGAGAGAGATAGAGAGAGAGAGAGAGAGAGAGGCTAGAAAAAAAATCATAGAAAATGGAAGCTTTATGCAAATCGTATAAAATTTGGTCTCTATATTTAGATATCAAGGTTTACTTTAATTATTGTTTTTTAAATTCTAAGGCTCAAAGTGAATTATTTCAAATGTTATCAAAATATATACTACCAACCAAACGATGTCATATATAAAGTGGAAAACCAACAACCAGTGCCCCAGTGATACAAAAGGGGGGAGGAAGAGGGGAAAAAAGGCCTTGTTTTAGCATGTTATTTGGCATAAAAATAAATGTTGTCTTAAATGGTCTCCTCTGTAGTATCATTCCTCACCTTTTCTTTTTTAAGTGGGGACCATCTATTCTCCACAGCGTTAACACTGTCAAGAGCACCAATTCTCCTTTTTTTCGTTTGATTTTCTTTGATTCTCATGTGCAAGGAAAGTGAAGATCTGTATGCCATTTTTTATTCCCAATATAAATCCATTATAGTTCATCTAAGGATATTATCAATGAACCCTTCTATTTTATCCTTCTTTGGGGTTTTTAAATAAAAATTATATTCTTAAAATAATTTATAGCTTTTACATTATCACTCATTCTCTTCTACCTTGACAACTATTATTTTCAATAGGGTATATAAATATTCTATTTATATCCCCATAACCTCCTCTTTTTCCTTGGTGCCTTACACCTTTGTGCATCCTTGAGCTTCCATTTTTGGTTTTCCTACCCCATTTGCTACTTTGCTAAGGAGTTTGATGAAGGAAAACAATTGTCACCCCTATTGTGGGTGATTTAACTAGCATGTAACAAGAAAAGCAAACAATTTTGCCAGTTGTCACTATAAGCATACAATCATTAATGTTGGGTTCTTCAATCGAATGGTGACTTTACCCTACTATTTGAATGGATGAAAATGAAGAACAATCATCTCCAAATGGTGATATACTTCTTTCACATTTCATAAAGTATGGATGATGTATTTGCATGTTACTACCAAGAGAAACTAAATGCACACTCCAAACACCTAGAAAGAATATTTTTGCCTACACAATGGTACTTTTCATGTTCTTTTAGCACCATAATGATTCATGAATTAGTATAATCTTTCTTCTCTCTCCTCTATTTTCAATGCTTTACTAAAATAATCTTAAATTTATATAAAACAAAAACTTTCAAGTCAAAAACTCCAAAATTTATATAAAAGTACTTGCTTAACTGAGTGCGCCACATTAGAAAAGCAGTGTCATATAAAACTACTCATTCAAGGTTGCCATGTGTTGAGAAACCTATCTATATAATTTTATTTCTCTGCCATTTTTCTCATATTTTAATATATTTTTAGGTAAGTTTCATTTAGATACTATGATATTTGGCTTTCAAATTAGTATCACTAAGGTATCCTTTTCATAAATAAAATAATATTATGTCAATTTTAGTATAATTAAGGTGATTTTTTTAAATAAATAATAAAAAATTCTAAAAATACATAAAATCTAATTTTGTTAGCAGTGTAAATTTTTAGTTTAAATCATATGAATTTTAAATTATTGAAAAAATATTTTTTAAAATGAAAATTCATTTTAGAAAAAAAAAAACTACTTTTTTAGAAGCATAGTTTTTTTATAGAAAAAAATATATTTTTTAAATAATTTTTATACTTTTCAATAAATTTTAAATATTTTTTTTATTTACTATAAAAAATATTACCCAAAGTGTACTAAATTTAATCTAATCTAACTTTGTTAACATAAAATGTACATAAGTGATAATAATTTGAAATGTGGAGGTATATAAGTGAGATTATTCAAAATATGAGATACCTTTGAAGTATTAAACCAAATGTCAGTATGCCTAAATGAAATTTATTTGAATTTTTTTATTCATATTTTTTATATTATTATTATTAGACATAGGGAAAGACAATAAAAACTTATAGTTCTAGTGTAAAGAATACAACTAAATGTTTAATTTCTTGGAAAAGGAAAATATTTATTTGTGTACTAAGAATTGTAAGATTGTAAGTTAGCATCAAATTATTAAATATGAATCAAGGCATAAACCTAGGCTGATGTGAGTGTGTCTTCTTTGTTTTTTGTTGGAATTGAGGAATGTATAATAGTATATCAATAATTTTGGCCATTATGTCAATTATTTTGATGATTATGTCTATAATTGTGATAATTATATAAAATTTGGTGATTCTATGTTGCTTTCAGTCACATCCGTGCACGATGTGAGTTGTCACATCATATTTTTTATGTTTTTTAATTTATTTTATCTTTATATTATATTATAAAATAAATAAATAAAAAATTATATCATATTAATAGTGATATTGTTCTTTATAAACAAATACCTATATCTATATACTTTTAACATAAAAAATGTATTTTCTTTTACTATTTTTGTGCAAAATTTCATCATTATTGAATTGATATTCAACATGTTATAAATCTAATTTTAAATATTCTAAACAAATAAAAAGTTTGCTCTTATTAAAACCACCACAGGTCACACCTTGCACACAATGTGACCAATGACACCATAGAGGTATTGGTGTTTGTGTATTTATATATATATATATATATATATATATATATATATATATATATATATATATATATATATATATATAATGAGAAAGAATTGTAGTAGGCATATGTTGTAGTTTGTCATTTTGATTATTATTATTATATTTCTATAGTTATCATGTCTGATATTGTGGTTATTAACTTATTATGTACACTTTTATGGTGATTATATCATCTATGGTGATTATTATGCCAACTACCAAGGTGATTATGTATATTTATATGGTGATTATGTTTAGCACTATGCGATATTCATTTCTACAAGGATTATATATGCTATTGTAATTATTATATACATTTCTATGGTAGTTATGATAGCTATTATAGTTATCACGTATATTTCTATGTTGATTGTGTCCGTTAAAATAATAATTATTTATTATTTTAGGGTGGTTATATTAGCTACTATAATTATTATATAAACCCTTATTTTTTTCTCTCACTAATTTTTATTGTACTCAAGCACTAAAAGGAGTGTTTTTTTTTTGCTAACATGGAAGTGGAATGTATACAACTACATATATCTAATACATATTGGGTTTAGCTGGTAAAAGCAATTACTGTTAGCCTTAACCATTAACAGTCAAAGATAGTCGCTATTTGTAGGTTTTTATAACACATGTTTAAAGAAAATTATAAATATTAGTGTTTATAACACTAACTATCATTTTTTATATGTACAAGGGAAGGATAAAATCTAAGAAAAATAATCGGCCATAACACCCAGCTAATGGTTGGCTATAAGTGTATGCCTCTAACTCAAACCACATGCAAAGCTGAATAAAAGATGGCCTTTAACCACAAAAGGGGATCCTTACAGAAGTGTGTGCCAAATTATAAACCATGCCCTCAAATGAGTAAAATTATCTACTACTCAATTTTTCTATGTATAATGATGAGAGATTTGGCAGAAAGAGAAGCTTTACATTCTTAACATGGTTACAAAAATATTACAAATACGTCATTTTTTATTTAAAAATTTATTTAAGTTTTAACATTTGTTATTTTCTAGGCACTATTAATAATAAAAATATTAAAATTCTAAGGAATATAAACTAACATCAATATCTTGTAATACCAAGCTATGTATAGACTACTTGTTTGATTTAGCAAAAGAGACAAATAAACTGAATTTTCTCTTCCTTCTTCTTCTTGTTTCCCCCTCATCAAGGTGAAAGGAATTGACAAGAAGTGTCAAAAAAAATTAGACACATTGACATTTGGCCTAATGTTGTATGGATATCCTATGGTTTAATATTTTTACTTAGATATATTTATATTTTAATTTATTTTCACCTAAATACCTAGAGTGTAAAAATAAATAACTTCCTAATTTATTGTAGCAATCATTTTGATAGTCAAATGAAATGAATTAAAATGGAAAGGTAACAAATTAGAATTATTAAAAACATAAAGCACTTATAAAATGTTAAGCCACATAGTAGGGTACCTATTCACAAAAGGTAAAAAATAAAAAATAAAAAATTGATCATATAAAGTGACAAACTCCTCAAAACTACAATTTTATTTGACACTAATGCCTACTCTTAAGTTATTTTTTTCCCTAACAAGTGCCTATACTTTTATAGTATTGCTAATGTGCATTTGAATTGAATGAAAAATGGTTCAATTATTCCAAGGTCAAATTGTCTGACTATAATTATTTTGATGGATTTAGATGGGGCTGGGTGATTTTAGATGATAGTTCATTTTAAGAGAAATTTGGTAAAGTTATCCTAACAAAGATTTTTGTTTATATATTCTAAAAGAGAGCTTAGAATTTTCTTGGAACTTTTAAAATACCCTAAATAAAGGATTCTAGATTTACATTCATTAGGTGGAATTAAAATTTTCCTTATCAAATAAAATCATTATTAGTGCTAAAACAAAAAAAAACCTCAAAAGCTCAACTATTTATCAATTATATTGCTTGTTGCTCTTTCTCCTACCCAATTCTCCTATTTTATTACTACTACTACTACTACTACTACTACTACTACTACATTACTTTCAATGGAGTGATGAAAATCCAAGAGTAGGAAGCTAGGTTGGGCTGATCATGCGGTAGCTAATGCCTCCTAACAAAATAAAACAGATATGATCCTTAATACTGGAGGGGAACTTTCATAAATGTGAAGGCCAAAGGAAAGACTACGGCTAAGATGAATCATTCCATTTGCAACATGAGCAACACGACTTGCTGCTATTCTACCCCGATTAGACAACACACCCCCATCTACATTGATTTTAATAACATTCTTAGGGGGGTCTAGGTTCCCACCTTGGTGTCTGGCTATACTTCTGGTCAATGGCGGAGCTAGGGCTTTTTAATGGTGTCATAGGACACCATGCAATTTCAGATTAAGTATATTTTAATATGGTCATATATCACAAAGATCAACTTGGTGTAGTGGAGGACACCACGGGAATTGTGCCATAATAGGTGGGATGGAGGTCAAGGGATCAAATGTCAACAATCCTCATGGTAGCATAAAGATTCGAACCCACAACCACTAAAGCATACCTTACCCACCTCAACCATTCATCCAAATGTTGATTATTGATATTTTTCACTTATAGGTGTTATATATCCTAAATTATTGTAATCCTTCTTTTTTAATCATAATCAATGTACTTGTTTATTTGGCTCTAATTATGTTACTTGCAATTATAACTAGCTAATTTTTTATTTATAATGTTATTAATAATACATTTTAAAATTATATGATTAATTAATGAACAAATAATATTTTAGCGAGATTTTTTAAATAATAATAATTCAATATCTTTAATCATAAAAAGCTATAAATCAAAAATAAAATTTAATTGATAAAAAAGGGATGTTATATTATTTTGAATGGTAAACTCATTATAAATAAAAAAATTTATTATTATTATTATTATTATAGAGGGACACCATAAAGTAAAATAACTGGCTCCGCCACTGCTTCTGGTAGTTACTAGCCAACAAACTCATCTTTCACAAAGCGTTGGATCCACCTAATTGCCAACAAACTCATCTTTCACAAAGCGTTGGATCCACCTAATTACCCTAGTATGAAGCATTTCTTCACCACAGAAGATTCCTTCTATTGCACTAGAGCTAGAGATACCGGCGGATGATGATAAACCAATTATCTTAAGGTGGTTCATCAGCATAGTCACTACGTGTCTTTTTCGTGTTCTACCAGAACCAGTCATGGAACTTTCCTACTGTGAAAGCGGTTCGCTCCAAAGCATGAACCAGCTCACGCCTAATGCTTCGACTAATTGGACTGTCGCATAATACATGCAATATTTCCTCACTAAAATGGTGACAGAAATCACATGACGCATCATAAGTAATTCCACACCGAACTATATTGACATTGGTGAGGAGCCTATCATGGACAGTAAACCAAGAGAAACACCTGATTCGTTGCCTTACTTTCAGCTGCCAAATGTGAACGTTAGCCGAGAAGTGGATAGATGACTTGTGGCGCTTAGGGATGTGAATGAGTCTAGGATCCGATCCAGACTTATTAGACCCTTTAAGATATATATGAATTCAGATCAGATTCAAATTTATTGGGTCCAAAAATTATGAAACTCATTTAATATACATATGTGTGTGTGTATACATATATAAATACATACTAATATTATGTTTGTCATTATTATCTTAATCTTATATAAGCTCCTTATTCATTTTTTTAAATTTATTTTTGTATACTTACTTTATAAACAATATGTATAACATTGTATTTTAAAAGTTAAGGATATAAACGGGGCGGATTTTACCCGAAACCCGACGGATTTTGTCCAACGAATATGGATAAACGAATATAGATATGCATATGGATGATAGAAAAAAAAATACTCGTCGGGTTCGAGTATGGATACGGGTATGACATATTCATACCCGTATCCGTAACCATACCTGTATTCATATCCGTACCCGTTTATCTGATATATAATTATCCTTTTACCCTTAATTTTAAAATAAATATAGTATAAATTAAAGTTAGAATTATCATTTAGTTTAACTCTAAATGGGTTTATCTGTCGGGTGATGGATTTATCCATCGGATAATATCCATTAACATGTAAACGGATAATCCGTCGAGTAACGGATACGGATATGGATATGTTAGCGGATATGGATGCGAGTACGAGTACAGATTTTCTTATCGGATACGGATACGGATATGAGTATACCCGCCCCAAACCCGCCCCATTTACATCATTAAAACACCATTTGAAAAGTTAATATAACTATTTTAGTATATTTATTTTTTCACTTAGATTATTTTTTTTAACAAAAAAAATACATATTAAGTTATATAAAACATAATTGTATTTGTATTAGCATAGATTATTAATTATTTTTTTTAAATAATCGGACCCATTTAGGATCCGTTTACCAGCTAGACCCGATGGATCTGAATCTGGGTCTGAACTTTTAAGACCCGATAGGTCTAGATCGGATCTAGATCTAGGTAATATAAATGGATCCGGGTCTATGTATAGCTGGACTCGGTCCAGACCCGACCCATCCCTAGTGGCACTCACTTTTTGCTCCGCTGTCATTCCTAACTTACGGGGGACAAATAATAGGGAAAATTATTTTGGAGTCCATTTAGACCAAATTATTTAAAGTTAAACAATTTATTTGGTATTTAATTTATTTTTTTTAATATCCAATATATATATACATATAGAGAATATTATCTGTATATTTATGTATAATTAGGTATACATATTAGTATAATTATATGTACATAATATTTTGTACTTGGAACTAAATATTTTATGACCATTTTAATTTTTATCCAATTATTTTTACTTAAATGGACCGTAAATGATTTTTCCCCAAATAATATATGCATTTGAGTTATGCTAGCTATAATTTCTTATATTTATTGTTATCAAAATACTAAATTTACGATCGTAGATAATCTAAAGTTGAATAACTTTGAGAATCACACCACTTTCGAGATCTCTTCTCTTTTAAAAAATTCCTCATCCGGACCTACCCAAATTCTTTTTATTTATTGGTATTAAATAAATAAATTTATTATTCATAACTATAATAATCTAAAATTAAATTAATTTCACACCCATTACTTTTAAAATATCTCCATTTTAGAATATCTATATTTCTGAAGTTCACGTGCCGATTCAAATTCAAATTCCATTTTTTTTTTGGTAAATCAAAATCAAATTCCTATGTTTTTTTGGGTAAAAGAATCAAACTTCTATGTAAAAGGTACGTCAAAAAGTTTTTTTTTTTTTCCTGACTAAGCCCCAAAAAGGGACAACGGTCAAAGCCAGGACGCACACAATAAAGGCCCAAAACCCAGTTCGGGCTTATATACCGGGATTTTTCTCACGGCGCCTGGCCTGCACTGCATCCTGTTTATCCTCCCAAGTCCTACCGTTGTCCAGAGAAAGAGGACGAGGATGGAAGCCATGGCGGTATGCGGACTAAATCCGTATATCTCTACTTCACCTTACTCCGCCTCCAAAAACACCCGCCATAAGCTCATCTTCCACTGCAATAGCCACCATCAGCAGCTAACAGCATTTCAATCACCTTCATCTCTTTTCTCAAGATATTTGTCTCAGAGAAGAAAACCCCACAAACCTCACATCTTCCTTCCTCACTTGATCGCCTCAATGGTAATTCTCTTTTATCCCTCTCTGTTCTATTAAAAAATGTGCTTTAATTTAAGTTGAATTCAATTTGAGGTGGGGTTTGATTTTGTTGGCTTTTAGGAAGTTGAGGAGACATACGTTATGGTGAAACCAGATGGTGTTCAACGCGGCCTTGTAAGTTTTCGTTATCTATATAATCGGATTCATTTTCACTATTAGTTAGAAGCTCATTAGATTAATGAGGTATGGGTTTTGGCTCCCCCCTCCCACCTCTCCTTTAGTCATGAATCTCACCAGCAATCGGGTTTTGATGAATTTGTTGCCAGGTTGGGGAAATAATATCTAGGTTTGAGAAGAAGGGGTTTAAATTGATTGGGTTGAAGTTGTTTCAATGCCCCAAGCAATTAGCTGAGGTTTGTATTACTCGTTACTTCCCTATTTTTCTATCATTTGACTAGCTTGGGATTCTTATACACTTTATTCCTTTCATAATTCATTAATTGTTTTTTGCTCAGCTTATCCGATTAGCTAGTTGGAAGGTTGCTTTAATTTAGGGAGTAACTTTATAGTGCTTTTATGGATAGTTTGATAGTGATGTGTGTAGTAAATAGTAATGTGGGAGTTATGGTAAACAGGAGCACTACAAGGATCTCAAGAGCAAGTCATTTTATCCAAAGTTGATTGACTACATTACTTCTGGTCCTGTTGTTTGCATGGTAAAGTTCATCTAGACTTTACATTATTATACTTTCTATATTGTGTTCTTCAATTGTTGAGTCGTCTGAGTTGGGCGTGAATGTCTGATAGGCCTGGGAGGGTGTAGGAGTCGTTGCATCGGCTCGTAAGTTGATTGGTGCAACAGATCCTCTTCAAGCTGAACCAGGAACCATTAGAGGAGATCTTGCTGTTCAAACTGGAAGGTGAGATCCCTCGACTCTTTGCATTTGTGTCTGTAATTGTAAGTAAGTCAGAGAGAAGTTATCGTATATGTTGAGATAATGGTTGGAATTCTCATGTTTAGGTTGATTATTATGCGTCTGTGATGTTTTGAAACCGTTGAGTTTAATTACATGATGTGCTTTCCCCGCAGGAATGTGATTCACGGGAGTGACAGCCCTGAAAATGGCGAGCGTGAAATAGGTGAGGATAACGTGTCTGATTCAAACATATATTATGGTTGAATGTGATAGAAAAAATAAATAATTTAAAGTGGTTTCCATTTTCAACAAGCAATTAGTATGCACACGCTATGCTAGTGATACGTAGTAGTAGACTTAGTTAGGTTTTTGTTCCTTGACATAAAAGCACATGCGCGGTCTTCTTAAAACTGAGGGAAAAGCAACACGGCCGCATGAATCTACCGCTTTATCTTACAATTTTATGGTGGGGGCTCGTTTGTTGTTCTTTATGTGCAAAAATTTCAAAAAGGGGACTTACCTTTACCTTACGTTATCTCTATGGCCTTTGGAATGGATTGCTTGGATTGATGTTGTCGAGCTTCCTTAAATTTACTGAGCAATGACCTGCCAACCAAACCAAACAGTTTGAAATCCAAGTTTTATTGCCTAAGGCGTGATTAGGTCAATTTTAAGCATTTATGTGGTCTGGATGATAGCTATTGGTTAATGAGGTAACTAGCCTGCAGAAGCTTGACAAAATATACTGTACCATTTTCCATCCTGGAGTAATCCAGCCAAGTGCCGATCAGTCCATATAACTTAATTGAATTCAGTTTGTTCTGATGTTCAATAGAAATTTAAAGGGTAAAAAAGGAAACTGAAAAAAGGATGGAATATTATCATCTACAAGATGGCGATTTAACCTCCCTAATCTTTAGCCCATCCTAGTGAAAGATTAGACGTGGTCATTCTTAACACCGGCATATTTAAACATAAAACCAATGGTTTGGCTTCAGGTAAATTCAGGTTTGAGCTTTGAAACTACCGAAGGCTTTATGTTGCAAAATGGACTAGAGATGTCCTTTTCCTTTTGCCATTTGAACGACGACATGTTTCAACAGTGTTTTTGCCATGCTTCATTCGATATACTATCCTCTTACTTCTCGTAAGAACAGGCTATGGAGGTCGCCTCATCTAAGCTTCTTTCATGATAATGTATAGCATATCAAATCAGATGATGGCAAAATGTCCAGGGAGATATTCAAAATGATAAAGAAAGATAAAGAAAGCATAATGGATAGTACTATCAATATCACATTTTCATGTTTCCTCGTACGGTCCCTACTGCATCATCTGACTTTGTTAATTTTTTTCCGTCTGCAGCTCTCTGGTTCAAGGAAGCTGAAATATGTCAATGGACTCCAGCTCAAGCACCATGGTTGCGAGAGTAATTTTTCCCCAGAAGTTTTGTGCATTATGGACAGCATTCGGGAGACAGATTTATCTTACCATTCTTGTATTCATTGTATGGCACTCATCAATACCTTTTCTTGTGAGAAATTGACGCATTCTGCCTGACAGATTGTATCACCTCAAAACTACAATTAGAAAAGCATGACTCAAGTCGCAGCAAATTCCTAACAGGCTGTAATACTTAACTCTGCATACAATCCACTTTTGCGGAGATGCACAAACTCTCATATTTGGCCGATACAATGATTTTTAGAAAGATTTATCTCCAGATAGCACTATCGTCTCTAGATTTAGTACCACCATCAATATTTCAAGCACTCGTGAAAGAAAGAAGTCTGTCAAAACCAGCTTTCTTGTTGCTCACAAGTTGTGCCATTCATTTAAGAAGCTCGTAAGAATTATATAGCAGCATAGCACCAAAACATTTCCAGTGTTTATTGAAAATTGCAATAACTAATCAACAAATAAATAGTTACAAACGAAATCATGGTGGTTTGGTAAGAGCTGAGCCATCTAGCATACATGCAAACGAGTACAGATCTCATGCCTGTCCGCTGACGCCAACGAGGACTGCAGATCCCTACAGCTAATTACAACCAAGCTGAACATAACAACTGATGTAAGATATCCACCAAGGAAGTAAGAACCCTGAATCGCCATTTGCTTCGTGGACCCAACAACAAGCTCTCACCATCTGCTCAGTGGACCCAACAGACAGGCTCTCAGCATTGTCGTGACGTCAACTGGGAACGCTTAGAGTAGTTGGAGAACAGATGGACAATCGAGACACTCTTGCCCTTGTGCTGCTGATGATTTGATTTAGGAGGCAATGAGACTGAAATACAGGCAGACAAAGGACTATTATCAGTACTAATACTACTGCTGCTATCACACGAAATATCCGTCGGTATTTCTTGTTGAGTACTGCCCAAGCTTGGGAGTTTGGAAGTAGAAGAAACATCCTCAAAAATTCCCTCGTTCGATGACTCAGAAACAATCATCGATGATCCTTGAGAGGGTGTAATCACATGATTACTTTCCAAACATTCTGGTGTTTTTACTGAAATACAATCAATATCCGCTTCCATATTCATTGATTCATTATCATCAGCTCCTCTATCAAGACAGCGTTGAGAACCTTGCTTAAGCTTCATGAGTGTTGCCTCTGCATCAACCATAATATACTTAAGCTTATGTAAGGTACAATACAACTAGAACTCGAAACCTATTACCCGGTGTCAACTGGGCCTGTTACTACAACAGTACAGGTTACTTGCATAGCATTACAGTCTAAAGTAAGGGTTTAGCAGGCAAATCATCGAACATGTAGTGAGTCTATGGAGAGCAAAGCAAATTGTTGGAAAATGAAATTAATATATATATATATATATATCAATGAGACCATATCCATAAGCCTGACCTGAGCCTTTGAATGTACTAGTTTATTAATATAGTATCACAATCACTATAACCGAAAGGTCTAGTATTCGTATCTCAGCTATCCTTAACACCGTCAAAAATATTGAAGGTATGACATGAATTTGTGCTAAACCCAACCTCTAGTCACGTATACATCATCAAACATGACTACGAAAATTGCGTCTTATCATCAAACATGAATCTACTCTAAGATCAAGAACAATATGCAATTGATTAGGTAAGGACCTTTTAACGATGAAAGAGAAAATTTCATTATCAGTCTAATTATTAAGCGATTCCTTCTTCTCGCCTCATCAAATTGAAGACAGAATAATCACGAAGAATGGGAGTCCGCCTAATGATTTGAAGAGAAATCAACTTCTACCAAAAAGAAATTTGAGTACAGGAAAACAACACAATCAATTAAACAAAAAAAAAAAAAAGAATGGCTTACCGTAGATGGAAAGAGAATCGTCTTTGAGGATTTTAGAGTGACATCTCTCCAACTCTAAGCTCTCTAATGGCGATGACGGTTCCCTTACTCTCCCAAACATCTCACTTTCGCGCGATCTCTTTCCCTCTCTCTGAATACGTTGGGGGCTGAATTTTAACCCAAGCGCGGGAGAAAGGTGAGCAGAAGAAAAGAAATGGTGAAGAGCGGGAAATAGAATAGTTGGCTTTCTGAACAAGTTGCCCCCTCAAACTGTCGGCTCGGCTAAATCCAATAATGCTGCTCATCTAAAATTTAAACCCAAACTAAAAACTAAATTTTACTAAACATATATATATTAGTATATTAATTTTATTTTTTATTAATAATTAAGTAATATAAACTAATAATAAAATTAAATTAAATTAAGGTACAAAAAATGTAAATCTTTTATTATTATTATTATAATAACAATAATAATAATGATTATAATAGAAATAATACTAATAATAAATTTATTATACTTTTATGCCGTAAATTTCTTTTATGGTGTATTATTATTGGTTTATATCAATTAATTATTAATAAAAATTAAAATTAATGTACTAATATGTGTATTTTTAGAAAAAATTGGGTTTTAATTTGGATATATGGCAATACTCGGCTAAATCCTAACTCTAATCTAACTTTGAAAAATAAAAAATAAATTGGGGAGAGGGATCGATTCCATCTCTGTCTCTTCTTTTTTTGGTAAGACAAGTTATTAAATAAACAACTACAAAAGCATACGCTTTAATAACATAATTTTTTATTCAAATTATCAAATAAATAAATAATTATATTATAATGATTGTAATTTTTTCTCAATAAAAGTATTTTTTTTATTTTACTATTTTATGCTAAAAATTTACGAATTTTTAAGATAATTATGTTAACTTATATGATGACTATGTATATCTATATTATGATAATCTCTACTACTATGCGTTACTAATTTCTATATGAGTTATATGTGTTACGATTTTTTTCCATGTTAATTATATTTTATATATAGATTGTGTATGTTATAATGGTAATTATATCAGCTATTATGATGATTATTTATATTTATAGTGATAATAAATATTATTTTTTTAAAACTCCATGCATTAAAATTATCATCATTTTTTATGTCATACGGATGCATACACCTAGGGCCTGTTTGGTAAATAGGAGTGGGATTTTGGAAATTAAAGAGTGGGAACGAGAAAGTGAATTAAGAAGTGGGAATTGGTTTATTTAATCACATTCTCATGTTTAGTATTTGATGAGATTAACTTAAAAATAACTTAGGAATAAAAGTTTTCTATATTTGGTACGTGAGAATGGGATTAGAAAAAAGTCATAAATTTACAAAAATAACCTTCTTATATTTATAATATTTTTAGTTGTATATATATATATATGTATAGTCAATTATTATTATGTTTTTCTAATATTTGACCCTGTTTTCCTCACCTTAATTTCATATTAGATCATATAACATCATATCAGATGTGATCAGGTTAGATCTGATCCGATCCAATCCAATCAAATAATAGTAATTATTATTATTATTATTATTATTATTATTATATCAAATAATATTTACAATAATAATTATTATTATCTTTATGTTAATTAATTATTATAATAATTCAAATTATAATAAAGATAATAATTATAATCATAATTATAATATAGTTATAATTATTATAAAGATAATCATCATCATCAACATCGTCGTCGTCGTCATCATTATTATTATTATTAAGATAATTATTATAATAATTAATATCATTGATACAATTCTCATAATTATTAATGTCATTATTACTATAATAATGATGGCTTGTTTGGTATGTGGGAATGAAATTTGGGAATTAAATGGTGGTAATGGGAATGAGAATGTGAATGCGAATCTAAAAATTATCCAAAGTATTGCATTATTTTCCACAAATATCTATCATTAAAATTCATTAAAATGATATTGCTATCAAAATATAATATTTGACATTACTTGACCAACAACTACATAGATCCATTGATGACCTGGAGAGCAACCGAGGCTTTGAATTCATCGGGTGCATTGAAGAAAATGTCTAATTTTACGATATCTTGACCGATGAAAAATGCAGCTTTGACAACTTCTTCAGGAGTATGACTAGGAAGTGTGCTTAGAACTTGAAACAAATTCTTTCTATTTTCACCGGTAGCTGATAGACTATTCTTTTCGAGTATTTCCTGCTCAATTTTGAATATCTCTTGTTCAAATTTGAATCTCTCATTCTCAAATTCCAACGAGTTCATAAATTGATTTCGACACTTGACCAAACTCTTGTGCAAGAGGATTAACTTCCATATATTTTCTTCTTTTAGATTGTTTGGAAGCACTAGGAGTAGTGTTAATACCATGAGTTTGAAAAGAAGATTCATCCATAGGTTGGCTAACAGCATGAGTTTCATTAATGGTAGATTGACCTTCATCTACGTCCAAATGATCTCCTTGGCCTTTAGCTTTAACTCGTTTAGCCAAATCATTGGCATAAATCTCACACGGCTTATCATAGTGAACCATAGGCTTCATGTATAAAGGGCCAACTCCCTCACAGCTCTGTATAAAAATATAAAATACTCATTAGTTGCTACATTAAAAATATGCACAAATAACAAAGACTTGTATTAATGTTTCTTATACCTTTGCCCAGACATTGAATACGTCTTTGTCTCCTATCACCATGTTTTTTTCATTATCCTAGCCAAATCCACTACTAAATTGTTGGATGTTCAAAATATATGAAAGTTGTTGTTTAAGAATCTCCACTTTTGATTTGATATGTGGATCAGGTTTCAACCAATAATTGGACAATTTATTGTTCATCTCCTTCTCAACCTGTGCTAGGTAACCTGTCTTGTGGCTTATGTCCACCTTCCAACCATAATGATTCATATCATATAAAATATCAATCAGTAGTGCTTCATCCTCCATAGTTCATATTATTCTTTCTCTTTTCTTTTGTTTTTTTTTTCTATTCTCATTTGCCTTATTCAAATCCTCAAATATCACTTTAGCATAAAAACCACATACATTACTAAAACAAGGATAAAAATACACGTAAATAATATACAATAAAACAAACTCTAGTACTATAAATAATTCCAAACAAAGTTTATACTAATGTCATACCAGTTTCATATAAATTATGAACAATACCATCATATAAAGAAAAGAAACTACAACGTTTAAATATATAGAACAAATAAATACAAGAAACTCAAGCACTTCAAATTTTTCAGAGGATGGAGGGGGCCGAAAACATAAATCTCATTCATTATGTCTTCTAGATCTCTAAGCATTCAACATTTCTTGAGCTAATCTCTCTCTCCATTGAGGCCACTATTGTGATGGTTCTGTAGAATCAATTACATCTTCATTTAGCTCTTGTTGTTGTATAAAATCATCCAATTGTTCTTCGTATGGGTCAAAACTCATTTGTTGTCGAATGAGATTACGAAGATAACAACATGCTAAAATTATCTCAACATGTGTCTCGATAGAGTAATAGGAAGGATTTCTAAGTATACCCCAACGTAAATTTAACAATCCAACAGTTCTCTCAATCACATTTATTGTTGATAAATGCTTCATGTTAAATAATTCTTCCTTTTTATTTGGTGTATTACTCCATTCTTGTAGATGGTAACGTTGAACTCTATATGGAGCAAAAAATCCATCACAATTATTGTATCCAGCATCAACAAGGTAATAACAACCTATTACAAAATACATATTTATGTATCACCTTAATAAATATCCTATAAAATATCAAAAACATCTAATCGTTCCCAAGCTAATACATAGATGAATTGCATGTTTGGTGTACAAATACCAAGAACATTTGTTGTTATATCGTTATTTCTTGATCGATAACATGGCTTATCAATGGAAGACACGTTCACTTTTACGTAGGTCCCATCTAAAGCACCTAAGTAGTTATATATTACAAATTACATGTCTATGAAATCCTTATAATCATATAATAATACAAAAGTTCATTGTCACAAATTATGACAAATTAAAAAATTTGCCTTAAACCGCTGCCACCTTTCATCAACACAATCATCAGGGATTTGTTGAGGTGTCTTAAGTAATACCATCAAAAGCTCTTACATTGCTCTCCAAATATTATGAAAATATATGTTTATTGTCTCTTGGGATCATTAAAACTCAAATATTATATCTCAAATTTTCTCATCATATGCAACTACGTGCAAAAATATTACGATTCAAGTTATATTTTAGGACGGAATTATGCACGCCCCTAATAGTAATGCATGCTATTTCGTTATATTATGTAGGCCTCCGGGCTTTTCTTATGCTTAAAAAACTCGAATACTTAAAATGATATCTAAATGAAAGGGAAATTTATTTATTTTATTATTTTAGTACTAAAGTGAAATTAAATTAAAATATAAATATATCCATGTGAAATCATTAAAAAAATGACACATCGAACAAATATTATGTCAAATATCAAGATACTCATATAATATTTATCAATGATATTAATTATTTATATTTTGCATGTCTCCGAAACATGCATGAAAGTATTTTCTAGTTTCTTTTTTTCTCTAATTTTTTTATTCATAGGCGTAAAGATAAAGACACACATAATTTATTGTTGTTGTTGTTGTTATTATTATTCAAAATAATGGAGGAATCTGTAATAAGAATTACATATTTCAATGAGAATTGAGAACTAACACTCTTACTTGAAGAAACTACTCATAGTAGGTGATGAAGCCTACTCTTAATAGGTAGAGAAAACTAATGTAATTAACTTAAGAAATTATAATATTTGAGTGTTTAAAAAAAAGGCGGTGACATTTTTATAAGTATTATGTATTTAGGTTTAGGTTTGAAAACTACCTATAATAGATGGAGGAAATTACTTTCCGTGGGTGAAAACAACTATTATAATTATTTCTAAAAAATTATAGTATTCGAGTGTTAGAAAGAAAAGTGATGACATTTTTATAAATATTAGGTATTTATGTTTCAAGTTAGGAAAGCACCCACAATCTTTGGTGGAAACTATCCCTAGTAGGTTGAGAAAACGATTACAAGTCTTTCAGAAAATTATATCATTTGAATATCAGGAAAAAAATGATGATATTTTTGTAAATATTAGATATTGTTGTTTTAAGTTCAGAAACTACTCTCAACATGTGATAGAAACTACTCTTAATAGGTATATAAAAATACTCTCAATAGATAGATGAAATTACTATAAGTAGTTAAAAAAACTATGGTGATAATTATTTTTTTACCATAAAAGATAATTTTCTTTAGACGTCTCAATATATTAACTACTATAAAAAATATATGAATATCATATTCTCAATACGGGTAGTATCGACAAAATGCTACATCTTTGTTGATTAGGGTTGATCCCTCAACATCATAACATTAAAAATCGGATTGGATTGGCCAACCAATGAATCTATTAGGAAAGCATCACATTTTGCATCTTTATATTTCAAGATTGGTAAAAACTAAAAACTAACAATAAATTAATTGGACTAACAAAAACATACAAAATCGTGTAACAATTGACAAAAATAAAAATAGTCAAAAACTTATTAAATTTACAAATAATTTATTTTTATATATTCTATTTTTTGACCATATAAATTAAATGTTATAATTATTTAAATTAGCAAACCAGCAAAGGTATTTGTTTGATGAACCATTGGGTTTTTTGAAACTACGTTCGAACGTAGCCCAATTGAAAAAACAAATATCAAGAGAGAAATGATCCCTATACTAACCCATTTTTTGAGTCCCGTGGTCTTCCAGTTGGTCGACTAAACTTATCATCAACGGCTAATAACAAATCTAATACCACAACTATCGATTCAATCGACGAGGTTACATGTCGGAAATGGTGTGGTGTGCTCTACATTGGAGTGGACATGTGGATGTACACAGCATCGAGGATATCGTCGATCGCCAACCGGACTTTTCGGGGTCCACTCTCTTTGCGCCCTCTATTAAAACCCCGAGGCCCTCTGCTAATCCACACTGCTACTTCCTCCCACTCTCGCATAGTCACACTTCAGGCTTCACTTTAGTCTCTCTAGAATTTTCTTCGACAGCCTCGACGCTACTATGGGTAAGAAATAAGAGCTGTACTTTTCTTCTCCACCAATCAATATCATTTTCATCATCTTCGTATATGATCTTCATTTCCAGATGAGTTTGCTTGGGTACTGATTTTTTTCTTTTTTTTTTCTTTTATCTCGTTTCTGTCTGCGATGGCTTTTGGTTGTGCAGCAAAGATCAAGGTCGGAATCAACGGTAATAACCTTTCCCTCTATGCGATCTGGTTGATTTAAGATTCGATCTATTCACTCTCTTATTGTTGTTAATTAATAATGATATCCGGATTTCGGGCTTTTAGGGTTCGGAAGGATCGGGCGTTTGGTCGCGAGAGTAATCCTTCAGAGGGATGATGTTGAGCTTGTTGCCGTTAACGATCCCTTCATCACAACAGATTATATGGTTTGTTTCTAGATTTTCTCTCTATCTATTTATCTGTTGTTCCACTGTTGAGCTTGATCTGTTAAGAGTGATAGTCTGATGTGTTTCCTACGTTTATATGTACCATATCTTTTTCCTGCTGGGTTTATATATGGTGTTATGATTTGAAATGGAATTGTGTTAGGTGATTGATGTTTGCTGTGTTTTGTGCTGTACGTAGACCTACATGTTCAAGTACGACAGTGTTCACGGTCAGTGGAAGCACCATGAGCTTAAGGTGAAGGATGAGAAGACTCTTCTCTTTGGCGAGAAGGCGGTCGCTGTTTTCGGTATCAGGTAAGAGATTATTTGTTTTGGTGATTAATTTCATTTGATTATGTAGTGTTGATTGATGAACGAGTGAGTTTTGTGGTGATAAGACTTTGATGGAGCTGACAGTAATTGTACCGCAAGTACTTGACATCAGTTGTTTTGATTCAAGCCTACGATATAGTTTCTTGATTGATCGTAACTGAGTTGATTTTAGATCGTTCATTGCACTATCTCTAGATTCACGGAGCATACATGTTTTTCTCAGCTAGCATGTGTCGTCTTTGAACTAATCTGATAATAGGCTACAATTGAACCAATTGCGATGTTTGTCTGTTATTATCTGTTGGTATAGATTTGATTTTTATTTTTGTCGCTGAATTCATTACGTTGTATGCAGGAACCCAGAGGAGATTCCATGGGGCGAAGCTGGTGCCGATTACGTAGTTGAGTCCACTGGTGTGTTCACCGACAAGGACAAGGCTGCTGCTCACCTGAAGGTGATTAGTCTTTTTCCATTAGGGTCCTAATTTCCTCTGCGGATATGGTTGATGTTTCTAATTGGTTTCGAATCAAAGGTTTTTAATTATGTACACTTGCTTATGAGTTGGCTTCTCTGTTCAAGTAGTCTGTTGGTGTTAATAGAGTTGAGTAATTATGAGATCGTTTTATGTTGCGCGTATTTATTCCGAGTTGTCTTCTCTGTGACTCATGCATGTGCGTTCTATCTATTTCTTTGTGGACTCTCAGGCCTTGCGTATTCTGGTATTGTGCATCATGGCTTGCACATTATTTGATCTTGATTACCTTGTGTAGTTTCCGATGAAACAACAAGCGGATTGAATGTTCTATTGGCATACTATGATAACGATGCCCCCCCCCCCGCGGGACGCGGCGGGGGGTTCTTGTTGCATCTCTTGTGCCTGCCTGAACGGTAGTTCTGTTATTCTATTGTTATAACTTGGTTATTGTGATTGTTGAATCAACAGGGTGGTGCCAAGAAGGTCATCATTTCTGCTCCCAGCAAGGACGCGCCTATGTTTGTTGTTGGTGTTAATGAGCATGAATATAAGCCAGACCTCAACATTATCTCCAATGCTAGCTGCACAACAAACTGTTTGGCTCCTTTGGCCAAGGTCATCCACGACAATTTTGGCATTGTTGAGGGTCTCATGACCACTGTCCACTCCATCACTGGTCAGTTTTTTACTATTAAAGGGCTTTTGGCATTTTTGGGATCTGTTTGTTTGGTATTTTATTTTGCAACTAACTTACCCTTGGTTCCGAACTTTGTGCAGCCACCCAGAAGACTGTTGATGGACCATCAATGAAGGACTGGAGAGGTGGAAGGGCTGCCTCATTCAACATCATCCCCAGCAGCACTGGTGCTGCCAAGGTACTTGGCTTGGCTCAATTGCACTGACATCTAGTTTTTGCGTACAATACAAGTCTATCTGTTTAAGTGCTACTCCATAACTCTTTTATTGCTATTCTGCCTGAGCCTAAGTATCATGTTTGATTGTTTTAAATGTAGGCTGTGGGCAAGGTGCTGCCATCATTGAATGGAAAATTGACCGGTATGGCATTTCGTGTGCCAACTGTTGATGTTTCAGTGGTGGATCTTACTGTCAGGCTTGAGAAGGCTGCGACGTATGATGAAATCAAGTCTGCCATGAAGTAAGTTGTCCGCATTGCGTGTTAGTACGGAGTTCATTAAGCTTGGCTTCTTTGGTGGTTTGAATGTTCTGTGTATGGATGGGCCTGTATACACGTAGCTCAGTTCGGTGTCTCAGTAGTCGGGGCAATGACTTTCTGCTGAACCTGTTTGTGTTTTGCAGGGCGGCCTCTGAGGGCAAGATGAAGGGCATCTTGGGATACACCGAAGATGATGTTGTCTCCACCGACTTTATTGGTGACAACAGGTATGTCTAATAAAGTCGGTAAATGTCAGGTTTTTGCTTAATCGTCATTCTTAGACATCCTTGCACTTCTAATGAATGGGCTGTTATCTACAGGTCAAGCATTTTTGATGCGAAGGCTGGAATTGCCTTGAGCGGGACCTTCGTGAAGCTTGTCTCCTGGTACGACAATGAATGGGGTTACAGGTAAATTCCCCTTCCTTCTATACAGTGTTCATAACTTTTGTTTGTCGGTTCGGTAGAAGTGTGCACGAATTTTCCTGCACACTGAAAGTGTCTTATGGCGAACGAATTTTGCAGCTCCCGTGTTGTTGACTTGATTTCCCACGTCTCCAAGTGCGGTTAAGGATATGTGAGAAAGTGTTGCAGCTGAGCACTGGTGGCATGCACCAGCGTTTTTGTGTCATTATTATTATGTTTAGGAGGTTAATGATATATCGGAATAAATTGTGAACTCGAGTGTTACTACTTTTGATGTCTAGTTTACCCAGGGTTGCTTGCCGTGGTTTCCCTTTGTCTTTTGCTGATTGATCTACGGAGGATGTTTCCTTTGACGCTTGGAGTTGTCTGATTTTGTACTGATGATGCATAAACAACTTCACGTTCTATTCCATGTAGATTCCAGCTCTAAATTTCACTTCATGAAAATCTATCTCGTTAGCGTTCTTCTTTCTCTACGTTGATTTTAATGACTTGTTAGATAACCTTGCCACATTTTCAGTATTTATTTATGGATATATTTGTTACATAGTAATTCAGTAATTTTTTTTTTTCCGAACATGCACTTAAATATTAGTTTTGGATTTGGGGTTAGCTGATAAGTAAATTTAACGGAAGCGATGAATTTAAAATTTTTATGTATTTATTAGTGATATATTGATTATTGATAAATAGATATTTACTGATATTTATTATAAAATTAAATAAAATTATTATGATGTGACAATTACTATACTTAAAATATTATTTGTGATATTTTAATACAGTGATTGTGATTTGATGATATTTTAATACAGTGATTGTGATTTGATGGCCTGTTTTGTAAGTTACTATATGTGTTGCAATTCTTAATTATTTATGCATATGATCATTGTATACCAATTCTATATTCATTGCATTTTCTAATATATTTGTTGGCTCAATTGTGTTGGATGCGAAAGATATGACCTTTTATTAGACTTTTATTTTAAGTTATATTCATCAACTTATGAGTGGATGAATGTAAATTTCATACTTATAAATGTAAATTTTTAAGTCAATGGATATAAAATTTTAACATGATGGATATAAATTCATAAGCCGACCAATGTAAGTGGAATGAATATAATAGACCTTTGAGTTCATTAATATTTTTGATTTGATGAATGTGGACCTTTGACTTGTTGAATGAAAAAATGTGAGCCATTAAATATAAATGTAGATTTCTGAGGTGATAAATATTTGATTCAATAATTATTAGGATATTATTGTTGGAAGGAAATCAATATGAATTTTTTTACGATATGAATTTGTTTAATAAAGGAAAATTTGAAAAATATTTTAGTGTATTAAAGCTTAAATTGAAGAGAAATTTATTTTAATATTTAACATAAAAAGGTGACTAAAGGAATTGAAAGAAAAGGAAAGAAGATGGTGTGTGGTATTACGATATCTATCACATTATAAAGGTTTATGCATTTGTATCACAATAAGTATATATGTAGTATTTATCTAGTTTTTTTTTTTGTTACAAATAATTTCAAAGTATATTTTTTGTTATACATAAACTAATTGAGGAGATAAGAATATAATATATTTTATTAAAATCATATATTTAAAAATATATATATAAATTAATTCAACGAGTAAGTTTTTTTTAAAAAAATTAAAATAATTTAATTTATTCATATAATTAGAGTTGGTTTATGAGATTTATTTGATTCTCTTAGAAATAAGTTAAATTCAAGTCCTAATATTTAATAACAAGTTGAGTTTAAATATAAAGAGGGTTGGTTCAATTCTATTAGTTAATAGCCTTATAAGGTAGTGGGACCTATTCAGGTGCAGGTTCATTGGATTTTTTTTAATTAAAAAATTAATCATTTTAATAAAAATAATAGTAATTAAAATTTCTACTAAATTATAATAATAATAATTCTAATATTCAAAATAAAAAAAAGGGTAGCAATACTTTGAAATTAAATGATAGTAATAAAATTTTTCACAATTTGTAATAATATGCAAAATAAAAAAATTTAAAAATACTTTGAAATTATAATATATTTTTGAAAATCTAAAAAATAATGGCAATTAAAATTTTCATCACCAATACAAAAAAAATACTATAGTTTTATTTAAAAATAAAAATTATATTCAAGTGAATAATATAATTAAAAAACTAATGATGGTAGATAAAATTGATAAGATATAGGTTTGTAGAATTATATTTTTTATTATTAGATTGAGAGATAAAAGTGTAGTGATAAAAATGGGTGAAATATAAAATGAGAGATAAAAATAAGTGACAAGGATGTTTGTCTCATATGAAGAAAGTATATATGGTCATGGTTTAACCGGGTGTCGAAAGTAGGATCACAAAAAATAAATCTAGTCAATCCATTGAGTAAATGCAACCACACTGATGACATGACATGAGCCTCCATCCGTCGTTCATGTGTCAATGCCGGCATTACACGGGCGCATAGGAGATGGAAAAGAGGGAGGGGAAGAAAATGGAGCGATGATATTTGTTGTTGTTGTTGTTGTTGTTGTTGTTGTTGTTGTTGTTGTTGTTGTTGTTGTTGTTGTTGTTGTTGTTGTTGTTGTTGTTGTTGTTGTTGTTGTTGTTGTTGTTGTTGTTGTTGTTGTTGTTGTTGTTGTTGTTGTTGTTGTTGTTGTTGTTATAATATCAAGTATATTTCTATACGTCTCTAAAATATGAGGGTATAAAAATAAAATAAAAATGTTTTTGAAACCGAAACAACTGAACAAACGAAATGGGTCATTACTAGAGATGAGTTAGTTGGGCAGCAAATGATACAAGGCGAACTAGCTATATATCATTTGATACGTTATTCTTTTGCATCGTCTCAAAATGGTTTCAATTTATTTTTTGTTTCTTTTTGTTACCCACTTAAGCGAATATAGTAGTACTACAATAGAGTCATTTAAAGTAATCAACCCAGTCCTTACATCGTTAAAATAATACTTTGTTGATGTTTGCTTTTGACATTGAAAAATATAGAGTTCTATGCAAATTAGGAATCCCGATGATCAAGTTGAAGACTTTAACTCCTATGCTTGATAAAAAATAATAAAAAAATGGGAGTTTTGATTCATTGAGCACTTGATCTTTTGAGACTAACTATCTATAAAGTATTCTCAACACTGTGTTTCACCGATTAGAGCACTAGTGTACCTTATTTTAGGGTACAAACTATCTCATCAACATCAAACAATAGTTTTTATACCATATACTTTTATTAACTCTTACTTTCCAACAATGTACCTTAAATTTATAATAAAATATATTAATTTATCAATTTATACCACCAACAATTTTATCTATAATAAATATTTATTTATTTATACCACACATCCTCACCCTCACCCTCAACCCCATATCTCCTTTTCCCCTTGTAAACACTTGTATCTCTCCTTCCCGTACAAAAATTTATATCCCAAAATACAGATTTAACTCATACCCCATTATACCTTTGCTACATGTAATTGAACTCGAAAAAAATTGAGTGTACCTCATATTAGACCTCCATTAGCCACGTTTTTAGACTAAGTTCCAATAAATTTTGAAACAAATTAAAAAGAGGCACGGAAGTAGTTCAAATATGTGTTACCCATTAATTTTGTTGAACGGAAAGAATATAAAGAACTTACGGTGATAGAGTAGATTATATCATGACAACATTTAAATCCCTATAAATAAATCACTTTAAATATAATATACTTCTTATGTCCTCCGTATTATAAAAGAAGTCATTTTAACAATTTATATAATTTTTATTGATCTAATAAAAGTAATCTTAAAAAAAAAATAGCCTTAAAATTTTACTTACACCATTCATTGTGAAAACAACACAACATTTAATGCATAGATAATAATAATAATAATAATAATAATAATAATAATAATAATAATAATAATAATAATAACACAACCATAAAAAAAGAAAAAATAATAACGATGATTTTGAAATCATTGTCAAACACATGAAAATTTATGCGCATGATAATTTAGGAAGTTTTGATACACTACAACAAACAGGTGCATTAACGACCAATTTAGTGACCAATTTTTTTTTTCATTATTGATATATTATTAACGACCATTATCAAAAGTCGTCATTGATGGTATATCTATTGCGACTAATATAATTTTTGGTCGTTAATCATTAATTTATTGATCGTTAAAAATATTTAAGTTCCATATATACATAAAAATATTTAACCGAAGCATCAATTAGTGTGGGAAGGGTAATGTGACATTTCAATCAAAAATATAACACCGTTTGGCAAAAAAAGTAATAGAAGAGTACAATTTGCTTAAAAATAAAAATACATTGGTTTCTAATATAATGTAAACTAGAGTAAGGGCTTATGGTGCTTTTTGTTTATATACAATGTTGAACTTAGCATGCATATAGAGAGATTTTGTGGTTGGGAAATAATTTCAATTTAGATCAATGTTTCTCTTAATAATCATGTTGATGTTTACCAAGTTATTTCCTACATTGCAAAAAAAAAAGCTAAAATTTTGAGGTAAATTTAAACCATAAAAGCATGAACCAACGAGATTAAAAGAAAAGTCAAAATCAAGAGTAATAAGTAATAACAATAAGAAAATAGAAGCATTACCCAAAGGTTTTCCGAAAAGATTTGACTAGATGAATTGAGATTAAAAGAAAAGTAGAAATTAAGAGTAAGAACAATAACAAAATAGAAGAAAAAAAGGAAAGCTTACTGATGAGGAGTTGAAGGTCTGACGAGATGAGGTGATTAGCTGCAAAGAGAGTTGACCAAATAGCTGAGGTCAACTGATTGAGAGAAGGAGATGAAGACTTAGATTAAATCATAAGAAAGTTTGACAGAAAGAGATTACCGACGAAGAAGAATGTGATCAAGAATAAGCTTAATAGTTGGGATAGAGAAGCAAAATTTGAGAGCTTAGCTTACCAACGACTCAACAAGATCTATCGGCAACAAAAAACATACTATTTGACAATGGCGATGAGACAAAGCTGATGACAGGTCAGCCGCTTGCAATGACCAATGAGGGTTGAGGTTGTAACCAACTAACAAAGAGAATGCGAGGGAAGCTCAAATAGACGTCAAGACTTGAGGGTAGATGAGGGCAGAGACTGTCTAGGAGACTAGGGCCAGACTTGGATTGGGTTTGGGAGATTGGGATAGGAATGTTTTTTATTTCAAAATGAAAACGTAGATATATTCTTTCTTTTGCTTGTGTATTGTTTTTTTTTTTGATAATTTCGTCACAAAGTGATCAGTGCATAATATAGCATATTTCATTTATCTAAGTGTGCTGTTTAGCTAATTTTTGTATCATTAAATATGAGTTGCATTATAATTTTGGACCTAGACTTATCATATTAAAATTTTATTAAATGGACTTAATTTGCATATATTATTACCTTATGTTTAAAAGAAATATATCTATATATATATATATATATATAGATATATACACACACGCGCAAAAGCCGGTTAGAAGCCACGAGACTTCCATTTACACGGCTAATGATACTGTTTTCAATTAATTTCAGCACCTCAACCAAACAAATTCAGCAGAATCAACGGGAAGGTAGCTACAAAAACGGAGGCGGTTCATGAGCTCGAGCGGAATAACAGCAGAATCAACAGATGCACACCTCTATATAAATCCCGATAACACAACCGAAGAGGGTAGCTAACAATTTATCGGAAGAAGCCGAAATCACTCCAACTTGCGAGCAATTGAACAAAGGAATTAGGGCAAGAAGGTGTGCGAATCGAAGAAGAACATAAGCCATTGGAGACGGGCTAGGTCGAAACCAGTGGAGGAAGAATCTGAAGCTTGACTCAACGGGTCGCAACGGGGATCAAGTAAACAAATTCTGATAAAAATTGAATGAGTTCCTCTTACTCGTATATCTTCTTGTATCTAGTTTCTTGAATTCGATTAACTTTCAAGTATTCAATTTTTTTTAGTTTAGTGTCTTCATGATTTCGAGTGTTTGAGATAAATATTTCAGGTAAATGTTTAACCCACCAGTTAGATTTGGTATTTATGAATTGCTCGAAATAATTTATTTATGATTCGTATATATGGATGAAGCTGAAGATGTTTTTGCTTTGTTCGATTATGAGTCAGCTGTTGTCGTTGAATTTTAGTCCGTAATTGCTATTAGATCAACGAGATTGGCAGCAACTAATTTAGGTTTGGTCGGTCGCACGACTAACTCTAAATTAGAGTAATGCATGATCTAGGGAAGTTCTATTCTTGGTGACTTGAATAGATTTTCATAGGGTTAATTACGTTTTCCGCAGGATTATTTGATGAGAAATTAAAATCGAGCTGGTTCGGTTTTAATTAGTAAAGGAGAACAGGGAGAAGATAGATATTATATTCTCTACAATTAACTTGCCAGATTGATTTTGTGGGAAGATAACTAAACTAATAGTTGAATTTGTGTGCGCAAATCTAATTGTTGCTCATCTGTAACTATTTAGATTAGTTTATTGCATCTAGCATAGTTAAATTTAGATTTAATTATGTCCCCATTATGCCCCCCCCAAACGTAATCAAGTCGAGACTTTTTAGCATAAATAGAATTTAATCAATAATTCTCGACATTTACTCCTTATTTAAGTTAAGATAATTTTATAAATAATACGCACTTTCTTTTGTCTTAGTTAGTAGCAGGTTAAGACAGAGTAATCACAATGATCATGAAGCTTGATTTAAAAATATAAAAAATTAAATTCTTCCCGTGGGATCGACTCTTACTCACCCTATGCTAATTGTTTAAAATATATTTCGGTGAAAAAAGGATTTAATTTATAGTGCTTAACGACCACTACCAAATTTTGGCGCCGTTGCCGGGGAGAGTGTTAATTTTTTTTTTTTTTATCTCTATGATCATGATTCATGTACATGAACTTCTATTTACTTATTGCATGTGATTTATTCTTATATAGCTTGCCATTGATTTCTCTTTCTCAGTTTTAATTATAAAATACAAAAATTCAGAATTCTGACTCTTTCATTTTTCTTCTCAGTTTTGTATGCAGCTGCGTAGTGGTAGAGTAATTGGAGAAATCATAAAAGGAAGCCTGAGATTCTTATTTGAGGAAATAGACATTCAAAACCACCAAAGTAAGGAGATGGCCACATTGAAGCAACTTTCTCAGCCAAACGTGGAAGACCAACCCCTCTGTATTGTTTTTCCTAACTTAGATAGACCTCTGAAACTTAATTCTGGTTTTTTAAATATGCTTCCTAAATTTTATGGACGTGTAGGAGAAGACCCTCATAGGCATTTAAAAGAATTTTTGGTCGTTTGTTCTACTATGAGACCTGATGGTATAGAGGAAGAACAAGTTAAATTAAGAGCTTTTCCTTTCTCTTTGCATGATTTAGCTAAGGATTGGTTATATTATCTGCCTGCTAGGAGTATTAATACTTGGGCTCTGTTACAGCAAACTTTCCTTGAAAAATTTTTTCCTGCTAGTAGAATAGGGTCAATTAGGAAAGAAATATGTGGAATTAGGCAGAATTCAAATGAGTCATTATATGAATATTGGGAAAGATTTAAAAGACTATGTGCTAGTTGTCCTCAACATCAAATTAGTGAACAATTACTGATTCAATATTTTTATGAAGGTCTAATACCTCATGATAGGAGCATGATTGATGCAGCAAGTGGTGGTGCATTAGTTGATAAAACTCCAGATCAAGCTAAACTATTAATCTCTAATATGGCTGAAAACTCACAACAATTTGGAACCAGAAATGAAGTAGGTCAAACTAATAGAGTCAATGAAATTAATGTTCATGTCATTCAGGATCAGCTTAAGGAGAATGCTCAACAAGTTGCTCATTTAACTACCCTCATATCTAAACTTGTTGCAGGAGGTGCCTCCCAAGCTAGAGCTTGTGGAATTTGTACTGAATTAACCCACACTACTGATGCATGTCCTTCTTTACAGGTTCAGGATGTAAATGTTGTTGGTGGCTTTAATAACCAACCCTTTAGGAAATATGATCCATTTTCAAATACATATAATGAGGGGTGGAAAGATCACCCAAACCTTAGATATGGACCTAGAATAAACCCACCTTATTTTAATACCAATCAAAACAGTGCTAGGCCTCCTTTTGCATCAAACTTACCTCAAAACCAGAATTATAGTTCTACACTTGAGGATATGGTTAAACAATTAGCTAGTCAAATTGGACAGGTTCACACTAATGGTTCTGAGTATCAAAAGAAAACAGATGCACACCTTCAGCAATTAGATACTCAGATAGGACAAATTTGCACTAGTTTGGGTAACATAGAAACTCAGTTATCACGAAAGCTTCCTTCTCAACCCATCCCTAACCCGAAAGAAAATGCTAATGCCATAACACTTAGGAGTGGGAAGGAGTTGGAAGAGTCTAGGAAGAATAAGCATGAGATAGAGGAAGAAATAGAGGTAATCCCTAAGACAGAAAAAGAAAGTGAGAATAAAGAAAAGGATGACTCTGCAAATGGTTCTCCTGCTAATAGATTTAGAGATGTGCCTCCTTTTCCTTCAAGGTTAGCTAAATCGAAAAAACAGGAAGTTGATCAAGAAATTCTGGAGACTTTTAGAAAACTGGAAATTAATATTCCCCTCTTGGACGCCATCAAGCAAATTCCACGTTATGCCAAGTTTCTAAAGGAACTTTGCACAAATAAAAGACAATTTAAACAGAATGAAAAGGTGAGTATGGGGGAAAATATTTCTGCTGTAATCCAAAAAAAAATACCCCAGAAATGCAAAGATCCAGGTATGTTCACCATCCCTTGTAAGATAGGAAGCACTCATTTTGATAGGTGCATGCTAGATTTAGGTGCTTCAATAAATGTTATGCCTAAAACAATTTTTGATTCACTCAATCTTGGGCCTTTAAAAAAAACTGGTTTGGTAATTCAACTTGCTGATAGATCTAATGCGTATCCTGATGGTGTGCTAGAAGATGTCTTAGTGCAAGTTAATGAATTAGTATTCCCTGCTGATTTCTACATTTTAGACATGGGTGCTTCTTCTGATTCTTCTAAAGATGTGCCTTTACTATTGGGAAGACCTTTTATGAAAACTTCTAGAGCTAAAATTGATGTCCATGAGGGTAACTTAACCATGGAATTTGATGGGGAGATTATAAAGTTTAATATCTTTGATGCAATGAAATACCCTAGTGACATTTATTCCATATGCTCTATTGATTCTAATGATATGATTGATGAAATTGTGAAAGAAATTTTTGAGAATAATGTGCTTACACATGCTGAACTTGTTGAAGGGATGAATGAGGTTGAAAATATCTTATTGGCAAATGGTTCTTTAATTATGGATAAATTTGAAAGTTCTTCTCCTTCCCATCTACCTACTGCTGTTTCTAAACTACTCCCATCTATTGCGCAAGCACCTGAGTTGGAATTAAAGCCCCTGCTCTCTAATCTTAAATATGCTTATCTTGGTGAAGAAAATGCTCTACCAGTAATTATCTCAAATGTTTTAACCCCAACTCAAGAAGAAAAACTGCTGCAGATACTTAGGAAACACAAGGAAGCTATAGGATGGACCATAGCAGACATAAAAGGAATTAGCCCTACTGTGTGTATGCATAGAATCCTCTTAGAAGAAAAAGCAAAACCCATTAGAGAGGCTCAACGTAGGTTAAACCCGCCAATGATGGAAGTTGTGAAAAAGGAGATAATGAAATGGTTAGATGCAGGATTTATATACCCTATTTCCGATTCAAATTGGGTTAGCCCTATTCATGTAGTACCAAAAAAGAGTGGGATAACTGTAGTAGAAAATAATAAAGGTATACTTGTTCCAACTAGGGTGCAAAATGGGTGGAGAGTGTGTATTGACTACAGGAAATTAAATCAAGTGACTAGGAAAGATCACTTCCCATTACCCTTTATTGATCAAATGTTGGAAAAATTAGCAGGACAATCACACTTTTGTTTCTTAGATGGCTATTCAGGGTATACACAAATTGCCATAGCTCCTGAGGATCAGGAAAAAACCACTTTTACTTGCCCTTTTGGTACATTTGCCTTTAGGAGAATGCCTTTTGGACTTTGTAATGCCCCAGGTACTTTTCAAAGGTGCATGATGAGTATTTTTTCTGATTTTCTTGGGCATGAGATGGAAGTATTTATGGATGATTTTACAGTTTTTGGTAATTCATTTGATTTATGTCTCCAAAATCTTTCTCTCATTTTGCAACGCTGCATAGAAAGTAACCTTGTTTTAAATTATGAAAAATGCCATTTCATGGTAGAGCAAGGTGTAGTCTTAGGTCATGTGGTAAGTTCAAAAGGTTTGGAAGTTGATAAAGCAAAGACAGAGGTGATTAGTTCTATTGCATACCCAAATTGTGTTAGAGACATTAGATCATTTCTTGGGCATGCTGGTTTTTATCGACGTTTTATCAAGGATTTTTCAAAAATTGCATCACCCTTGTGTGCATTGTTAGCTAAAGACTCCATTTTTAATTTTGATGATAAGTGCAAAAAAGCTTTTGATGAATTGAAAGAGAGGTTAATTACTGCACCTGTTATTAGAGCCCCTGATTGGAGTTTACCTTTTGAAGTCATGTGTGATGCAAGTAATGGAGCAGTTGGGGCTGTTTTAGGTCAAAGAAAAGACAAAGAGCCTTATGTCATATATTATGCATCTAAGTCTTTGGATCATGCGCAGTGTAATTACACAGTAACTGAGAAGGAGATGTATGCTATTGTTTTTGCATTAGAAAAATTTCGATCATATCTTCTAGGAACCAAAGTCGTTGTTTTCTCTGATCATGCTGCACTTAAATATCTTTTGAAGAAAAGAGAGTCAAAGCCTAGGTTATTAAGATGGATGCTTTTATTACAGGAGTTTGATTTAGAAATCAGAGATAAAAAAGGTGCAGAAAACTTAGTAGCAGATCATCTTAGTCGTATATTACCTAGAGACGATTGGCCTATAATTTCAGAATTTTTTCCTGATGAACAGCTTTATTCATTGTTAAATGCTGATTTGCCTTGGTATGCTGACATTTGCAATTATTTAGTTACAAAGATTTTTCCAAATGATCTGACAAGAGCACAAAAGGATAAAATTAAGGCTGAATCTAAGTACTATGTTTGGGATGACCCTTATTTATGGAGATCATGCTCTGACCAGATTTTTCGCAGGTGTGTTCCAGAGATAGAACATCAGTCTATATTGAATTTTTGTCATTCATTAGAAAGTGGTGGACACTTTGGGCCAAAACGGACAGCACATAAGGTATTAGAATGTGGATTTTATTGGCCTACAGTATATCGAGATGCATATTTGTTTTGCAGGACATGTGAGCAGTGCCAAAGGATAGGAAATTTGTCCCGCAAACAAGAACTGCCTCAACATGGTATTCTAATTTGTGAAATTTTTGACATATGGGGTATTGATTACATGGGCCCTTTCCCTGTTTCTTTTGGTAATGTTTATATATTGCTTGCTGTTGATTATGTTTCAAAATGGATAGAGGTTGTAGCAGTAAAATTTGATGATGCGAAAACTGTGATTAAATTTCTTAAGAGTCACATTTTTAATAGATTTGGTGTACCAAAAGCTATTATAAGTGACCGAGGTACGCATTTTTGTAATAAAGCTGTGGGAACTCTTTTGGAAAAATATCATGTAACCCACCGTGTTTCTACTGCCTATCATCCTCAAACTAATGGACAAGCAGAAGTGTCTAATAGGGAAATCAAATCTATTTTGGAAAAAATGGTAAATCCAAACCGAAAGGATTGGAGTACACGTTTAGATGATGCACTTTGGGCTTATAGGACCGCTTACAAAACCCCAATAGGCATGTCTCCCTACAGGTTAGTCTTTGGAAAAACTTGTCACCTTCCTGTTGAGTTAGAGCATAAATCATATTGGGCAGTGAAACAATGTAATTTAGATTATGAATTAGCTGGCAAAGAAAGGAAGCTACAGTTATCTGAACTAGAGGAAATAAGGTTGGAGGCGTATAATAATGCAAGGATTTATAAGGAGAAGACCAAAGCCTTTCACGACAAGAAGTTAGCTAGGAAAACATTTAATATTGGACAGAAAGTGCTGTTGTTTAATTCTAAGCTAAAGTTATTTCCTGGTAAACTTCAATCTAGATGGTTGGGCCCCTTTATTATTACTAATGTTTTTCCTTATGGTGCAGTGGAGATCAAAAGTTTACAGACTTCCAAGATTTTTAAGGTGAATGGACATAGACTAAAACCATTTTATGATCAGTTACAGGCCTCAGTGGTTGAAGAAATTTTGCTTAAAGAACCGTGAACGAGAAAGTACGTCGAGCCAACGACATAAACCAAAGGCGCTACTTGGGAGGCAACCCAAAAAGAATAAACAACCAGATTTGCATTCTTTCACTCTCATCACTTTATTATTATTTCCTTGATATTTTATTTCCATGTTTTTAGCAGATCATTTTAGTAAAATAAATGCTGCCCTTTCAACTGCATGATGGTGCTTTGATATAGATTTGTGCAATCACTGAATATGTTAATTTCTGTTGCAATTAGGATATGGTTTCATTGCTGATTTATTGCTTATGGTCTCTGCTGAAATTAAGAGTATAAGATGCTATTGAAACAGGAACATACTATTATAAGATCTACCTTCTCACTCTACTTCATCTTAGATTTACATTGAGGACAATGTAAAGTTTAAGTGTGGGGGAGAGGAAAATTTCTGTCTGCGATAAATAGAGCAATAGATTTAATGATCATACATCATCCTTTTTGCCTGTTCTACCTGTTCACACTATTACTGTTTTAGGCCCCGGGAGAAAGAGGAAAATGAAAATTTATGTCTGCAATATAAAAAAAAAAAATGCTGTTATTGGTTGGGCCTATATAGATATATTTAGGCTGCACAATGATGCTGGTTGTTTTCATGTGTTGAGCTCCTAATTTGAATAACCCTTATGCTAAAAAGTCTGTTTGTGTCATCTTTTGTAAGGTATTTCAAAAATAAGTTGACCTGCTCATAACCCTTTTTGGATTTAACAAGTTGGTAGAAAAAAAAAGTAGCAGCAAACTCTAATCTAACAGTTTTAATTCTTTCTGAAACTAACTCAAAAAAAAAAAAAAAAAATAGGCTACATATGCTAGGAATTCTAAATCTCTAGCACACGGGCATCCGTAAATTTTAATATATGAGTGATCTCCTATAGTTCTTTTTAATGGCTCTTGATGTAAGGTACCGAGGGAGGACTTTGCTATTTTTAATCCACTTAATTAGTACTTAGACTTCCTTGGGGACTTTTGACTACTATTGGTTACTGGAGAAATATTTGATTCAAAAAAAAAAAAAAAAAAAAACTTGAGGTACCAATGTGGGAAGCAAGGGGTGGATAAATTCCATTAAATCCTTGTACTAAATAGGATGGAGCATAAAATGCACCTGTTTGGTCGAAGCATGGCTCAAGAATAAAAAAAAAAAAAATTATAGCTAAGATATCAAATACTCCTTTGAGACCAAAGTACAGTGGAAGGATGACCCATACACTTATAAATGTGTAGGAAGTTTGAGGAATCAACAAAAAGATTAAATTCAGTCCAATCAAGATGCCTTACATCTAGATGTCGAAGCATTTACAACGTCTAGATTGTTCATGTTTTAAGTTATAGCCAAGTGAGATGTGAACATTTGTGCATTTATTTCGATTTATTTTCCGCATTTGTATCATATTGATGAATCTTGCTAGTTTGCTAGAGCTAAAGAATCACTTGCATATGGAGTCACTAACACCACAAAATGTTTTCCATAACTTAATCTTTTAACTACTTAGATAAAAATGTTTTTAGTTTGCTGCTAAATTTTTCTACTAGGTTTGGTGTTTCCTTTAAGGGTAAGCAAAGATGCGATAGGAGTTCTACAAGATATCTAGTATATGTTTCATCTCAATTCTAAGTTTTATTTACTTTGATCGAGGACGACCAAAAGGCCTAAGTGTGGGGGAATTTGATCAGTGCATAATATAGCATATTTCATTTATCTAAGTGTGCTGTTTAGCTAATTTTTGTATCATTAAATATGAGTTGCATTATAATTTTGGACCTAGACTTATCATATTAAAATTTTATTAAATGGACTTAATTTACATATATTATTACCTTATGTTTAAAAGAAATATATCTATATATTTATATATATATATATATATATATATATATATATAGATATATACACACACGCGCAAAAGCCGGTTAGAAGCCACGAGACTTCCATTTACACGGCTAATGATACTGTTTTCAATTAATTTCAGCACCTCAACCAAACAAATTCAGCAGAATCAACGGGAAGGTAGCTACAAAAACGGAGGCGGTTCATGAGCTCGAGCGGAATAACAGCAGAATCAACAGATGCACACCTCTATATAAATCCCGATAACACAACCGAAGAGGGTAGCTAACAATTTATCGGAAGAAGCCGAAATCACTCCAACTTGCGAGCAATTGAACAAAGGAATTAGGGCAAGAAGGTGTGCGAATCGAAGAAGAACATAAGCCATTGGAGACGGGATAGGTCGAAACCAGTGGAGGAAGAATCTGAAGCTTGACTCAACGGGTCGCAACGGGGATCAAGTAAACAAATTCTGATAAAAATTGAATGAGTTCCTCTTACTCGTATATCTTCTTGTATCTAGTTTCTTGAATTCGATTAACTTTCAAGTATTCAATTTTTTTTAGTTTAGTGTCTTCATGATTTCGAGTGTTTGAGATAAATATTTCAGGTAAATGTTTAACCCACCAGTTAGATTTGGTATTTATGAATTGCTCGAAATAATTTATTTATGATTCGTATATATGGATGAAGCTGAAGATGTTTTTGCTTTGTTCGATTATGAGTCAGCTGTTGTCGTTGAATTTTAGTCCGTAATTGCTATTAGATCAACGAGATTGGCAGCAACTAATTTAGGTTTGGTCGGTCGCACGACTAACTCTAAATTAGAGTAATGCATAATCTAGGGAAGTTCTATTCTTGGTGACTTGAATAGATTTTCATAGGGTTAATTACGTTTTCCGCAGGATTATTTGATGAGAAATTAAAATCGAGCTGGTTCGGTTTTAATTAGTAAAGGAGAACAGGGAGAAGATAGATATTATATTCTCTACAATTAACTTGCCAGATTGATTTTGTGGGAAGATAACTAAACTAATAGTTGAATTTGTGTGCGCAAATCTAATTGTTGCTCATCTGTAACTATTTAGATTAGTTTATTGCATCTAGCATAGTTAAATTTAGATTTAATTATGTCCCCATTATGCCCCCCCCAAACGTAATCAAGTCGAGACTTTTTAGCATAAATAGAATTTAATCAATAATTCTCGACATTTACTCCTTATTTAAGTTAAGATAATTTTATAAATAATACGCACTTTCTTTTGTCTTAGTTAGTAGCAGGTTAAGACAGAGTAATCACAATGATCATGAAGCTTGATTTAAAAATATAAAAAATTAAATTCTTCCCGTGGGATCGACTCTTACTCACCCTATGCTAATTGTTTAAAATATATTTCGGTGAAAAAAGGATTTAATTTATAGTGCTTAACGACCACTACCACAAAGTAATAGACAAAACAAGACGACCCCATCTAGAACATACACCAATGACAGGAATACTCCTATAGAAGGGCTTGTGTATTGTTATGTTAAATTTTTAGGAGTTTTGGTTAATTTTCCTTTTTGACCTTAGTAATTGTGTTGTTATTTTATTTAAATGAAAGGTAAAATGACCTTTTTATTACAGATAAACAAATGGAGGTATGGATTTCGGTATGGAGGCAGGTACGGATTTAGATAATCTGTATCCATATTCGTACTCAAGTATGGTGGATTTATTTATGTGTCATTCATATCCATATCCATATCTACATCTATTTATCCATATCCATTAATATATCCAAAGTATAAAATCGATCAGGTTTTGGATAAAATTCATCCAATTGACATCCTCATCGTCATTATCTACCATCCACCAACTCTCTTACATCCTATCACCTTTGATCATCACTCCTCTTGCCTGCAAGCAACCCTCATATTTGATTCCCCTATCTCTTGCCCATTTTTGACAACCATAAGCCCTTTGGTTGGTCATTTTACACTTAACTAATTTTCTACATTGTACTCTACTTTCTCTTTCTCTTCTTTTGCTTGTTCTTGCTCGTTTTGTTTTAGTGATTTTCCTCTTTTGTGTGGATCCATTTTCCTCTTCTTTCTTCCTTTATCTTCTTCCTTCTAAAATCCTAAGTTTAACTCTTTAGTGCTTGTCTTTAAGCATAAGAGAGTTAAGGTTATAGATTGGTAAAGTTTTCCAAGCTCCCATTTTTAAAATTTTAAGGGTTATTCTCACATCTTTTAACATTTTCCCTTCTCTTCTAAACATTTCCTTTCTCTTTGTCTAATTTCTCTTTTTATTATTTTAGGTGATCAAAGGATAGAAGAAGGAGCCTAAAAATATCTTTGTGCTTAGAGACCGGAGTAGCTTTGGTAAAGAATATATATATCTAGATTAGGGTTTTTTTTGTGTGTTTATGTGTTGGTTTGTGTAATTATTGTATTTTATGATAGAAATCATGCTAGGCTTCATCTTAAATTTACATCCATTCATTAGTTGGTAAAATATATGACTTTATAAGTTTTGTGATTTTATGTGGAGTTGCTATGTTTTATTCATTACTAAGCTTTGCCATAAAATCCTAGTCTTGGAATGAGTATATTAAATTATGTCGGAGTATGGTGATTGGTGTAATATGTTAAAAATCATAAATTTGGGGGGATATACCTTTGGCCAGTCTCAGCCATGTGGCCCTTTTTGGTGTTATGGATTATTTTAATTTTTAAAATTATATTTTAGGGTGACAATATTATAAATGGTGCTGTGTGAAAAATTTTTGGGGAGTATTGTCCATAGGGGTAAATTAGTAAGATTTTGGTTTTATTTCTTATTTTTTTGTTTGCATTTTTAATTCCTTCTTAGAAATATTGTTTCTGCTTAATTGTTTGATGAATTGATCTTACAGTTGTATTAACACCACCAAAATCATTATTATTATTATATATTATTACACAGGAGTTTAATTTGTTACAGTAACAATTGTACACCTGGTCAGATGTTACTCTTCGTTTTATTTCGATTATTAATTTAGCATAATTTTTTTTGGGAAAAAAAAAGGCCTCAGGTAATATTTTTGCCTGGGCCTCAACACATATAATATATATATATATATATATGTAAGGGCCGCCGGCCCCGGACGAGGATAATAATTAAAGTAGCAGTCGAGCTTAGCGGGCATGGTGCATGTCTTTGAGCAACCGCTTAACGATGAGATCATGCGCTTTCTCTGTGAGATGAACACCGTCCCAACTTATTAGCCTTTCGGGTTCCGAACAAGCAGTCACTCCTTCCGATCCGCAGTTAAGACTTTGGGCCATGTTGTACTCGTTATCGCCTTTCCCACAACACGCCTTCAGCCTTTTCGCCTCATCGAATCCTGTAAGTATCCATGCACGTACAAGTACCACACGCATATAAAAGAACCCAGAAAATCGAGAGTTAAGGATAGGATCGGCGGCGAACTAAAAACGTACGTATAGCCTTGTAAAAGATATATAACATGAACCGATAATTTGTGATGACGGCAGACAGGATGAGGACTGAGGAGGGCATATATCCCTATTACTTACCGAACATTTTAGCATTCCTGAAGAGCCAGAAAAAAGCGTTGTAGTAATCCGCATAGACGACCTTCACCCCATCCTTACGTTCCCTCTGGAGCTTAGAGATACCTTCTTGGAGCCGCTCGTTGTACTTAAAGACGATCTCGTTCGTCGGCTTCAAGCAGCCGAGGTCGTCGTACACCTTCGTGGTCTCGTCATTAGCCAAGTACAACGGCGAGCATCCGATCGGGTAGTTTCCCGGTACAACCAAGTAGGTTGCGCCGAGGTCGATCAATTCCTCCGTTGCGTTTAGTATGCTCCGTACCACGTCGGGAATCAAATCGGCGAGCGCGTCCGCGTTCTGGCCCCCCAGTACGGCGAAGTTGAAATCGTTTCCGCCGATTTCTCCGACTCTAAATAGCGCGTTCCTGAGTTTCGCCTTGCATTCTGGAGGAACATAATATGATATGATATGCAGTAGATTGTAATAATATATATAAATAAATGGAAGTTCTATGATGGGCGAACCTTACTACTAGAATTATAAAGTTTGAGTTCACGACATGAAATAAAAGTTAAATCGCTCGTAAATAAAAAGGACGTGCTGTCCGTACATATTACTATTTTCGGTAGACTCGAATATATATATATATATATATATATATATTTTCTTTTTCTGATCTTCTATTTTCTTCTTCTCTTATTATTTCGACAAATAATAATTTATTTATTTTTAACATCATTTCTATGCTATACATAGAGTATATATAAATTAAAATCCACGTACTTTATGTACGTTTAGGATTCGTTATATTGATGGCGGGAGGGTTTGTAATAATTAAAGCACCTGTTTGGTCGGAGCACAAGGATTTAAGGTGCGATTTGAACCAATGAAGCTGGTCAGAGAGAGAACTATTTGTGACCGGAGACGCAATTCCTTTCTCGGCTAAATCGGCAGGACTGAGGGCGGTCGCGCCTGCGACGGCAAAGTTCACTCCCTGACTGAAGTCGGCATCTCTGTCCAAGTATGGATTCAGATAACTAATGTTAAACGCCTTTGCTGCACAGCACAATAATAATAATAATAATAATAATAATAAGTAGCTAAATAATAATGTACATACTGTACTGCTCAAAACTCAAATTAATTGAGATCTTTTAAGTTACCGATGAAATCAACAATCAGGCGGCCGTTAGAGCAACGGCCGGTGGGCTCATTGAAGAAGGTTTCGCCGTAAGGACGTCTTCCGCATATGGCGACCGATCTATCCTCGATCGGCAGATTACCGATGTCGGAAAACGAGTCTCCAAATTGGTAGATCGAATCGAAGCGGTAGCAGCTGGTGAGGGAATATACGGAAAGGACAGAGATTATGGCGATGAAATATAAGCATTCCCGGCTCACCATTTTAATTTATTATTACGTACTCGTTACCTAGTTGTATATAAATATAAAGAGGAAACGAAGAGACGAACAACCAAACAAACCGTAAAATAGTTAGTGGAATGAAGAAAGACAGAAAAACTAATTCGGCTCTCTGATGATGATATATAAATAGGACTGCAATCTTATGGTTTGAAAAAAAAAAAAATCTCAATCCAAACCAAATCTTGTAATAAATATTCTATACCAGGCCAAATTATAATTTTTTTTTTGTGGTTTAGTTTTATTGGCGGTTTATATATTCTGGGCTTTATAATATGCATGTAAGTACTTGTTTTATATATGCAAATTTTTATCCTTATTTTACAATTTAAAATCAATTCTACAACACTTTTTTTTTACAAGTATGCAACTAATTAATTTTTCAATCTATACCAGGTAGTTTATGATCAATATTAAATTAAATTTAATAAAACTTAGAAAAAAAAGGTAAGGTATATGGGTATAAATTGTACACGTAGAAAGAGGAAATTTAGAATTATAAATTACAATTAACCACCTAAAAAGTCACAAGTTATTATATGAAAGTAATTTTTTTTCCTTTTTACAAAAAAGAAAAACTATACACACACGCACACATGGGTCGTTTAGTTTAAGGGTTCGGACTAATTCTTGGTATGAAATGTTTCAAGTTTTAATATTCCTTTTAATATTATAACACTTTTTTTATAATAACTATAATTATGTACTTTATTCGTATTAAAAAATAAAGTTACTCTATTATTAAATTTTTGTATAAAAACAAAAGTCATTTTAGAAAAATTAAAACTTAATTTTTATTTTTATCCTTATTTTTTTATTATCTATGTACTAAATATTTCATTATTTTTAATAAAGGATATAGGTATAATCATAAGACCACCATCAATTAATTTCTTAAATTATATACAAATTGATAGAATAATTTTTGTTAAATATTAATGGTGTATATATTTTATTTGAAGTCGTCATGCTCGTAACGGAATTCGAACTTCGATAATTTATTTACGTTGTTAGCATGGGTGTCACTCAGATGAAAGTGGTGATAATTGTGGTTATCTTTATGATACTTTAAGCTCGTCTTAGTCCAATTATAAATAAATAAATAGGTTAGAAAAAGTGTGCAAATTAAGCCTTGCCATGAAGGGAGCAAAATCTCAATTAATACAGCATGACCAAAACCCGAGCCCTCGATTCGTTGTTTGTCAACTGTCCATAGCCTAGGCTAGGCCCAAAAGTAGAGAATTAAATAAGTGCACGAGTTTAAAATAAGACCAAATCTTAGGGGTCATTTTTCAAAGTGTGTCATTTGTCAACGGCCAAGGCTGGGCCCAAAGGCACGGAAATAAATAAAGGAATGTTTTCTTTAGAACTTAAAATATCCGATTGAGTCAATTCAATTTTTTTTATAAAAAAAAACCCAGGTTAAATAAGTAAATTTATATAATAGTAAATAAAATATAAAATTAGTTATCATAATAACATTAATGACAACAGGTTAATTGCATATAGAGAAATGAACATTTGAAGTTCTTTTCCATTAAAAAATAAATATATTTTTAAAAATTTTAATTAAAGAATAAACGTTTAAAGTTTATCGAATTAAAGTAATCTCCGATCACAAAGTTGATGAAATACAATTTAAAAAATATTTTTCTAATACTTATACTATATAAAACACATCGTACAATTATTTAAACTTAGACAATATATTATACATAACTAAATATATAATACATACTTGATGGATAGTTTTCTCAAAAAACATAAAAATAGAGAGAGATGAAATCTTAATCAACAAACTAATGATAAGCGAGCAAAAACATGCCCCAAAAAATAAAAATGCAACTCTGACCCTCATATTTGTCTAGTTTTGCTTCTACAACCTATGTTCTCTCTATCTTCTAAGTTCTCGATCTTTGGTTCATCTTCTTCTTCCTTTTGCTTCACTTTCGGTCAATCTTCTTCGTCCCTCTTACCTTTGCTAAGAACCAAATGCTTCTTCTTCTTTTTAGTTCTTATTCTTCTTATTTTTGTTGCTTGCGAAGTTTCATCAATGGCGAAAAGCATAATAATGAATATACGCATACAATAGTTTATCATCTAATTTGAGAAATAAAGAACATCAAACATACACAATATCGATCAATTGAAACCCTAAAATTGAAATTCAACACATAGCTATCAAAACCGAAAGATCTAAAATCAAACATGATTTGTTCTCACTTATCAATTAATTTCATAACATACATAACCAAAATCATTAGCAATTTCAAAAAAAAAATGATGCATGCATCATAAAAAAAACTTGAAATAAAATAAAATGAGCAAAAACGTTATTCTCTCTCGACGTTGAGAACAAGATTCTCACATCTGACAATGGCGTAATGGAAGAAGGTGAAGACCCCTGCTAAGCCGACTGATCCACTGACACGTTTTGATTTAGGGATGAAGAAGACGGACATCAATGAAGTGAATCCCGACTGGAGCATGGCATATCCCCAAAAATATATTAACGAATTGGAGAAGAAGTTAACCCATGACATTATTTTTTAAGAATTTAATATCAAGAATATGGCAAGCATGAGGAAAGATATGATGAAGAGAACCGATGTTGAAGAAGTAAATCCTAATTGGAGCAAGTTTAATCCCCAATACCTTATTAATGAATTAGAGGAGAAGTTAAACCATGACATAATTTCACAAGAATATAGTCCCAAGAGCATGGCAGGCAACAAAAAAGATAGTGAGGAGTCAAACCAGTTTTTAACTAAGAAAATTGTGAATTCAAATAGCACAACCCCTGATGTCTATAATTCTGATGGAATGTCATGGAAGGGTAAATTATTATAGAATAGGAGACCCGATGAACTAGTGAAACTACATTATACAACATTGGGTATGGAAGATGGAATAATGGTGGTTGATATCAAATCAATGGATGTAGAGGAAGAAATACAAAGATGGAAGTATTCTATAGTGGCGTATGTTTTTGGGGCTAGACCATCATTTACACTAATGTAATACTTTGCAAAATCATAGTGGACCAACGTTAGTGAACCTAAACTCCATTCCCATGACCGGGCTACTTCCTGTTTCAGTTCTCATCTAAGGAAGATTGTTAAACAATCTTGTAGCAACCATATTGGTCGATACTATAGAGGCCATTGATTCTCAAATGTTAGCATCCTGAGTTCCAATTTAACTTAGTACATATAACAATTTACCATCTAATTTGAGAAATAAATAACGTCAAACATATATAATCTCGCTCAATTGAAACCCTAAAATTGAAATTCAACACATACCTATCAAAATTGAAAGTCTTAAAATCGAACATGATTAATTCTCACTTATCAATTAATTTCATAACATACATAGCCAAAATCATCAAAGATTTGAATGAACAAAAAAGAAGAAAATGATGCATGTATGATAAAAAATGAACCTTGAAATAAAATAAAAAAATGAGTAAAATAAGAAAAACGCATCATCATCAACATCTTTGAGTATTATCTGATAATCTAGCATGAAGTATCAAGCCAACTCTATGCACCATCATTTGGGTTTGAATTAATCATTTCGTAAACCAAGATGATGTATAAGACGAAAAAGATGAAATAGATAAGGAGAGGAACTATAAAATCCATATTTTTATTAATGAAATAAGTTATTTTGTGAAAATATAATCAATAAAATAGTTGATGTTATTGCCCCACTTAGTATAAGTTCAGTTTCCTTATATTTATTGTGCCAAGTGATAAGGGTAAAATAATTTAACAAAAAAAAAGAGAAAGAGAGAGATACGATAATATAAATAAAGAGATACGGAGATACAACATCCGTACAATAACACTAATCAAAATGCAACGGAGAACGTAAGAGTCCAAAGAAAATCTTGAAAAAAAGAGTGCCTAATGACACAACATCGATTGGTCCTAACTCTCTACCCTAAGGACCCATACTACATGGTCCACTCAAGACACCACTCTTCAAAGTCTTTTAGCCATTGCATGGCACATATGTACTCATTTAAAAAGTGATAGTATCAATATAAATTTGTTGTATTGAGTAAATTACAACACGTCTAAAGAGGTAACATGTCCATATTATAAATACACTAGACAATAGTGAAATAATGTATAGGGCATACAATAATAGGCAATAACAACAATTAAGGATACACATGGTCTCACAACTCAACATATGATAAAAAACCAACCATACCTAAAAAGAGTCCAAATCATAAAAATATTCCAATACAAAATAACAACTACTAAGGCAAATCTTAATTCATATTATTCAGGAGGAAACTTGGTGATTCATCTAATTTAATTTTAGTTCAACCCAATTATTACTTTTGAGAGGAATACAATCTTATAATCTAAATCAAAGGTCACTAGGAATGAATCAATAAACCAACTACTAACTTTCTAATATCACACCAAAGAAGCCACACGACATAAAACTGTGTATACAAACCAAAAGACTTAGAAGTCTTCATGTAGACACAGCCTAAACACTCAAATACTTAAGCACGCGTATCCCCTATAGGGTTTGTACACCCCTATGAGAATAAATGAGCCCTTTACCCCAAAGTTCCATCTATGCACTTAGTGGCCTACCGAGGCATGATAGCCCTTTTCCAGACTCAAGCCTTCTACCTTAAATGATTAATGTATTATTCAATGTCAATATTATTATTCCTCAAAGGATGCTAAATTCTAGAACAACAAGCCAATCAACCAAAACCAAACCTTGTTGTCCACTAAAGGTCATCGACAAACCAACCACCAAATAAAATCAAATGACCTTAAGGGACAATATAACTCAAAATTATCTAGGCCTAAGGTTAGGCATCATGCCATGGCCCAAACACTTATCTAAATTAACTCAATTTGATCTTTTCCAACTTTCTTATTTCCAATTATTTAGATGTCAACACTAAGTCAATTATCAAGTTAAATCAAATGTCTAACTAATTTTAACAAAAATGACAACTGAAAAAGATAACATATATGATCAAAAACATAAGTCAAGGTCAAACCTTAGTCAGCATATAGGGTTATGAAAATCAACAAAACTATCCTAGGGGACCAGTAGACTTGTTTTGCAAACTAGTTGGCTAGTCTAGGAACAATAACAACTAACATATCATGCAAAACAACTAAACTAGTTGACAGGTTTGAGGGTACCAGTCAATTGGTGGACCAGTTGACTGATTTTACCAATACTGATTAACTAATTTATCTGGACAAAACACATTAAAAACATGTGATTCATACCAAAGTAAATCCTAGCATGCTCCTAAGCAATAATAAATAAATAAACTCCTATAAAGTTTTTTGCTAACATGTTGATTAGATCAAGTCATGATTAGAGTTCAAATCAACCATAATTCCTTAAGATTCACTGAAATTCACTAAAATGACCCAAATGGCTAAATATGTCATAAAATTCTAAGATATCATGCATAACACCAAGGATCATGCTCAACTCACACATTAAACCATAATTAACTAAATTCTTAGTAATTACACATGAAACATGATCTCATATACATGTTTAAAGGCATGCACTCCTTTATACACATTTTCATGTTCTTAAACTTAATCACACTAAAACACAAGTCTACCACTATTAAACCTAGAATGCTTACTAAGATTAAGAAACTAACATGCTCACACATAGATTCTACTATTTAAAAAGTTGAGTTGGATTTACCTAGATCCAAAGTTAAGCAAAATTAAACAAAAAATACCTTTCCAAGGAAACCTCAAGATCCATGTGAAGATTTAATATATTTATAGAATTATATAAAATCTCAATGGATTCATCCAGTTTAACCTAGACGTCCATTGATCCTCATGCCTTTCTCAATTCACTAATAATAAGAGAAAAGAGGTGCTGAGTCCAATTAGTAAGGAGGTAGTAAGATAATCATTATCTACCATGGGAGATGACAAAGCTTCAAGGTTTGATAGATTTAACATTTTTTCTACAAAACATGTTGGTCAATTGTTGGAGAATATATGTGGAAATTGGTTCAAGAATTTTTCTACACCTGCAAGCTTCCTAAGAGCCTCTATGTGGCAATCATTACAATCATCCCAAGGACTAATCTTGTTTAAAATGTAGAGTAATATAGACCAATAAAATGTTGTAATGTGCTCTACAAAGTTATCTCTAAAGTTCTTACTAATAGAATGTAACAAGTACTAGCAACTATCATTTACAACTCTCAAGCTACTTTCGTGAAAGGGATATGCATTGGGGATAATGTATTACTCACATTATAATAAAAAAGTGATCTTTCCTCATTGTATGTTGAAATTAGATCTCATAAAAGTGTATGATTCTATTGAACTATGTTTTTTTAGAGTAAGTGTTGTTGGTTTGAGGTTGCCCATCCATTTCATACAAATCATCCTCCAGTGTGTTACCATTGTTAACTACTCCATCATGTTTAATGGTATCCATACACCTCCATTTGATGCTTTCAAAAAAGTTATAAAAGGTCACTCTATACTTCCATTTCACACAACTCATCCTTATATATTTGTTTTGTTGTATTTATGCAGGATGCTAAAAAAAATTTGACTAGACAAAGACTTTAAGGAACATATAAAATATGCAAATGCAAGAATAATTGGTTTGTCCTTAGTTGATGATCTATAATTATTTTACTATGAAAGCTTACGACCTATACAAAAGCTATTAGATACCTTCCAACTCTTCTCTGTATAATTAGGTTTGTAGTTGAACAAATCCATGAGTCAATGCATTTGTGGGGGCATGAAAATTAGCGTAAAGCAACAAATACTATAGGCTATTCAAATATGGGAGGTCAAGATTCATGTTATCTATCTAGAAGTTCCCCTATCTAGTACAAGATTGATAACTAATCAATTTATCAAGCTGATTGAAAAGATCATTGTAATACCTCATATATAAAAATGCATTTTTGTATAATATTTAACGAGAAATGAATTTAAAAATGAATTCTAAAATTTTTGTTTAAACTAGGGAACCTTTCAGCTGGTTAAGGGAATTGGTTGACTGGTAAAATGTGTGTTTTGTTTTTGTTGATTTTTACTAACTTGTCAACTGGTTAGCTAAACCAATTGGCTGGTGATGTCGGAGTTGTGATATATGTTCTATTTTTAAATTTTATTCTTTTCAAATACTTTTTCTACCACTAGGGATATATTATACTTAAATTAAAAATAAAAATGATTTTTAGAGAGTTTTAAACTGTCATTAGAAACCTTTTTCATATTTATATTAGTTTATCATGATCTTATACCCATCAAGTACTTTTTCCACCTTTTTCTTAATTCCATCCTTGTCACCTCACTTCTCTCCTATTCCTCCTTGATTGCACCATGTAAATCATGTCTACAACAAAAATTCTCCTTTTTACCCCATTTTCTACTGGTAAAAGATCCTCTTACAACTCTTGGTCGTGTCTTAAGGCTATATGAAATACCCCAGAATCAATTATTTTGGAAATAAGTCACTAAATAAGGACTATTGGGGAATTTATTTAATTTATTTCTCTTTTTAAATTAAAAAGGGATTTTGTAGGGCAAGCTAATAGGAATTTTGAGATCATTTATAAAGGGTATCTTTATGTATATATATATATATATATATATATATATATATATATTTGGGCCCTAAATTAACCTAAAAAGGAGAATAAATGTTTTATTTAGTTATTTAAATATTCTTACTCTAAGTACCCAAGGTAAATATTCTAAGTATTTATATAAATAAAATATTAAAATAAAATAACAAAAAAATAATAATCCTTTCCTCTCTTTTTTCCTTCCTTTTCCTTTTCTTCTTCTTCCTCCCTTTCTTTTCTTCCTCTTCTCGCCCGTTGGGCCAGCCCACGGCCCAACTCCCCTTTCCTTTCCTCCTTCCCGCGGCCCAGCGCCGTTCGACCCTCCCCCGCCACAGTAAAACGCAGCATTTCGCCCCTCCTTTCGCTGAAACGCTGTGCGCCGATTAATGAAGTAGTCGTTGCCTGCCAGCTACTCGACGTCGCGCTTTGTCCAAATAATCACCAAAATGCCGCGTTTTAATAAGGCGTTTTTACCGTTGCTGAACCGGTCGGTTTCCCCCTCTTTTCTTTCTTTCTTCCCGGACCGCCGGTTTAGCCCTTTCCCCTTTCCTTCTTCCCCGCGCGCCGCTGCAAATCGCCGCCCAGCCCCCCTCTGCGCCGACCGACTGTCTGCGCCGCCTGCACGCTGCCTCTCTCTCTCCCCGACCTTCCAACCATCTTTCTCTGAAAGGCCGACACCCCCAACGCCTCACACAAGCCTGCTCCTGCCCCCTTCCTTTTTCCCGATCGAACCACAGGTCTGCCATAGCAGACCAGTGCCGCCTGCCACCGACGGCCGGCATGTCAAATTTCCGCCTGCCGGTGCCTCCCTCTGCCCCTTCTCTTGATTTTCCCCATTTCGAGCCTATAAATACCCCCCAAAGACCTAGCTTCGGGGGTTTTCGAAACTAAAGCATAGAAATCACCCTTGCGCCGCCCCTACTTCAGATCGCCACCCCGTCGCCTCCGCCCATCGCCACCGCTCGATCCACCCCCGAAACCCTTCCTTGCAACATCCTCCACCAACCCAAGCCTCCCTCACCCCTCAGTTTTCTCTACACGCGCCACCCCAAGCGTGCAAAGTACCATTCCCGAACAAGCCAGCCTCGAACTCCGCCACCCACCGCCGTGCCGCCACTTCCAGCACCTCCTCTACCTCCCAAAACCACCAAGGGAACTTCCCCAACCTCCCTAGACCCTCTATTTCCCCTGCCAACCCCTCCTTTTCCTTCCTTCCCCCTCCACCACTTCTCCACCTTTCTTCTTCCCCCCAACGTCGCCGCCGCCGCTGCCGTGTGCCGTGCACCGCCACCTGTGCCACCAGCACCCCTAGGTGGTCCTCTAAACTCCCCAACCCCAAAATCCTTGTTATACAAATGCTAACTATTTTTAGAAGTATTATTAATATTGTTATTAATGTTTTTATTATTATTATTATTATCATTATTATTATTATTATTATTATTAACATTATCATTATTCAACTTAACCTTGATTTACTTATAATTTTAGTACTAATATTATAACTTTAGTGTTATTATTTTAACCTCCTTATTGTTATTATTAATAGTATTACTATTATCATTATTATCATGGTTATTATTATTATTTTCATTTTAGTTCCTTGTCACTATTAGTAATATTTCATATGTCCCTAACCTCACTATCGCTACTACTATCACCGTTATTAGTAACATTAAACTACTACCTTTAATAATAAATATTATTAAGATTTCTTTTAAAATACTGTAGCTATTAAGACCTAATTTTATTAGTAGTAGCCGGATTAGTTACCTTAAGAATAATGACCATACCTTTATTTATAAAAGTAATATTTTATTTTTAGCCCTAAAGGTAAGTTATAGATAAGAGTAAGGTAGAAGATTAGTGTTTGGTTAGAGGAAAATTAACCTCTAGTGTTCCCCCTCTTATAGGTGAATCAAGTCGACACCGGGAGGAGGCGTAGGAACGTGCTCCAAGACCGGAGTCGTGTTATGTAAGGACGAAGCTATGGCCTTGTACTATGTGTGATGTGATGTGTTGATGAATGATGAGTATGCCATGTTATTGTGTATTATGCATGTGTTATGAATAACCTATTTTGTGTAGCGCAGCGTGGATAATGAGGTATGATGTGTGTGCCTTATATCATGAGCATGACATGTTATGTATGACATTTATGATGTGTTGATATGGCCCTCTAGGACATGCATGCTAGAGTTTTGGTATTAGGGAATGGGACTAAAAGAATAACAAGAGGGGAATGGGAAGTGAGATTATTAAGGGGGGAATATGGGGTAGACCCAAGTACCTCATCATCCATGAGAGAAACTGTACGTGGAAAACATGTTTAAAATAAATGAAAGTTGGGAACCACGCATGAGGGCTTTAAAATCTGCATGGTGACTTGGGGTGTCTGCATGAGGTGAATAACTCTTGCATGGGGGTGTGTCTTACGTGAGAAAAGTTGAATGTGGGAGTAAATGAGAGATGGGGAGAGTTGTAGAGTGATTAGAGACTTGGGGATGAAAAGAGAGAGGTTAATTGTGGAAGAAGTAAGGCGCTAGGGTTTGATGTGGCCAACGAGGGTTTTGCCGGTCACATGCCAGATCGAGGAGTAAAGTAATATGCCTTGGGGCTGACTTGATAAGGGTAAGATGTGGAGTGAAGAATAAGTAAAGGGTAAGGTAAGTGAGAAGAGGAGGGGCCACATGGGCCCAACTAGGGTTTCCAAGGGGAAAACCCTAGAGGTTGAGAATTGGCGAGATCGATGCCGTAGGGTGTTGGGTTTAACCTACACTTCCAAGAGTTGGTCCTTCACTACTTGTGAGCTTAAGGGGAGAATAATGTCGGGGTGTGATTTGGGATGCACGAGTCTCAATATATGGGACGGGCCTCTTGAAAGGAAAGCATTAGAATGTAGTGGGCATGCATGTCAAGGGTGTGTTGTGATTCAATAAGACACGGATAAGACATTAATTACGTAAAGCGAAAGATGTTGAGCCGAGCCCGTGATCCGGTCCACCGACAATAATACTGGATCAGAGGCGTTCTGCCCTATGCGTTTATTTTCCGGTCCACCGGCTATAATAGTGGGGGATCTCGTGCTCAACAAACCAAACGAATAAGTTAATCCATGGGAAAGATACTAAGTACTTAAAGCGAAACACCATGTGAGTCGGGGCCGTGATCCGGTCCACCGGCTATAATAGTGGATCAGAGGCGTTTTGCCCTGTGCGTTTATTTTCCGGTCCACCGGCTATAATAGTGGATCAAAGGCGTTCTGCCCTGTGCGTATATCTTCCGGTCCACCGGCTATAATAGTGGGGCTCCCGCACTCACATGGACTATTGAAGAATGTGTGGAATGGACTTATTATCATTAATGAGAATAAAAGGATAAAAGCACCGAGGAGATATTTAGCCTTATCCTGCATGTTATTGTATGTTATCTATGTGCTGAACTTGTATCATATGTCCTATGTGTTGACCTTAGCTCGTTTGTTACCTTACTCAGTACGTAGTGTACTGATCATCCGTTTCATGGGTGCTGCTCATTCCCACGAGCAGAGGACCCATCTGACCTTGTGCAGGTAGGAGACCACGTGTTTGATGCCTACGATACCTACGAGGCATCAGGTGGGACCGAGTGATGAGTCTGTCCTGGTTGGGGCCGAGAGCGAGTTGGCCGGACCCTTTTATTTTCCTTGTCGTCTTCTATCTTAGTTTGTTGCATTTATATTATGTCTGTAATTTGAAAGTGGGACCTTTATGTTGTAATCTTAACGCTGTCGGTGGTTGACACCTCGTTTTCATGAACGCTTTGTGATAACGGTGCATTTATGTTTGATGTTTCTCATTTTTGACTTTCTGATTTAGCCTTAGCACTTAGCATCGGGGCGGTAGGAGTGAACTGGTCTGGTGCTAAGTGTGGCGGTAACACTCCCCAGTTTATAGTTTTAATTCAATTGCTTTGCGAAAACCTTGGCCTTAAACGAAATTTTTCAGTAGTAAATTTGGGGGTGTTACACTATAGCCCACCCTTTTTGCACCTTTTCCTCCTCACACTCATGTGTGGTCATCCCTCTTTGTCCCCTAACTTTTGATCTTGATGCTGACATCTTATCTCTCATTTGTGTTCTCAATTGATCTCTTAGCATCACACATTGCAACCCTTTTACTTTTCTTTGCAAGAAAACCTTCAATTGTTTCCCTTGTTCTTTTCTCCTTAGCGTCTCCTTTTACTCTCTTATTCTTTCTATTTTTTTTATAATTTTAATATCTATTTGGATAAATGTTTTTCTTTGATTCTTGATAGGCGAGGAAGAATCCTAGGTGTTGGTGTGTTAGCCGATTGGTATTCTTCGCTTGAAGATGTGCTTTGAGGGTATATTTGGCTAGACCTTATAAACATAGAATAAAGTGTTATGTGTTTTGGTTATTTCAGCATGAATCAATGAGTAGATTTATGTTGAAGAGCATGTTTATGTATTTTAGAGCATGATATGAGTTTGTTATAGCATGATTCTTGGTTATATTGGGTGGTTGGGCCTGGAAATATTTTGTTTGTATATTATATGCAATTTCTGGAAGGATTTATAAGGCATGAGTATGTATGCTTATGTTTTGGTTGATTTTGGAAAGCATGAGTTTGTTTTGTGTGTTACCTAGGGACCACTAATCAATTGGTTTGGAACATTGATTGACTAGTTTGGACCACTAATTGACTAGTTAAATAGAAACCTTTGGATGTCTAGTCATGACCTAAACCGCTCGACTAGTCTCCCATACTAGTCAATTGGTGGAACTGATTGACTGATTTTCCCATAAGACAATTTATTTTCTAGATTTGCTTTATTTTCTCTTAGTATGTTTCCCAAAGCCACTCCACTAGTCAGTGAGACCAACTGATTGATTTGTTTGAGACCTTTGAGATATTTATTTACGCTTGAGTTTTTGTTTAGCCTTTGACCTTCTTGAATAATGTTTTAAAAAGGAATTATTGGTTCAAGTATGGATGTATGGTATGAGTTAAAGTGTGGGTATTGAATAATATATTCATAATGTAAGTAGAAGATAGTGGAATTCTATGCTACCTTCCCTTAGTAGATCAACTAGTGGGTTTAGTCCTCCGTTTATTGAATTGCACCAACTATTTGTATTGGATTAAATCACCATTTATTGAGCTACGCTAACTATCTATATTTGTTCAGTTGGCGGTTTTAGTCTATCCTTTTATGTGAGTTGCGCTGATTATCTATATTAAGTAAATAGGTGGTAGACATCCCACCTTTGATTGAGATGCACTAATTATTTATATTAGATTAGCTGGTGGTAGACAATCCACCTTTATTAGAGATGTGTTGGCTATCTATATAGGATCAAACAATCTAAATGTGTTAATTATATGAGATGTGATAATTATCTATATTGGATTAACTAGTGGTAGACAATTCACTTATTGAGTATAAATTGGTATGATTATGATATCTTTTATGAGTTGAGTTTAAATGAGTTCTTTCATTAATATTTTTGTGAGTAATCTATGATAGCATGATTAAGTGAATCACACATTTTACTGCTTTAACTAGCATGCCCTATGTGTTGCAAATTGTCTTTAATGGGGATACCTTGTTTACTTAATGCACTAGCATACTAATCATGGACTGTGCTTGTGACCTGTTGTAGGTACCATATGATAATAGTGTTGCTTTGTATGATGGTTTGCTTAGGAATGAGTGATTTTATGCGTTGGGGACTTAGAGTATAAGCTATCTGATAGTACATTTTGGGATATTTTAGATTCAAATATTTTGAATTTTTGTGTCCCACTTCCCATTTTGTTGTATTTTGGGGTTTGATATCCGTTAACAATTGTCTATATTATTTTATTATTTTCATGTATTTTCTCTATTTTTTAACTTCTTCGTGAAATATTTTAGCCTTTTCCTTAACATGAAAATGGTACAATGATCGTACTTATGTTAATATTGGTGATAACACCCATGTTTTTGGTTTTGCATTTGCAATTTTATAGTTTTAAACAAAAAAAAAATTGCCTAAAAAAATTAGGGTGTTACAATCACTATTAAACTATACCTATGAATTGCTAAATTATTGTGTTATGCATAAAGACTTCATTTTAGTGTCCAAGCATATCGGTCACAACTTTTCATCCTTCCTAAGAATATTATTCACACCATTGAAATGTATTGCATATCCATCTTATGGTCAGGCATGACTCATATCACTAAAAGAACATTGATAACATGGGTTATTTTCTACACACCATAACCTCAGGGTGGTTTGGGCCTTTTCAGCATACACATTTGAAACATTGTAGCTATTGGCAAATGGATGTGATAACTTGCTCTAAAAAAGGATACATTGTGGGTTAAAAGGATACACCAGTATTATTTTAAAGGGAAAGAGTTTTGGACCATGAATATCATTCCTTCCTTTTCATGGGATATGAGGAAAATAATGCAGCTAAGGACTTACATTGACCCAGTAACTATGTAGGTTGTCACCACATTATAAAACATATACAACATAGTGTAGTATTATGACAATTTGAGGTTGAAGAATCCTAAAGTTGCTTGGAGAAAAGTTGTGTGGCAACCTCTTAATATCTGAGGCCTCAACTCACCCTTTGGCTAGCAAAGCACAAAAAACTCCCCATCAAAATAAGTTTGCAAAAGGACTACTTAATTACTCTTCTTGTGTATTATGTAGCTTGGATGATGAAACAATTAATCATTTGTTTATGGAATGCCCATTTTCTCACTCTATCTAGCATGTTAACCTAAGCAAACTAGGCCAGGGCATATCCTAAGAATGTGGCAGGATGAACTAGAATGGATTTCAAAGCATTTATGCAAAACTAAGGAGAAAAAGATAGCATTGACGATGGTGCTTGCAAGTATGTTTACTCAATTTGGCAAGAGCAAAAAAAGATCTTTCAACAACAACAATGCAAATCCAGACAAATATTAAAATCACTAGTGCATGATATCATATATAGCGTAGCTTATTTACACGGGGAGTACTAGTTTTACAACATTAGTAGATTTCATTGACACATTGATTGTATAGCTTGGCACCAGCATTTGTTCCCAAAGTTTTGTACTTCAATTCAGGCTATTTGATAGCAATAAAACTCGACATTACTTATTAAAAAAACTCAAAACTACGTCTTTAATTAAAAGTAACCTCAAATGCTTTGTTTCTGAAATATTTGATATAAGTTGGAAATGCTTGTTCTTCAATGGGAAACTAAACACGTTTTTTTTTTTTTTTACCAATCTAAAACAAAAACCCAAACACTCATTCCGTCGAACATTAGAAGGGAAAAAATCATCCTTTCCGAGAGGATATTTTCCACCACATTACCCCATACCAAACGCCTCCTTAATCGCAGTCATATACGTTGGCACTTAAATGTCATTTCATTATTATTGAAATTCAAAACTCGCCCGAATGTCGTCCTCTCCGCCAATTCCCGTTCCCGTCTGCAACTAATGCGATCTTTGCTCCTGAGAGTTTCCCTTTCTTTACTCTATGTCGAACTCCATGCCCTAGACCAATTTGCCAACCAACCCAAGTTTCCTAGAATGGCCACAGCAGCTTTCAAATCGACCTCCAAAAGGTTAACGACCGGCGGACGGGGTACTGATGACTCCCGCAGCTCCAATTCTCGAAACTCTAACTCTGACTTAGCAAATACATCAGCTCGTCGGCGGTCAAGAAGTGTTAGTCGATTCTCTCACCGATTACCGGTTGAATTGGTGGATTCCGAGAAGACTCCGGCGCAAGCGCCGAGAGTAATGTTTGTGAATACGATAAATGGGTCGGAGTTTCCGGAGGTTAGTCTGGATGATCTTGCCATTGATTTGTTTTCGTCTGGTGATTTTGGCAGTAGTGATATGGAGGTTGGGATTGGGGCGGAGCAGAGAAGAGGACGATCGGTGTCGAGGAAAGAGGGGAGAGTTGGTGAGCTAACAGGAGATGAAGATGTGGGTGTTGAAGCCAAGAGTACAAGGTTGGCTTCGGATGCGACTTCAAGGAGACGAAGGCCGCTGTCGGTAGCTAGATATCAAGCCAGTGACTCTGAGGTGAAATTTTCTATTAGATTCTTTCTATCCTGTAAGAAATTTTATTTAATTGAGGGAATGAGTTCAAATTTATTGCTTTTCTGGTGTTAATTTAGCTGCTCTCCAAACTTGACCGTGCTTTTTGATGGTGGGCCGTGTGGGTAGTACATGTGGGGTAGAAGCTGATGCTGCCTAGTGTCGGTATATGCTTCTATTTTCATCTTGTACCTAGTGATTTTTTTGCTTGATGTTGATTGCTGGCTAATCTGATGACTGTGGAAATTCTCTTGTGCTTTCATATATTTCTCTTGGGTATTAGTTAATGTAGTTCACTCGTTCCAATCTTAATAGCAAAGTGAACGGACTTTGTTAATTGTAGTAAACTTAATTGTGCTTAGAGTGGTAGCTTTCTGCTGTATTGCTGCGGTTAGTTTACATCCGCATACCTGATTGGGAGGCATTTCGATCTGTGGAATTTGTCATTTTATGTACAGACCATTTGACCTCCATACAAGCATTTCAATTGGATAAATTTAGTACTAGATTTTATGTTTATGTTGCTAGATCCACTGACGAAAATAAATAAATCGAGCAACAAGTCTGGAGTTTCTCCACCTAATTATCATCTTTCTGAGGATTAGATAATATTCAGAAAATGATGGGGATAATTTATGACATTTTTTGGTTTGGAAGTTCTGTAATGGATTTTGAGTATTAATACGTGACTGCTTCTGTGGATACTGGGATGATATTTTTGTCATATTAGTTGCTACCTTTTCATGCACTCAAGGTAGAAACTTGTAATCTGATAGTAATTTGTTAGTTATATATAGAATGGCATCAGTGATGATGGCTGTTGGTTTTTGGCTAATAATGGTTTTGTCAAGAGTATTATCTAATCCTCCCTTGTGTCTGTTTTGCATATATTTGCACATTTACCATAGATTATTAAATATCCCTTAATTTTTGTTTTTTCTTTCTTCTGTCTCTTTTGGGTCTTACCAATTTAAGAATAGTGGGCATTCAGGCCTATGCTGAATTTGGTTTGATTACAGCATTATTTTGACATTGCTTACTAATCTGTGGGTATTGGAATGACCTCTTGTATTCTTATTCTTCAAACTACAGACTGATGGACATTTTGTCAAACTCACCAATGGTGCCAACTCCAAGACTATTTCTAGAGGAAATGGACAAACATTGCAGAAGCCTGCAGCTTCCCTTCAACAGAGAGGATTACAAAGGTGTGCAAGCCAAAGAGATATGTTCAAGGCATTTAATGATTACTCAGTATGTTCTCGTCTCCTCTTTTCCAATTATGGCTTTGGTTGGTTGCCATCAGTCAATCTGGAGGAGGTTGTTTCTCCTGTTTTCCAAATCTCTCTTGCAGGTTGTTGCTTTTCTGAAAAGTTCAATTTGGAGAGTCAATACGAATGCATCCAATTGGTTATGCTTACTCTGATTCTGGTTCTTCTGTTGTTCAAATCAATTTTAAAAAAAATTCCAGAGCTATTCTTCATTAACTGAGGATGACACTAGGGATGCTTGGTATCATAGTGATGGGGTTGAGAAGACTCTACGCAATAGACAGATGAAGGTCTTTTCTTCTTCTGACACCCCCAAGAACCCAAAATGAGAAAACAGATGGAAAATAAATGAAGAAATTAGTTAATATCTTTGGTTGTCTTCAGGCTGATGATTTTTGTCTGCGGGATGAACTAAGACATGCAGTTGACAAGACCAGGCTTGGACTTGAACAGGTGATTGGAAATTGATTCCTTTGTTCCTTACCAGTAATCCGAGTTGTTGTCACATACTGCAGCCTGCAATTTCTTCTTTCATTTGTACTTACTCCTGGTTATTTTGACACTTCTCTAGGTGAGGATTAGCTCAAACCCACTTGAATTAATTGACAGTGGTGACCTACGAATGGACTCTGATGTTCTTCAGGCCGTTTCCACCATTGGAAGAAGCTACACAACAGAACTGGAACAGGTAGTCCGAGTGATCCTCTGGAGCAGCCACCAGTTGCCTTTTACTATGCAAATTACGCAGCATTGATTTATGGGCTTTCTGTTAGAAGAATTATCTTATTATTTATTTTTAAGGATTTAATTATTGATACTGTAGACTTTTTTTTTGGATGTACAGTCTGAAAAGTGTAAGCAAGAACTTCTTGCTGAGATAATGTTGCAGCACCGTGGTAAAGAACTCCAAAACATTGTTGGAGGATTGCTTCCTGACGTAAAGGAGACTGCTGGTATCAAAAGAACATCTTGGGAAAAGAAGGTATAGCTGTTCTCTCAGTGTGATAATTTTTCTAATCCATTCCAGCCCTAGTGGTGGAAGCATGTTCTCTCTTTTTCACAAGTCTCTGGAATGCATGCACATTCTATCTTTTGTGGGTGCTCTTCTGTGCTGTCTCCATGGCTAAGAGGGACGGTTGTGTACTCTATTCCACTTGTCATTTTCAGCGAAGTAATGATGGGAGGAGAATATCAAAGCAGCCCTTGGAAGATGCAGATAAAATTATTGAAGACTTCATATCAAGTGTGGAAGACACGGATATATCATCATTTGATGGTGAAAGGAGCGACACAAGTTCATTTTTTGGCATCACAGCCGCAAAGCCAAAAGATATGATGCAGTTTGGGGAAACAGAAAGCTGCAGAAGTGCCGCAAGTGCAAGGTCTGATTTTCAGCCTATAGCGGCTGATGGAGTTGTTCTACCTTGGTTGGAGTGGGACACCAGTAATGATGGTTCTCCTCTAACTTGCAGGGGTGAGACGCAAGTGCCTGCTACACCGAGCACTGGTTTCCAGGATTTACTCGAGGTAAATGGTCTTACTACTGATGCTTTATGTTTATCAACTGACTTAGACCACTTAACACTGGAGGTTCTAAAGAGAGAGGAGAAAAAAAAAAGAATAGAACCAATCAGCAACAAATATTGAGATTCTAAATTCTATAAAAACTTGGAACTGGTTCTAATATATTTTGCGGGAAAAAAAAGAGGCAAAACGGCAGGAAAAGTAATTATTAATGAAAAAAAAGTAAATAAATAATTATTATGTATAAAATATGTGAGGTATAGATTGAAAGTTTATGAAATGAAGGATGTAGGTATAAAATTGGGTTGGTTCTTCAGTTAAGTCCATAAGACCTATAGAATTGGTTCCGGATCACTGGATGTTAATTTTGTTATGGTCTTTTTAACTTCCGTTGCCTGACGTCCATTCTAGGATGCCAGTATGGTACTGGGGCAGGTGCAGGGTGCACACTCTACCAGCAGCTGTGGAAGTTGGAGTCCTGGACTTGTGGAGAGCTTCTCGATAGACTCCTTAGATATGGAACCGCATAGCCGGAAAAGCAGCCAACTACTGTCCAACATCCCCAGAAAACCTCTAATGGACATAGATTACTCTAAAACTGCCAGCAACGAAGAATGCCTCGTTGAGAGATGGAAGCGTCGGGAGCAAATTTCCTCCGGCATGCTCCTTATCTGTCACAGTTCCTTTGGCCCCGGTCTTATCTGACTTCGGGTTTATTGGGGTTTTGGAGCGCTAATGCCCCGGCCCCAAGTCATTGAATATTTTCCATCATTACTACATTTTAGTTCGCAGCTTATGAGAAGGCCTTCGTGTAAGAAACTCATTGGCATTAGTTGTAAGCTTACAGTGTATTTGTCGTACACACAAGTTAGCTTGTTGGTTAGTTTAGATCTTATTGATTTGATCAATAAACATATTTTAGTTCGCAGCTTATGTCAGTGATGACTGATGATTACGAAGATGGTGATGACTATGGTACACAAATTGATGATTATGTATTCAAAAGACTCAATGATATAATTGCAAATATGATAGGTGTTGATCATAATGGTGGCTTAAGATGATGACTATAGTGTACAAACCGATGATTATGAATCTGAAACCACCAAGCAGCTGATGTAGAAACACCAATTATTACAATGGTATATCGACGGTTATAATTCACAAAGTCGATGGCTATAGTGAGCTAAGATGATTATAATGCATATCATGATAAAACTATTATCATAAACCTAAGAGATTTAGTTAAAATCAAGAGGTTTCTATTTCAAAGGACGTGTCATATTTTAAGGTGGATTAGGCCATGCACCGACTCATGCTATTAATGATACAGTGCTGGGATGTGTAGATTATTATTAGTTTTTTCAACACTAATGTATGTGATAAGTATGCTAAAGGATACAGATTGATGTATGTAGACGGTGAGGATTTCATTTTTTATTTATTTAAGAAAACTAAAAGCCGTAACTATGCCTTATACTTTAGATAAAAATTGCATAATATCTTTAAGAAAAATATATAAAAACAATTATACATTTTAATATCACTAGAAATTATAATCCATCATAAGAAGAAATGACATGGAATCAAAAATTTTAAGTTAACAATCAAAAAATATATAAAAAAAATAAACCATTATTTCTTCATAAAAGTGTCTAAATATAAATTATATTATAATTAATTTTGTAAGTAAAATGTCTCTTAGTACCAAGGTAACTTTTGTATAATATAATTATGTAAATCAAAAGTATTGTTAGTATATTCTTTAAATAAAAATGTCATTCCTTAATTTTTTTTATTAAAAATCATTTCATAAAGAAAAAACCCTTAACTATTCATTAGTTTATATTAGTGCCTCCCATAATTCTAGTCACCTTTCAATTTTCAGTTAAGCAAACTTTGACCCTTATATTCTATAGTTATATGTTAGTTAAAAAAATAAATAGATAATTTTTTTTGATTTATATGGGTTTGTAAATATAAGTACAATTGAGGCTTTACAATATCGAAAGAGAAAAGAAGAAAATTCAAACCAAGGACTTCTAATGTCTAAGAGTCCACTAGATCAAATCTTATCTGATAAATAAATTAATAATCTATATTAACAAAATATACCCAAAAAATAGACTACGTCTGACATTATATTTTTTCAATTTATTACTTTGAAGCTAACAACCATTGTGTATGGGCTTCAAATCACATTGTGTGTTTTTGAAAAACTTAAATGACCGTGTAACTTTATTTATTTAAGAGAAAAACTTAAACTCCTCTATAATGCCGCATGTGAAGGAAAGGATGGGAGCTTAGGTCCTCTACATTGATGAGACTGTTAGAATATATGGGAATATGTTATGTATCTTTGTATATTGTTATAGTTGTTAGGCATGATCTTTGTATATTGTTATATTTGTTAGGCATATATTTAGTTCTCTAATCCTAGCTAATTAGTTCCTTATTCTTAGCCTAACTTTACGTTGTACACTCTAGTATATAAGCTAATTATGCTTATGAAAATAATGAAGGAATTATCCTCTTACATGGTATCAGAGCCCCTAGGACACGATCCTCCTTCTCCTTCCGCAAGCTCCCTACTTCTCCCTCTTCCCGTCAGCCACCATGACTGACTCAAAATCTTCTTTTCACCCTGCACTAGTTGCCTCTAATATCAAGAACCATGTCCCCATCACCCTTGAGCTAGAGAATGTCCAATATACAACTTGGGCAGAGCTTTTTAAAATCCATGCTCGTTCCCACAAGGTTCTCCATCATATTATTCCTCCGACGAAAGGTACTAAAAAGGAACTTACCACTGATGCAAAAAAGGAATTGTGGTCGACCTTGGATGCTACGGTGTTACAGTGGATTTATGCCACAATTTCTCATGACCTCCTCCACACCGTTCTTGAACCTGACAAAACGGCCATGGAGGTCTGGAATAGGCTGCGTGACATCTTCCAGGACAACAAGAACTCCTGTGTCGTCACTCTTGAGCGTGAGTTCTCTCACACAGACATGGCGGATTTTCCTAATGCCTCCGCATATTATCAAAGGCTCAAGACCTTGTTGGATCAATTAAAGAACGCCGGCTCTCCGGTCACGAACACTCGCCTCGTTCTTCAGATGGTGCAAGGTCTGACTAAAGCTTACAATGGTGTTGCTACTCTCATTCGCCAAAGTGACCCGGTTCCTCCCTTCTACCAAGCCTGTTCAATGCTCATCCATGAAGAATTGGGACTCGCGAAGAAGGTTTCTCGAGACACAGACTCTGCAATGGTGGCTCGAGAACCGAATGATAATTTTTCACTCTCTGATAATTATCGTCCCAATCGGAACAATAATGGGGGCAAAAACCGCCACAATCGGAACAACAGTGGGGGCAGGAACCGCGGTGGTGGTCGCGGCAGTGCTCGTGGTAGCGGCAATCATCATGGTGGAGGTGGTCAGCCACACCCGACGGGTCAGACCAACAACCCGTGGCCAGCAGCAGGCCAACAGTGGCGTTGGCAGTGGATGCCATGGAATATCCCTCCTTGCCCATACCCCTCTTCTCCCGGGGTCAGGCCCAATGCACAGCCACGCTAGCCCAGCATCCTTGGGCCCAAACCTCAGTAGGCCTACACAGCAGCAGCACCCAGTCCAACGAACATTGAGGCCGCGATGCACACTCTTGGCATTACTCCTCCAGATGCAAATTGGTACATGGATACCGGGGCCACTTCCCACATGACATGACATCCGCACCAGGTAATCTCATGTCTTATTTTAATTTGAGCAATAATTGTGGTATTACTGTTGGTAATGGTCAGTCTATTCCAATTCGTGGTTATGGTCACACTCACCTAGCTCCCCCTAATCCACCCTTTGCTTTAAAAAATGTACTTCATGCTCCTAACCTTATTAAAAATTTAGTGTCTGTTCGAAAATTTACAATTGATAATTTAGTATCTGTTGAATTTGATCCTTTTGGGTTTTCTGTGAAGGACTATTAGACGGGGATGCGTCTAATGAGGTGTGAGAGTCGGGGAGAGCTTTATCCAATCACTACTTCAATAAGCCAAGCCAAGTCATCTTCTCCTTTTGCTACTTTAGCTCATTCCGTATGGCATGATAGTTTGGGTCACCCAGGAGCACCTATTTTTGATTTTCTTAGGATAAATAAATTCATAGACTGTAATAAGACAAAATATTCATATGTTTTTCATTCTTGTCCGCTTGGAAAACATATTAAAATGTCATTTGTTTCTTCTAAATCTTCTACTGCTATGCCATTTGATATTATACATTGTGATCTTTGGACATCACTCGTTTTGAGTTCTTCAAGCCACCGATACTATTTGTTGCTATTGGATGATTATTCTAAATTTTTGTGGACATTCCCTTTGTCACATAAATCTCAAACTTCTCCCACCATTATTAACTTTAGAAATTTCATCCGCACTCAATTTGAACGGGACATCAAAAATATACAATGTGATAATGGCACCGAGTTTAAGAATGGGCCTTTGTGGGAATTTTGTCAAGTTAATGGTATATCCTTTCGTTTTTCTTGCCCTCATACATCTCCACAAAATGGAAAAGCCGAGAGAAAAATACGTACTATTAACAACATTCTTCGCACCATTCTTCCTCACGCCTCCCTACCTCCTTCATTTTGGCACCATGCTTTGCAAATGGCTACCTACCTCCTTAACATTCTTCTAAATAAGCTATTGGACCATCACTCTCCTCTCCCCATACTATATCAAAAGGATCCCACTTATTCACATCTCCGGGTTTTTGGGTGTTTATGCTATCCCCTTTTTCCTTCTACTACCATTAACAAACTCCAACTCCGTTCTACCCTATGTGTATTTTTGGGTTACCCATCTCATCACCGTGGTTATAAATGCTATGATTTATCCTCACGAAAAATCATTATAAGCAGCCATGTTCTCTTTGATGAAGCTCAATTTCCTTTTGCCAAACTTCATACCCCTTCTCTTCATACGTATGATGTTTTTGCTGATGACCCATCTCCTTATATGGTCCACCACTTAATGTCCAATGCTCCCTCTCATAAACAGGCTCCAAATTCTGTCCAAGATGGGCCACCCATTCAGCCCATCTCCCCTAGACCAGCGCATGGTTTTTTGCCCAGACCAAGCAGTCCAAACGCTGGGCCTCACTCGCCCAGCCCAGCACATGCCTCTTCTCTGCCCAGTCCAACGCCCACTACTCAGTCCTCCTCATCCTCAGGCCTATACACGAGTCATACCACTTCACCTCCTCCTTAGATCAGCCCAATTCCCAACTTCTCTCCTAGCCCACCGCCTAGACCTGTTACTCGCAGCCAGCATGAGATTTTTAAACCCAAGAAAACATTTAATCTCCACACTATGGTTAATAAATATCCGCTGCCCCGTAACCCAATGTCTGCCCTTCGTGACCCGAATTGGAAAAAGGGTATGGATGATGAATATGATGCTCTTATTAAAAATAAGACGTGGGAGTTGGTGCCCCGTCCTCCTGATGTTAATGTAATACGGTCTATATAGATTTTTGCTCATAAAGAAAATTCTGATGGTTCTTTTGAGAGGCATAAGGCCCGTCTTGTAGGTGATGGCAAAACTCAATAGGTTGGCCTTGATTGTGGAGAGAATTTTAGCCGTGTGGTCAAACCGGCCACTATCCGCACTGCTCTCAGTTTAGCTTTGTCTAAAGCATGGCTCATTCATCAACTGGAAGTCAAAAATGCGTTCTTACATGGAGAACTCAAAGAGACTTTATACATGCATCGGCCTATGAGGTTTAGGGACCCTAATCATCCTCACCATGTATATTTGTTGAAGAAATCTCTATATGGGCTTAAACAGGCCCCACAAGCTTGGTATAAGAGATTTGCTGACTATGTATATAGCATCGGGTTTGCTCACAGTACCTCCGATCATTCACTCTTCATCTTTTGGCGAGGTACAACTATGACTTATATTTTGTTGTATGTGGATGACATTATATTGACTGCTTCCTCAGACAATCTTCGCAAGTCTATTATTACTCTTCTTAGTTCAGAATTTGCTATGAAGGACCTAGGGTCTTTGAGCTACTTCCTAGGCATTGCTATGACTCGTCATGCAGGGGGTCTATTTTTGTCTCAGAAGAAATATGCAGCAGAGATTATCGAGCAAGCAGGCATGTCTTCTTGTAAGCTCTCTCCCACTCTAGTTAACACTAAACTGAAGCTTGGTGCTACTTCCAGCACCCCGTATGAGGATCTGTCTCTTTATAGAAGCCTTGCAGGGGCTCTTCAGTATCTCACCTTCACGAGACCTGATATTACTTATGCAGTGCAACAAGTCTGCTTATTCATGCATGATCCGAAAGAAGAACATATGCATGCTCTCAAGCGCATTGTGCGCTACATTCAAGGTACTCTTGATCATGTTCTACACTTGTATCCCTCCTCTACATCTACTCTCATTTCTTATACAGATGCAAATTGGGGAGGATGTCTAGATACCAGACGATCTACGTCTGGCTACTGCGTGTTTCTTAAAGATAACTTGCTCTCGTGGTCTGCTAAGCGACAACCTACATTGTCACATTCCAGTGCAGAGGCGGAATATTGAGGGGTTGCCAATGTAGTTTCTGAGTCGTGTTGGTTGCGAAACCTATTATTAGAGCTTCATTGTCCTATTAAGAAGGCTACATTGGTGTATTGCAATAATGTTAGTGAGATATATCTTGCTGGCAATCCTGTTCAACATCAGCGTACTAAGCACATTGAGATGGATATACACTTTGTTAGAGAAAAAATTGCTCGAGGACAAGTTCGTGTCCTCCATGTCCCCTCCCGTCATCAAATTGCAGATATTTTTACCAAGGGTCTTCCGTTGGTTCTGTTTGAAGATTTCAGGGATAGTCTCAGCATTCGGCCGCCTCCCGCTAAGACTGCGGGGGTGTGTTAGAATATATGGAAATATTTTCTGTATCTTTGTATATTGTTATAGTTGTTAGGCATGATCTTTGTATATTGTTATATTTATTATCCATATATTTGGTTCCCTAATCCTAGCTAATTACGTTGTACACTCTTGTATATAAGCTGATTATGCTTATGAAAATAATGAAGGAATTATCCTCTTACAGAGACGCACCACAGTATTAGAGTCACTTGAGATGCAAACACAAGGCATTGCCTGCTCCTTCACCTGCAAAATGTCATAATAAATGCCCCAAATCTCAGCCGCGAAAATGTTGCTATAAGCCTATAACCAACACATGGGCAGAGAACTCGAACAACCATCTATCAACGTGGTCCCGAGCCACACCTCCCCAGGCGAATGATTAAATCATTAATTTATAAGTACTCTCGAAAATGAAGTCCCAAGCAGTAAGATGACCCTCCGGAAATGCTTATGCTGTGTAAGTATAAGGTGCCGACTGCACATAATCTTCCTTGATGCAGACTGCAGAGAGATGAGTGAAAGTAAGCATTTAGGCTATTCCTTGGTACTCTTTTCTCTGAATATTTGTCGCAGTTTTATTTAATACTATTATAATTATTAGTTTGATATATTGATGTAATTATTTCTTAGTTTCTTAATTAATAACTGTTTGACAATTAGCTTTGTTAGTAATTATTACTATCACTTCGATCACCAAGGAGTAAGGATTTTCCAATATTTGAGTTGCCATTGATGATTTCTTTGCGTTTTGTGAATGAATTTTTTAGTGTTTTACACGTTAGAAATTGGTTTGGCTAGCAAATGCTACATTTTTCTTCATAGTTGCTGTTTTTTCCTTAAAATGTTTGTCATCGTTTGAGAAAAAAAATGCGGTTGCTCCTTTATTTAGCCAAACAATCTTACATCAGTTTGGTTTTTGGTGATGTGCTACTAGTTACCATTACCAAGACCTCTTTGACTTCTTCCGGCCATGGATCTAATTTAAAACTAAATTCCTATCATTCTTTTCTCAAAAGGTGAATATCTCCATTCTAGAGTTTCCACCTCATTAGTAATATATTATGGATGAGGTAAATCGCAACATATGATTCTATAATATAAAGGGTTATGTGTTGCATAGCCAAATGTACACGATATTCAACCCCACAACCTGATGAGGCATCCTAATTTATAGTGAGGCCACATAATATGATATCAGTTGAACTATACTCAAGCCACTCCTACCATTTTTTTTCCAAATCATATGATCATCATATAAACCATCAAAGTTGTAAAATTCAAAAGCGAAAAGTTATTGCCTCTACATCTTTTGTCTAATAGAATAATAACTAATGGACCTTTTCAAGATGGATCTTCATAAAAATAAAATAGATTTAAAGATAAGTATTGGAAAGAAGGATTTGAACAGGCAAAAGAATCACATTTAAAAATGAAAATCTAATTTCTTTTACCAAAAATTTAATAAAATATTTAAATTTATTAATTATAAATAAACTAAACTTCTAAAATTATAATTTGATTCTTTTTCAAAAAATAAAATAAAGTATGTAATAAACAAATTGTATTTACATAAATAAATCTTTTATATAATAATAATAACATTATTATTATATTGCATTAACAAAGATATAAAAGTGAAAATTGAAAAAAAAAACTTATTTGTAATTCTCAAATTAAAAATAATTTAAGCATAATAAATAATTAATGAAATATTATAAAATTATACAAAAAATATTTATAAATAATATGGAATAACTCTTAAAAGTGATACAAAATTAAAAAAAAAACTTATATTAACTAGAAACATGAAATGAAATTTATAATATTATTATATGGCTATTTAAATGCATAAAATTAAATATTATATATCGGTAATATTATAATTATGATACATAAAAAATGATGATATGGCTAACTTTCCCAACTAATTATCAAGTTTTGGGGTTGTTTCCTTCCATTGAACTAGTGCTCCCCTTGCCCCCCTATTGGTGTACTTAAGCCTTATTTTTACCTTATAATTATATTAGATCAGCACCTATTAGATTAGATTCAATCAAATAAGATAATAAGTATTATCTATAATAATTAAATAAAAGCGTATTTATATTAACAATTTCCTCATAATAATAATAATTATTATAAATATGAAAATTTTTATTTATACTAATATTATAATCATTGATTAAGTTATTACAATAAATATTAATATAATTATTTTAAATAATAATAATAATATATTTATTACAATTATTATCATTCATATATTTATAATATTTAATTATTAATATAATTGTTATTATTAAAACTGTGATTGTTATTGATTACTAATATAATTATAAATATAGTCATTGTTATTATCTTTATTGATATTATTAATAATATGAAATTTATTATAATAATTACTATTCAAATTATTAATTAATTATTGTAATAATTATTTTCATTTTTATCATTATTATTATTATTATTAATATCATTCATATTAATAAAAACTATTATAATAATTAATACAATTATAATTATTCATATAATTAAATAATAATATAACTATTCATATTATTACTATTATTATTATATTTTTATTTATTATAATTATTAATATAATTATAATTAATATTCTCAATATTTTCATAATTATGAATGTAAAATTATTATAAATAATATTTATTATTATTATTATATTAAAAATTTTAATATAAATAATAATGATTAACATTAATATAATAGTTATAATAGTTATTTTAAAATTTTATATAATAACTTTTTATTCTCACTAGCACTAATGAGATTAGATCATATCATATCAACATGAATTAGATTAGATTAGAAAAATTAGATATGAAAAATAAGGACTTAGTAAAATAATGATATGGATTTAAAGAACTTAATTTAAAAATTAATTTGAATTATGCTATTGTTGAATTGATACATAATAATTACATATTAAATAATCATACATAATTACATGTAATTAAAATTTTAACTTTAACTAGCAACATTTTATTAAAAATGAACTATTATTATATTGACACATACAAAAAAAAATACTTATTGAATATCCTAATATTACTATAAAAAAAATCCTAATTTATTTTTAAAATGATATAGCATAATTATAAGACAGGAATGGAAAATTTTAGACGCAAAATATACTTATTATATATATCTTAATAAGTTATTATAAAAAATGAATTTTTTAAATATTGAATTTAATGAAAAGAAATAGATCATTATTATTGTTGTCTTGATTTATAAAAAAAAAATTATTAACTAACTCCATAAAATTTTATGGAATTAAAAAACTTTGACATAATTAGAAAAAATAATTTATAAATAAATTCTTATCAAATCTTGCTCTTTTTGGACTACATTCTCATCCTACTTTTCACAATCTTGAAAATATTTCTTGTAATGTTGATGATCTAGATTTTTCTTGTAGCACTTATATGATTATTTGCAATTGATCCTTCATCTCTTGACTATCTTATGAAAACTCTTAAATATGTCATGAATACTCTTGTTGCACATGTTAAATATCAGTGGAGACTTGGTCATAACTACTCCTCATTACCTTAATTACCTCTTCACTATCCATATCTTGAAGAAAGATATGCTATTGAATGCCTCCTTTGAATAAAGTTTGAATCTGTAAGGATCTTGAATAAAAGTTGATTCTTGATTGAATCTTGAATCAATTTTTTCATTTTGGATCATTAAAGTTCTTAAAAGATCTTCAAAAGCTCTAATACTAAATTGATGCGTAGGGAAATCACTAAATATTAAAGAACAGATTTGTTTTTATGGAAACAAATCAAACTATGGTAAATTATGGTGGGAAAAGTAAACTTGATGACTTGATAGTGGTGAATGAATATCGTGATGGAGGATATGGATGTGAAGTTTGAACCCACAAACAACACAAACTAAGACTTTGACTAAGCATACACAAAAAATAATCAAAGGATTTCTAAACTATCAGTCACATAGATATAATAAAATAGAGAGAATTCTAGTTTATTACCCACACAAATAACATAAACATAAACAAGAGAAATTCATAGAGTTTCAAAAAGAGCAAAAACTCAACTCAACTATCAACATTTTTACATGGGTTTATAAAGCATAATTCCCACATCCTTAAGCTACATTTTCCACACATAAAATAAATTAAAATATAAAAAAAAAACACAATATTTACTAATATCTACTCCATACTCAAAGAAAATAAAAGGATAAAACACAATCTAAAAGGTGAAACTCTATCTAATATTAACTAATATCATAACAAGCTACTTAATGATTAAGTAATCAATTAAATAATGACTAATTACCCTTAATGGCCAAGTGTTATTCACAAAGTTGTATGAATAGTAGTTAAATAAAATTCTATGAAACTTTATCTTATCTTAACTAACAACCTATGATAAAATATTTTGCACCATAAGATAAATTAGTATAATGGCTAAGAAAATAAGAACTAATTAAGTAAATCTTCTTTAAAGGCTCGACCCTAAGGTGTAGTGTCCTCTCTAGTGTATATTATTCCTTCCTTAGGGTATGACATCCCTTCACGGGCATAATGTCCCTCCCATAAGGTCACTTATATATCCCGTAAGATAATTTGTAGGACCTTCTATAGGGTCGTATGCTTCTCTCGTAGGATTTCCTATTCCTTTCATATGATACTTTGTAGGATAATTTGTAGAATGTCCTCCGATTGTAGGGCATGTTATCACTTCTAGAGCTATTAACGAACCAAGCTAGCTCACAAACTTTTTGGGCTCGGATTGCTTATTTAGCTAAACGGGCTTAAAAATTATGCTCAAACTCAGCTCGGTTATTAAACAAGCTAAACTTGAGTATAATAAATTTGGACTCAAGTTCGTTTATAGTGTAAAAGTTCATAAACTCAGCCCGTTCACTACAAGAGCTTATGAGTCAGCTCATTAAAAGCTCGGCTCGTTTATAAATAAGCTAAACTCAAGCTTCATTTTTAGGTTCATTTATTAAAAGAGTTGAGCACAATCCTACCCCGAATCTGCTTGGCTTGGCATGTTAACAGCCCTAATCACTTCAATATAGTTTATAGTTATCACCAGTTTTCCATCGATGCAAAACACGTATCACACATGATATCTCTAGGTTCATAAATTTAATTAATGAAGATGGATGAAAGAGTGAGCTGATGAACTTAACACTTGTATTAAATTACAAAAATGTGGCTTGGTTACATATTACAAATCACCTATACATAATATGACATATTTTTTAACCAATGATCGGATTATGCTAACACACTTTTCATCTAAAGGCTCAACTCATGATCTAGAAAGTCTATTATAATATCTTAGATATGGATAAGCTAGTGTCCATAAAATTAATATCAAGATATTCCCAATAAAGTGGTCCCATTATTATCTGATCTTCAAAAAATAATTCAAAGTCTGCGAGGACTAATTTTAGTTTACTATTTATCTGGTCCAATTATTTGAATTTTGTCTTCCAACGTGGTTATAGACATTGTTGATATAATCCCATTGCCTAAAGAAAAGAAAATGAATATTTAAAAGAAAAAATACTTATTTTTTCATGATTGTTTATACTGTGGAATGAATTAAAGGATGATAAGCTGAGGTTTCTTCATATTATCAAGTTCAGTATTGCTCCATAAATATATTTGGTCGAACATTTTAGGCTTCAATGACAACTTTTAACTAAAAATTTATAAAATTTATACTATTTATATGCGATAAGATAATTTACTGTAACAGTCAACAATCTTAGCTCTCTTAAATATATCCTAAATAAGAGCTAATCGAGGATTAATTTGAGTGCCAACCTCTTTAGTGTCCGCTAAATCCCTAGAGAGTGCAAATTCGTTAGTATTTTGTTTTATTGATTTGCATATTCACTTGTGTAGAACTGTAATGTCATCGGATTAAATACTTTGTATTTCCAGCTTTTTCTTTTGACATATACTCCCAAATTCGCAAGATAAAAATCCAAGTTTTTGTCTGATTAGAGTTAACGAAGTGGTTGGCTGGTTCAATGCCTAGTAGAGTGAGAAATTTTTGTTTGATATATACGATATGTTTCTATTTGATAGCTACGGTTCGGCATCATTCTTGTATATCATGTTTCCCCAGTAACAACCCAATGGATTTCAAGTTGACTCTGGCTGAAGTTTTAATTCTTCTGTGGATGCAGACAGATCTGCCCACGTTTACAGGTAAGAATTGAATGCCACTGTGCAGTCCTCTTAGGACAGCAGAAACAATCACTCGATGCTTCTTCCTGCGCTAGAAAAATCCAATGATTAAGGAGGGTGGCAAACAAAAAGAGAGAGCGCTTGCTAAGTGATGAACAACAGTGTCAGAAGTACATCAGATATGATTAATATGTTTCAAGAAATATAGAACTTGACGCCTCCATGTCAAAACTTGTAAGTTATAACAGCGTATTCATGCCAATCAAATACAATTGTGCCAAATGAAACTAATAATTGTAGCACATAAATAAGGTAGTTAAGTTGCTGGAACTCGAAACCTTGCAACTCTGATTAATGGAGGCGCGGAGAATTACATCACCATGCCACCATCAATGGTGAAAACCTGTACAAAACCAATCAGGTAAGCTATTGGAAAAGCTTTCAGGAGGAATATGATCAGGCAGGTGAAAAAGGATATGGCAGTACCATACCTGTCCAGTGATGTAACTAGCAGCAGGGTTAAGGGCCAAAAATTCCACAAGTCCAGCAACTTCCTCTGGTTGGCCATATCGTCCTGTACATATTATAAGAAATCAAATAAACAGCTAAAATCTTTTGCAGCTGCATGTAATCTGCTACAATGTCGTAGAAAAAGAGCTGCTTCTGAAATCACGTGTTACATGATGTCATTCCAAATTTGGCCAGGTATTGATGAGACAGCAAAAAACCGCGCCCCCTCCCCCCAAACAAAAATCATAATCTATATATATCGGACCACAACGAATGTTTGGATCACATTTTGACTGACCAAGAGGAATATTCGCCAAAATCTTCTTCTCAATGTCTTCCTTAAGCTTTGCAGTCATATCCGATGCAATAAACCCAGGAGCAACAGCATTAACCTACAGACAGTGAAATGAACCATCTAAGTGCAGAGGCGATCAAACTTTGCAGTGCATCGCGCAAAAAAATTAAGAAGAATTTCAAAAATATGTAGGTATATTAGATGTCCCAAAAGTTTAGAACTCGCAGGTAGTACCATGATCTAAACGAATGAAAATGGAAAATGCTTACATTGATATTTCTGCTTGCGTATTCCTTCGCAACTGTTTTTGTCAGACCAATAACACCAGCTTTAGCAGCACTATAGTTGGCTTGACCAACATTGCCAACAAGACCAACAACAGAGGCTATATTTATAATTCTTCCCTGTAGAATCATAGGATCAGAGCATGATCAAGTGGAAGGAATTGTTAACATGAAAATGGTAACAGTTGCCCTAGTGGCAATAAATGAATCAAATAAATGCGGAAAAGGGTATTATTAAGCTTCAGCAGCACTATAGTTGGCCTGTCCAACATTACCAGCAAAAGCAAGCGCTATATTTATAATTTTCTCACGTAGAAGCATAAATCGGAAGTTTTAGAGGAAGGAATTGTTAAACGGAAAATGCAAACTGTTGCTCTAAAGGCAATGAATATAACTACTGAGAGTGGAAAAGTTAAAAACTAATACTCCCTCCGAGATGATTTGACCTTCCTAATAAAAAATATTACAAAATTTAAGAAAACTTCCTTAAAAAATAGTCTTGTCCATCCCCAAGGACAAAGTGTAACAGCCATTGCTAAAAGAAAGGAGAGAAAGGGAATAAGGAATAGAGAATTAATATGGTCACTGTAGTCATAGAAATATAAAATCTTACGAAAACTACCAAGGCTCGTTTCCCCTTAAATTCCAAAACCATGAAAACAATTACTCATTTTTATGAGCTCTGCAAGTAGGTAAGTAGATAAAACTGCAACCATCATACTAAACAAAGTATTTCCCTTTGGTTAGCCTTTTCGTAAAGTTTAACCATAACCAAGTCAAGATCAACTTGGTGCTGGACCAAAAAACAAAAACAACAAAATCAAAATAAAAAAAAGTTAGTTTCAAAATTACCTTTTTCTTTTTCATCATAATTTTGGTTGCAGCCTGCAAGAAGAGCATCAATTGTGGTAAGAATACAAGTATACAACAACAACGATGACATAGATTTCAACAACAGATTGCTCCATACCTGTGTGCAAAGAAACACCCCAGTTAGATTCAAATCAATGACATCTTGCCACTGGGATTTGCTCATTCTCATCAACATGGTGTCCTTTGTAATACCTAAATCAGTAGAAAAACAACTAAAGAAAATTGAAAAAGACGTTGACGAGGGATGTTAAGGGCGTCAGTTGCCTAACCTGCATTATTCACCAATATGTCAACAGTCCCCCATGCATCCACTGCCTGCAAATGCCATACTAAATAAGCCTCTGTTCATTGAAAGCCAAAATTGTTCAAAAGTCTACTAGTAGCTCACTGTTTTGATCATTGCTTCTACATCTTCCTCATTAGACACATCAGCCCCAAAGCTTAGAGCTTTGCCACCAGCGGCCTCAATCTGTAAAATGTCAAGACAATTCATTATATGAAAATTGCAATATCTTAATTACAAAGGAATCCAAAAAGAGATACCTAAGCCGAAAACACACAAGCCAAATAATTTAGTTTTAAGTCACGGTCCTTGAGATCATATAGAAAACAAAGATCACATTGATTGGGTAAAGATATACAAATTCAATTTTAAGAAGGTAACAATTGCTCTATAGATACTGATCACATATAAGAACAAGAAAACCACGGATTGCATCAGGACATTCACAACAATCTTATCCAATAAGCAAATGGTTCTCCTTTCACAACTGATGGATCAATAAATTATTATACACAACTGATGAACAAATGTAAGAAATTGTCAACTTTCTTGAGCAAATGCGAGAGAAACATGCAACAGTCATGGAGAAGTTCTCAGAAATAAAAAACAATCCCTGCCAACCTCAACGAGCAACATTTTATGTCATGAACGCCAAAACAATCACAAAAGAAATATGGAGAGGGGGGGAGGAAGAGAGGAAGAGAGAAAGAGAGAAGATGTACATCATCTGTGAATCATCCAATGTCTGTTTTACATGTAAATATATCCGAATTGATGAACTTTAGAAAAATAACTGTATGCCAGAATAAATGTGGATGCATGGCTATGATTCTCAGCAGTGAGCACAGATTCACCAACTGATCAGCAGATGCATTCAGCATGCCTGAATAACAAAGATGTATGCTATAGAGGTTTTGGTAAGGTATTACCCTGTCATTATTGGCTAACTATTTCAGTTAGAAAGTTTGTTTTGACCAAAATTGAATTTTCCAAAGCCAGAAAAAGGAACCACATACACAAATAGGTATCCAATACCTCAAATAGCACATATATATTGATTTTAGAAATTCTAACATCATCCAGCTTCAAATGGGAACGATCATCGCCTCAACTAGTGAAATGTAAGTCCAAGCTACATGCTAATGCCTAATTGAATAGACTTTGAAAAAAGTGTTTAAAAACTGCAAATGTTTAGTTTTATACAGCAAAAGAAAACGAGCGAATGAACTGAATTGCGGACTTTTATGTCTATGTCACATAGCAGTAAAAAAAATTACTTGTTCCTCCTCACTATTAATGAATTGCCTTCAGAAGTGAATTATGTATGAAAATGTTTAATAGTGGCATTTCCCTATATACCCTTATATTACAGCAAAACTAGATCATATATCCCAATTCTTATGTTCAATTTTCAAGTTCCCACCGTCCACCTATATTATAGGAAAATTACACTAAATATCCCTTCACCCACTCTTTCATCATTTTCTTGAGGACAGAGCTAATTAAAAACATATGGGGTCACTTGACCCCATGGAATTCCCAGTAAAAGAGTATATATAATATTAGCCCTAGTTATAGAACAGAAGAAAAGAAAAAAAAAAAAAAAAGCATAGCAGAGCAGTAGTTGGCATCCCCGGTAAGTGATTCATGACACGGGTTCAAATCCCATGCACTGCACTCTTTTTTGTAGAATAGCCAATCGCAGGATAAGGATATTGAATTTGTGCGTGATGGTGGCTGAGTAGCTCCCTAATACTTGAGTATTATTACCATTCTCTTCATTCGCCCCTTTTTATTTCATTTTTTTATTTACGAATTTCGTTTACTGTTTTATGTGATGTTTGATTACATAAAATAATTTATTTGATAAAACGTTAGCTATTTTATATTAGAGACTATAATCCCAAACCTTATCACCAAGGAATTCATATTGATTATTTATTATTGTAAGTTATTTTATATTAATATATCTCAACTTTATTTATAATTTAACTATGATATTTATTACAATGAATTAAACCAATGAATAAAGACGCCTATCACATTATGCATCTTAATGACGATTCTGACAGCTAAGGTTATTTGTATTTGTTCTTTACAAGCTTACATTAAACATTATTCATATGCCATTCTTATATATAAGTTATATGATGACCCATGGGATTGGAATCCTAGCTTCGTCCCTGCATTCTCTAACAAGTTTAATGAAACTTTCACATGAGTGGACAAAATACACTCATTCTAACTCTAACCCTTTACACTTCTTTCATATGTTCATCTTTGTCCTTCAACACCGTATCCGTATACATCTATGCCTCCATTTTCTTAAGGACAACAATTTTAAATTCAAATGACCTTCCCTTTTCTCCTTTTATTATCAAATAGATTTGTCAAAAAAAAATCAATAAATAAATCCAAAACAAGTCTATCCCGCCATTGTTGTACCTTCAAGGTAGGCCAAAAGGTAGGTTTGCCTTCGTCAATATCACCTGCTAAGGTTTTCATTTTTTCCTTTAACTGATAGGAAATGCAAACAAACCCTCACGACTGCCACTCATCACACATTTCTCTCCTTCTCACTCACTCTACCCACCCTTATCCTGGTCTCCCTTCCTCCCTAAATATCACAACTCTTTGAAATCAAACCAATATCAAAAGGTCAGTTTCTAAACTAAAACCAATGGCAAGAGGTAGGCTAGCACAATTTATTTATAAATTCATTTTGTTGAAATTAGAAACCTAGATAAGTTCTCACCATGGTCATGGCATGGAAAATTCAAGCAAAAGAACCAAATTAAAACAAAAATAGATACAAAACAAACAAAGTTTATGACTATTAAGTGATCTAGAGGAAGAAAATTGACACCACAATCAAACCCATAATGAGAATTTGCTGGATTTCATTAATTTTTCCTTTCCTTTTTTCAGGCTATTGTCGGGGCTAGTTTGAAACAAGGCAAAGAAAGTGTCATGGAGTAGGAGATAAAATTATTTTGTTATTATTTTCAGTTTTATTGTAAAAAAATTACCTAAAAGTAGGTGAAGAGAGAGGATGAGGAAGATAGAGAGAGGAGATAAGGAGATGAAGAGAGGCGTTGTCATTGGTATTCAAATATGTGGGGTAAAAGTAGGATTAACTAAAAACTTAAATGATGTCGGTAAAATCAAAGGGGTAACTAGTGTGTAAGCCGGGGTATTTGGCGCATAAAATGAAATATTGGGGTAAGGGGGCCTTTTATCAAGAAGACTCAGGTAGATAGCAATATCCCTTAATAAAGAGGGTATATAAGATAGTGAAGATGCTTAATGGCTTATAAATAGAGACCTAACAAATATTTTGGGACAACTAAAATTGCAACAAGTAACAAACACTGGGAATGAGGGAGTGCAATTCTCTACCATGCCTTTTTCCAAGAAGATTTTTTGCAAATCTTTCAAAAATAGTCCACAATTATACCATAAACTAGTACATCCTGATGGATTAAGGATGCTAGGTTATTGTTGCACCAAATAAACAATTATTGAGAGAATAATATATAATTTATCTTCAACAGTGTTAGCTCCCTTAGTGCATTGATGATTCCAAACAAATATGAATGTGACTGCATCTATTACGGCTTACATTTATTGTATGGATGTGCTTATATGTTTCACAAAGAACAGGTCCAGGAACAGCAATGGAAGCATCAAGATTCAAAGTCAATCACAACAGTAGAAAATTCGAAGATAAGAGCTAAAAGAGATACATAAAAAGTCTTCAAATATCATGCAAGACAAAGATTCTCATAGGACTAAAACTGACCTACCTAAACAAGGAAAGAATGTTCAAGAAAGGAAATTGATCCCATTACCTACCCCCAAACAATGCAGGAAGCCGAGGTCGGTTCCGCGAACAGTTTCCATAACAGGATCGATCCACACAATTATGAAGATACAATTTCAAATTACAAGCACATTGGAATATCTTAAGCATAAATTGAAGTATATAGAAACAACAGAACAGAACAAGTATATCCAAACAACTGGAAGAAGTCCACGCACAAGGAAATATTTTTTTATGGAAAGATTCGTGCACGAGTTGATCCGGCAGGAACAACTAAGAGATGAAATAAGTTATGAGCAAAATTCTGATCAATACAGAGATCAAATTATAAGCAGAACAACAAGCCTAATTAAGAGCAGACAAGAGTGTCTATGTCTTAGAGAAAAAGAGTCATGTAATAGAGAGTATAAAGGAACAATAGCTTATTTAGAAGCACAAGAGTTCATTTCATTGCAATCCTTAGGAAGAACGTATGAGAGTTTGAACCTGAGGAGTACAACTAGAATTAATTATAGGAAAGCTTAGGTTTAGAGTTAGATCTAAGTCCTTGTATTATGATCTTTACATTCGGAGTAGATTGTAAAACAGAGCAAAGCTGGCTATGGAAATAGATCATCCTGGGAACAATGGCAAAGCAGTTGGTTTTGCCTTGTACAGAACTCCCAGCATCCCACATTGGCGGGATGCAGTTTTTTACATGAGTTTATACATCTCTTCCCATGGTTCCTTGTTTGAGCATGAGTACTTGGGCTGTTTTGTATAGTTTGTGGGCCAAACAATTTACCACACGCGTGCGCCATCACCCGCCCATTCAGTCCTGGTTGGGCATGGCAGTGGGTGGGTAATAGATACGGACAAGCCCGTTATTCTTTTTGCTTAAAGTTTTGAACAGTGTTTTCTTCTTAGCTTTGATCTTCTTCTTTTGTTCCATTTTTCCTGCAACTTACGAATGTTTTCAAAACGTTTTTAGTCGTGGGAACGATTTTTTAGGGGAAGAGTGAGGAGGGGAAAAGTTTTCTCCTCTGATCAATCTTTTTAAATACGGAATCCGAGCTTCATTTAAACCAACTACAATTTCAAGTCTTTCTCTCCTTTCAATTTGCACATTCAATCCTTTCGATTTACAAAAATCTCCATAGTTTCAGTTTTGAGTGTACAAAATTTCGATAACAGTAAAAGGATTGCACTATGGTCCAACCGAATAATCATTTCAGGGCAGCGATTTCTTTCGCGGCACAATGAACAAATTTGATAAGTATCATTTACCTTCTTGTTATTTCGATTTCTGCGTATACTGGAAAATATTCTTACAATTCTGAAGCGATTATTAGTCATACAACATATGCAGTTTTATTATTAAATGTGTCATGTTCTGCTTCGGTTGGGAATGTCCATTTCGTTGCACAATTTTGTAGTTGGGATTGTGTTATACTGCTATCGTTTAATTTCGGTTGTTGCTTTAATTGTTATTCAGTAATTGAATTGTCTATTTCGGTTAATTTCTGTTTGGGTCTACTGTGATTGGATTTAATTGGTTTTCTTGTTGGAATAAGGCTCGGTTTTTGGTTTCGAATTACTATGTTGACTGGTGCTATTTGGTATTGACACTGCTGGTGCACACCAACTGTTTGACATATTGATTGTCCTCAGAATCTCTTTTTGGTTAAAGTGGTACTATTCTTTAGTAGTAGCTACTCCAGCAATTCTGAGAGTCATTTTGGATATGTCTAAGGCTGAGCCATTGAGCGGTACCAATTACCGTAGATGGTCTCAAAGGCTGTTAATACTGTTTGAGGCTCTTGAGGTTGATTACGGGCTGCTGACTGACCTGCCCACTCCAGACATGACACCAGCCCCTTTTGCTACTACACCTATCCCTCCTACAACTAAGAAAACTAATAAGGCTACAAAGGAAAAATATGAAAGAAACAACAAGACTGTCAGAGGTCATATCCTATCATATATGAACATGTTGTTTGATATGTTCTTTGGAGTGGAGTCTTTGAAGAAAATCTGATATACTCTCAAGAATAGATATGGGTCTGATGAAACAAAAAGAGTTGTAGGAAACCTCATCAACTTTCAGATGGTTGATGACAATTGACAAGTCGGTGATAAATCAGGTCCATAATTTTGAAATTTTGGTTGCTGAAGTCCTAGGTGAAGGAATAAAAATGCGTGAGATGTTCCAGGCTAACATGATGATAGATAAGTTTCCACCATCCTAGAGTGATGTCAGAAACCACCTGAAGCACAAGAAGAGGGACTTAACATTACTGGAGCTAATCAATCACATGAGGACAGAAGAGGCGAATCAGCTAAAGGGCAATCGTATGTCTTATGCCTCTGGGTCCATAAGTGCTCATGTTATCAAATCAACTATTAGTAGTAATAGGTCCAAGGGTAAAGGTAAGAAGACTCCGAAGAAAGGTCAATAGAAGGGTCAACCCAACTTCAAGAAGGGTGACATCAAGGTCTAGAAGATAAAGGTGACCAACTTGTAACACCCCAAAATTCACTACTTTTTTTTTTTTCAGGGAGTAATTAAAATAGAAATACTTAAAACGTGTGAAATCTGGGGATGTTACCGCTACACCTAGTACCAGACCGGTTTACTCCTACCGTTCCAATACTAAGTGCTAAGGCTAAGAAAACAACTCATAAAAATTAATAATAGTTCAAATTCATAAATACGAAAATTAAACACGCACAAGTCCTTATTCAATCCAGACTACGAGAGTTAGTTTTTCAAGGAAGAGAGAGATAACTCCGAACATAAATTTATTTGGAAGTGCTTAACATAAATTAAGGAAAATAGGAGGAAAAATCTCAATGGAAGTCCAGCCACGCCACTCTGATACGGATTCGGCCCAATCATCACTCAACCCCACCTGATGACCCCTGGATATCAATCGCATCAAAGTAAACATCTCCTACCTGCACCAAGTCAGATGGGTCTTCTACTCGTGGGAATGAGCAGCACCCATGAAAGGGGTGATCAGTACGCTACGTACTGAGTAAGATAACCGAATACTAAGGCCAACACATAAATACATAATTCATGCAGAACATAAAAGAGTATAATCATAAATGCATATGATCAACCAAGTAAGAGTACGTACAAAGGCCCGTATATAATCCAGATCATTCATTTAATTAATCTCTTATCAGAATTCGATTCACACTATGCCTTTTATCAATCCATGCGAGCATAGGAACACCCCACTATTATAACCGGTGGGCCGGTCACAATAGAGCATCATGCCCTAACCACTATATTACCGGTGGATCGGTCACAATAGGGTCAAACCCTAACCACTATTCCTAACCGGTGGATCGGTTCGGTTCTTCCTCGCATGGTGTTCCACTGTAAGTAATTAGTGTCTTTTATTTGGCTTAGCAAAACCTTGGTTTATTTTTATTGAGATCGGGATCCCCCACTATTATAACCGGTGGGCCGGTCACAATAGGACATCATGTCCTAACCACTATTATTACCGGTGGATCGGTCACAATAGGGTAAAACCCTAACCACTATTATTACCGGTGGATCGGTCGCACATAGGGTAAAACCCTAACCACTATTACTGACCTGTGGATCGGCTGGTCCCGTCTCAATATCTTCCACTTTACGTTATTAATAATTTATGTATCTTATTCGGATATTCGTTTCAAGACATGCACATCCAGTAACGTAACCCCATACTACAATAGCCCTAATTACCATGAAACCCGAACTCTGCGTAAATCATCCTCCCATGCATGCCCTAGCTCCCATACAAACCCTAACTTCATGTAAGCCTAAACTCCATGGAAACCCGATTTCCATGCAACCCTAATTCCTACATAACTTTAACTCGATGTATACCACACTCCCATGCAGACCCTCATTTATATGCAAACCCTAGTTCATATCATCTTGGCAAAACCCCAACATCATGCCATGTCATACAAACCCTAACTCCATGTAAGTCACCCTTCCATGCAAACCCTAACTCCCATGCAACACACCACACCTCCATGCAACCCTAATACTACCATGCAACGTACCATCTTTCCATGCAACCCTAATATTATCATGCAACGTACCACCTTTCCATGCAACCCTAATATTGCCATGCAACGTACCACCTTAATATCGTCACGTGAAACCCTAACACCATGCAATATTAATAATATCGTGAGAACCCTAACATGCATGTCTTAAGGCCAAATCACATATTATCACATATAAGTAAAACCCATGCCATATAACAAAACAATATCATACGTGGACTCCACATCACATCGTATATAACATAATTAATAATGATAGACATATGATACATAGCATGCGAATCACATAATGCAAATAAGCACACAAAAAGGCCTTAGCACCCCTTACCTAATACGACACCGGTCTTGGTGCACGCTCCTATTCCTCTTGAGGGATTAGACTAGGTTCACCTATTAAATGAGAGTATACTAAAATCAGGCTCCCTTATAAAATTTTATTATTCTCTAAATTATTCTAAGATTTTGTTTTTAATTAAAACAATACTACACAATAATTAATTATACAGAATATTACTTAAAAATACAAATAAATTATTGTTTTCATTCGAAAGGGTGGTGATACAAGGGTTTCTACCCTTCACCAAAATAGTAATAATAACAATAATAGAAATAATAGTAATAATAATAATATTAATAATAATAATAATAAAACATTATTAATAACACGCTTATTAGTAAAATATTAATATTAATAATACCAAAATTCTTAAAATTACAAGGTGGCTTTCAAAATCATTCCATTTAATAATAACACTATTCAAAAGTGTAATAATGATATTAATATTATGTATACTTATAATATAAAGTTAATAAAGATAATAATAATAATAATATAATTAGAAAAAATGTTAATAATAGTTGTAAAAATCAAATGTGCGAGACTTAGTTAAAATTTTAGGTTTATAATCCTCCTGAAATAATTACAATATTAACTAAATAATTACACTAATAATAATAATATTATTATTATTATTAATAATAACATTAAACGTGTAAAAATTTAATTAAATAAGTAAAGGCCGAGATGAATAATATATCTTACTCAATAATACTCCCTAACCTGTCAACAAAATTTAGAAATTAGAATACAGTCAATATTACTAATAATAATAATTATAATAATAATAATAAAAGTTGAATTAATACTAAAATTTTGGCTAAAATTAGAATAATTATAAATAAATCGAAACTAAGTATTTAAAATGTCTATGACATCACCTTGAGTTGGAGGATGTAGGTGGAACTGGCGGTGGTTCCCGGAGGTGGCCGGAAAATGGATCTAAGAGAGGTAAAAATGAAGAAAAAGAGGGAAGGGGTAAGGAGAAAAATAAACTAAGCTTATGGTTCGGTGGAGGATACTTAGTAGAAGATTTTGAGTGGTTTATAGGGTGGCAGAAGCGGTGTATGTGGCGGCGGGCGGTGGTTTAAGGTCTCGGGGTCAAGATTTTGGGCTAGATGAGAAGCAAACTTTGCACGGTTATGGACGCCCGTGCAAGAAGAATCGAAGTTTGAAAATGGTATGGTTAGCTAGAGGGAATTGCAACGAGGAATTTGAAATGTGGTGGTGGCGTTGAGGTTGGCTATCGGCGTCAGAATATGCGTCTGAAGTCACGGTGGTGGGCGATTCTCACTTAGGGTTTCGGAAGGAAGAAGTCTCGACCACACTCACAACCAGGCTATATATAGATTTTAGATGGGTTATTAGGGTTTTGGGGGTCGCGTGGATGATATTTATTGCTAGGGTTTTGGCGGCCGGTGACAGAAATCGACCGGCATAAGTTTGGGTCGGGGTCGAACCTTCGCGAAGCCAGAGAGAGAGAATGAGCGAGAGTTAGGGGTAATTGATTATTCCAAGCTAATGTGCGAGCCGGGAGGAAGAAAAAGAGAGGTGACTCGGTCGGTCAGAGCTCTCTTTTTCTTCATTTTTACCTCTCTTAGATCCATTTTCCGACCACCTCCGGGAACCACCGCCAGTTCCACCTACATCCTCCAACTCAAGGTGATGTCATAGACATTTTAAATACTTAGTTTCGATTTATTTATAATTATTCTAATTTTAGCCAAAATTTTAGTATTAATTCAACTTTTATTATTATTATTATAATTATTATTATTAGTAATATTGACTGTATTCTAATTTCTAAATTTTGTTGACAGGTTAGGGAGTATTATTGAGTAAGATATATTATTCATCTCGGCCTTTACTTATTTAATTAAATTTTTACACGTTTAATGTTATTATTAATAATAATAATAATATTATTATTATTAGTGTAATTATTTAGTTAATATTGTAATTATTTCAGGAGGATTATAAACCTAAAATTTTAACTAAGTCTCGCACATTTGATTTTTACAACTATTATTAACATTTTTTCTAATTATATTATTATTATTATTATCTTTATTAACTTTATATTATAAGTATATATAATATTAATATCATTATTACACTTTTGAATAGTGTTATTATTAAATGGAATGATTTTGGAAGCCACCTTGTAATTTTAAGAATTTTGGTATTATTAATATTAATATTTTACTAATAAGAGTGTTATTAATAATGTTTTATTATTATTATTATTATTATATTATTATTATTACTATTATTTCTATTATTGTTATTATTACTATTTTGGTGAAGGGTAGAAACCCTTGTATCACCACCCTTTCGAATGAAAACAATAATTTATTTGTATTTTTAAGTAATATTCTGTATAATTAATTATTGTGTAGTATTGTTTTAATTAAAAACAAAATCTTAGAATAATTTAGAGAATAATAAAATTTTATAAGGGAGCCTGATTTTAGTATACTCTCATTTAATAGGTGAACCTAGTCTAATCCCTCAAGAGGAATAGGAGCGTGCACCAAGACCGGTGTCGTATTAGGTAAGGGGTGCTAAGGCCTTTTTGTGTGCTTATTTGCATTATGTGATTCGCATGCTATGTATCATATGTCTATCATTATTAATTATGTTATATACGATGTGATGTGGAGTCCACGTATGATATTGTTTTGTTATATGGCATGGGTTTTACTTATATGTGATAATATGTGATTTGGCCTTAAGACATGCATGTTAGGGTTCTCACGATATTATTAATATTGCATGGTGTTAGGGTTTCACGTGACGATATTAAGGTGGTACGTTGCATGGCAATATTAGGGTTGCATGGAAAGGTGGTACGTTGCATGATAATATTAGGGTTGCATGGAAAGATGGTACGTTGCATGGTAGTATTAGGGTTGCATGGAGGTGTGGTGTGTTGCATGGGAGTTAGGGTTTGCATGGAAGGGTGACTTACATGGAGTTAGGGTTTGTATGACATGGCATGATGTTGGGGTTTTGCCAAGATGATATGAACTAGGGTTTGCATATAAATGAGGGTCTGCATGGGAGTGTGGTATACATCGAGTTAAAGTTATGTAGGAATTAGGGTTGCATGGAAATCGGGTTTCCATGGAGTTTAGGCTTACATGAAGTTAGGGTTTGTATGGGAGCTAGGGCATGCATGGGAGGATGATTTACGCAGAGTTCGGGTTTCATGGTAATTAGGGCTATTGTAGTATGGGGTTACGTTACTGGATGTGCATGTCTTGAAACGAATATCCGAATAAGATACATAAATTATTAATAACGTAAAGTGGAAGATATTGAGACGGGACCAGCCGATCCACAGGTCAGTAATAGTGGTTAGGGTTTTACCCTATGTGCGACCGATCCACCGGTAATAATAGTGGTTAGGGTTTTACCCTATTGTGACCGATCCACCGGTAATAATAGTGGTTAGGACATGATGTCCTATTGTGACCGGCCCACCGGTTATAATAGTGGGGGATCCCGATCTCAATAAAAATAAACCAAGGTTTTGCTAAGCCAAATAAAAGACACTAATTACTTACAGTGGAACACCATGCGAGGAAGAACCGAACCGATCCACCGGTTAGGAATAGTGGTTAGGGTTTGACCCTATTGTGACCGATCCACCGGTAATATAGTGGTTAGGGCATGATGCTCTATTGTGACCGGCCCACCGGTTATAATAGTGGGGTGTTCCTATGTTCGCATGGATTGATAAAAGGCATAGTGTGAATCGAATTCTGATAAGAGATTAATTAAATGAATGATCTGGATTATATACGGGCTTTTGTACGTACTCTTACTTGGTTGATCATATGCATTTATGATTATACTCTTTTATGTTCTGCATGAATTATGTATTTATGTGTTGGCCTTAGTATTCGGTTATCTTACTCAGTACGTAGCGTACTGATCACCCCTTTCATGGGTGCTGCTCATTCCCACGAGTAGAAGACCCATCTGACTTGGTGCAGGTAGGAGATGTTTACTTTGATGCGATTGATATCCAGGGGTCATCAGGTGGGGTTGAGTGATGATTGGGCCGAATCCGTATCAGAGTGGCGTGGCTGGACTTCCATTGAGATTTTTCCTCCTATTTTCCTTAATTTATGTTAAGCACTTCCAAATAAATTTATGTTCGGAGTTATCTCTCTCTTCCTTGAAAAACTAACTCTCGTAGTCTGGATTGAATAAGGACTTGTGCGTGTTTAATTTTCGTATTTATGAATTTGAACTATTATTAATTTTTATGAGTTGTTTTCTTAGCCTTAGCACTTAGTATTGGAACGGTAGGAGTAAACCGGTCTGGTACTAGATGTGGCGGTAACATCCCCAGATTTCACACGTTTTAAGTATTTCTATTTTAATTACTCCCTGAAAAAAAAAAGTAGTGAATTTTGGGGTACGTTTGTGGAAAGACGAGTCACAAGACATATTAGTGTTATAAAAGGCAAGGCTAACAAAATCAAAATGAGAATCAAAAATCTATTACACCTCCATCTCCACAGGCCAATGTTGTAGAGACTAAGGATGTCATTGTTGTTGTAGTAGTGGAAGCGAATCTAATCAACAACAAGACGGATTGGGTTTTGGACATTGGCGCTTTCAAGCATCTATGTATCAACCGAGACCTCTTCCTCTAATTCAAAGATGCTTCATGGGCAATTTAGCCACTACTAGAGTCTTAAGCAAAAGAAAAGTTCTTCCAAATCTCACTTCTGAAAAATCTTTGTCTTTGAATGATGTTTTATATGTACCCTCTCTGCGTAGGAACCTAATTTCAAACAGTCTGCTTAATAGGGCTAGACTGAAATTAGTATTTGAGGTTGATAAAGTCGTATTGACCAAGAATGGGCTATTTGTGAGAAAGGTGTACTTAGCCGATGATCTCTTTGCTTTGAATATTGTTTCAATTAATGAAAGCACTTCTACTTTTGCTTATATTGAGTCTGTTACTCTATGGCATAGTAGGCTATGGCGTGTAAATGTGGATTCCATAGATAAATTATAATGTATGAATTTAATTAATGTGTTAAATACTAATTATCATGAGAAGAGTCTTGTTTGTGTGGAAACCAAATATGCTAAAGGCCATTCTAACCTATCACAGAGAGATCGCCTGAGTTATTAGAGTTGATTCATACAAACTTAGTTGATTTTAAAAATATTGTGAGAAGATGAGGCAAATGTTATTATGTGACATTTATAGATAATTATTTGAGATATACAAAAGTGTATCGCCTTAGATCTAAAGATGAAGTTGAAGACATGTTCCTAAAATATAAGGCAGAAGTAGAAAATCAATTAGATCATAGGGTTAATTGACATTAGCCCAATAAGGTGGCGAATATGGAACAAAAAAAAATATGGTATTGTAAATGAGACTAATGCCCCTTATACCCCTCAACAAAATGACACAACAAAAAGGAAAAATCAAGCATTAAAAAAAATTGATGAATGATATGCCGTTAAGTTCTGGTATGTCTGACCAAATGTAGGGGAGGCAATTTTATCTGCACGCTATGTCTTAAATTAAGTTCCCCACAAGAAACTAGACAACACTCCCTATGAATAATGGAAAAGTTTCGAGCTTAACTTGAAAATCTTGAAAGTGTAGGAGTACTTAGCTAAGGTTGGATTACCATACATTAGAAAGAATTAGTGTGGGAACTAAGACTTTTGATTCTGCATTAATTGAATATGCTCAGAATAGTGATGCATATAGATTCTTTATATTTGAATGATAATTCTATTTGTAAATCAAAAAATGCAGAATTCTTTAAAAATGTGTTTCCCATGAAAAATAATGCTTGTGAAATTGCTAGTTCTTCGTATGCTTCTTTTGTGCTTGTATCTTTGCCCTCTTCTTCAAATGCTGAAAATGATATGATTGAACAGTGGAGAAGTAAAAGGGGAAGACTAGAAACTAGCTTCAGACTTAGTTTCGTTACTACTTTTCTTGTCAAAAATAATGATATTGATCTGATAAATATGGATTTTGTGTCTATCTATTTGATTGCGAAGGATCCTAAATCCTAAAAGGAAGTTGTAACTTCATTGGATGCTAGTTTCTAAAAAGAAGCAATAAATAATAAATTAGAAACCATTAAGTCTGATCATAGTAGGGATTTGGTGGATCTACTAAGAGGATGTAAACCATTCTGAAGATGTAACTTCAGTGGATAAAAATCATTTAGAATCCATTAGATGCATGTGGATTTTCAAAAAGAAGTTGAAAACAGATGAAACCATTCATAAGTTTATGGCAAGACTAGTTGTTGTAGGCTACAAGCAAAAGAAAGATATTGACTTCTTTGATACCTATTCTCCTGTAACTAAGATTGCCACTATACGGACTCTGATTACCTTAGCTGCTATTCACGGGCTCGTAGTTCATCAATTGGATGTGAAAACGGCCTTTTTGAACAATGGATTGAATGAAGAGATTTATGTGGAGCAGTAGGAGGCATACAATTAAATAACGATGTCGCTATAGCGTAGTGGCTACAAATTAGCAGTTTCTGGGTCAGCCACGACGTAAAATTACTGATACGCTATAGTTTTAAATTTTCACATTTATCGCCGGTAAATCGTCGATAAATTAGGAAATACCACTGATAAATCGATAATTTATTGAGCATTATTAAATCTACTGAAAAAAGCATGCATAATAATTTTTTCTTATTCATTTACTACCTATATATTGGACCAAGTTACTACTGAATTATAATAAAGTATTGTTATTTATCACCTTTACATGTACTACTAAATAATATGCAGTTTTTTCGTTATAAAGCAAATTTAGGGTTATTAGGACAATTTAGCATACAATGACACACTTAAATACTTCTAATAAAATATAAAATACTATTTTATTAAATATTTATATCCAAATGATCAATAAATAATAATTAGAGTATATGAAGAAATAAAAATAAAAACTCATTCCACGACAACCATGACACATAATTTATCGCTTGTGACACTCCGATACCACGACACTGCGATCGCCATTTTATTGCCTAGTCTGAGGGTTGTATTGTTTAGGGTCAGGCAAACAAGGTGTGTAGATTAAGAAAGTCATTGTATATCCTTAAACAAGCTCCTAAGCAATGGTATGAAAAGTTTGATCAAACCTTAATGAATGATGGTTATATTGTGAATGAATCTCATTCATGTGTTTACTCCAAAATGATTGGACATGAGTGTATAATTATCTGTCTATATGTGGATGACATGTTAGTTCTTAGCATAAGTGTGATTGTGGTCGATGAGATCAAATTATTTTTATCTTCACGTTTTGATATGAAAGATTTAGGAGAAGCTCATGTAGTTCTTGGTGTAAAATTGAGAAAAATTAGGAATGGTTTTCCTTGAGTCAATCACATTATATTGATAAGATATTGAAAAAGTTAGATTGTCATAATGAAATGCATGTGAAAACTCCTTATGCCCTTAGCATGCATTTGGGGGAAAAAACAACGTTCTAGTGTTTCACAAGAAGTATATGCTAAAATCATAGGTAGTATTATGTCCCTCATAAACTATACTAGACCTAACATAGCTTATGTGGTGAGTAGACTAAGTAGATATACTCACAACCCAGGTGGTAACCATTGCATCGCACTTTGTTGTTTACTTAGATACCTTAAGGATAATAAGGATTCGTGTTTACATTTTTGTAAATTTCCTGTTGTGTTAAAACGATTCACAGATGCTAGCTAGATTTCTGATAATAACGAGATCGGTTATACTAGAAGGTATGTTTTTACCCTGAGAAGACCTATATCATGTAAGTCTTCTAAATATACTTGTATTGCTCAATCCACTATAGAGTCAGAGTTTATTGTCCTTGAACTTGCTAGTCAAGAAGCAAAGTGGTTTAGGAACCTGTTGACTAATGTGCCTTCATAGAGGAAATCTTGTGTGTCAATTTCCTTGCACTGTGATTTACAAGCAGCTATTAGTGTTGCCAAGAACTATATATATATATAATGAAAAAAAGAGACACGTTTGTATGAGACACAATTCTATGACATAACTATTGAGAAATGGTACAATCACCTTGGAATTTGTCAAATCATAGAAAATCTAGCAAATCTTCTTACGAAAAGGTCTAACGAGGAGAGTTATCCTCGAACCGTGAAGGGGGATGAGATTTAAGCTTTTGAGTTGAGGAAAGTATGGTGGATAATACTTGTAGTCATACAAAACCATATGATTACTCAATAGCACTACATTCTTATCCTTGTGGCATGTGATAGTACATTGTTGAATAGGTTGAACTTAGGCTCTTAATGAGTTCATAGCCCAAATCTTGGGTGGTCCTTATGAGACAAACTTGATGAACTTATTGCTTGATATTTATGAGGTTGAGCATTATTATGCTCTTTATAAATCCATAGCCTTCGTTGGTGGTGCTTGCAAGATGAACTTGATGGATTCATGTAGATAAGTGTAAAAGTGGGCTGCCTTCTATGAAATATTAAGATTGTCTTTCTAGAGCACTTATGATTACCTAAGGTTTGTGCATGGTCATTAACAACACTTGTTTATTTATTGCAAAGATTGTAGAATTCGATATAAGACGTGTTATGGAGGGTTCGATCAAAGTCAAAATAGTTCGAGATTCGTTCAAGATTCTTTCACTCCCCAGACACAATTGTTGCCTCACTTCACTACGTATCAATTCAGTCCTTGTGACATTGATATTAAGTGTTACACCTCCTTTACTCAGTTGATTTGTGTGTTTTCTTTCTATTTTGTCATTGGCGGGAGATTGTTGAGAGCAATGCAAACCAATTGGTTTTGACTTGTATAGAACTCCCAACATCCCACCGAGCAATGGCAAACTAGTTGTGTTGACCTCATAGGTCAGTCAAACTTTTTTTTTATGATAACAAACTCAATTATGAATTTGACTTATCTTGTTTATGTATCATAGCAAAAACTGAAGTATTCGGCACTCAACTAAATTAAGAAGTGCTAAGAAGATCGAATTTATAAATCATATCTCAAGCACGGGCCAAAGATCAACAAGGGAAAAAAAAGAAGACCCTTGCTTCAAGAACTTCAATTTTATATGTGGAATACATAAACAATGAAAGGATAAGCAAGTGTGCTAAAAAAAAACTAGACTCAAGCTTCAAGAAGTATGTTATAGTCTTAGGTTTAAGTACATATGATTTACATATTGAGCACTTAGATTTTTTAATGATTTGATATTTATCCTATTCCAAAATCATTTTGAAAGGTCATAAATAGATTTCATGCATAAAAAATGTCTACAATTATTTACACAAAAGGATGTTCAAAATCAATCATTTCTTAAGCCCTTTTCCATATGAGTTGAATTTCAAAATTCACCATAAATTCCATAGATATTATTTTTAGATGAATAATATTTCTTTGGAAAGCTTAAGATGTCTACTTTACATCAAAAAAGACGGCATACAATTTTGAACTCTATAGCTCAAATTATGGTATTTTTTGTAAAGGTGCGCAATGTTGAAAACTAATTCCACCAATCGATTAGTTTACTCTCCAGAAAAATGTGTTTTAGCCTCTACTTAAACACATTGACTAGTTTGAATACCGATCGACTGATCTGAACATTTTTTAGATTTTCTACGCGTTGGAATACTTTTTACACCCAATGGCTAGTGCCGACTTTTCTCATCTTTAGCATTATAAATAAGAATTGTTAGACTTTAATAAACATCAATTAAGCTAGCACAACTTGTCTAAAATCATCATTTTCACATCTTACAAAGAATCAAAGAGAGTTTTGATTTCACACTTTCAAATCTAAATCAAACTTCTCTAGTACTCAATTTGTTCTCCATATTTAGCTAGATTGTTCTTACACTTGTAATAATTACTCATCTAACTTGTTTACTTCCCTCACATTTGATTATACACTTTCATTTATTTATTTTCTAGGGAATCAATTGTAAATATAATAACACACTTCAAAACTCATTATGAAGAGGTGTGTGTCTAGAATTCCTAGAGAGGTCATTGGATTTGTATATCCATAAACCTAGAGAGGTAGACTAGGCAAAGGTGTAAATCATCTCTTAGAGAAGTCATTGAGATTGTGGGATCATAAACCTAGAAGAGTGATTATCATCAACAGTCAACACACAATATAGGAAGATTTCAAAATCCAAAAGAAAAGATTTCTCGTAGAGGTGCATTGAGCCCTTGAATCACAATAAATCATTATATAAAATTTTAATTTCTTGTTATCTTTCATTCTACCTTATTCACTCCCTTCTAAGGTGTTTTCAAGTTGGTTTGCCCTTGTGCAAAACTCCTTGCACCCCACCTCGATGGGATGCAGTTTTTTACATGAATTTATATATCCCTTGTCATGGTTCCTTGTTGACCCTGAGCACTTGGATCATTTTGTGTGGGTTGTGGATTGGACTATATACCATACGCACATGTGCGTTGCCGCCTGCTCGTCCTGTCTAGGGCCAAACATGGGAGTAGGTGGGTCATAAATTCGGATAGGTCTGTTATTCTTTTTGCTTTTGGAACGCTTTTTTCTTCTTAGTCTCGGTCTTCTTCCTCTTCTATTCTATTTTTCCTGCAACTTACAAACTTTTTCAAATCGTTCTCCGTTGTGGGAACAATTCTTCAATAGAAGAGTAGGGAGTGGAACGATTTTCAAGTCTTTCTCTCCTTTCGATTTACACACATAATCATTGGACATTGTTCTAAAAATTTTGTAGCTTTGGTTTTGAGTGCACAGATCCATAGCTTGTTGTGTTAACCTTCGAGGCGATAACAGTGAGAAAACTGCACCACTGTCCGGCCGAATAATCGCTTTAGAGCAGTGATGTCTTTCATGGCACAATGAACACATTTGATAAGTATCATTTACCTTCTCGTTATTTCAAGTTCTTATTTTTCGGGTTTTGCATACACTGCAAAATTTTCTTACAGATCAAAGTTGATCAAACCATGTAAAAATTCTTATGTTCTTTGTTTACTTTTCTATACACACATGCATAGCATACCAAACAGCACTAATAAAATACAAAGCACGCTCAATATTGTAACGAAGACTGATCCCACATGAGTTCCTCAAGTTTGAAAAGTACTCTTGTTCTGCAAGTAAAGCTGAAATGGTAGAACTCAATTTATGCGCTCGCCCACAGTTTACTTGTGAAAGCTAACTTGTGTACCTCTTGATGAATTCAAGATCACATATATACTTTGGCTTTCTGTCCGTACAAACACCAGAAATTACATGATCCTAATAGTCATCAAACAAGTCCCCAAGAAGCAGATGGTTGGCAGATATTTGAATGCAATCAAATCAGAATATCAAAAAGCAGAAGTTATGATGACTAGCTCGAGTTTTGAGCATAACCATTGGTTTTTAGTAACAATCTAGAAGCTCCAAAGTCCAACATGTGATGCATAGACCCTTTAACCAACCAGTTCCAACAAATAGGGGAAAAAAAGAAAAAAATGAAAAGGCAAAGACAAATTAAAACACACCTCTTTGGATACTTCTTCTGCTTCTTTAGAGGATCTGGCATAGTTCACAAGAACCTGCAGTGACAGCGTTGAGCACAAATTAACAAACTGCCACCAGCCACATACATTGATAAACAAATCATAAGCTCTAGGTTTTTTTTTTTCTTGCAAAGTATAGTGCAGAACTGTTGAGTACATATATCCTTCTCAGTATAAACAAATCATAAACTCTCAACTGATCGGTCCATATATCCTTCTCAGTTTACACCAAGTTCCGATTCCATGCCAAGGACATCGAAAATCAAATTGCCACTCATGAAATCCAACGGATTCTAGATAAGAATTATCAATCAATCCGTATCAAGGATTAATTGAAGCTTCCATCCTCATTATCAAAATCGGTCATCCAGTAATTTGTTGATTTAAGTAGTTAACAAATCAGGCAAAAAAGGTTAATATAATACCAACTTAGAATAGAATGTCCCAACACACCTTACAACCAGCCTTTCCAAGAGCCAATGCAATTGCTTTTCCGATACCTCTAGAAGCTCCTGTGACAATAACAACTGGGCCTTCTACACTTTGGGATGCAATGGTACTAGGTTGTTCAATTGTTGCAGCCTGAGCTTTAGTACCTTCGAGTAACAGATAAATGAATAAATAAATAAATAAAAGAAAAAGAAGACACACAAAACAGCACAAATAGTAAAGGATATTTAGATACTTAACCATCATGATTGCTTATTGAGAACCAATAAATAGCGGATATTGATGACATAAAGAAGGGCATGGATATAATAATAATAATAAATAGGGGGGGGGAGGTAAAAAACCTTAGCTAGCATCACAAATTGTATTTGGTGTGAAGAACATGACATTATCATTAGTGCAGCTCTTCATACCACAACTCACTTGGGTTTCAATAATGATATTGGAGAAAAACAGCTTCTGAACATATTTATACATCCCCACGCGCACTTCGCACATCAATGCAGCATCGTGAAGATTTTAACAGGAAAATTTGAAGAAAAACAATCCTAAACTAGAGTGATGGACACATTTCGGATCATCTCGGTTATTATATTCCATCATAGGCAGAATCATAAACTTTCACATTTCTTATTAACTAAAATCACAAATCAACCATCACATACCATAATAAGAATTTCCACTGGCAATATCAATTATTCTAATCATTACACCGGATTCGAAACACCACTACAGATGGAGAAAACATCAATTAAATTGCATTATGCCAATACGGATAAACATTCAATTCCCACTTACAAATAATAACACTAGAAAGTAGATACAACCGAGGGACATGATGTACACTTAACATCAATATCGTAAAATCAGCTACAAACTCAAATAAGAAAATGAGAGCAAACATACCAGAAAATGCGTACGTGGAAGCAGTAGAAGAAATAGGCGGCCTGCATTTCAGACCTCGGTTAATCTGAATGGAAGCCGATCGAAGTCCAGACGAGGAGGCGAAACAAAGATGAGAGATCTGACGGGAGAGAGAACTCCCACAGGAGAAAGACAATTTGATAGAAGGAGCTGAGGCAGAAGTGATAGCGGCGGAAGCAGCCATTACGAATAGCCTGGTAGGGGAAGAAGAGAAAGTAGAGAGGGAATGAATAGTACGAGTGGTAGTCGCCAGAGCAGGAAGTGAGAAAGCAAAGGAGAAAGAGATTTGATGATCGATAGCCGACGAGAAAGTAGGTATCGGTTAGGAATCGGGATTTTGAGGAGTAGTTGTGTATTCGCTTTGAAATCTTCGTCCAGCTTTTGAAGTTCGTTTAACTGCAAATCATCAAACATCCTGTTGCGCCTTGTAGTACTAGTTTGCCTGTCTTTCTATTTTTCGTCGTTTTCGGTGGGGATAGAGGGAGAATGGAATTAAAATTATCGGCCGGTAGAAATGGTTTTGGCTCTTTTTTATAATTTTTTTAGTTCGAATCTTATAGTAGTGTATGATTAGGGTGAAAGTAAATTAAGAAAGGTAAATCAATCGATTGATTTCATTTGGATTAGGGATATCAACGGAATGGGTCAAGGATGAGGACCCAATTTTTCTCTCCGAATCCGATAAAAAAATAATCTCTAAACTTAATCTGATCTTCGATTTTTTTTATTGGAGATTTTTCGATCAAATTCTCGCAGGAATCAAATCTTCCTACCTGACCTGATCTCCAATTTATTTTTTATTTTTAATTTATTTTTTGACCTTAAAATTCGATTTTATATTCGATCACCGATCTCATCCCCAATTTTCAAACCTTTTTTTTTATATTATGCTTTTAACTTTTATATATATAATAAATACAAAAATTATTCGAGGCGGGTTCGGTGATGGGGACCCCAAAACCGTCCCCGCTCCATCCCTAAAAAAATATCCCTTAATAATCCCTAAACCCAAACCCAATCCAAGAATTTTTTTCCCCGAACCCGAACCTAAACGGTGAATTCCCGATGGGGCTCCAAACCCGGAGAAAAATTACCATCCCTAATTTGAATATTGGGGTTAATGTTTTACCTTCATTCACATCGATTAATCTCATTTTTATTAACATTCGATTTCGAAGGTAACCGAGGTGAAGGTGAAAGAATAAGTAATTTTTTAACCTAATTGGACCAAAATACCCCTCAATAGAACTTATATATTTAATAAAATGGTATAAATGTCATTTGTTTTATTTTTTTAACCTTCATTTACCTCAATTTAAACGAAAATTTTAAAATATTCCAAAACATCATTTTAAAACATTTATCAATATTCATCTCAATTCCCTTCACCTAAGTTAATTTTTAATATTTACCATTATTCCAATTCACCGCAATACAAAAGGACCATTAAGGATAAAATGATATATAAATATATTGAGATCAAATAGTTGTAGTACTTTAGATATTTTCAGTGATTAAAAGTTACTGATTAAAAAAGTCAACTTTTTGTATGCAATCGTAGTCGCAAATACATATTTCTTACCGTCCTGAGTCACATATAGCAATTTACTTCCGTCACATTCGTCTAGAGCAAAGCTCACAGCGACTCATGAAGCGAGCGTATTATCTTTTTAGAATTAAAATTTGCTACCTGCTACGTCCAAAAAAATTGGGAACTCAATAAATTCATATTTGAAAATTTTAATTTGATATTTAAAATATATAATTTTATTTTTTATTAAAAGAATAATTTAATAAAAATTAAATAAGTTATTCAATCTAAAAAACTAATATTTTATTAAGTTTTTCAAAAATATATAATAATAATAATAATATATTATTTTTATAATGTTAATTTTTTTAATTTATTTATTTTTATAATTTAAGCATTAATAATATTTTGATGCTATATTTTGATAAAATAAAATACTCATATATATATATATATATATATATATATATATATATATGAATATTAACTAATATACTATCTTCATTTCTAAATATTTATTATAAAAGTTATTAAAATTATTAAAAATAATATTTTTATATACATATCGAACATATTTAATATTTGATATGCATTTTTTGACATCCAAAAATTTAAATATCCAGTTTAATGAACACATAACTGAAATTTGATTTGTTAGATACCAAAATTCAATTATGAACACTCCCGCTTGGTATTATGAGCCAAATTGTTTCTTTCAAAGTTTATGGAGTGAACGGGAAAAGCAAACACACGAGTAACAAAAAAAATTGTTATGTATATAGTTAGATAATATATCAAAAAAACTAATTAATTTATTTTTACTTTATGTCATTAAAAAAATATACTGAAATTTTTTAAATTTTTATTTATAAATAAATATTTATATTGATATGCTTCCGATGTTAAAAATATTTTATGTAAATAATAACTTAAGCACATTTTGAGGACCCGAGCCTACAATTTTTATAGATTCACATACTTTAAATTTTTATTTAGTATTTGTTTGGTAATTTTATGTTTTATATGATATGAAATGAAAGAATAATGTGTATAAAATAATAATGATGTCTATATTATTTATGTATAAAAGTAGTTAAAGTAATAATAGTATGTGGCAAATTATTTGACCTAAAATAAATTGACGTATATAGAAAATTTTGGATATTTTTTATGTTAATAAGATAAATTCTTATAATATTTTTTTAGATTTAATTTTTAAAAGACGTATTAATTAATAATAATAATTAAGCATGATAATACTTAATCTTCAAAAATATTAATATTTTTATTTATTATTAATAACATGAGTAATTAAAATGGTATAATAATTTACAATAGTGAATAGTAAAATCAATAATAATTACTAATACTTAACATTAATAAATAGTAAATAATAAATTACTAACATCCGTAATATTAATAATTACTAATTATTAATGTCAATATTATTAATAATGAATATTATCAATTATTATTAATGAATATTGATAATTATTGATAATGATAAATAGATAATGAATAATTATTATTATTATTATTATTAATTTCTAGTAATCAATATTAATAATAAAAATAATTAATATTAATAAAAAAATAATATGAATAACTGATTAATATTAATAATTAATAAATTGAAGTAATGATGATTAATAATTAATAATATGAAACTTTAGTAATAATAATTATGCAAAATAATAAATAATATTGAATAACAATAATAAAAAAGCAATAATTAAGATTAATTATAATAACTAATAATGAATAGTTAATGATAAATAATATTAATAATGTAAATAGCGAATATTTATAATTATGAATAATGAATATTAATTATTAATAATTATTGTGACATAATATTACTATTTATGAATAAATATTAATAATGAATGTTTATGAATAGTAATATGAAAAATACTTATTCATTATTCATAATTATTAATAAATAGTTAGTTAATTTAATGAATTAATAATAGTTAGTATTAATTATTAAACATGATAATAATACATATTAATAAATAATAATAAGTAATAATTAAAATTAATAACAATAATTTATGATTATTGATGATGAATGTTAATAATATTCATAGTGAATGTGAATAACATTAATAATTAATAATTATTAATAATATATGTTAATTAATATACATTATATCATTAATAATTAGTATTAATATAGATAATAAGATAATAATAAAAAACTAGAGACAAAGTTCTAACCGTGTTCACTCAATTACGGATGTTAATGGTCAGATTCACACAAGTCAATCAGACATTTTTCGTACATTTCAGGAATTCTTCAAGCAACTACAGGGCACCACTACTATCACCTTAGGAGATTTATCTTCTGATATTATCTACAACGGGCAACTAATACCTACATATGCAAATAGGGATCTCTTTAAGCTAGTCACGATGAATGAAGTTAAAAAAGCTTTAGTATCTATAAGCAATGAAAAAGCTCCTGGATCAGACGGGGTATAGTGCATTATTCTACAAGACAACTTGGAACATTATTGGTGAAGAAGCATGGTAGGTCGTTATGTAATTCTTTATAACTGGAGAGTTGCCTACCACAATCAACATAACTACCTTGAATGTCATTCCCAAGGTTCCCAATGCCACTAGACCTGGGGATTACAAACCAATTACATGTTATAATACCCTTTATAAACTTATTGCTAAAGTATTAACTCATAGGTTGCAACCCTGGCTACCTGGTATAGTAGGAGAAGCCCAAGTTGCATTCATTACAAGGAGGTGCATAGGGGATAACATTCTTATGGCCTTTGAGCTTGTTCACGGGTATCAAAATAAGTATTTATCTCCTAACTGCATGATAAAATTAAACATGAAAAAGGCTTATGATTATATAAGTTGGGATTTTCTAGACAAGATGTTACTAAGCTTAAACTTCCCAGTACATTTTGTTAAAATGATCATGAGTTGTGCAACTATAATGAGCTACTCCCTGTTTCTGAATGGTGTATTACACCCTCCATTTAAAAGACACAAAGTGTAACACCCCCAAAATTTACTACTGAAAAATTTCGTTTAATGATAAGTGTTAAACAAAAGCGAGATGACAAAACTGTAAATTCTGAGGGTATTACCGCCACACTCAGTACTAGACCGATTCACTCCTACCGTTCCATTACTAAGTACAAAGGCTAAATAGGATTAACTTCAAACACAAGTCGATAATTGAAATGAGCTTTCATAAAAGAAATGATAGTGCTCACCATACAGATATTAGAGTGCAGTTAAAGAGAGTTGCAACCCAAGGAGTAATTAAATAAGTTTTTCGAATACATCAAACACAGTACGACAGAATATGACTAGAGTAAAACGATACATAGTAAAAGTAAGATAGAGTCCGGCAGTCACTCTCGATCCCCAAGCCAATTTTAGGCTCAACTCTCGGCCCCGCCTGATGCCTCATAGGTGTCGTATGCATCAAAGACGTCGTCCCCTACCTGCACAAACTCAGACGGGCCTTCTACTTATGGGAATAAGCAGCACCCATGAAATGGATGATCAGTGCGCTACGTACTGAGTAAGGTAACTATGCGTTAAGGCTAAACATACAAAAACATACAATATAGCATACACGACATGATCATATAGGCAGCTCACGGTAATACAGAGGATGAAGGCCGGCTATGGTCCATATAGGCTTATTCTTTAGATCTCCAATAAATATAGTCGATTCACATCATAGTCTTTATCAATCCATGTGAGTGCGGGAACCCCACTATTATAGCCGGTGGACCGATCATGTAGGGTAAAACGCTTCTGGCCACTATTATTCGCCGGTGGACCGGTCATGTAGGGTAAAATGCTCCTGGCCACTATTATTCGTCGGTGGACCGGTTTGGCTCCGACTCACATGGTGTTTCACTATAATTACTCCGTATATTTCCCATGTCTTATCATCATTATGTTTGGTTTGTTGAGTATGGAAACCCCCACTATTTAGCCGGTGGAATGGTCATGCAGAACAAAATGCACCTGGTCACTATTATTCGTCGGTGGACCGGTCTGGGTCCGGCTCAACAATCTTTCTCTTTAAATGGATAGTATCTTATTCGTGTCTTATTTGATAAGCATTTCACCCTTGATATGCATGTTACCAACCTTCTACTTCTATCCTCTCAAGGGGGCTCGTCCCATATCTTGAGACTCCTGCACCCCTTATCACGCCTCGACATCCTTTCCCCCTTACACTTACCCATAATGAAATCCCAACTCCTAAGGGTGTGGGTTAAGGCCCAACACCTCATGACATCAAACTCCACCTACTATCACCCTCTAGGGTTTTCCCTTGAAAACCCTAATTGAACCTATGTGGCTCAACTTTCTCTCACTTACACTACCATTACTTCATTTATCGCTCCAAACCTTATCTCATTTAGATTCAATCCCAAATCATATCGCTTTACCCCCTCAATTCCACATGTGACCGAAAAACTCTGGTTGGCCACTTCAACCCTAGTACCTTTTTTCTCTTACAAGTAACCTCTCTCTTTTTCACCCAAAATCTCCTCTCTCCCATGGAACCCATACTCACCCCTTATAAAATAAATTCCCACTCTTAACCCGTACTCCACTCTCCCTTAATTATTTTTACTTCCACACTTTTTTTTAGATTAGTGCTTCCTCTCAAAACCCTAATCGGGTCCCTTATACACCCTTACACCAACCTATGTACTATTTTTTGTTCCAAGTCTCCAATCACTCCACAACTCTCCCCTTAGTTTATTTACACCCTAAAACAACTTTTCTCCCATAAAGATCATCCCCATGCAAGTTTCATCCACGCCATGCAACTCCCAAAGTCCCCATACAAACCCTAGAATTCCCATGCATGGTTCCCATCTCTTTTTCATTTTGGTCATCTCTTCCTCTCATGGATCATGAGGTTATTTTGGTCAACCTCATATCCCCCTCTGTAAATTCACTTCCCATTTTCTTTCTTTTTATCCTTTAATTCCCATATCACATTATCAATCATCATAGCATGCATGTCTTATAGGGTCATATCATATCACATCATAATCACCATATATACATATCATACTCATGCCATAAGGAAACACATAAACATACCTCAACTCCAAGCTGTGCTACATATAAGACAAGTTAATGACAATAATATGATACATGACATAGCATGATACATAACATCCAAGGCATACAAGTTACACAACACACATGGGCCTTAGCTATATCCTTACCTAAAACGACGCCGGACTTGGAGCACAATCTTATACCTCCTTATGGTTTTGGCTTGATTCACCTATAAGAGGGAAAAACTAAGGATTAGCTTCCCTCCTACCAAAAATACTATTATTTCTTATTCTAGTCCAATATTAGGGTTACTATTATTAAAGGCAGCTTTATAAGTGGAAACCAGTGTTTTACTCTTAAGTTAGCCTACTAGATATTACTAGTCAAAATATATTTATATTAATATTTATAGCTATATTTATATTATTAAACCTAATATATTTATTTATTCTAATAATAGTATTAATACTTGTTATAGCAAAATAGTGATGATAATAATAATAGTAATACTAACGCTCCTAGAAATAGAAGCCCTATTATTTTTAAGGCTAAGGCTAATAATAGTGCTAGGGTTAAAATAATAATATAATAATAGTAATACCAACAAGTACTAATATTGCTAAAGATAATAGTTATATTTGGAATAATAATAATAATATAAGGGTTTGAATGTTTTTGTCACAATAATAATAACAAAATAATAACAATAATAATAGTAATAACTAATAATAATACCATAGTAATAATGTTAGTAACAAAGGAATTAGGAATAATATTAGCAATATTTGAATAATAATAATAATAAGGTTGAGTATTATTCTTCTATAGTAACAAAATGGTAACATGCCAATTTCGGTTTCCATAACTGTAATACCCCGTATTTTTAAAACCCAAATTTATTAAATTTAATGATTTTATTAGCGCAATTTGATGTAAATAATAAATTATTTTAATTTCGATTCATTTTATGGATTTATCGATGATTTTGAATTCATAATTGAATGTAATTAATCATTGTCGTGGCGAACCATTCTAGACAAATTCGTTCACGACAATGATTTTATTATATTCTTATGATTTCGATCTTCGGTTAAAAATATATATTCCCGTTCTTTCTTGTATTTTGGTTTTTAATATTTTTTAATTCGTTTTCGATTATAACTTTGTCATGTGATTACGGCTTTGTTTTGAAGTTATATTTCGTTAATAAAATATATTATTTAAATTATAGAATTTCTATCTAAATAGTTAAATTTATTTTAATAATTTTATCCGTAGAAAATATTTCCGACTTTAAATTTATTCGTTTTCGAAAATCGTTAATATTTTTGGGAAGTTTTAAATTAAAAAGGTTTTTCGGAGATTATTTAAGAAATTCCTTCCGAAATTAATTTTTCTTTCGTTTTATGCTTTTTGGTTTACGCAAAACCGATTTCGAAAATTATTTAAATTAGTTTTGGTTTATTAGAATTTGACTTAAATATTTTAGTATATGTTTTAAATAATTTTTTGGGGTCTTATAACGTATTTCCGTAGATAATACAATTTTTATGTTCGTGAGTAAATTCTGCCAAAAATGTTTCCGAAATTTTGTATATAGTTCTTTTATTTATTTTAAGCTTTCGGAAACTTACGAAATAATTTTCGTTTGATAAATTTTAGATAAAATCTTCCAATATCAATTTTTAAGCTTTTAATATTTTATTTGATACTTGTTTTGTAAAAAATAAAAAAAAAATAAAAAAACCCAAACCCGTCGGGACCCCGAGCCCCCCTCTATTCTTTTTCTTTCTCTCTTCCCTTTCCCCGACTCCCTGTCCCGTAACCGAAACCCCAGCCTCCCTCACCTCTCTTCTCCTCCCCAGCTCCTCCTTGCGCCGCCTCGCTGGCCATGACTGGTGGTTGTCGTCGACCACCGCCACAGTAGCTACCAGCAGCAGCAACAGCCGCCGTAGCAGTGGGCGACAGCAGCACCGCAGGAACAGCCGCGCACAGCAGCAGCAGTAACGCAGGCTGCGTCGCCACTGTCCGGCCACCGGCGAGCCACGCTGACCACCGGCGAGCACTGTCCGACCTCCAGCGAAGCTTCTCCGGCCTTCCCGTGCGTTGATTTGTTGAGTTTCGTTTGGTATAATTTTCCGAAAAACCCTAACCCTTGTTTTGGTTAATTGGGTATGAATTAGCTTATAAAAAGCTAAATTGATTGTTTGTTTATGTATGAATATGCTGTAAGATTGATTTGGACGGGTTAATTGTGTGGTTGTGTTGGAATTTTGGAAAAATTGGATTTTTGGCCGGGTTATGCCCGAATTTTTCGGATCCGTCCGTTTTTGCGATTTCGGACAAATTGATTATACAATATGTTTTAAAATGTACCCAATTTCATTTCGGAACCATCAATTTGAGAAATTTATGCAGGTTTTATCGGAATTTGATTCCTAGGTTAAATTTTCGGTATAATGTAATTGGGTCGTTTAATTGAGCCGTTCCGCTCAATTGATTTTATAGTATCGTTTAAAATGTATTTAATTTTATATTAGAAGTGTTGAATTGGGAAAATTGTGCGTAATTGATCGGAATTGGATTTTTAGGTCAAAACTCCCGCGGGTTTAAATTGGTTTGGGTAATCGGGTTATTTGATTCAATTGACTATATAAATTACATTAGAATATGTTTAATTACATTTCCGAACCGTCAATTGATATGTTTTGGCAAGAATTAATCGGATTTGCGTTCCGGACTCAAAAACTCTAATTGGGCTAAATTGTGTATTTCTTTTATTAGTTTTGAGCAATTGATTATTTGATATGTTATAAAATGTGTTTAATTGCATTTCTAAACATTCAATTTGATTAAATTTGTAGAATTTTACCGAATCATATTTTCGGGCTTAAAACCCTAGATTTTTAAGTGAGATTATGAAATTGGTTATTTGTATAGTTGTTTTCTAAAATTAAATTTATAGAAATAGTTGAAATGGTATTAATTTCTTTCTAATACCTTTAATTTGAACTAATTAAATGGAATTACTTGAGTTTGTGTTATGGACTTTGAAACCCTAATTTTCGGGGATGATTTTATAAAATTGATTTTTGCTATGTGTATTTTATCTAATCGAATTCTATCTTTGGGTTTTAAATCATTTAAATTCTGTTTTAACCTAATCGGGTTGGATTTAGTTCTATGTAAATGGTTAGATTACCTATTTAGTTGTAAAACCTAATAAATAAGTTATTTTCGATAAATTAACTTATGATCGATTATTCCTTCTCGGGCTTTCCAAATTAAGTTGAAATGTCCCGAGTGATATTTATATTAATCCGTTTTGATTTAGTTTTAACCTTAAATCTTAATAAAGCTATGCTTTTTAAGTTCTAAGTTTTGGACACGTTTTCTAAGAGAAATCATTTGTGTCGTTTGTGCGTATTTAATTAGAGTATGTAAATTATTGATTGATAGGATAGTTTCTAATTTAGTTTTGATTTCTATCGGGTCTAGGAAAGCTTTCTCGTGGACCCACGAACTAGGGATCCCTCTCCCTCTCATTTCGCTTAGCTAGCTTCGGATCCAGGTAAGTTCTCTACTTACCTCTACTTATGGGTATTTCGTAAGGACGTAACTAAGGCCACTTGGGTGCATCGCATGATTTACCTGTCTTGTATGCTTTGTGCGGTTGTATGCTATAATCCTGTGTATTTGTGTAGCGCAGCATGGAACCGAGGTACGTCCCCGTGTTCTCGTCTTTGTGTACTAATATGTTGTGGAACAAGAATGATGTGATGTGATGTGATGTGATGTGACCCTACGACATGCATGCTGGGTTATGTGAGGAAGTGTGGTGAAGTGGGGACTTGAAAAAGAAAAATAAGCGGTTAAAATAACCAAAGGGAAGTACGTCGGCTAACATAGGTGTGGATGACCTAAGGAGTTCACCATTTGTGAGACGATGAGGAGAAGGTGGAATTAAGTAAACAAAAGAGTGGGAATAAATTAAGGTTGCATGGGGAAATTCTGGGTTTGCATGGTGGTATTATGGTATTAGGGTTTACATGGTGGTATTAGGATGTGTATGGTGGTATTGATGATTGTATGGTGGTATTAATGGCTTATGGTGGTATTAGGGTTTGTATGGTGGTGTTATGGGTTGTGTGGTGGTAATAATGCTTGTATGGTGGTATTAGGGTTTGTATGGTGGAGTTAGAGTTTTGCATGGAAATTAATGATTGTATGGGATTTAGGGTTTGTGTGAAAAGTTCGAGAGGTTGCATGGGATGCGTAACGTCTGCGTGGGAGCAAAATTTACCTATGAAAGGCTAATTTGGGGTGTAAGGAAGGTAATGCAAGTATTATTTGGGTGTTTAACTATTTTGGACGGGGAATAGTGCGTGGAGTATTATAAGGGTTTGGAGGAGACAGAATTAGGGTTTGGAGTGATTAACTCTGGGTCGTTGTGATTAAGTAGGGTTGGAGTAGCTAATTGTGAATTGCTGAGGGTAATTAAGGTTTGGGATGGCTAAGTATGGTTGTTATGGTAAAATAGGGTTAAGGCACGGTTTGGTGTGGACAATTAGGGTTCGTTATGGCTGCTTAGAGTTGTTTGGTGTTATCATGTGTATTATTGATTAAGTGTAGTTATGAATGTGTAATTTCATTGTTTGTGATGTGTAAGTATGAAGTGAATGATTTATGCATGTCAAGGGCGTGATGTGAATTCAATAAGACACTGATAAGACATTAATCACGTAAAGCGAAAGATGTCGAGCCGAGCCTGTGATCCGGTCCACCGGCTATAATAGTGGATCAGAGGCGTTTTGCCCTGTGCGATTATTTTTCGGTCCACCGGCTATAATAGTGGATCAGAGGCGTTCTGCCCTGTGCGATTATTTTCCGGTCCACCGGCTATAATAGTGGATCAGAGGCGTTCTGCCCTGTGCGATATCTTCCGGTCCACCGGCTATAATAGTGGGGGATCTCATGCTCGACAAACCAAACGTATAAGTTAATCCATGGGAAAGCTACTAAGTATTTAAAGCGAAACACCATGTGAGTCGGGGCTGTGATCCGGTCCACCGGCTATAATAGTGGATCAGAGGCGTTTTGCCCTGTGCGATTATTTTCCGGTCCACCGGCTATAATAGTGGATCAGAGGCGTTCTGCCCTGTGCGTATATTTTCCGGTCCACCGGCTATAATAGTGGGGCTCTCGCGCTCACATGGATTATTAAAGAATATGTGTGAAATGAACATATTATCAATGAGAATAAAGAATAAGTCTAATTGGACCATGGCCAGCTTTTATTGTCTATATTACCACATGCTGTTTATGTGCATAATGAGTCACTTATTATTTCGGTTATACCACGCTTATATGTTAAATGGGATGTTGCATATGTTTTATATGTTACTATGAGTGTATGGAAAGATTCGTGGTGTGGGTTGTGAGTATGTATGATATTGTATTAACGTATTGTACTATAATTTAATATGCACTTGATGATATCTCTCCTATAAGGTAGGTTAGCGAGACTTACTCAGTATTGGACCCGTACTGATACTACACTGGTTGAATGGGTCCTGTGATGATCCGCCAATGGTGGGGAGCAGACCTCTTGTGCAGGTTGATACTGAATTGGGGTGGAAGACTTGCCTTGAGTGAGTAGGCGATCCGGATTTTTATTCTTCGGGATTTGTTTTGTTTAATTGTATTCACCTTTGGAAGTTGCAAGTATTGTATTTAGATTTCTAAAGGTTTTGTAATTGACTTTAAATTTCTCGTACTCTGTTAAGTTTTTACTATTCGGATTTAATTGGTTGACAGGTTTTAGCCTTGCATCTAACATGAGATAGATGGTTGACATTTATCTTGTGTTGGATGTGGCGGTAACATTTCCCAAATTCGCTCCTAGCTTCCGATTTAATCTTTCAAAAAAAAAATTTTTCTGGAGTGAAATTTGGGGGTGTTACAATAACATTGATAATAATAAAAATAATAGTAATAACAATAATAATAATGTTAAGCATAATAATAATAACAATAATAATAATAATAGTAACCAAAATGGTAATAATAATATAAGGGTCCAAATATTTATATTAATAAATAAAAGTGATAATGGAAAAGGTTAGTATTGACAATATTAGCAAGAAAATAATGATAATGGTAACAACAACAACAACAACAATAATACTAAAATTTTATATCTCCATTAATAGTAGCATTAGTTAGAAATATTTCCAAAGTTAGGTTAGGTAATAATAATAATAATAATAATAATGGCATTAATAATAATAATAATAATAATGTTAAGAATAATACTAATATTAATGATAATAAAAATGGTAATAGTAATATAATGGTTCAAATATTTACCATAATAATAAAGATAATAATAATAGGCCAAAGCTAGCATTAGTAATAGTAGTAGGAATAATAGCAAGGGTAATAATAATAATAATAGTAACATTGAGGGAAAATCCTAATCATAATAACACTAAAGTTGTAGACCATCAATAATAATAATATTATTAGTACTGGTTAGGAAAATCATAAATTAAGGTTAAGTAATAATAATAATAATGATAGTAATAATAATAATAATAATAGTAGTAGTAATATTAATAATAATAATAATAATAATAAATATACTATATCAATACTAAAGTTGTAGCCTTTTAAATGATAATACCATAGTTATAAACATTTCTGAAGTTAGGTTAGATTGTAAGAGTGGTAACATAATAATAATAATAATAACAACAACAACAACCATAACAAAAAATTAATAATAATAATAATAATGGTAATACTATTAATATTATTAAAAATTATTAACACTTATAGAAAAAGAGTTTAAGGGCTGGGGAAACTAAAATACTACCTAGGGTTGGTGGCGGAACCGGCGGCGGCGGTGGAGGAGGAATAAAGGTGGAGAGATGGGGGTTATAGGATATATGTGAGGGAATGAGAGGGTGTTTGAGGTGGTGGAAGGTGTCTTAGGTGGAGAGGGGTGGAATGGAGGCGGTGGTGCAACCGGAAGTGGCGGCGCACGGCAGCCAATGCGGTGGCCAAAAGTGGTGGAAGGTGGAGAAGGAAGAAGGAGAGGGAGGTAGGGAAAGACTTATTTGGAACTTACACCTAAAGAAGGACACTCCACGAGTTAAATGGACACACACATGCTTCATAAAAGGTAGAGATCCATGGAATATGCCAAATTCCATGTCTATATCGTGGTGTTTCAGGAGATTGCTGAAAATCAGAGATTTAATACGGCATGTACTTAATTCCAATGCACAAAACCAAGAAGGTAATATAGTGGAATACAATATTTCAAAGGTATATAATGCGCTGAGAACTCTTGGTGAAATGGTATAATGGTATAAGGTGGTGTGGAATCCCATTTGTATACCTAAACACAAGTTCCACCTATGATTTACAATTCATAAAAGATTAACTACTAAGGAAAAAATGAAAGCAGTGGGACTCAATGTGGATGATACATGTGCATTGTGTGAAGTCGGTAAGGAAATAGTTGAGCATTTGTTCTTTAATTGTTCTTATTCTAAACAGGTGTGGTTACCTTCGATTAGGAATTTTGGGTGTGTTCATGATGCTACCTCTTTTAATATGGTGCTAAAATAGATGCAACGAGGTGGACGGGGTCTGGTTTATAGGAGGCAGGTGTTTCGTTATTTGTGTGTAGTGACTATCTATCATTTATGGCATGAAAGAAATCAGAAAACATTCCATCAAAAGAGAATTGAACCACAACATACATGTCACTTGATTATCAAGGAATTAGCCACTAGGATAACTAGTATGACTCATTGTAAATTATATAGATCATTAGCGGCCCGTCTATATGGCCTGAGATAGCTTCCAGTTGGCGTTGTGATTCTTCTGTTGTACTTAATGGTCCATTTTTGAAGTAATAATATTTCACTTACTTACAAAAAAAAAAGAGTATAAAAATAGTGTGCAAAACAAAAAACTTTAAATAATAATAAGTAGATAATATAGAAAACATGGACTTACCAATCAGGGCTTTAAAAGTTTAAGGACCTCTAGCAATTCCAGCTACTTTATATGTCATGTATGCTGAAAATATGTATTTATAATATTAATAATATATTATAATATTAATAATATATTTTTATATGTTAAATACAAAAATTAAAACCAAAGTTAATTAAAAAGATTTGAACTTTCAAATTGTAAAAGACTTTGGATCCTCAAGTTTTATTTTTCAATAATTCTATGACCTCAAACTTTCTTTTTTCTATAAATTGGTAAGCTCATATTATTTTATTGGATATTATATTTTTTAATAATTTGAGGATCTCATTTTTTAAATAATTTCAAGGCAAAATGTTTGAAAATAATAATTTTTTTCTATAATTTGATAATCTCGTGTATATTATTTTTAACTTATTGTTGTAGCTCTAAGAAGATGCAACTAAAGGGCATATGACAATGTATACCTTGAAACATTGATCGACTTATTTTGATTATGTCTACTGAGATTGTAGTTCTTTTATTTTATTTTTATAGTGCATGCATTTGTGAGACGTTATAAACAATTGTGCTTAACTACATGGAAAAAATATGTAGTCATCACAACCAAATTAAAGTGGAATATATAACAGTAGCTAGTCCAACACCATAACCAAATTTTAGGAAGTCACATCGAATGACCATAAATCCAACTCAAGTCTTTTACTTTAAATTTTAACGTAGTAAAAGTGATCATATAACGCAGTTTAAGCTCACTAACATTAATACACATTCTTATACATTCCCTAAACATTCACCTTTCCAATAGTGGGCAACTTCCTTATTTGGTAATTTTCAAAAACAATAACTTTGCATAATATCTCTTACATAAACGGTACATTCCATAATGAATATTTTTTCAAAAATACCTTTTGATATATGACATTTACCAAAATTATAACCTTCCACAATAATTTTTTTTTTTAAATGTTAGGTCAATTGGGTCACCCCTCAACCAACCTCATAATTGAAAATCAAATAAGTTATCAAAGCTCATGAATATATAATAAGATCATAAAATAACATAAACTACTATTTTATATGACATTAATAAGTAATAACACACACAAGCAAATAAACACTATATATTTCCTATGATTACTAAATAATATATAAAAACACATAACAACCATACATTTCAAATAAGTTTACTGAAAAAATTATAAAATAATAGTGTAAATACTTATATTCATGAAACTCATAATTTTAAATAGATTAAAATAAATATATAATTATTTGTATATACTAGTTTTTGCTTACATGCAATGAACGAAATTCTATATAAAATAAGGGCATTAATATACATATCGGACAATGAAGAAAGGAATAATAGCATATCCAATATTAAGTGATAAAACAAATGCTATATAAATGAATATATTGCTATGTCCATCTAAGTTTACTCTAGTACTTCACTTGTAGAGATGACAACTAATGTTTAGGAAAAAATTGTATTTTACTTTGCATAATAGTTATAAATGCTACTAAAATAGCAAGGAAAATAATTTATCATTTGTGTTGGTGATATCACTTAGTGGTTATATTGTAGAGATGACAATTTACTGGCCTCACCTTTCATGTTAGATGTTGAAAATGATTTCTAACTTATTTGGATAATTTATCTGAAATCAAGTTTAAACTATCTGCTTCAAAAAAAAAAATTGTTAAACATTAATAAATATATATATGGTCGAGACGAAAATTGGAGTCTCTTGAAAGAAATTGATCGAAACGGGAGATCATCACAACACAATAAATATACATTAGTGGAGACTTATATATATACGAAGCACTAAGCAGCACAATAATGTCTTCCAATAGGCATACATTGAATTCTATTTATTTATTCAGTTATCAGCTACTTTTCATCGCCTATCAGCGACAACATTAATGAGTGAACAACCGTTGAGACTTCAGAGTTTTAATACAAGACTTTCAAACTACTCCTCGTATCATAGTTTTTCAAGTGACCATTAATCCTACGGTCACGTATTCGTAGGTAAATGATAAAGCAGTAGTAATTGCCCGTACGTGTCGTTTTCGAAACGTGTATTCTAGCTGGCATGTACTACAATATTCAATTAGGTATTTGCCATATTGAATGCATGCTTCCAATTTGGTACTGTGACGATAACCTAGATAATCTGGTAGAGTAGTAATTATTGAATAGTTACGGTGGACTCTTATGCCGAGGGAGATAATAATAGGGAGAGTTTTACGGTCGTCTTACCTAAAATACAATTTGATCAACAAATGTTCAGAAATAATAATCCTATAAATTATTATTTCATCCACATTAAATAACATTATATCAATTTATACACTTCTAAAAAAAATAGTCTAAAAATCACACTTATATTATTCATTAAAAAATAATAAAATATTTAATGCATATATAATTTAAAAAGTGATGGTAAAAATAAAAAAATAGACTTTAACTTTATTAATATAATTTTATATATATATAAATTTAATGATAAAATAACTTTATTTTTGATATAGATGGAGTAATATATAACTATCAATGCTAATAAATAACTAATTAAATAAATTTGTTTATATTTAATTCCAATTAGAATTACCCAAAAATTTCCATCTATCCAAACTCATCACCCCCACATTATACATCAAATATACTATTTAGCCCAAAATATTTAAATAGTTCTACAACTAAGTTAATCAATAGATAAGTTGCCAATGAATGGCTAATCAAAAATTTATCCATTGGTTTATTTAGCCCAAAGTTATTTTGTTATAAAAACAACAAATATATTGATACCAAATAACTTAATACCCAGAGAAATTAATCATAATATAGCTAATCTCTATGGTCTGTCTACCATCTGTCATCCTAATTCCAAATTCACCAAGTAGCATACTATGTATATATTTGCATTTACTTATCAAAAGTAATTATTTTAAATAATTACTTATTTTAGAAACTCTTTAGCTATACTAATTAATTATATGTACCGTGCTAATAATAAACTTAAATTATTATCTTTTTTTCTTCTTAATTGAGAAGCCACACTTAATTTATATAATAACATGTCTACTGAGTAAAGTATAATAGGTCCCAATTAGTATACTTATGTCGAATTACCTGTCTATATATAATGTAGGAAAATAAATTAGTGTCAGCCAATTAAGATTAATGAACTACTTATGATTAAAAAAAATATATTGTGTAACACCCCCAAATTTACTACTGAAAAATTTCGTTTAATTAAAAGGGTTTAACGAAAGTGAAAAGATAAAATCGTAAATTTTGGGGCATTACCGCCACACTTAGTACCAGATCGGTTCACTCCTACCGTTCCAATACTAAGTGCTATGGCCAAACAAGGTTAACATCAAATACGAGTCATTAATAAAACACCAGTCATTAGTAAAACACAAGTCATATAGAATCAGAGTGCGGTTTAGGATTACAATTCAAAGAGTAAATGACTAGATTTTTTCCAAAACATAAAGCACAGTATGATATAACATAACTAAAATATAATAAGACATGATCCAAAAGAAGACAGAGTCCGGCCGAGTCGCTCTCGATCCTCAAGTCGGGTTTAGGCTCAACGCTCAGCCACACCCGATGCCTCGTAGCTATCGTAGGCATCGAATACATCATCCCCTACCTGCACAAACTTAGATGGGTCTTCTACTCATGGGAATGAGCAACACCCATAAAACGAGTGATTAGTACGCTACGTACTGAGTATGGTAACAGATGCGCTAAGGCCAAACATACAAAACATACAATATAACATACATAGCACATTCACATAAGCCGCATGTAGTAATCCAGATAATGAAGGCCGGCTATGGTTCAATTAGACTTATTTTCTCTTGGAGCTATGTTAAATATAGTTGTTTCACAACATAATCTTCATTAATCCATGTGAGTACAGGAACCCCACTATTATAGCTGGTGGATCAGTCACTTCTAGGCCATAACGCACCTAACCACTATTTTATGCTCGTGGATCCGTCTCCACGGTAGAACGCTCCTGGCCACTATTATATCGGTGGATCGGTCTGGTCCCGACTCTCATAGTGTTTCACTATAATTACGTAGTAGCTTTCCCATGATTCATTGGCAACTTAATGTTTGGTTTGTTGAGCTCGGGATCTCCTACTATTATAGCCGGTAGATCGGTCACTTATAGGGCAGAATGCACCCAACCACTATTATATGCCGGTGGATCGGTCTCCAGGGCACCCCGGCACCTGGCCACTATTATGCCGGTGGATTGGTCTGGGCCCGACTCAACAATCTTATTCTTTAAGTGATTAGTATCTTACTCGTGTCTTATTAGATAAAGCTTTTCACCCTTAGAATGCACGTCAACTACCTTCTATTTCTATTCTCCCAAGGGGTCTGTCCCATATCTTGAGACTCATGCGCCCCTTATCACACCCCGACATCAATTTACTTTTACACTTACCCTTTAATGAAAAACCCAACTCCTACGGGTGTGGTTTAGGCCCAACACCTTATGACATCAACTCTACCTACTATCACCCCCTAGGGTTTTCCCTTGAAAACCCTAATTGGACTGATGTGGCCCAACCCTCTCTCTCACTTACACTACCATTACCTCGTTTATCGCCTCGTACCTTAACTCATTAGATCCAATCCCAACTCGTATCATCTTATCTTTTGATTTCACATGTAACCGGAAAAACCTTAGTTGGCCACTTCAAACCCTAGTACATTTCTTCTCCCATAAGTAACCTCTCTATTTTTTACCTAATATCTCTTCTCTCCCACGATACCCATAATCACCCCCTTATACAATAAAATCTCACTCTGAACCCGTACTATGCTCTTCCTTAATCATTTTACTCCCACATTTTCCAGATTACTACTTCCCCCCAAAACCTTAATCGGGTCCCTTATACACCCTTACACCAACCTACGTACTATTTTTCGTCCTAAGTCTCAAATTACTCAACAACTCTCCCCTTAACTTATTTACACCCTAATACAACTTTTCTCGTGTAAAGATCATCCCCATACAAGATTTATCCACCCCATACAAACTCTCAAAGTCCCCATGCAAATTTTAAGACTCCCATGCATGGTTCCCATCTTTCATTCATTTTGGTCATTCCTTCCTCTTTAATTTCCTCTCATGGATTATGACGTATTTTGGTCAACCTCATATCCCCCCTTAGTCAACTCGCTTCCCATTTTCTTTCTTTTTGTCCTTTAATTCCTATATCATATTATCAATTGTCCTATCATGAATTTTCTAGAGGGCCATGACATATCACGTCATAATCACCATATATACATATCAGACACATGTCATAATAAAACATATACAAACATACCCTAACTCCAAGCTGCGCTACACATAAGACAAGTTAATGACAATTATACGATACACGACATAGCATGATATATAGCATCCAAAGCATACAAGTCACACAACACACATGGGCCTTAGATACATCCTTACCTAAAGCGACGCCGGGCTTGGAGCACGCTCCTACAACTCCTTAGGGTTTTGACTCGATTTACCTATAAGAGGGAAAATACTAAGGATTAGTTTTTCTCCTACCAAAAGTACCATTACTCCTTATTTTAGTCTAAGATTAGGATTATTATTATTAAAGGGAGCTTTACAAGTGAAAACTAGGGTTTTTATCTTCAAGATTGCCTACTAGATATTACTATTCAAAATATGTTCATTTTAATATTTATTGCCATACTTATATTATTAAACCTAATAGCTTTATTCTTCTAATAATAGTACTAATACTAATTGTAGCAAAATAGTGATAATAATAATAATGATAATAGTAATGCTAAAGTTTATAGTGATAGAAACCCTAGCATTTTTAAGGCTAAGGCTAATAATAGTGTTAGGGTTAAAATAATAATATAATAGTAGTGATATCGACAAAGTACTAATATTCCTAATGATAATAGTTATATTTGAATAATAATAATATAAGGGTTCAATATAATTTTGCCACAATAATAGTAACAAAATCATAATAATAATAATAATAATAGATATAGTCATAATATTAGTAATAGCTTTCGTCTTAGGGTTAATACTAATGGTGGTCCTAGAAGTTGTCCTAGTGATAATGGCCAAGTTAGGTTTAGTAAGAACAATGATAATAATAATAATAATGATAATGGTATTAGTAGTGGTAATAGTAGTAGTAGTAATAACAATAATAATAATAATGATAATAATAAAGATAACTATATTAATACTAAAGTTGTTAATAATAATAATAATAACAACAACAATAATAATAATAGTAATAATAAAGATAACTATTTTAATGCTAAGGTTGTAGCCTTTTAATTAGTATACCATAGTTATAAATATTTCATAAATTAGGTTAGGTAATAAAAGTGATATATAATAATATTATTAATAATGGTAATAATGATAATAAAAATGATGATACAACACTAATAATAATAATAGAAATATTAAGGATAATACTATTAATATTACTAAAAATTATTAACACTTATAGAAAATAGTTTAAGGGATGGGGGAGTTGGAGTACCACCTAAGGTCGGTTGCGGAACCGGCGACGATGCGTGGCAGCCACGGCGACGGCGGTGGAGGAGAGAGAGAGGTGGAAAGATGGATATGTAGGCTAAGAGAGAGGGAGTGGAGGAGTGTTTGAGGTGGTGGAAGGTGCAGTAGATGGAGGGGGTGGAATGGAGGTGGTGTTGTAGCCGGGAGTGGCAGCGCACGGCGGTTGGCGCGGTGGTCGAAGGTGGTGGAAGATGGAGAAAGTAGAAGGAGAGGGAGGCAGGGGGAGATGAAGGTAGGGGAAGGTAGGGGAAGGTTCCCTGGATGTTTTGGATGGTGGAGGAGGTGCTGGTTGTGGCGAGATTAGCAGCAGAAGGTGGTGCGAGGGGCAGCAAGGGGCTAGTTGGGTTGACAACTTTGCACGACCGGGGTGGCTCGTGCAGGGAAAAATAGGGGATGGCGGTGGCTCGGTTTTGTAGAGGGAGATGCCGAGAAGGTTTTGGTGGGTGGCGTTTGTGGCGGCGGTCGTCAACGACGGCGGGGTAAGGATCTGTTTGGGTGGCAGCGAAAAGCTAAGTTTATGGGCTTGCAAAAAAGGGAGCTCGAGTATGGATGCCCTTGGAGTGTATTTATAGGCTAATTGAGGGGGAACACAACAAAGGGAGAAGAAGACAACCGATGGCAGGTGAGGTAGGTTGCCGACCGGCGGTGGCAGGCGGCGCATGCCCTGCGAATTATAGGGTACGTTTGGCTCGGGGTGGGGGAAAAAGGAAAGGCTGGCAGCACGCGTGAGGAGGGAGGATGAGTAGGCTGGGTCGAAAATGGAATGAAAACGACTGGGGTGGTAGGGGAGGATAGCCGGACGGAGCAAGTGGTCGTCGGCAAGTGTAGGACTGCAGGTCAGGGTTGTAGTCCACGTGAAGAAGAAGAAGACAGGGGTGGGGTGGACCGACCGGTCTAGGGGATAGAAAGAAGAAAAAAAAAGGTGGCTCAGTCGGGCGGAATGAGCGAGGAGGAGGGAGACGCG